>VCII01000179.1:0-600000 GCA_006030095.1 Triplophysa siluroides
GCGGAGCACTCAAAGAGACAATGGACAGTGCGGTAAGGATAGTGAACTTTATTCTTGCAAACGCACTGAAACATAGACAGTTCCGATCGCTCGTGGAAGAGTGCGAGAGTGCATACGGTGACTCGACAATGCATGCGGATGTCCGATGGCTTAGTCGTGGAAAGGTGTTTATGCCGTTTCATGCAATTGCTTCCTGCTGTGCGCATGTTTTTGGAAGAGAAGGGTCAACATAATTTACTGTCTCTCTTAAATGATGACACATTCATTGAAAACGCTGCATTTTTGACAGATATAACGTGCCATTTGAATTCACTTAATCTCAAACTTCAAGGGAGGCAAAAAATTCTGCCGATGATGTTCAATGATGTATCCGCATTTGAAACAAAACTTGACTTATTCGCTCAACAACTTAAGGAAGACGACTTGACCAGTGGCGGCTGCTGATCTTTTAAAGAGGGGAAGCTCATTTTCGGCCTAAATCATAAAAATTGTCCATTTATTTATATGTAAATTCTGCCCTACATTCCTTTTCAAGAAAATGCTCTGTAACCCTGTCGTACCAACTAGGCGTCTTTTCCAGTGACTTGACCAGTGTCCTCTCAATGGCCAGCAGAGCTAGGCTGCTTAAACGGCCTTGGCCCATTGTGTTACGGGTGTAGGACTTGAGCCGCTTTAAACAGGAGAAGCTCCTTTCTACACCTGCAGATGTAGCTCCAATTGTTGCCACTAATGAGAACAGTTTGTAAGCTGAGGCATTGCACTGTCCAACGTGTGCAGTTTGCTAGCTGGCTAGTTCAGACTATATGAATTAATGAACAAACGATCTAATATATATATATTTAACTCAACGGGAGGAAATGTGGGAATTATGTTAAACTGAAACAATGAATGTGGTGTGAAATTGTGTGAAATATACGATGAAGGTTGCAGCAGTTTGTCTTTCTAATACACATGCAAAATCCGCGATGGGACTGAGTTGGAAATGGAGACACAGAGTGATATGCGTCATAATCTGAAGACCCACGCCCACACCAACCGTCTCTTTGCATTGCGAGAAGCTGCCGCCTCCTTGTCATTTATGATTTATAAAAAATAAAAAATAAAATGTCTAAAAGCTGATATGTGACAATGTGTATAGCAAACAAGCTAAAAAAAAAACAAGAAATACGTTTTTATAAGCTGTCGACCCCAAAAACGAGCGTTTTAGGACATAAAAGTGGATTAAAAAGAGATGACAGACCCTCCAATCATCACACGCAGACGCTCGGAGTCCGGGCCAGCCCACTCCTCCATTCATCCCAGAGACGCTGAGCGTCCGTGGGCGGGACATAATCGCAGCATTATCCAATGACCGTCTTGTTTCTAAGCACTGAAAAAAACTGTTTAAAGCAGCCCCATTGAAGTCAATGGACGCTGGGCTTCAACAGAGTAATGCACTGTACGCTACGGGAATGAATGAGAAGGAAATCGAGTCAGCCGACCTAAGTAGCTGATTCTGAACGAAATTGTTTTCGTTCGAGATGAACGTGTTTAACGCATTTTTAGTCAATAAAATGTTAACATAATAGTACATATATTTGACCATTCATTTTTTGACAATTATAGGGGAAGCTGAGCTTCCCTTGCAGTCTTAAAGAAATCGCGACTGGACTTGACACACTTTCCCGTTCTGCAGTCCGTTGCAAGACAATTGTCATCCGCTGCTTACTGCGCATACCTCACTGAACTAAAAGAGCAGTTTTCCCGGCGATTCACGGACATTAAGGCCATGAAACCCGTGCTGGCATTTACGGAAAATCCGTTTGCTTGTGACGTACTTTCTACTTCAGTGTTAGTCAGAGATCTACAGTTCGGAGTCGAACGGGCTGTGTTTGAGGAGCAGCTAATTGAGTTGCAGCACAATACCATTCTCAAAGAAAGGCACAAGGAAGAAAGCGCCGACGCATTCTGGATATCTTTTGTTCCCAAGGACACATATCCTGCACTAATTCAGTGTGCTACGAAAATCCTGACCTGCTTTGGATCTACATATGTTTGTGAGAGCTCCTTCTCTGCCATGGGCATAATTAAAACAAAGCACCGCTCCCGTCTAACTGATAGACATCTTACAGATTATCTGAGAGCAGCTACAAGTGAACAGGAACCAAATCTCAAAGTACTTGTGAAACGTATGCAGACTCAAATGTCTCACTAGTCAAATCCACAATGGCATCTTTTTCACCATTCTGGGATAACACTTACTGTACACAGTTTTTTGATGTGTGAAATATAATTTGCATTTTATTTGTTTGAAAGTTTTGTGCATTATTTTATAAATTAGTAATCATTAATGTAAACATCAGTCATGTTTTTGTCCTTATTGATAAGGCTAAGAATTCATGTGTAAATATAGTTTTCTCATACTCTTTTACAATGCAATACTGTCCTTCATCTCCAAAACCTGGTTTAAATGAAAAAACATGTTCAAATCGTATTAATATGAGCCAGTGGCCCTCTGTATCTCATGTGGTTGAAATGTGGCCCTCCAGGCCCCTGAAGTTGAGTATCTGGTTTAAGGCTTTATAAGTAAAAGAACTTTAAAGTCAATACGGTACTTAATGGGTAGCCAGTGAAGGGATGTCAAAATTGGGGTTATGTGATCGTATTTTCTTGACCTGGTAAGAACTCTGGCAGCTGCATTCTGAACTAACTGTAGTTTGTTTATTGATGATACAGGACAACCACTAAATAGAACATTACAATAGTCAAGTCTTGAGGTCACAAATGCATGAATAAGCTTTTCTGCGTCAGCAACACATAAAATATTTCATAATTTGGCAACATTTCTAAGGTGGAAGAAGGCGGTTTTTGTGACATTTGAGATGTGATTTTTAATTCAATTCAATTGAATTCAAGTATATTTATATAGCGCTTTTCACAATGTGCATTGTTCCAAAGCAGCTTTACAGGAGCAAATAAGAAAAACAGCACAGTGCATGGTGTTAATAGAACAAGCAAGATCATTCTAATAAATAATATCTAATAAATATATATATATTATTATTTTTTAATTACTAGTCATCCAATGTTTTTTATCTTCAATGCACTCTGCCAATTTGGATAGCTGAAAGGAATCATCTGGTCTTGATGAGATATATAGCTGAGTATCATCTGCATAACAGTGGAAGCTAATTCCATGTTTTCCCAGGGGCAGCATGTATATGGACAAAAGCAATTGTCCTAAAGCCGATCCCTGAGGTAATCCATAATTTACTTAGGTTAGATTTGATGATTCCCCATTTAAATGGACATATTGATATCTGTCTAATAAGTAAGATCTGAACCATTGTAGTGCCTGTCCCTGAATACCGGTATAATTGTGTAAACGATCTAAAAGTATTTTATAATCTACAGTATCGAACGCAGCACTAAGGTCAAGCAGGACTAGGAGTGAGATGCTACCTTTATGTGATGCTATTAGAAGGTCATTTCTTCTTCCGAGCACAGTTTCGGTTCTATGATGCAGTCTAAAGCCAGACTGAAATTTTTCGTGTATGTCATTATTTTGTAAGAAAGAGCACAACTGAGTGGACACTACTTTTTCTAGTATTTTAGACAAGTACGGGAGATTTGAAATCGGTCTATAGCTTCCAAGTTCATTGGGGTCTAAGTTTGGTTTTTTGATTGGCAGTGGTTGATACTAATTCATCGGACACACTTGGAGGTTGGGTTTTAACTATGTTGTTTCGTATGTTTTCGATTTTCTCTGTAAAAAAAATCATGAATTCATTGCTACCAAGGTGCCAGGTGAACTCTTTCAGAAAATTAGTGTAGGGCCCAGGGGGTTTATACACAGTAGCCAATGTAAGAGAAAGCAATGTTTTTTTACTTTTGTTTGGAACAATTACGTTCAACGCAAAAATTACTTCAAATGATGTAGTTACGGTAAGAAAGTCTCTAAAGATTGTTGCGACACACCACCCTCAACCAACCAGATGTGGCTCATGCATATAACCGTTGCTTGGTGGAGTAGACTCGTTTAGACCAAAAGAATCATTTGGTTTAAGCCAGGTTTCAGTAAGGCAGAGTATATCAAAACTGTTGTCTGTGATCATTTCATTTACAATAACTGCCTTTGAATTTAGTGATCTAATATTAAGTAGCCCGAACTTTATGAGTTGGTTTTGCTCATTAATTATATTGTCTTCAGGTTTAATCACGATAAGGTTTTTACTCTGACTTTTACCTAAATTATTATTTAGTTGTATTATTCGGGGACAGACACAGTCTCTATGCATTTGGAAGCAGTAACATTTTTAACAGTTGAGTGAGAGAAACACAGACTATGGTTAAAGTTTGTACTTACAAGTCAAATGGTATGTAGCGTCTTTGAGATGTTGTCAGATAGAAGTTCCGCTCCGATGAGGTCGCTCCCAGAACAGATCAAAATTATTAACAAACAGTAGCTTCTGTTCAATACACCAAGACATTAACCATTGATTAAGCATAAATAGTCTACTGAACTTTTCATTCCCTCGTCGGTAGGTAGGAAGTGGCCCTGATACGATGATCCTCGCCATGTGCGATGCTTTGCGTACCGTATTGATCAGACTCCTGAAATCCCTCTTCAGGATCTCCGACTGCCGCATCCTGACCTCGTTCACCCCCGCGTGCAGCACGACAGCTCCGATGCTAGCGTCGTCCAGAACAAGGGCGCCAGGAAAACAGTGAGTGCGCACCTTACCTTGAGTGAAGGAAGCGCGTACGTTCCAGACGATTGAGTTTCCGATGACCACATCATTGCATTCCGTCTCGCAGAGGGCGGCAAATCGGTTCCTGGTCAGGATCTCGAAGACCGTTGGCGGCGGTAGGGGAGAGGTCATCGCTACGGACCTGGTTTGCGACTTTCGCCGTGGGTATGCAGGAGTAGGGATGGGAATTGATAAGAATTTAACGATTCCGATTACATTATCGATATTGCTTATCGATCCGATTCCTTATCGATTCTCTTATCGATTCTCATTGGGTGAGGGAATAACGTCTTGGTTACATATGTAACCTCAGTTCCCTGATGGAGGGAACGAGACGTTGTGTCGAGAACGACAGATGGGGTTCGCCCTTGAGAACCAATCAACTCTGACTACTATAGAAAAGGCCAATGAAATGGCGAATGAAATTTGCATGCCGGGCTCCGCCCCCGGATATCCGGTATAAAAGGAAGCCGGCGTGCAGCATTCATTTACCTCTTGTTCTGAAGAGCCTGAGAGCCTCTCACGACTGCAGCAGAATACGATACGTGTTTGTGGCATAAGGGACACAACGTCTCGTTCCCTCCATCAGGGAACTGAGGTTACATACGTAACCAAGACGTTCCCTTTCTGTCGGTCTCTCGACGTTGTGTCGAGAACGACAGATGGGGTTGCCTATGGAAAACGCCACAACGCTGTATCGCGTCACAATCTCAGCGAAGCGACGGTAACAAGCCTGGGCGTGTCAGCTCGAAGTTTTCGTGAAACTTGTAACCTTCCAGTGTGGTGGTCGGGGGTTCCAGAGCTTTCTTGGAGAAAGATGGGTACAGCCCTGACCGGTAACCTTTCACGGACGGGGCCTTAGCTCTCTACAGGCGAGAGGCCGTCCGGCTCGGGTTTACACCGGGAAAAGCGCAACTCTTAATCAGAGAAGCGCTGCAGAGGCCACCCTACCCGTGGGGAGGAATATGGTGGAGATATATATATGTCTCGTCCTTGGAGGAGAACGCATGGAACGTGCGGACTGGGTAGTTCACCGCGAGGTGGAGGTCCACCTGGGGAAGCTCATGGGTTACCATGTGTGGGAACCATTGTCATGAGGGTATAGCAGACGGAACAGCCCACGGCGGGGGGTGATACTGCGTCTGATAGCACCAGGTCGGTTAGAACTATCTGTGATAGGTCATATGGTATCCCGGCCTAAGGGGAAAGGCTGCTCTGCCCAGCCAAGCCCCAGGGGGTGCTTGCTTAGTGATGGATGGAATGCCTGTTCTTAACCAGTGTCTGGGTAAGAAGGAAGGTTGGTGAGGTACCAATTTTCTTAGCCATGTGTTTGGGTAAGAAGAAAGGTAGAGAGCACACTGACCCAACCTCTTGGAGGGTGGGAAGGTGCTTTCGCAGGCATACGCCCCCCCGGATGCCAGTCCTACATGTCGCCACGCAGGACATGGCTGAAACCGGGTTTACGCGAAGGCTGTTAACCCTTGCGAAGGTGTTTGGGCGTAGCCCAACCCGCAGCTCTACAGATGTCTGCTAGAGAGGCGCTTCTGCCAGTGCCCAGGAGGTGGCTAAACTCCGTGTGGAGTGAGCCCTCACTGCCAATGGGCATGGGAGAGTCTGAGATCGGAATGCCGTCGTAACGGCATCCACAACCCAGTGCGCCAGCTCTGCTTGGAGACAGCCTTCCCCTTCTGCTGTCCTCCAACAAACAAGGAGCTGGTCAGAGCTGCTGAAGCTCTGCGTGCGGTCCAGGACACAACACGGATGGGGTTGGGTCTTCCTCCCCGATGGGGAGCGCCTGCAAGTCCACCACTTGGTCCCCGAAGGGAGAAGTGGGAACTTTGGGCACGTATCCGGGCCTGGGTCTCAGGATAACGTGAGAGTTACAGGGCCGAATTAAGGCAATCCGGGGACACAGAGAATGCTTGGAGGTCCCCTAGCCTCTTGAAGGAAGTGAGCGCCAACAGGGGGGCCGTCTTACTTGGGTGAGGAAGATCGGAGCCTCCGAGGGGCTCTTGGACCCACGTTAGGGTCCCAAGAGGGTATGGAGTGGAGGTGAGGCGGATTCCGCCCTCTCGCGCCCGTTAGGAACCTGGTGACCAGGTCGTTTGCCCTAGAAACTTTCCATCAACTGATTCGTGATGAGTGGCAATAGCGACTACATACACTTTCAGTGTGGAGGGGAGATGTTAGTCTCCAGTCTCGTGAAGGGGAACACAGTCCTGATCAAGCACCTCAGTGGGTCTTTCTCGTTGAGAAAGACACCAGGACGAGAAGAGGCACCGTCTAGAGGCGTGTAACCCGCCTAGTAGATGGGGCCCTAGCCTGGGTGATGGTCTCAGCCGTATAGGGGGAGTAGCCATCTCAGGATCTTCTCGTCCCGTCTAGAGACCAGACATGGGTGTTCCAGAGGTCTGATCTGGGATGCCAGAACGTGTCCTTCCCCTGAGAGAGCAGGTCCTCTGTCAGGGGAATGGTTCAGGGGGAGTCGCTGTCCAGAGCATCAGCTCTGAAGCAAGTGTGGTTAACCAGTGCGTGTAACCAATAACACTTGGTGCTCCTCTTCCCTGACCTTGCACAGTGTCTGTGCAAGGAGGCTCCTGGGGGGGGAAGGTGTGCTTCCGCCCGTCCCGTGGTCAGCTGTGCGCCAGGGCATCCGTGCCGAGGGGGGCCTCGGTCAGGGAGTACCAAAGCAGACAATGGGTGGTGTCGTGGGAGGCAAAGAGGTCTATCTGTGCCTGTCCGAACAGCACCCAAATGAGCTGGACCGGGGGTGCAGTCGCCACTCTCCGCAAGGCGTATACTGACGAGAGAGCGCGTCGGCTGTCTGGTTCAGTTTGCCTGGGATGTGTGTGGCCCGCAGGGAGCGGATCACCTGCTAACTCCACAGGAGGAGGCGTCGGGCAAGTTGTGTTAGCTGCCGTGAGCGTACGCCACCCTAGCGATGTACGCTACGGCTGTCTTGCTGTCCCGGAGGACCAACACGTGCTATCCCCCCGCACTAGAGGCCGGAGCCTTCTCAACGCAAGCAACACAGCCCACAACTCTAGGCAATTGCATGCCAGCGCAGACGGGGGCCCGTCCAGCGCCCCGCTACTGCGTGCCCGTTGCACACTGCACCCCACCCCTGCAGCGAGGCGTCCGTCGTCACCACGACGTGCCTCGTAACCTGCCCGAGGGGAACCCCCCGGAGGAAGGTCATGGAAGACCAGGGGTTAGGGTGCGTCGGCAGCAGGGGTCATCACCATGCGCCTGCTGCCGGTGTGCCACGCTATCCTCGGAACTCGACTCTGTAGCCAGTGTTGAAGCGGTCTCATGTGCATCAATCCGAGGGGTATTATCCCCGCGGAGGACGCCATGTGTCCCAGGAGCCTCTGAAATTGTTTTCAGGGGGACCGCCGACTGCCTGAAGTGTTCCAGGCAGTTCAACACTGACTGGGCGCGTGCTGCGGACAGCTGCGCCGTCATGGTGACAGAGTTTAGTTCCATACCGAGGAAGAGGATGCTCTGCACTGGGGAGAGTTTGCTCTTTTCTCGGTTGACCTGAAATCCCAATCGATCTAGATGCCGGAGCACCAGGTCCCTCTGTGTACACAACAGATCTCACGAGTGTGCCAAGATAAGCCAGTCGTCGAGATAGTTTAGTACCCGCACACCTCTTTCCGAAGGGGAGAAAGGGCGGCTTCCACGATCTTCGTGAAGATGTGTGGAGACAGGGACAGACCGAAAGGGAGGACTCTGTACTGATATGCCCCCCCCTCGAACATGAACCGTGGGAACGGCCGGTGTCAAGGGGATCGAGACATGAAAGTAAGCGTCCTTCAGGTCGATTGCCACGAACCAATCCTGACACCTGATAGATGTCAGGATGCGCTCTGCGTGAGATCTGAACAGCAGCTTGCGAAGGTGCTTGTTCAGGGTACGCAGACCGATGGGGCGCAACCCGCCGTCTTTCTTGGTAATGTTTGAGGGACGAACTCTATGCCTGTTTTGCCAGAAGGGTGGTGACCTCTACCCGAAGTACAGAGGCGTCCCTGCCTCTGACAGAGGGAGAGATGATGCCCTGAAACTTGGGAGAGTCTCTGGCGAACTGGATCGAGTAACCAAGACGGACCGCCCGCAAGGCCAGCGAGACAGTGTGGGCAGCTCTTGAGCTCCCAGGGACTGTGACAGGGACCAAGGGGACGGTCTGCTTCATCATTCCCACAGGGGGGTGGTTCGTCGGCCGGCGGAGCTAACCATGTGTCGCGGGGGGTCCCCGGAGGGAAGGTTGGCTCCGCCTTTTTACCTGCCTGGCGGGACAACGGCACACACTGTCGGTTTGAGAGTGGTGACAGCTGTCGTGTGTGTACGACCTCACACCTCGCCACCTCGTGTGAGGTCGGTTCGCCGAGCACAGTCCAGTGGAGTGTGCGATCGGCTGTAAGTACACCCGGGGAGAACAGAAAAACTCTGCGAGTAAGTGGGCGCCCGGCTTTGGTGACGAGGCAGAAGTCGTCCCATACCGACCAATCAGAGCCGTGGCTGTGAAGGTTCGGGCCCGATGTTGTCCTCCCTGGGGTCTTCCCGTCAGTGTCCCTTCTCGCAAAAAGGTTGCTGACGGGTGGAGGTTTCCCCCTCGACCTCTGCTACCGGGGTGCCGCCTGTGGGGGCACAGGAACCGGAGCCGATGTCGAAGGGGTCCTGGGTTGAAGGGAAGCAGACGTCACGCGGGATCTCGAGGCCTCTAGGCGGCCGAGTCGCGGCGTGAAAAAATTTGGCTAATTGCCACTGTCTGCTTCACCGTCAAAAACTGCTGAGTACAGTCCTCAACGGTGTACCAACAACCCACCCTGCGAGATGGGTGCATCAAGAAAGCGGACTTCCTTGGTGTCACCCTTCTGCACAAGGTATAACCGGGGGTGTCTCTCTCCTGGACCACTACCGTGGACATCGTCCGACCCAGGGCCCGTGCCGCCTTGGTCGCCCGTAGAGCGCTGCCAGCGGTGACGCGAGATCCTGCATTATACCCGGTCGGCCTTACCCTCGTGGAGCTCTCTCAACGCCTTGGCCTGGCGGACCTGCAGGATGGCCATGGCGTAGAGAGAGGAGGCAGCCTGGCCCGCGGCATCGCAAGCTTTCGACACCAGTGATGCCGAAGTCTTACGTGCTTTGGACGTAGGCGTGGCCGATTCCCCCCAGGTGGTAGCCGTCCGCGGCACAGGTGCACCGCGGGCGGACGTTCCACCCGGGGGATCTCGACGCAATCCTTGGCTGCCCCACCATCGAGGGAAGTAAGGGAGGTGGAGCTGGTTTTCACCGAGCGATCCGTGAGTGGAGCGCTCCAAGTTTTACACAGCTCCTCATGCACCTCCGGGAAAAAAATGGCACCCGGGGTGGGCGCGGTTTGCACCGCGCTCCGACCTCAGGAACCACGTATCCCCGGGTTAGCATGATGACATCACTTCTGCTTCCTCCTAACTCGACCGCTGGGGGTGGAGCTCGGATTCGTCAGAGTCGGATGCCAGTCTCCCTCCGATGCTGCGAGCGACATCTCATCTACGTCACACATCGTTCCCGATGTGTGTGCGTGAGAATCCGGACGGTATGCCACCGGTTGGGGAACGTTCAGAAGAGCGAATCGGGGTGCGATCGGCCCGTGAGCACTTGCTGGCGGGTTTACGTTCGCAGAGTTCCCCATATCACTAACGCTGCTAACGTGGGTGGTCATCGGGGCCGTAGCCACAGATGTCACAGCCCGGGTAGCAGACGAAATGGTGGCTGGTTCCCGTAGGAAGACAGCCACCCGTGACCGCAACTTCTGAATGACAATCCGCCCGCAGTGCGGGCAGATGTGTCAACGAACGCTGCTTCAGTGTGCTGGACGCCCAGACACCTAATGCAGCGATCGTGTCCATCCCCCTCCTCGATGAGGGTGCCGCACCCAAGAGAACAGCGGGACATGCCGCGCTGGAATGCTCAGTCAGTCCTGAAAAGGACCTTTTAGAAAAAATCTCTATCACCTCCGGAACTGCCGAGACGCCCAGGGGAAGGTCGCTGCAGGTAGGGACGATCCGCTGCTACACGTCGTAGATCCGGCAATGTAGAAGAAGAAGAATTCATAGAATTCGTTCTGTTCGTAGTCATGAGCGAAGGCTCTGAAGAACAAAAGGTAAATGAATGCTGCACGCCGGCTTCCTTTATACCGGATATCCGGGGGCGGAGCCCGGCATGCAAATTTCATTCGCCAAATTTCATTGGCCTTTTCTATAGTAGTCAGAGTTGATTGGTTCTCAAGGGCGAACCCAATTGGTTGAAGGGAGTTCGACCCCAATTTTTTTTGTTTATTCTTGTGCTCGCTTGAAAAGGACACAGCAGATACTCGGAGTATACACAAATTATGTGTAGCAACCTAAGAACAAACCTAAAATTAGGCTACAAATTAAAGTCCAGGGACCTATAGAATTCACATTCATCATTGGTCCAGACAAATAAAAAATAAAATGAAACTGCCATTTAGTGCCATAAAAACAAAAACACAGACTAAACAGTCAAGGAAGAGCTTGTGCCTTTGGGGATATTCTACCTGAAACAAAATTAAACTCAACTTACATACAAAAAAAAAGAAGTCTTCTGTAAAGACCACAACTATCAACTCAGGCAAATTAACAATTTTTGTGCAGAAAAATGGTCATGTTTGCCCTCTCAGGAAGGATACGAGATCTTTCTGGACTTAGGGTATCTCCAGCAGTGGAGAACACCCTTTCAGAAGGGGGAGGAAGCTTGGACACAGAGATACTTCTCAGCTAGAGCTGACAACACTGGCAATGTGTCACTCTTCTTCCACCACCAGAAACTGGCACTGTCTTTGGTTGGAATGGACGGAAGGCTTCTATAAAGCTGTATTTCTTGTTCCACTCTTTGGGCTGTGGAGACAGGGGGCTGCTGCTGCGTGGAAAGCAACTTGCTGTCCTCTTCTTCGAAAAGTTGTGTTGAGAGACGACTGGGGTTTGATCTTGAGAACCTATCATCTCCGAGAGGAATTTCTAAACGCCAATAGGATTGGCGAATGGCACGCCCACGCCAGTCTCCGCCCCGTACATACGGGTATAAAGGAAGATGGCGGCGGTCATTCACTCACCTTTGTGCTGAGGAACCTGAGAGAGTGTCTCTCGTCACTGCAGCGGGTCGGCGCAGTGGTGTGGCATGAAGACACAACGTCTCGTTCCCTCCATCAGGGAACCGAGGTTACATACGTAACCGAGACGTTCCCCTTCAGTCGGTCTCTCGACGTTGTGTTGAGAGACGACTGGGGAAGTATCTACACACGCCACGGCACTACGCCGCATTACGATCTCTAGCGGAGCGACAGTGACTGGCCCTGCGAGTCAAGACTGAACGCTATCGCAAGATGTAATCTTCCAGTGGATTCAGTATCAGACATACGAAGAAGCTTCTACTGACGGTCATCACGGAAGGTGGCGTTACCCCTGTAACGAGGTCCCTTCCGGGCCGCACTGGGAAAAAACTCTACTCTTCTCTTGAAGAGTGTGTTGCGGAGCCCACATCCTGCCACGTGGGGAGGTACATGTGGAGGTATAAGGCATGGTCTACCCATAGGAAGAGCGCATGCAGGAAAGTATCAACCCGATTCTGGGGACAGTACACCCGGTGGAGAGCCACCGGTGGGGAGATCACCAATTCGCCTAGAGGGGAATACGTGAAAATCTACATACGGGACTACCTATAAGGGAGTCACTACGTATGGGGCACTAGTCCAAGTATAGGGGTTCGCCTGAATAGGGGTAACTCTACCAGTACTGGACCTGGTTCCAACAGATCGCTCCGCCCGATCTATTACCAAATGCCATGCTTAGTGATGGATGGAATGCCTATGCTTCGCCCTAAGGGGGGAATAGCAGGGAGGCAGTTAGCGCACGTTACTCACCTGAAGAGGGGAGAAGGCGCTTTCGCAGGCGTACGTCCAGGCCAGATGCCGGCCCCTATCCCAGCAGGACACGGGCTGACACCTGTTCCACTCGGAGGTCGTAGAACCTCACGAAGGTACTGGGCGTAGCCCAACACGCAGCTCTACAGATGTCTGCCAGGGTGGCACCCTGGGCCAACGCCCACGAGGAGGCCATACTCCGTGTGGAGTGGGCTCTCACTGCAAGCGGGCATGGTTGGCCCGTGGATTGGTACGCCAAGGAGATGGCATCAACAATCCAGTGCGCCAGCCTCTGTTTCGAGACAGCTCTCCCCTGATGCTGTCTCCCAAAACAGACAAAGAGCTGCTCAGAACTCCTAAAGTTCTGTGTGCGGTCTATGTAGAGGCGCAGTGTGCGTACAGGACACAACACATCAGAGGTTGGGTCTTCCTCCCCGGTCACCACCTGATCCCGGAAGGGAGTGGTGGGGACCTTGGGCACGTAACCTGGCCTGGGTCTCAGGACAACGTGAGAGTTACCAGGTCCAAATTCTAGGCATCCCGGGGACACGGAGAAGCCCTGTAGGTCCCCGACCCTCTTGATAGACGCGAGCGCCGTCAGGAGCGCCGTCTTCATCGTAAGATGAGGAAGAGAGGCATCTCCGAGGGGCTCAAACGGGGCCATAGCCAGGCCCTGTAGGACCACATTAAGATCCCAAGAGGGTATAGGGCGCGGTCGAGGTGGATTCACCCTCCTCGCACCCTTGAGGAACCTGATGATCAGGTCGTGTCGACCAAGAGACTTACCCTCCACCAGATCGTGATGAGCGGCAATAGCGGCTACGTACACTTTCAAAGTGGATGGGGAGAGGTTACTCTCTAGTCTCTGCTGTAGGAAGGCCAACACTGACCTGATCGGGCAATTCCGCGGGTTCTCTCCCAGGGAGGAACACCAAGACGTGAAGAGACGCCACTTGTAGGCGTACAAACGCCGCGTGGCGGGGGCTCGAGCCTGCATGACTGTCTCTTGGACTGCCAGAGGCAAGCCACCTAAACTCTCCTCGTCCCGTCCAGGGACCAGGCGTGGAGATTCCAGAGGCCCGGATTGGGGTGCCAAACCGTGCCCTTCCCCTGCGAAAGAAGGTCCTTCGAGAGGGGAATCGGCCAGGGGGGAGCTGTCATCAGAGATATGAGGTCTGGAAACCAAGGCTGGTTGGGCCAGTACGGCGCAACTAACAAGACTTGGTGCTCCTCTTCCCTGACCTTGCACAGGGTCTGTGCAAGGAGGCTCACTGGGGGGAAGGCGTACTTCCTCTTGTCTCGCGGCCAGCTGTGCGCTAAGGCGTCCGTGCCGAGGGTGCCCTCGGTCAGGGAGAACCAAAGCGGGCAATGGGTGGAGTCCGGGGAGGCAAACAGGTCTACCTGAGCCTGCCCGAACCGCTCCCATAAGAGCTGGACTACGCGGGGATGGAGTCGCCATTCTCCACGGGGAGTCCCCTGACGAGAGAGCGCATCGGCTGTCTGATTCAGGTTCCCCGGGATGTACGTGGCCCGCAGGGATTTGGTCACCTGCTGACTCCATTGGAGGAGGTCGGGCTAGTTTTTGCCTGCCGTGAGCGTATGCCGCCCTGGTGATTGATGTACGCCACGGCAGACGTGCTGTCCGACCGGACTAGCACGTGTCTGTCTTGCACTAGGGGCCGTAGCCTCCTCAGTGCTAGATGAACTGCCAGCAACTCTAGGCAATTTATGTGCCATCGCAGTCGGGGCCCGTCCACCGCCCTGCTACTGCGTGCCCGTTGCACACTGCCCCCCATCCCTGCAGGGAGGCGTCTGTCGTAACCACGACGCGCCTCGAACTCTGCCCGAGCGGAACCCCCGCTCGCAAGAAGGACAATTTTGCCCAAGGGATGAGGGTACGACGGCAGTGGGGCGTGATCGTAATCCGCCTCGTGCCGCGGTGCCACGCCGTCCTCGGAACCCGACTCTGAAGCCAGTGCTGTAGCGGTCGCATGTGCATCAACCCAAGCGGGATTACTCCGGCCGAGGATGCCATGTGCCCCAGGAGCCTCTGAAATAGTTTCAGTGGGACCGCTGTGGTCTGCCTGACCAGTGTCAGGCAGTGTAGCACCGACTGTGCACGCTCGGTAGTGAGCTGTGCCGACATGCGGACAGAGTCTAGTTCCATCCCGAGATACGAGATGCTCTGCGCTGGGGAGAGCTTGCTCTTCTCTCGGTTGACCCGGAGGCCCAAACGGTCTAGGTGCCTGAGCACAAGATCCCTTTGCGTACTCAACACATCTCGCGAGTGTGCCAAAATAAGCCAGTCGTCGAGATAGTTGAGTATACGCACGCCCTGTTCCCTGAGGGGAGCTAGGGCGGCCTCGGCAAGTTTCGTAAAAACCCGCGGAGACAGGGCCAGACCGAAGGGCAGGACCCAGTACTGATACGCCCTCCCCTCGAACGCGAACCGTAGAAACGGTCGGTGTCGAGGGAGAATGGAGACGTGAAAGTACGCGTCCTTCAGGTCGATTGCCACGAACCAATCTTGGTGTCGAACCGACTCCAAGATGCGCTTCTGAGTCAGCATCCGGAACGGTAGCTTGTGCAGGTACCTGTTCAGGACGCGTAGATCCAGAATAGGGCGCAGCCCTCCTCCTTTTTTGGGCACGATGAAGTACGGGCTGTAGAACCCGGAGGACATCTCGGTTATGGGGACGGGCTCGATCGCGCGTTTCGCCAGCAGGGCAGCGACCTCTCTCCGAAGCACAGGGGCATTCTCTCCTCGTACAGAGGAGAACAGAATGCCCCGGAATTTCGGGGGGCGCTTGGCGAACTGGATCGCATAACCGAGACGGATCGTTCGGTCTAACCACCGTGAAGGGCTGGTATGCGTCTGCCACGCAGCCAAGAACCTTCCCAACGGTAGTAGAGGAACGATCTCCTTCACCGTACCTGGAAGAGCTGGTTCGGTGGATGGCAGAGCGGTCACCTGCACCGGGACGGATCCCTGGGAGGTTGACGGCTCTGCTGACTTACCTGTCTCGTGGCGCAGGTCGACGCAACGTCGCGTGGAGGTTGTAGCCGTCCGCGCCGTCCATCCTCGCCACTGCGCGCCGGAGGGTGCTGTGGGAGAGGGAAACCCAGGGAAAACAACTCTCTTAACGAGGAGGTGGGCGCCGGGCCCTGAGAAGGGCCCGGACTTTGTGGAGACGCGACAGGCAGCGTCTCGTACCGACTCGCCGATGGAATGGCCGACGTCGGGCCCGATGTTTTCCCCGGGTTCGTCCCGTCAGGGCCGCTGGGAGTCCTTCCTTAGCGCCGCTCCGCCTGGATCTGCGTCTCGGGTGGGCCGTCCTGGGGGAGGGCACCGGAACCGGAGGAGCCAGAGGGGCGGGGCTGTTGGGAAGCAGGCGGCGCTCGGGGACGTGACGACCGCTGGGTGGTCACACCGCGGCGGGGCAATATCTGCTGTATTGCCTCCGTCTGCTTCTGTACCGCGGAGAACTGCTGTGCCACGTTCTCCATGGTGTCACCAAACAGCCCTGCTTGCGAGATGGGGGCATCCAGAAGGCGGGCCTTCTGTGCCTCACCCATCTGCGCAAGGTTCAACCACAGATGCCTCTCCTGGGCCACCATAGTGGACATCGACCGACCTAATGCGCCTGCCGTGGCCTTCGTCGCTCGCAGCGCGAGGTCTGTGGCAGTACGCAACTCACTCATGCGAGTGGGGTCGGGCTTCCCCTCATCCAGATCCTTCAGGACTTTAGCCTGAAAGACCTGGAGAATCGCCATGGCGTGGAGGGCGGAGGCGGCCTGTCCAGCGGCGTTGTAGGCTTTCGACACCAGGGTCGAAGAGCTTACACGCCCTAGACGGGAGTCTAGGTCGACCCCTCCAGGTGGCAGCCGTCTGCGGGCAAAGGTGCACCGCTACAGCACGCTCCACCTGGGGGATGTCAACGTAGCCTCGGGCCGCCCCACCGTCCAGGGAAGTCACAGCCGCCGAGCCCACGAGTGTAGAACGCGCCGAAAAGGGTGCATTCCACGACCTCGTGAGCTCCTCATGCACCTCCGGGAAGAACGGTACCGGGGTGGTTCGCGGTTTTTGGCCGCGACCCGTACCCAGGTACCATTCGTCGAGCCGTGAGCGTTTCGGGGAGGGCGGGTTAACGCACTGCAACCCGATGCTCACGGCTGCCTGGGCTAGCATGGCCGACATCTCCGGGTCGGTCCCATCACGAGCTCTACCGCCCGTAGACGGGAGCTCGGAGAGATCGTCCCCGTCTGATGCCAGTAGGCAGCTGTCCGATGCCGCGACAGAGATTTCGTCATCATCCCTCTTGCGAGTCTGCCCGCTATGGAACGGTCTACCGCCGTCCATCGGGGACGCACCAGGTGAGCGAACTGGGGTATGGGCGGTTCGCCGAGCCGGAGCTGGCGAAGCGACATCCATAGCAGTCCCCATATCACCCCCGCTGCTCGTCGAGGCGGTCGACTTCGCCGAAGCGGCAGCCGAACTCGCCTGAGAAGCGAGCGGGTTGGCGGCAACAGTTCCGAAGAACGTCGCCAGCCGTGACCGCAACACCTTGATAGACATGTCCTCGCAGATAGAACATGTCGTATCAACGAAACCTGCTTCAGCATGCTTGACGCCCAAACATGTGACGCAGGTTTCATGGCCGTCTGACTCGGGAATGAGTCTGCCGCACCCAAGGACACAGCTGCGAGACATGCTCAGCAGCTGGAGAAATATGCTCTTTTAGTAAAGCTCTGTGGGAGTTTGCCGGGAAGTCGAAGGGAAGGCCGTCTTCACACCAGGGGATCCGCTGCTTCCACGTCGCGCCGGCAGGAGAAGAAAGACTCTCTCGAAGAAAATAATTTGCCACATATAGTGCAAAACAGTTCCGAAGAACAAAAGGTGAGTGAATGACCGCCGCCATCTTCCTTTTATACCCGTATGTACGGGGCGGAGACTGGCGTGGGCGTGCCATTCGCCAATCCTATTGGCGTTTAGAAATTCCTCTCGGAGATGATAGGTTCTCAAGATCAAACCCCAGTCGTCTCTCAACACAACGTCGAGAGACCGACTGAAGGGGAACCATTAGTGTATATGATTAATTGTCATTTATTAATTCATCATTACATGTCAGACAGTGACTGTACCTGGTAACGTTTGGAAAGATCGTTCCAGATGTTCTCCTTGACGCTCCTGACGAATGCAGAGTCGTCTGCCTGCACTGTGTAATGTTTGCACAGTTTCTGGAGGATGGGCAATATCTGGCCACAGGTTGGACTTTTTTCGCTAGAGACAGCAAGTGTGGATGTGTAATGCATCCTCATCAGCAGCACAAACTCCTCTGCTTTCCTGAGGTCCTCATTGCCCATTCTGGCCAGTCTGAAACATAAACAAACAAAAAATATATATTGGCTAAACAACAACATAATCCTTTTAATGGCTTTTAAAGTAATTTTAATTTTTTTCAAACATTATTTACTTCTCCTTCTCCATGGGCTTTCTAAGCCGTTGGTCTATAGCTGCAGCTTGGATAGCAGGAAACTGTTCACAAAATCTCTCCATCATCAAATACAGGGAGTTCCATCTCGTCCTCACATCTAAAATGAGCATGTGCTGGGGCAGCTCTACACACACACACACACACACAATTATGAGATTACGTTAAACAATATAATATTGTAATACTTTAATTTTTTTAATTGATCCTAATCTGTTAATTTATATGTTACAATTTGTATGTCTTTAGCTTGCAATTAAAGTACAGTATTTAAACAGTAGGCCTATCACTACTTACTGAGGAGTTGTTGCTTTTCCTTCAGGACTACTTTAGCCATGTGGGATCTCTTCATCCATACGATCACAGAACGAATCCTTGCTGCCCAGTTGGAAACTGTATTGCAGTTGTACAGCTTCTGAGCTCCAAGGTTAAGTGTGTGCGCAAAACATGGAAACTTGATTACATTTAGCGTTTTCACAGCTACATCCATGTTTGCTGCATTATCCACGGTTGCTGCCACCACCTTCTCTTTCACTCCAAACTCCTCCAGGATCCCATCAATCTCTCGGCCACAGCTATCCCTGTTTGAGCTTTGTACACTGCTCTGGTTTGGAGGACTTTTTCTTTACTCTGACCTTCCCTGACATAGTGCAATGTTACGGTGAGGTAGTGGTCTTGACTGAAACTAGTCCATCCATCTGCTGTGATGGCTGCATGTGTGACATGTTTCAGGTCTGTGATCAGATTGCTCTTTCCAACCCCATACCAAGCAGGAATCAGATGATTTGTTAAACTGCCTCTGTTTGGGGCATTGTATTTTGGGTTGAGAGTCTTTATCATCTCACTGCAGAAAATATATGGTAGGACTAGGAATTAATAAAACAGAACTATACTGACATAAAAACATGTAACTTTTGGTCATGCATTTATTTTCATTTGAAAAGACATGATGCTGGACGAAATACAGCAAAATAACCAACCGAAATGCAGAGGCATCTACTGTGGCAAACGGATGCAAACCCTTTACCACAAACCTAGTCACTGCTCTGTGACATTCGTTTATCCTCGCCTCGGTCATTTTATTCTTCGCTGCCTCTATAAACGGAGTAGCTAGAGGTGCACGACGAGAGATAATTGCTGCAGCCTCTGAGCCAGCCAGACTCTGATGGCTGTCATCATCATCATCATAAAATTTGATTGACAATGGAGATTATTATTCATATAGTAAATGTTTACACAATGAAATGGCGCTCACATTAACCAAATAGAGAAGTTACCTTCGGCATTAATAGCAGATGACGGCTCGTTAGATCCGCTGCTGCTTGACTCACTTTTTGCTGTGTCGCTAAGTAGGAGTGTATCAAACACGCGACAGTCCTGCAAGTGAATTGCGTGCTGTGTGGCCAAATGTTTTTGCATATTGGAGGTAGTTCCTCCCTTTGCCGAAATTAAACGTTTACATTTTTGCAAATGACCGCATTGGCGTCTTTTTTTGTAAAATATAACCACGCTTTAGATCGCTTCTGCCTCAATGACATTTTTGCTACGTAACCAAAATAACGCAGCGCGTGTGTGACGTCATGACATCACACACGCATGACGTCGTGACACATTTGCAACGAGCGGAACCGATAAGCGGAATCGTTAAGCAGGTACGCTAATGGTTCCAAGGAATCGATTCACTGGGAACCGGTTCCAAAGAAGAACCGGTTCTCGATTCGCATCCCTATGCAGGAGTGAAGTTAATTTGGGCTCGTGTTCTCGAAGCCTGAGCTTTGTGCAGAGAAACACGCGGAGTAGAAGTAGTAGGAGTATTACAATCACGTCGAAAACTGCACGGGGTGGGCAGCCCGGGATGTTTCCAGCGCCGTTTTACGTTCTCGCAGCCGTGTCTGCTTCTCTTGTAGTGGCAGATGCAAGCACCTCACACACAATGGACTTGCTTACATAATTCACAACCGGTATTCACTCAGACAGAAGCTATATGGCCCCTTTAAGGAGGCGGAGCCTGGATTCTGTTCCTGTGGTGTTCTTGTGTTTTGGTTGAGTTTTTTAAATTAAACGGGCGGTGTTGGCAGTTGTTATCACACGCTGTTTCCTCGTGTTTCTTTTGTTAGCACAAGTGCTACATTGGTGACCCTGCGTCAGAACAACTAACGCAAAATGTCGACGGTAGAAAGGTTCAATAAAAGGAAGGAAGGAAGGAGGAGGGAACCGGCAAACATTTAAACATTTAAACATTTAAACATTTAATTAAAGAATAACAACGTAAATAAACAGCCGGCAGCCCCTTACGGACGACTGCCGGCAACACAAACATAAATCAACTTAACATGTGTCCGGGCCCGGTCCTCTCTCTTTGACGGTCCGGTCGCTCGTTCTCTTATGCTCCCGCTCT
The DNA here is from genome assembly GCA_006030095.1 of Triplophysa siluroides. Taxonomy (NCBI): domain Eukaryota; kingdom Metazoa; phylum Chordata; class Actinopteri; order Cypriniformes; family Nemacheilidae; genus Triplophysa; species Triplophysa siluroides. The sequence continues at coordinate 20,545 of VCII01000179.1, forward strand.
CCTCCGGGATACGAGACCGGTGCGTGCACAGCTGACGCTCATTAACACTCACTCACCGGCCTCGACTCACGGTCTCGCCCTGCCTACTCCACTACATCGACGAACGCTGTATCGCTTAAGCTTCCGGAGTTTTGGGAGCAACAAGCGCCTGTGTGGCCCAAGCCGAGGCTCAGTTCGCTTTACGAGAGATAACCGGGGACGACACGAGATACTACTATCTGGTTGCAGCTCTCAACAGTTCCACAGCCGCACGAGCGTTAAGCATCCTGGAAAATCCCCCAGAACGACACAAATACGCTGCACTAAAGACTTTCAGTTTATCAGAGACCGACAGAGCACGTCGTTTGCTTTCGTTGCCAGGTCTCAGAGATTCCCGTCCGTCCGAGTTGATGGATCACATGCTAGCACTGCTCGGTGAGCATAAACCATGTTTCCTGTTTAAAGAGTTGTTCCTACAACAGTTGCAACAGAACGTTCGCACCACTCTTGCAAACAGCACGGTGACTGACTACAGAGAACTAGAACAGCTGGCGGACGAATATCACACATTTCTTGTGTGACACGGGAGCACAAGTTAGCGTGATTCCTGCATCACCGGTGGACAGACGATCAGGCGAAACTGGCACACCACTCGAAGCGGCCAACCAAGTAAAAATTAAGACATGTGGGAAACGGCTAGTCCCACTGTCTTTCATGGGAGTTTGTTTTGGCAGAGGTGAGCAGGCCCCTCCTGGGCGCAGATTTTCTGTGTTCTAATGGACTGTTGGTCGATGTAAAGAACTGTTGCTTAGTCACTGCGGAAGGTTTCAATGTGTTACCTTGTTCACAAAGCACTTTTGCCACAACCACGCCGTCTAGCGCGTTGACCGGGGAGTGTGAGTTTGCTCGAATACTCAGTGAATTTCCCAATCTCACTAAACCCACTTTCTCATCAGCCTCAGCAGCCATGGGGTCGTACACCATATTTCGACGTCTGGACCTCCAGTGCATGCCCGAGCCCGACGTTTGCATCCTGAAAAGATGGGAGTGTCTCAGGCGGAGTTTGCTAACATGGAAAACCTGGGCATTGTGCGATGCTCCAACAGTCCTTGGGCCTCACCCCTACATATAGTCCCCAAAACTGATGGTGGGTAACACCCGTGTGGGGATTATCGTCGGCTCAATGATGTCACCATGCCTGACCGATACCCTGTTCCTCACATTCAGGATTTTTCAGCCCGCCTGGCAGGGGCAACCATCTTCTCCAAAGTGGATCTGGTGCAAGGATACCATCAGGTGCCAGTTTTCCACGAAGACATCCCCAAAACAGCTGTGATAACACAGTTTGGCCTCTTTGAGTTTTTATGGATGCCTTTTGGTCTCAAGAATGCGGCCCAAACATTTCAGCACACGATGGACTCAATCTTACGGGATTTGGACTTTATATTTATGTACTTAGATGACATCCTCATCGCCAGCGCCTCCACATATAAACATCTCACTCATCTACACTTGCTGTTCGCCCGACTCAGTCAACACGGTTTGATAATTAACCCTGCCAAGTGTCATTTTGGCCTGAGGGCTATCGACTTTCTTGGTCACCGAGTCACAGACATGGGGGCATTCCCTCTACCAAACAAAGTCGACGCCATTGCACAGTTTCCTGTGCCCCACACTATCAAAGCACTGCAATAGTTTCTGGGGATGGTGAATTTTTATCACCGTTTCATTACTCGGGCCACTGAGCTCATGCGACCTTTGTACAGGGCCGTCAAAGGACACAGCAAAAATAAACCGATCACCGGGTCAGAGGAGATGACCAAGTCGTTTGTGGACACTAAGCGAGCTCTAACACAAGCAAACATGCTGTCTCATCCAATTCCTGGCGCTCCTATCGCTATCTCCACCGATGCCTCAGACTGGGCTGTAGGCGCAGTACATAAACAGCTTATAGGAGGTGTTTGGCAACCCCTTGCATTTTTACCGGAGCGTCGTTTCAAACATGTCAATCGACCTGGTGGGTCCATTGCCACCCTCCCAGGGGTTTACTCACCTTCTGACCATGGTGGATCGGACTACCAGGTGGCCGGAGGCAGTTCCATTGACAATTTGGTTGCACGTTACGGCACACCTGCAGACATGTCTTCGGACTGTGGCCCGCAGTTCACGTCAGAATTGTGGTCGGAGGTGGCCCGCATCCTCAGAGTGCAGCTCCATCGTACTACGGCATTCCACCTGCAGGCCAATGGAATGTGTGAACGTTTTCAACACTCTCTTAAGACTGCTTTGAGGGCCAGTCTAACGGACGACAGATGGGTCGAGCGATTGCCCTGGGTCCTTCTGGGTCTGCGGACCGCTCCCAAGGAAGGGCTGCAGACCTCTTCGGCAGAATTGGTGTATGGTCAGACACTGCGTGTCCCAGGCGACTTCATTCCATCCTGCGCCAAACCCTGGAACCCGCTCGCTGGACGGTCTACCCTTGATGACAAGATTAAGGCTATTCAGCCTGTGCCTACTTCGCAGCACGGGATGTAGTCATGGATACCCCGGGACCTATCTACGGCTGATTTTGTGTTTATTCGCTGTGAACCTCGCTGACACTCCTTGCGACCTCCTTACGATGGGCCATTTCGCGTGCTGGAGTCTGGAGATAAGACTTTCCTGGTTGACATTAGAGGTCGTCCAGAACAAGTTACTGTCGATCGACTCGAACCAGCTCATGGAGCGCAAGGCTGCCCACTGGTTCCTGCTCGGGCCCCTAAGCGGGGTCACCAATCCACTCACAAGAGTACAGACTCCAGGGAGGCATCCCACCCCGCTCAAGCTGTGCCATCGGCCCCTGAGCCACATCTTTTCACACGTTCTGGCAGACAAATTCGGTTGCCAAGCAAGCTGATCTTGCTGGTGTTGGTGAATTCTTGGGGGACCTGTGTAGACCTGTGCGGAGCCTGGATTCTGTTCCTGTGGTGTTCTTGTGCTTTGGTTGAGTTTTTTTATTAAACGGGCTGCGTTGGCAGTTGTTATCACACGCTGTTTCCTCGTGTTTCTTTTGTTAGCACAAGTGCTACACTCTAGTAAATCCTGGCTCTGCTTCTCCACACCTCCAGTTCCGATTGAAGTGCGAAGAACGTTTCCTCATCTGCACTCAGAGGTACACACACGTCTGAAACATTTTCCATTAGGGATGTAATAATGAGAACAGTGAGTTAAGCAGTAAGGGCAATATTCAGTAAGTAAAGGCTGGTAATGCTAACAGCCTGAGGGCTAATAGCGAATGATCGTATAAAACTAATTTATCTGTGCGTTTTATGACGGTTTTGGTATGGGATACACCTAAGCATAAGTTTTACCCTCAGTGAATTATCAATTTAAAACATAAATCTTAAGATATAACAGGAATAAACGATATATTAAGAAAAGTTTGAAGGAGCTCTGTCTCAAACCACCATTAAATACTAATGACATCTTTTCGTTCTGTTCTCTTTACCCTTTAAGGGGGGTTATCGCTACACTCTATGCTCTTATTCATGCTGGCTGCATGGATGGGAAGGGAGTTTTGCCCAGAACAGAAATACCGCAAATCTAAACCGTATGCACATTGTCAATCATTTTTGACGATAGTGATCCTTAAAAAAAGGAAATTATTATGTGTAAATACCCCTAAAGAGCTGCAATTCAAAATGTTTGTAAACCATATTATTTCCTTTAGTTTATTTTATTATTAATGATATACTGCAGAGAATAAATGAAGTGTGGGTAAAGAATGGCCAATGGGTTCCAAAACTGTTGAATCAGATTGAAACTTGTGTCACCCACGTGTGTCTGAAAGTCTCAAAACACACGTCAACCCGCTACAGTGTGTACAAAACACACAGACCTTTGAAGCTATATTAGAGAGGACCTCTAGACATACTAAGATAATGATACTCTGACCTTACCCTAAATCAAAGTTTAACCCTAAAACCTGTTGACAAGAGCCATTCAAACAGCTAGGACTTCAAATGTCAGTTTTTCACATATTGCACTATATAGCTTTTTTTATTCAATCATCATACAGTGCAGTATAGTCAAACCTGTACACACCAATGCACATATATGTAGACTTGACTAGAATTTGGCTTGAAGAAGAATATTTTAGTTTGTACCTTTTATTTTTGTTGACAGGGCCACATCACTTTTAATATAACAATGGACAGATTCACTAGACCTTGACACAAACACACAACATGTTTTATTGGGACTTTATGGTAATGGTTTTTACACCATACAAATATTCTACATCCCCTAAACCTTGCCCTCACACTTTCTGCATTTTTACATTTAAAAAAAAACTCATGAGGACCAAATACACAACACATTTTGGGTTTACAGACATATACACAGATAAGTGTATACGGTGCACATTCGTTCTCATGAAAAACAGTTCAACCCCCAAAGAATTAAAAGTACTTTTGATAAATATGTTTAAATTCATGTACACATGTGATGATTACTCCAATCATATTACTTGCCTAATAAAAGCTGTTGTATTTTACTTGGAGCTGAGCTGCCTCACAGGAATGGATGTGTTGGGTTTGATGTATATGACAAGACAAACACTTTAAATGTTTTCTTTGTAAACCCCCAATTATCACTTTGCACAGAATAAATTCATCATGGCTGACTTTAATTTCTGTGCATTTCCACAATAGCATGCAAAACCTTTGTATGATTGTGGCATCTTAACCATGGAATGCGTCCCTTAACAACTATACTAGATACCCTTAAACTTATTTTAGTTTAAAAGGGTGATATGACATGGCTGAAACGAAAATTATAGTTTGTTTTAGATGTAATGCAATGTTTAAGGTTAAAAAATGCAGATGCAGATTTTTTTCGTTGAACTATGATTTCATACTGAGACAAACTCTGACACTGGCAACTTAATTTCAATAAAAGCTATTTTTAAACTAATTTAACAGGTTTTGATTTCTGAAAATAACAGGATGCTAAAATGACTTCTTACTGTATATGTCAAAAGAAGAAGAACATTTTCTTTATATATACATGTATGACTTCATCACCCTTTAGACTTTTACCCTTCTTTACTGAACATACACATTTGAAATCTACGGAGCCCGGCTGGTCACCCGTCGGAAAAAAAAAAAAAGACGTGCTAATCCGTGGCCACAGTTTTGTAATTCGTTCCCTCGGTTTAAAAATCCGTACGCACAGATTCTTAAACGGTTCCCACAGTTTACAAATCTGTGCTCTCGGATTAATAAACTGTACGCACGAGTTTACAATCCGTCCCCTCCGTTTTTGAAATCTGTACCCACAAATTCATAATCTGTGCCCACGCTTTCGCAATCCGAGCGCACGGTTTTGCAAACTGGAGCGGAATTGAACCATCTCTGTCAACAGAACAAGCTCCTACAGGAACATGTTGTATACCGTCTTATTTTAGATTATATTATAAATTGTCTTAATGTGTTTACACACACACGCGCGTGGTGCATATACATCATAGGTTCATTGCCGCGTTTCGGCATAAAGTTGGCTTGACATTAAACCTTCGATATTCATGAATTTAGGGACCATCTTTAAAGTTACATACACATTAAAATACCCTTTTCCAACTTCAAAAGCATTTAAAGGGAATGATTTATAGCTACAAAACTAATTGTACCATGTTCATGTGTGTGTCAGCTATTATGCACAACTTTTAGATGATTGAATATTAAAATAAACCATCAAATCATATGCACACATTCCTATACGCATTGCTATTGAGCTTTAAATAATGGTATATTTGTGTTTATAAAACGGTCAGTGCTGGTCCTTGATTCTGATTGGCTGAGAGGAGTTCTAAGTCGTTATATAATATATATACCCCGATATATAACGGCTGACCGCACCAAATAGCCTTTACTTTCTTTGATGAAACCTTGCCAAGCATATGGAATAACCGTTTTATAAAAGCAATAAGCCCCGCAAAGCAGTGGGTTACAGTGCATTTTAAAACAGCTACAGGGTTGTGCCACAACGCCCTCAGCTGTTATAAAGCTTTGTGGGCTAATTGCTTAAATGAGACCCTACAATAGTTATACGTTTGCATGTGATTGGACAGTTTATTTTAATACATATCAATAATCTAAAAGGTGTGCATTATATCTGACACTAACATGAACACTGTACAGTCTTGTGGCTATAAGTCATTCCCAATAAATACTATTGAGCTTTAAATAATGGTATAATTGTGTATGATCCCATATAGTAGTTAAAAACAAATTTACATTTGATTTGACGGTTTATTTTAATATATATCAATAAAAGCTGTGCATTATAGCTGACACGCACATTCCCTGTAAATGCTATTAAAGTTTTAAACATGTATTTTAATGTGTATGTACACAGCAAATTTCTGAGTGTCAAATTCTCACCTGCAGTGTGAAAATTAACACTTTTACGGGGTTTATATAGGTCCACACTAAATTGAGTTAAATATACACTTTTAAAAGTGTTATTTTTTTAACACTTGCACAGTGTTATAAAAACACTCAGAGTGTTCATATTTAACACCACTAGTGTATTTTTTACTTTCTCAAAAAGCACATTTTACACCAAAGTAGTGCTGAAATTTCAATCTTGTGTGTCAATAGTTTAACACTGTGTTAGGTAATTGTACTCTAATTTAGTGTTTAAACATGTCCTGATTAAGGTAATTTATATCTAGATCTAATTTATCTATAAATATGATACATACATGTACAAAAAGAAAAGCCAACATATAGTTTCAGTTTGATCTTTTTTATTTTTAACAAATAACATCTCAAACTAACAGAAATGAAGGTACAATATATTCACCATCTGACCCATATGGACACTGTAGATCAAAAGGCCTGTAGAACCTCAGAGCATTCGCTTTAATAAGTTCACTCAACCCATAGTTTCTCTGTACTTTAAATGCATGATGATGCTCTGAGAAATGTTCAGTGAAAAGCTTGTCAACAACAAAATATACAGTGCTGTTAATGAAAAGTATTTTCTGAATTTGACAAAAAACTGGAATTTCATCATTAATTTTGTTGCATACAATTAGGTATTGTCTGTATTCTGTCCCATCTATTTTAACCCAGTTCATGGAATGCATGACTGTCTCTGTGGAATTTTGTAGCACTTCTGCAAACTTTTTGCCATCCACAATATCATCCCAACAGAATGTTTTCATAGGCCCACATTCAATTTGAGTCAATGGTGTTGTTTCCCAAAGATAGCCTATTGACATCTGATGACTTTTTGCCAAAGATTTAGTGATATTTTTGAAGTTCTTGAGTGTATTTTTGAAAACCTTATGCTTTGCCTCAAACCTCATGCACCACATGTGCACTAACGGACCAATTTTTCGAATACAGGCCGGATAATGGATCATAAAATGATGTTTGGGCAGCAGGTTTATGTGGGTACAATTCTTTAAATAATTCATGGTGCTCAATAATTAGGTACTTGAGGAGAACAGTCATGCCTTCAGAAATAGATGGGGACAAAACCAGATTGAGAATTTGAAGTAAGAGCAAAAGCAAATGCCAATGCTTATCCCCAAGTGGTACAACATCGCCAAACAGTAATGGAATGTTTTTGATAAGACAGAGGGCTTGAATAGAGTTAAGACCTATGCTGTTTCCACTATGCTCCAAATTCACTTTGGTAGGACGATTTTTTCTCTCTAAATACCCATAGTCATATGAATATATCCTAGAGAGCAACTCACACTGTGTGACAAACGTTTCTGAAAGGTATCCAAACAGTAACTTCATTTCAAATTGAGCAACTCCTTCTAGGAGATCATGCATCACATCTAGAGAGTAGTTGTGGCAGACATGAAAAAACTGCAGGCTATTAAGTGTTGAGTCTCTTTTCAGGCCATGTGTTGACTTGAGTTGAGGGTCAGTTTCCAACGCACTGTAGTGGTGTTCATAAGTTGTACGATCACGCAAAATTACCCTTACATCATCCTCATTGTAATAAACTGGGCATCTACTTTCTCTGTCAAACATAAACGGCAGAAGTAATTGCCACTGAACGATTCTGTGAAACCAAGGATCGAATGCATCCCCAAGTTGTCGCCAACTATTTGACATATTGTCCCATAAACTCTACTTGTGGATATGGGTAGTTCGATCCCATCTGTCTCCAGAACTTTTATGTCATGAATCAACGGGTCCAAAATGGGATCAAAGCCATACTTTTTTAGGTCTTGAGCATGAAATAGTGCTATTAAATGGATATTCATGAGCACCGAATTAAATTTTGGAGGTAGATTTCTCACTACAAAATAAAGAGCACCAACCTTGTGTATGCCACGTTTAGAGCCAAGAGGGTTTGCCGTTTCAAACTCGTCAAAATATACTTGAATCTGTAAAGCACTGGGATATTTAGAAAACAATGGATGATTCTTAAAGAAACTTCCATCACAAAAGTCTTCAAAATGGGATTCCTGCCTTTCTCTATGTTGTGTCAGTAGTCTACATACATCTTTATTTTGGCATATAAATTTTAAAGTTTCCAAAATTGGGACATACACAAATGTATCTTTTACTGGGACCTGATCAAACATCCGGTAATTTTGTTTCTCCTAATGTCATGCCTCATGCCAAGCATAACTTCTACTGGCTCAACCACATGCCATTTGTCCATGAAATATTTATTTCTTTTAGTTTCTGTGTTAAACAAGCAAAAGGGGCTGTCATACTGTCTTAAACTATCTTCAACTGCTGATCTAACAGGATTAGTGAGAGGAATGACAGACATCACCTCTTGGTGAATTTGGTTATGCAGTTCTGTGGTGAGTTCCTCAAGCTCGGAAACAACTGATGATACCAAGCTACTGGCCACTCCACTGCACTGTAATTTGGCCACAACAGAGGCACATATATTCTCAGTGTCTCTCCTTGAATGAGTGACATTTCTCTCAAGACAGTCCATAGGAGCAACTTGGGGATCACTTTCTCTAACAACCAAAGAACCTGACTGGCTAATACCAACATTTTGAGCTGTCTGTTCAACAGAGAATGACTCAAAATCTGAACTAGCATCAGCAAAATGAACACTGATAAGATGCTTTCGAAAACCAGAATAAGTACAAAACTGTCTACAACAGCCATCTTGTGCACATAACAGCTTAAACTTTAACGAAGGATAGAAACTGTGCGTGACTCTTAAATGAGATATCAAAGAATGGCTATTTGCATGCAAACTTTGACAACAGAAACACTTTAACATTTAGTTTAAAAGCTTTGCACGTAGTTCCTTTACTCTGGGAGACTCACTTGTAACACCAACGTCAATGTTGTAAATGGTTGTCTGCAAGAAGGTAAAAATGTTGACAAGGGATTCCTCATACGACAAGTTGAAGACAAAGTGGACTTTGAAAAGTTCATCTACAGCACTCAAGGAGCTGGTTCCAGCACAAGGGATAAGTTGCTTGTCCACAACAACGTAGAATTTCTCGATTCTGCCCTTGAATCTTCCTAATCCAAGTAGGTATGGCTGGCAGCCCTCCCTTTCACGGAGATGACCTTCAATACTGGTGCAAGACTGAAAAATACAAGAGACAAATATTGTATTTTAACTAAATAAAATAAAAAGAAACCTCACTGATTCACAAACTTTGTTAATAAAAAAACAGTGTAAAGTTCAAACCTCCTTAATTTATTGTAAAAAGTAAACATTTGATCACCCAACATTTCACCCCAAAAATGTGCTGACACCCCAAGGCTACCCAAGATACATATGACTTACATCATCAGAAAACAACTATCCAAGCTCTGTAGACCAACAGAATGTCCAAAACATACATTTAAATGGTCTGCAGTATCTACAACCATGATGACTTACACACTGAGATCACACAAAGATGCTGCAACAGTATTTTAAATTTTACCTTATGAAAATGCACAAGTCTATCAACTGCCTCTGTTGGACTGATCTTAGTCTTCTTCCTCCCTGGAGAAGGTGGCAGGAGATGCAACAGTAGCAGGATAGATGACATATCCCTGTCCCAGTCTGATTTAGTGTTTGTAGGGGAGGGGATAAAATAGCATAATGTTAATACATAAAAAAATCAACAAATCAAAAACAATAACATTCTAACAAATAATGCCAACCATTTTCGGATCCTTGGCCCCCTGCTGCATTGAGAAGACACAGAATTTCTGCTGTTGAAGTAAGAGATTTGGCTTCATTGATGACCTTATGTTTGAATGCCGTCTCCCACCTCTCAAGCAGCTTGTTGGATGTTTCGGCATTGAACAGTAGAGAAAAGTCCTGGTTTACCTATCGATGAAGGACATTTCAAGATATATGATATGATCAAGACATTATTCTTCACCTCAAAAAAAAAAGTATTCGCATGTGAGAAGTTTAAGAAATTAAGAAATTAAGAAATCAAATAACACAGTTGGACATTTGGCGACATTAATTATTCAAGACAAATTACTTTAACTCTCTATGACTATGTCTGAGAGATATATGTTTAAGTAAGAATGATAAATCTTGAGTAGTCATTACTTTTGTAAAAATTACATAAAAAAGCAAATCTAAATCAAACTTATATTTTTAATATTGGTAATGCTATATTTACCAATCCTTTCACATCCGAAAATCTTGGAAAGATCTTAAGGATGTCAGCTGATCTTCCAGGGTTGTGTACAAGTTCTTGTCTATGCTTGAAAGTTTCCTTCATCTTTTGCATAACTTCAACTTCATCAGCTGTATGGACAAGGAAGGAAATTGCCTCTCTGCATGCATCTCCTTCAAGCTGTTGTCCAATGTCTAGCCTTCTTCTGCGACTTGGTCCTCCTGTTTCAGAAACCTCAGAGCAAACACGTTTTGGGTTCTTTCTTGACAAAGTTTTAAGGCGCCAGGAGATGAACCCTGTTCCCTTTACTGGATCATAGAAATGTTCCTGTTAGAAAGACAAGAGAAATCATTTAAATATGATCTGAAGTCAGTTTCATTTAATAACACAGTATTATTTTATAATATAAAAATAGCATACATGCACATGCAAATTAAGAACTATTGTTCTTACATATCCCTTTGCAGAAAAAGGATCTCTCAGGGCAGGAAAAAGAGTAACAATGCCCATGGCATAAGTCTCCCGCTGTTTGCGGGTGGGGATCCTCCTAAAATTTTATTTAAAAAACAGAAATATAAATTGCACAGCAAAATGTAAAGTCTTGTTTTTTTTCCCAAAATGGATATTTTTTCAAAGGTTTAACAAAGCTTCTTTATAGGCAGCTGTTTGTAGTGTAACTGTGCACTGAAATCTTACCCGTAAGTCTCAGTCATGTGACTGACAACAATATTCACAAGTTGGCGTCTGGTACTGTGCTTTAAAGTCTTTGTTGTCTGGTATTCTGTAAGCACATCCTCACCACCAGAGTGTTTTTCTAGGGCATCTTGGACATTCTGATTAAGCATATATTAAGCACAGTAAAGTTCGCTACTAAGTGACAAGTAAAGCAATTATTACATGGCAAATTTACCATTTGGAAATACATACCTGTTTTGCCTTTTCAGAATTCAAGGCTTCTTTACTGCTGGCCCTTGCTGATTGAATGTGCACTGTTGGTTCTCTCTCCTCATAGTCAGTGGAAGAGACTGAAAGAGTATCAGTGCAAGTGCTTTGGGTTGAGGATCTTGTTGGCGAAATCACTGAAACAAAAATTAAAAAACAATTTTCATGTTTAAACCAATTTCCAAAAACAATAACAACGGTAAAATTAAGAAAACCACACGTATGTTACATTGTGTCTCTATAGTTTTGTTTCTTGTTTCCTCAAGATTAATCATTTGTTACATTTCTTATTAAAGATAATTTCAATACGTAGCTACTATATGAACAAGAGTAAATGTGTTTGTCTTTCCCAAATACATTTCACTCAGAAATGACTATTGCTACACTTAAGTCCTTGAAATAATGTCTGAATTGTCATATTTACCCTCAGGCAGGCCAGCCGAAATTTCTTCCAGACATCTTATAGTTAAGCATAAATTTGGACTGGCTTCAATTAGTTCTTGGAAGATGTCCTCCTCCACACTGGTCTCTGTGTCATCAAAGACTTGAAGAACTGCAGTTGTAGCAAGCCCAAATTTGCTTTGAACTGAAACATAATTTTATCACATGAACATAAATATGAAAAAATATCATGGCAGGAGACAAATCTGGACATCTAATGTCAGCTAATCACATCATGAAGCTGCTATATGACTGTTTATAGTAAGCACATTTCTAAACATAAGCACAAGCTACAAATAACTTACCTTCACTGAGAAAATCTTGGAATGTAAAATCATTAAGCAATTTTATAAATTTCTTCACGCCTTGATACTGAACTTTGACCAACATGACGAAAGCTGTTAAAGAGAAAACAAATCTGTTTAATAAAGTTAGTTCACTTTTATTGTAAATAAAGTATGGTAAATACTGGCAAAAGGCGCCACCAATCGCTTTTAAAACACTTACATTTACAGAATAAACATGTACAATTTAATAATATTATGTTATTAACCTCAATGGAAACCATGTAGCTGAGCAACATTTCATTAACATAAGGAAACGTTAGCAAGACTAAAATAAAATTCCACTTCTAAGAGAGAAAAACAATAGACGAGAAGTGCAAAGACGGTTATCATTTTTAACCGGGATGGTTGCTTTAGTTTTAGGTTAAGGGTAAACTTGTTTTACACGTTTTTGGCAGCTATTGCGGCTGTATTTTCGTAACGTAAAAGACATCGAAGATTACCCTATTTTTTAGATGTATTTCCAAGACTAAATCACCGTCTTAAACAATACGGGACAAAAAAGCTTCCGGCTTTGTCAGCGCCTCACTGTGATGATGACGATAGAGCGCCACCGCAGTGGCGTAATTGAGTAGCTGCAGTTAACGTTACAGATGATACTTTATAAAAGTACAGCAATTGTTCGTTTATAATAAAACCCCTCACAAAGTTTTGTCATTATATAATTACCTATGCAGGGAAAAGCCTGAGTTAACTTTATAAAGAACATTATACTGCCAATCGATTTTTTTTAACAACGCGTTTTGTCTACTCCAATGCACCACAAAAAATGGCTTAAAAGTTGGTCACTGTCGTATCAACCCTGTACAATCACATAATTGTTAAGATGTAAGGTCTCAGATACACCGTTAAAGTGAACGGAAGAACTTGGCGCTAGCAGATCAACTGCGCGCTCGTCAGAACACATGAAGAGTTAAATATCATAACAAGGAAATATATAAAATTACAGTGCGCTTTTTCAAAGCTGTTCCCTGTTGTATTAGCTTTTAAAATTAGCACTGTTGGGGTAGGGGCGGGCAACCCCGATGATATTCGTGTAAATAACATTAACTAGGACCAACAAAAGTCACGTTATGTGGACGTTTAAACAAGCCTCATGTGTTTACGGAGTTCGGTATATATAAGTATATTTGTGAAAACACTGCACGACACTATAAAATATGAGTCGTATGCTTTTCTTGGCCATGGCAACGCACATGAGATCTGGCGAAAACGGGTTACGTCTCATTTCATTAAAAAGTTTACGTTGATCACAGAAAAATAAATGCATGATCTTCAACTAAAAATTAATAAATATTACTAACCCTAGGTTATGTGGAAACTGATCACGATAAACTTTCTTTAAAACAACGTTATTCTTACCTTTGCAGCGCTGCTCTCGGTCGGTTGTCTGCAGATTGAAAATAACGATAGCGAGCTGAAAATGTACATAAGAAATGTTGAGAACAGTAAATATACAAAAACAAAGAATTAAGTTATTAAAGATGTATTATAGCCTACCTATTTTTGCACTGCCGTCACCTCGTGGTTGTCCGCCATCAGTCAAAAAGGAAGTGATCCGCAATGACCGGAAATTGGATGTACTCGGCTAAAGTGTAATTTAACATCAACTCACTGTAATTACACTGAATCTGACCATTTATTTACACTGTGAGTGCTGTTATCATTCAAATTAACACCTAAATCAACACTTTTTAACTCTGGTAAAGTAACACAAAAAAAACAACTCAAAACAACACTGGAAATTTTGCTGTGTACATTTAGAGACGGTCCCTCAATTGACGAATATCGAACGTTACATGTCAAACCAACTTTATGCCAGTGAAACGCGGCAATGAACGCGTGCTTTATGTGCGCCACGCACGCGTGTGTGAAGTAAACACATTGAAACAATTTATAATATAATCTAAAATAAAACAGTACACAATATTCGTTAATCTTTCTGCAGGAGTTTGATCTGTTCTCATGACAGATGCTTCAATTCCGCAAATACAGTTTGCAAAACTGTGCGAACGGATTGCGAAAGCGTGCGCACAGATTATGAATTTGAGGGTACAGATTTAAAATACTGAGGGGATGGTTTACAAAACCGAGAGTACGGATTGGAAACTCGTGGGTACAGTTTATCAATCTGAGAGCACGGTTTTGTAAACTGTGGGAACGAATTACAAATCTGTGGCCACGGATTTGCGGGTCTTGTTTTTTTTTCTCCGACGGGTGACTAGCCGGGCTCCGTAGAAATCCAAACTGTGTACGTCCACATTCACTAACAAAAGTCAAAATAAAAGTTTGACTCAGTTTACTTACATATGTGTGATTATGAAATGTTGTGCCGAATATATGTTTTATTCTCTTACACATTTGTCCATTTACAGTCTACTATCATTCCTGTCCCTTCTTCACCCTGACACATACATGTACATGTACATGTACACACATGACTGCTTTCCTGATTTAAAAGATCCCATGTGACATCACCTGTAGCAAGAGCCACAGTAGCCACTGTCAGACCACATTACTCAAATGTATTACTCAATTCACTCTCATTACTCAGACTTTAGATAGACAGAGATAGACACAGCTTTCAGCTCCGAAAGGCCCTCACATCATTCCTCCATTCCATAGACTCGAATGTCAGTGTTACACCGGCGACACATACCTACCCAGACATGTACTGTGGAACATACTGTCTCTTCCTTATCTCAGGATGTCTGCTACCTAAGCATGTTTCTCATTTTTTCACAGCAATGTGGCAAGCTGATGCTTGATGGAGACTGAACGTGTCATACTCAAAAAATGTGTTAGAAAAAGATGACCAGATGAGCACCAGTTTATGACATTGCTAGTGAGAATTCAGTTTGTAACAGAAATCAGAGATCAGAATGGAAAATATATTTTTTTGAGGTCATAAATGTATTTTCTATGGATACACTCAGGGGTTCGTTCACTCAGAACATCCAGAGAAAGGTCGGTTTGTTTGTCAATCCCTTTCTAGTTTAAACCTTTCATAGGGTTTAGTCTTAGGTATTTTTTTTCCAAATTAGGCATACCTGGTTTTATTGTCACTAACTATCCAAAGTAGTTATTTAAATAAAAGATAGGAACCAAATGCAACTTATCGAAGCACTACGGCAGCTCTCACAGGACAAAGATGTCGTCATGTTTTCACTTCTTTGCCGAAGGAAATAACGTATCTACGAAACACACTCTCTAGAGCAGTTTGTCTGTTTAGGGCTACTGTAGAAACAACATGGTGAATTCCATGTAAGGGGACCTGCGGTGTATGTAGACAGAAATAGCTCATTATACGATAATTAAAAATATAACGCTTCATTATGTGAGATCTTTATAAACCTCTGAAGACATAATTATGTTTATTATATTGCAGTTCTGTCAATAGATCCTCAAAAAAAATACACACTGCACCTTTAACATACATTCTGCCCAAGCCATCTGTGAAGGATTACTACAAGAGCGGAAGTACTTTTTTTAGATTTTCATGATTTGAAAGACTACAAAAACATTTTTGTTTGTGTGTAGATTAGTTAAAAAAATATTCAGATGAATTGTTTACTCCAAAACGAGTAATGGGAGCAATTAAAGTACATTTTACTGTACATTACATTTATTCATTTATCAAAGAAAAAAAATGAAAGCGGCTTACAAATCAGAGTGGATTTTACTTGATAATGTTTTGTCTCAATTGTCAAAAAATTACATTTGATTTCATAGGTACTTTAATAAAAATCTGTGTATATGTCGTTTTTTATCACACACTTAAATAATTATACTATTACAAAAGCAGCAAAGCATAAGAAGTTGTGCTATATGGAGAATATTCACAGCTCCATGTTATATAATTTACCTAATGTTGGCCTTTATTGAATAAATAAACAACTAATGTATCCATTACAGTACATACTGTAATGACCATTTCCTTTTAATTCAGAAAATAAAAAATATTTTTATTTATTTGACGTCTGAACCAGGACTGTTTTAAGTTATATGTCTCTTACTCCTCCCTAACATCTTAAGCGCTGACAGTAAATCAACAAATCACGCTGTTATTGAACTCTTCAGATGGCTTGATCTAACATGACTCTTTGTATGACTTGAGGACAGTTCGGGGGCAAATCAGCATGTTCATCTGTTTCTTATCTTTCTGGAGTTATCTCAGAGAGTCATCAAATCCTTCCTTAGACCTGTTCCGTGAAGTTAAGCCTGTGTTAAGCACAGCCGCTTCTGTGGGTGGAATTTTCGGCTTTGCGGGCATGCTTTGAAGGAGAGTCGTAGAACATGTCAAATAAAGTAAACATTGTTCTCACTTCCTCTACAGGCTGGTCAAGCACTGGCCGCATTCTTCGGTATGTGACATTTTGAAATTTGAAGGGATGTAAATTAATTTAACACATGACTTGATGGCCAGTGTTGCAGTCATTATGCTTGTTGTCATCTGTCAAACTTCCATTCAAAACAGAAGCTTCAATGATCTTTAGCTATGGGCACCACTGCCGATGCTTCATTCATCTGAATTATGGTAAAGCATGTTGTCGCCCTTTATGGTAAATTACTCTAATACACCCCACTATGTAAAATCCAGTCATTAAGGGGTCTTGTGTCACCCTGAATGTCCAACTTAAATCACTTTGGATTAAAGCATCTGCTAAATGAATAAAAAGCAAATGAATAACTGTTAATAACCCAACACATTCTCACTCCCAACTCATCACATATTGACGTTCGGGCAGCGCCCCTCGGCATCGCTTTTCACCGCATGGGGTACCCCTTTGGCGTCGATTTTAGACAAGCAGGGAAATTTGTTGCATTCCATGAGAAACCATTGGCATCAACACGCAGACGCGATAGGCACGCAAATTTTACTGACATAATGAAATTAAAGTAGATGTTGGTGTAATGATGACATGTGTTGGGGTTTGATTTTCAGTTTAACAGCTAGGATAATTGTGCTTACCTGATGCTAGTCAGGCTGTTTGAGCAAGCAACATAATAGTTTATTCATTGTATAATATAAAACACAACACCAGTTGTTTGTTTGTAGTACTTTTCTACAGATTTTTTGGTCAGTTTGTGCAATAAATACCTGTGACTTTACTTGTATTGTTGTGTTGTGTTTCATATGGTTGAAAAGTGGTTGGTTTAGGGCGGAGCAGTGGCGGCTCCTGACAAATTTTTCAGGGGGGGCAACTTTTGCGAGATGGCTAAGATGACCCGTTCTATGGGTTAAATAAAAATAATAAAAGTCAGATAGCTAACTTGACAGTGTTACATTGCATTGTTTAATTTGGTTTTCCTGTTCAACCACTAGATGGCAACACAGACATGAATTATACATACTGTACAGTATTTTTGTAAAGCTATATCGATTTAAATGTCTCAAATACAATCAATTTGATTCCACAATAAAACACTTCCACAATGGCCATCCACAGATACATTGTCATCTACTAGTTAAATCACTGTTTGCACAGTCTACAAATTATAGCCATCATGGATGCCATAGCGATAATCAAATCAAAACATATTATACTATCATAAAAACTGTAATTAATCAAATCTTTTCAGAACATATTCAGTATATATTTGGCTGGCAATATGCAATCAATACAACTATTTACAATTCAACATTTGGAGAGTACAACATAACACAACTCACCATTTAATAACACACACACTCACTCATCACTTGTATTGAAATTTTGAACGGTAATTCCCTCAATGAAATAATGGAGTTGCTGTCTCACTATGCTTACGCGCAGTGTGTGTGTCGTCCGAGCACGCATCAGTGCGTATGATGAAATTACGTTGGGGCGAGCCCTCCCTGAGCCCATAGAAATGCATTGTAGGGTCCAAAATTTGAAAAAAAGAATCTCAACATGTAAGTCTATGAGAGCGCCTGGGGCGATTTTCAATCTGACTGAAATCACCCCAAGGGGGCGGGGCTACTGGTTGGAGAGTGATATTCAGGCTGCTGATTGGACAATAATATTAAGACCTTTTTACAGTCTATGATTAAGACTTAGACCGGCAAAATAAAATAAAAAATCCCCTATTTTTTCGTGTGGCAGAAACTCAAATTATTTTCTACCGTAGATCACGATGGACTGTCCAAAATCATTAGGTCATCTAAATCAACAACATGCATGCTAGACCCTATACCTACAAATCTAATGAAAGAGATGCTCCCAGAAATGATAGATCCTCTTCTTAGTATTATTAACTCATCTCTGACATTAGGACATGTGCCTAAAGCATATAAGGTGGCTGTTAAGAGGCCCCTTGTCAAAAAAACCCAACTCGACCCTGGAGAACTAGGGAATTACAGGCTTATATCGAATCTACCTTTCATATCTAAAGTTCTGGAAAAAGTAGTTTCAACTCAATTATGCTCCTTCCTCCAAAGGAATGACATCAATGAAGAATTCCAGTCTGGATTTAGAGTATGTCCCTGTACAGAGACTGCTTTGATCAGAGTTACAAATTACTCACTCCTACATAGACTCGAAAATTACGTCGGCATTAAGGGAATAGCCTTGAAATGGTTTAAGTCTTATTTATCCGACCGATTTCAATTTGTAGCAATAAACAATGAGGTGTCACGCAAAAGTCCAGTACGGTGTACCACAGGGCTCAGTTTTAGGGCCTCTGCTCTTCGCATTAAACATGCTACCTCTAGGAGATATAATAAAGCGACACGGAGTTAGCTTTCACTGTTATGCTGATGATACTCAACTTTATATTTCCTCATATATATGATATAAGCCTCATGAAACACAGCAGTTCCATTCAATAATGGAATGCATAGTTGATATAAAAAACTTGATGAGTAACAACTTTTTATTATTGAACTCGGACAAAACAGAAGTGTTACTTATTGGACCGAAAACCGCCGTATGTAACAACCAAGAATACTGCTTAACTATTGACGGATGCTACATAAAACCCTCATCGTCAGCTAAGAATTATGGCGTTTGTGGCGGGTGGAGAAACGACACACACACCAGATCTCAAAATCACACACCCCGGAGGGGAATTTTATTAAATAGCACAGTGCTCCCGTGGCCGTTGGCTTTTCCCAGGTGTCCGTCTACCTGTGACTTCGGTCCGGGAGGTGAGAGGGGTTGGGGTGCTCGCAGTTGGCGTGGTGATCTGGTGCTAGTCCGTGTGATATCCCGTGTTGCAGTGAGACTGGAATCCTTGGCTTGCTGCCGGTCGTCAGTCGTCTGAGCCTGATCAGCAGAACGGGAGAAACACGTTAGTAATCGCATGTTATGGAGTTGTAGCTCACCATGCTTTGGGTTTGCCCGGCTTTTATGCCGCTTCTCATTACTTCCTGATGACCGGCAACCCAGTTTCCATGGCGACGCTGATTGCGCTAAGGGAGACTCGTCACAGCGTTCTATTCGATAGTAATCTGTCATTTGAGAGCCATGTCGCCAACACTTGTAAAATTGCGTTTTTCCATCTTAAGAATATATCTAAACTACTTCATATGCTGTCACTGTCAGATGCAGAGAAGTTAATTCATGCATTCATGACATCAAGACTAGATTACTGTAATGCACTGTTAGGTGGTTGCCCTGCAGGCTTAGTACAAAAACTCCAACTAGTCCAAAACGCGGCAGCTCGAGTTCTTACACGTACAAAAAAGTATGAGCATATTAGCCCGGTTCTGTCAACCTTGCACTGGTGAACTATAAAGCATGGGATTAACTTTAAGATCTTGCTTATTACCTAAAAAGCCCTACATGGTTTAGCTCTGCAGTGTTTGAGCGAACTTCTATTGTATTACAGTCCTTCACGTGCATTATGCTCTCAGGCATCCACTCAGTTGGTAATACCTAGAATTTTAAAATCGAGTGCATGTGGAAGATCCTTTTCCTACTAAAATTGAAATAGTCCTCCCTGCACTGTCCGGGAGGCAGACATACCCTGTCAGTTTTCTAGACCAAAGATGCATCCTTTTAATCTTGCATACACTAGACTTCCATAATATAAATCCTCTGAGGGTTTAGGCTGCATTAGTTAGATCAACCGGAACCAGGAACACTGATGTAATTGTTGCATCAAAGAGTGCAGAACAGTACTTTACTCTCAGCCAGTCCAAGGTTACCACAGCGAGCAGGATGCAGTTCATGTCCAGACCTGATGGTAGAGCGGAGAATGGGAAGAGGTGACCTGACAAGAGCTGAGATGATAGCGCTGGATAAAGAAGGACGCAACGACTTGACACGTCTTCACTACAAAATTTAAAATGCTATTAGATTATTAATGATAATCTTAAATCTATAATTTACCTTATTAGTACGTTTATTTATTTGTATTTAGCCTTGTTGTGCAAGCACTGTCGAGCTTGTGCAGAAGCAGCAGCTTTTGCCAGAGGGGAACTGGAATCCCCTGGTTGGGCCTGTGTTCTCCTGAGTTTTTTTTTCTCGATTGGAGTTTTGGATTCCTCGCCACCATTTTCATACGGTTTTTTGTATTTGCCTGGCCAGGAGGGCTGCTTTAGAATTATAATTTTAAAGTTTAACATAATTAATACTGCATACAGGAATTTATAGTCTGTTTAATATTTGACCTGTGTTTCTCTCTCCTTTATCTTAAATGTGTGCTTTCACTGTGCGTGCGTGTCTGTGTGTGTGTGCGCGTGCGCGTGCTTGTTTGTCTGTGTGTGTGCGTGTGTGTGTCCGTGCGCTTACATGTGTCTGCTCGTCCGTGTGTGTGTGTCTATGTATATGTGTGTTAGTACGTGTGCATATTGTGTGAGCGTTTGTATGAGGGTATGTCTGTCTTCTGTGTTTTCACCTTTTTCTTGTTTTTACAGGTATATAGCTTTAATTGATTTGCTTATAGTCAATATGTCTCATGTACAGCTGCTTTGTAACAATGAAAATTGTAAAAAAGCGCTATATAAATAAAGTTGAGTTGAGTTAACAGTGTAATAATTAGAGTGAAATATATTATTTAAAAATGAGACAAAAAATGAAGAAAAATAAATACTTCAGTTATTTTAATAGTGTGCTACCAAGTACAGTATAAGTTACCAAATACCAAGTTCTCCCCAAAGGGATCAACAACAAAAAAATACTTTCATAATTTACTTACCTTCACGAAATCGGAATTACTTTCTTTTTCTTGTGAAACACCAAAGGGAATATTTCTAGCAGAATAGCCAAGCTGTTCATTTCCATACAAGGAAAATGAATAGTGGCCATGGCTGTCATGAAAGATTTCCAGGGATTGACAAAATACATTTCAATATGTTTCTCACACACATCTGTAAAATAGCTAAAAATAATTCACTGTTATGAAGTGCATTTATGTTACTTTTTGGACTTTTGAGGACTTGACAGGTACTGGTTATACTCCACTTTCATTAAATGGAGGACCGGTTCTGCTAAATGTTTTTGGTTTTTCATGAACGAAAGTCATAGAGGTTTGAAATCACATGCCGTGACGTTTGCAATATGGGGCAAATTTCGCAATTCGCATCATGTTGGACATTTCAGCACATATTTCTCAAAACAGCATAGAATGTGATGTGATAAGTCAATTAATAAAGCAATTGTTATTTTTATGGAGCAAACTTTTTCCAACAAGTGTTAACTAATACTGTAAACTGTTTATTTAGTAAGTAGTTGATCTCATCTACTGGTAATAGGCTCTATGTACTGCTTTCTGTCACAGTAGACCAGATTTTCAGTATTATGGCTCATTTTTAGAAGTGTTTGTATTGGGTGTCTTGCTTCAGTCTGCTTCAAATCAAGTCCACATCATTTCAACGAAATAGGAGTCAGGACTCCACCTTTATCCGTCCAAAATACAGTATCCGAGCCACACTGTTGTTGATATACTTATGTGTTTTAAATCTTTTGTCGGGTTACATTATCATACAGTACTTCTACATTCTAGAGCACACAGACGTTTCCAACTTGAATCCTTGGGATTCAAGATCAAATTTTATTACAACTTGGACGAAGATCATCCAGGATCGTTCATGTAGTCACCCAGACATTTTTAAAGGGTTAACAACATTTTTCTCACAACTTTAAATGGCAAAACATGCTCTCTATGGACAGAACCACCCTCTTCCTCTATCTACAGTATGCTAATGAGTGTGATGCATTGACTGCCAATGATGATAAGATTTAAAGCTGACAATTAGTTTTCCTAGTCACTCTTGTTTTCTGCGTAAGCAGCGTGTAACAAGAAGCTGTGTGCGATAATGTCAGAATGAAATGACTTAACTGGTGAAATCGTTTCATAATGGCTGAACAAACAAGTCTGCAGTGTTTCGAGAACAGTTATCAGTGGTGGGAGAGATGTGACAGAATGTTTTTACTGGAGAATGACAATGGGAAAGGGAGTGTGAGTGAGGTGGGGCATGAAGCCATTGTGAACAAGAAACAGAGTGTAGCATGCCAACATGATTTATCTTCCAACCCATGCAGCAAGCCAATGGCATGCTGTGGGAACCCTGCCCCGACTAAAAGGAGGCGTTGAAATCAATGGGATCCAAGGTATTCTTTCAAAATTGAGGAAAGGAGGTATGTTTGCTCATCCTGTGCATTTCATCTATTAACCTTTTTTTTTTTGATCGAGGTGGGCTTTTACATTTACATTACATTACATTTAGGCATTTGGCAGACGCTTTTATCCAAAGCGACTTACATTGCGTTATCCTATACATTTATACATAGGTATTTGCAATCCCCTGGGATCGAACCCACAACCTTGCGTTGTTAACGCAATGCTCTTACCACTGAGCTACAGGAAAGCTTTTATTGTCGTGGTCTGCTGGACCGCATTACATTCTCATTTTGTTCTCATGCTTTTCGATATTTTAGGAGTTTCCAACAAGCCAAGACAATTCAATCAAAGGTCTAGCTTTTTGGGTCTAGCTTGCTTTGCTACTGATCGGACGCATTTACTAGCGCTCCGTGCTTTGCGCTTCTGCTTTTATGCTTTATCTTATTTAAACACCAGCAGTTCAGTACAGTGCTCAGACTAAACAATTAGGCACTTAAACCAAATATGGGAAATACTTCAAGCAACAAGGATCTCTTTTAGGATAAAAGGTGGTCTACCGGCTTACTGCCAACAATTGAAACTCTTCAGGATAACTCCGCTGCCCACTCTCAAACTGGTGTGAAAATGCCTTCTTTTGGATCAACAACCACCTGCTGCTCAAACTGCCACAAACTTCTACAAAAGATTGCAGTTCTCGAAACAAAGCTACTCACAATATTGCCGTCCCTGCAAGAACACACAGCTGATACTCGCCGTGGACCCCTCAGCATATAGCCGGTAAGTTCTGTGAACCCAGCACTTCTCATCAGATTATAGTGAGCTCAGACAAACCTGTACAGATGAAAACAAAGGTAGCTGAGGACACAAACCGTTGGCAAAAAAAGGGCGCAAGACCTAAAGATGCTCGTAATCAGACTGTCAAGAGTTTCACAAATTGCTGCATTAGCTTCATCTACCCCAGATATGGCTAAGACTCGACAAGACAATTTGGTACTCTGCCACCTCTTGTACATCTTGAAAATAGATTTGAGGCACTAATGAATATGGGTGAAGAATCCCCAAACGTGGTCAGGGAAAAATCAAAAGTGGACACTGCAGTTGGCAGACGCTCTGTGTCAAACAGGCAACCGCACTCGGAAACCAGCCGAGGCAAATACTCTGATAGTGGGGGACTCTATTATCAGAAACCTTCGTAGCAGAGCTATACTTACATACTATTTCCCTCAAGCAATGATTGCTGATGTAAGCAAGGAACTGCCAAACATCCTGACACAACATAAGTCTGTAAATCGGATTGTCGTACATGTGGGGAAAAATGATACTCGAAAAGAGCAGTCAGAGCTCCTAAAAAGGGATTTTAATGAACTCTTTGAAATGCTTGGAAAGCTAAAAGTACAGGCCTTCATCAGTGGACCTCTCCCAGCTCGGGGAACGAATATGTTCTCTCGGCTACTCAGTCTGAACATATGGCTGCAAAAAACCTGCAACATGAGAGGACTGAACTTCATTGACAACTTTAATCTCTTTTGGAGTCAAAGACAACTTTTTACAACAGATGGCCTCCACCCAAACAAACTTGGTTCAAGAGTGCTAAAGGACAACATCCTCTTCTCCCTCCTTCACCCATCAGCAGAGTGTGCCACTCCACTCCTAAATGGCACACATACACCTGGCCATAGTGACCCACCTCAGCAGTTTGATGGACTTTTGGATAACACCAATCAGGCTGTACCCTGCCCAGTGACATCACATCAGTTGGACGATGACGAAGACTCAACACCCAAGGACGTTTCTGTGGATAACAACCGGGAGAGCCAAAACAACATACTTCAGTCTTCAGAAACACCAGACTCGCAGCCCTCTCACTACACACCCTCTCCCTCTCTACTACATCATCTCTTTTGAGCTTCTCAGAGAAAATGGAGGAACTAGTATTTGCTGGAACAAAACTATCCCACTCTATTGTCGCGAGTCCACAGGTTTCAACTAAAAAGCGACGGGCCCCACAACCACCAAAGTCTCTGGGTCAACCTGGCCAACCCGTTCCCTCTGAAAGAGCTCTCCAGCCTCTGCCACAACGCCAGGGATCACACAAACCCCCATCTACTGGAGATGGACTAAACAGGACTGCAAAGAGCACTGGTAAACTGATATGAATTGGGTCCCTGCTATGATAACAGCAACAATCTCAAATTTACTGAACAAGTGGGAACCCAGTGTTCCTTTAGTTTTCCCTATATCTGCCCTGATAAGTGAACGCAAAACTAAGGCCCTTTCCAGTCGTATGGCAAAGCTATCTAATCTTATACCTTTTAGACGTCACTCTGAGAATGACAGGGGTAAAAAACTAAAAACAGTTACTATTCAATTAGCACTTTTAAACATTTTATAAATGCTATGTCTTTGTCACCAATTATATCTGCAGACTCTATGGATGCTCTCCTCGATAGCTTTAATGCAAAAGTTAAAAATGCTATCGATGCCATTGCTCCAGTAAAGGTCAAGGTGAAAACTGGCAGGCGTAAAGCACCCTGGAGAAACACACCAGCAGTACAAAACATGAAAAGAACATGCAGAAAAGCTGAGCGTATGTGTCGAAAAACCAAACTTGAAGTTCACTATAACATCTATAAAGACAGTCTGCATGCCTTCAATGTTGACTTAGGCAAAGCTAGACAGAACTTTTTCTCTAACATTATAAACTGCAACATAAATAACACTCGCACTCTTTTTGCAACTGTAGAGACTAACAAATCCCCCTAGTCAAGTTCCGAGGGAAATGCTGTCTGATGACAAATGCAATGAGTTTGCAACTTTTTTCCTTCAAAAGATCAGTAATATCAGAATGGAAATCAGCAAAGCTCCATGTAACTTTGTCTGAATTTCAGACAATTGATCTCAAAACCCTGGAGGAAACGGTACAGCATCTTAAGGCGTCAACTTGCAGCCTTGACACACTTCCCACATCCTTTTTCAAAAGAGTGTTTAACTGTTTGGAAGCAGATCTCCTAAAAATAGTTAATACCTCACTGCTCTCAGGAACTTTCCCAGAGTCCCTAAAAAATGCAGTTGTCAAACCTCTTCTAAAAAAGGGCAATCTAGACAAAACCTTACTATCTAACTACAGACCCATATCAAATCTTCCTTTTATAGGGAAGATCATTGAAAAGGTTGTTTCAATCAGCTGACCAAATTCTTAAACTCAAATGGCTACCTGGACAATTATCAGTCTGGTTTTCCGTCAGCATCATAGCACAGAGACAGTGCTCATAAAGATAATGAATGATATTCGATTGAATTCTGATTCAGGCAAAATATCAGTTCTGGTTTTACTAGATCTCAGTGCTGCATTTGACACGGTAGATCACACCATACTCCTACATAGGCTGGAAAACTGGGTAGGGCTTTCTGGGTTGGTACTTAAATGGTTTGGGTCATACCTTAAAGGGAGAGGTTACCATGTGAACATAGGCAACCATAAATCTGACTGGACACCCATGACTTGTGGTGTTCCACAGGGCTCGATTCTTGCTCCGCTCCTCTTCAATTTGTACATGCTCCCACTTGGCCAAATAATGAAAAAGTACCAAATTGCCTACCACAGCTATGCAGACGACACTCAGATCTACATAGCCCTCTCACCCAATGACTACAGGCCTATTGACTCTCTTTGCAAATGCATTGATGAAATTAACAGCTGGATGTGTCAAAACTTCCTTCAGTTAAATAAAAACAAAACTGAAGTCATTGTTTTGGGTAACAAGGATGAAACTAACAAGGTAAACACATACCTTGACTTAAGAGGTCTAAAGACACAAAGCAAGGTAAAAAAATCTTGGGGTCATTTTGGAGTCTGACCTTAGTTTCAGCAGTCATGTCAAAGCAATAAGCAAATCAGCCTACTACCATCTCAGAAACATAGCCAGAATCAGATGTTTTGTCTCAAGCCAAGATTTAGAGAAACTAGTCCATGCTTTCATCACCAGCAGGGTGGATTACTGTAATGGACTCCTTACAGGTCTTCCCAAAAAGACCATCAGACAGCTGCAGCTCATACAGAATGCTGCTGCCAGGATTCTGACCAGAACCAAAAAATCTGAGCATATCACTCCAATCCTCAGGTCCTTACACTGGTTACCCAGTCACTTTTAGAATCAACTTCAAAGTATTATTAATTGTCTATAATCACTTAATGGTCAAGGACCTACATACATCTCAGATATGCTCATTGAATATAAACCAAACAGACTTCTCAGATCATCAGGATCAAATCAGTTAGAGATAACAAGGGTTCACTCAAAACATGGCGAGTCAGCGTTTAGTCATTACGCCACCCGTAGCTGGAATCTGCTTCCAGAAGACATCAGACGTTCACCAACAGTAGCTACTTTTAAATCCAGATTAAAAACACACTTGTTTAGCTGTGCATTCACAACCTGAGCACTGTGCTGGTTTACATCAACTGCACTTTTATTTCTAATTTATTTTTATTCTGCTCTTATTCTTTTATATATACACTCACATTTTTAATCAATTTTATTGCTGTTTTATTGTTTCTTAAAATCTGAAGTATTTGTGATCTTAAATCATTTGCATTTTAAAGATACGTCTTATTTATTTCTGTCAATCATTTTATGTTAAGCACTTTGAATTGCTCTGTGTATGAAATGTGCTATATAAATAAACTTGCCTTGCCTTGCCTTATTGAAGAAAATTAATGTACTGCTAAAATTGTTTTTAAAAGGCTTTTTAGCTTGAGAAGTTCTTCTGCGGACATGCTTTAAGCACAGAATGGATTCTGCTGGATGTTAAGGACCTACATCATCACTTTAAGAACACATTCCCATTTCATTCACTTGTTCTCTTCCATTATTACAAGTTATTTTGAACGCCGTCATCTTTCAGTATCTTTTCGGTTAGCACTTATCGCCTGTGCTGTCATAATATTGACGCCTGCTTTGACAAGTCTTCAAATCTTATGTTGTCAGGTAATTTCAGCTCACAATTTTTGGCTTCTGCTCACAAACTTTCTATAAGCAATGCTGCGGCATTGGCTTATGGATCCAGAATTGACAGTTTTGACTTCTTGTGTGGACAGTTAGTGATTTCAGCCTTCATAGGAATATATGGGGACTTTGACACCATTGATTAATTAAGTGACCAACATACATTACTGACAGAATATTATTGAAACAACAAGGAACGAGGTGACCCAGCCGCAGACCCACCCGCGACCCAGGAAGTCCCACTCGCCAAAACCGTGCAGGTCCAACCCAGTCCCACTCCGCGATCGACACCAGAAAACAGAGGAACAACCAGGGAAAAATAGTAGTGGCATAATGTAACTTTATTCCTTTGTCCAAAATTGACCAAAAAACAAGACCAAACAAGACCCACACAGCCCCAACAAATGAAATCTCTCCAAACCACAACCAACAAGCCCCCCCACTCCCCACAAACACCCACCCAGCAACCTCCAATCAGGGTCACTGAATGCAGCCATAACTTCAAACTGCTGTAATTTGATGTAAATTAAGCAATAAATACCAAGTATTGTAACTTTAGCATCAATGTGACAAGTATTCCGTCTTTGCTCTTGGATTTGGATGGAATTGTCTGAGCTGGGATGGTCAGATGGCTCGTGCCACTCTCTCCTGCCCCTGGCTGTCTGACATCATCCGGGAACAACGGAGTACACTCAGGGCTGCCAAAAGGAAATGGCGCAAGACCAAGAACCCTGCTGACCTAGGGGACTACCAGTCACTACTCTCCTTTCTCTGCTAGTGTTACCACAGCTAAATGTCTTTCTATACCACCAACTTAAGCAATGCACCTAACACTCGGCAGCTTTTCAAGACATTTAATTATCTTCTTTGCCCCATTCCTCCCCCGCCCACTTCATCATTGACTGCGAAAGACTTTGCTCTATTTTTCACTGAGAAAACATCATCCATCAGCAAACAATTCTCGGTACCTCAGATCTCGGTAAACACCTCCCACACACCAACCATCGAACTCTCCTCTTTCACCCCACTTACGGACACTGAAGTTACCAGGCTTCTCTCCAGCCACCACCTGTCCCCTTGACCCAATCCCCTCCGATCTCCTTCAGGCCATATCCAGCACACTCATACCTGCACTCACACACATCATAAACACCTCCCTGCTCACCGGCACTTTTCCATCCACATTCAAACAGGCCCAGGTCACGCACCTACTGAAGAAACCAACATTGGACCCTTCTACTCCCGACAGTTACAGACCTGTCTCTCTCCTCCCATTTATTGCAAAAACACTTGTAAGGGCAGCTTTCAACCAGGTGTCTTCCTACCAATTCCAGAAAAAACTACTGAATGACAAGCAGTCTGGCTTCAAAACAAACCACTCCACTGAGACTGCACTACTATCGGTCACAGAAGCACTGCGGCTAGCCACGGCGGAATCTAAATCCTCGGTCCTGATTCTGCTAGACCTATGTGCAGCGTTTGACACTGTCAATCACCAGATACTGCTAGCGACCCTGTCATCGCTAGGAATCTCAGGCTCTTCCCTCCGCTGGTTCAAATCCTACCTCTCCGACAGATCCTTCAGGGTGTCATGGAGGGTCTCGCTGTCCACTGCTCACCACATGATCACTGGGGTCCCTCAGGGGTCGGTGCTTGGACCGTTGCATTTTTCCATCTACGACATCTTTGGGACCACACATGGCTTCTCGTATCACTGTTATGCTGACGACACCCAGATCTACATCTCATTTCACCCCCAGACGATACCACTGTAGCAGCTCGCATTACAGCCTGCCTCGAGGACATCTCAGCTTGGATGAAAGGGCATCACCTCCAGCTGAACCCTGCCAAGACAGAACTACTTGTGTTTCCGGCACACCCTACGGTCTAACACAATCTCAACATCCATCTTGGCAATACCACAATCACTCATTCCAAAACAGCCAGGAACCTCAGAGTCATATTTGATGAACAGCTGTCCTTCAATGATCACATGCAAAGACAACACGGTCATCCCGAAATGCCTTATTCAACATAGAAAGGTCAGTCCCTATCTCACTGAGCATGCGGCACAACTCCTTGTCCAGGCCCTGGTTATCTCAAGGTTGGACTACTGCAATGCTCTCCTTGCTGGTCTTCCTGCAAAGGCTATCAACTGCTCCAGCTGGTTCAGAACGCAGCAACACACGCCTCGTCTTCCAACAGCCCAAAAGGGCTCATGTGACTCCCCTTTTCATCTCTCTCCACTGGCAAACCGGTTGAAGCCCGTATCAGATTCAAGTCACTAATGCTTGCCTACAGGACTATCACTGGATCTGCACTGGCTTACTTTCACACCCTCCTGCACTCCTAAACCCCATCAAGATCCCTGCGTTCAGCAAACCAGCGGCGTCTTATATTGCCTTCCCATAAGGGCAGTAAATCGCTCATCTCCCGCTCATTCTCATTCACAACTCCTTCCTGGTGGAACATTCTTCCTAACTCTGTCTGGTCAACCACATCTCTCACAACATTTAAAAAACTACTTAAAACCCATCTCTTCTGTGAATACTTGACAGAAAAAAAAAATGAAAACACGAACCCTTTCTCTCAACAGGTAGTGGTCTAGCTTTTGTTGAAACCAGTAACTTTGTATTGGCACTTAATGTATTATGGCTCCTGTATGACATATCGCGTATTGCTCCTAAACTCTTTGTAAGACGCTTTGGATAAAAGCGTCTGCTAAATGTCTAAATGTAAATGAAAATGTAAAACAATTTTAGGAAAAATAATGTATATACAGTCATATCCGCTTATCTCCTTTGAAGTGTGTCATGGTTCCGCCATCTTGTCTTGTTTATTCTTGATCTTGGGGCGGAGCCATGACATAGTCTAAGGTTCTTTGTGGAGAGAGGGGTTGGACCTTAGTGATCTTCTCACTCTCTCTCCGAGTCTCGTCTGTGTTTCCCGCCCTTTTCGTCTCGTTAGCTTTCCCATCAGTGTTTCATCCCTATCACCTGGTCCTTATTAATTAACCTGTGTTTGTTCCCTTTAAAGAGTCCTCATGTTTCATTGTCCTGTGCTCGTTCATTGTACGTCGTACCTATGTGCTGTACGTCGTACCTATGTGCTGTACGTCGTACCTATGTGCTGTACGTCGTACCTATGTTGTACGTCGTACCTATGTGCTGTACGTCGTACCTATGTGCTGTACGTCGTACCTATGTGCTGTACGTCGTACCTATGTGCTGTACGTCGTACCTATGTGCTGTACGTCGTACCTATGTGCTGTACGTCGTACCTATGTGCTGTACGTCGTACCTATGTGCTACCGTACGTGCTGTACGTCGTATGTGTACGTCGTGTGTGCATTTACCGCTGCTTCATGTTTTGATTGCCTTGTTCCTGGTTCCCCGTGTCTAGTAAGTGTAAATTTAGTGTTGGTATTAAGTGTTTGTTTTTCTAGTCT
This sequence comes from Triplophysa siluroides, assembly GCA_006030095.1. NCBI lineage: Eukaryota > Metazoa > Chordata > Actinopteri > Cypriniformes > Nemacheilidae > Triplophysa > Triplophysa siluroides. The sequence goes on from VCII01000179.1 coordinate 51,871, forward strand.
AGTTAGTCCGTGTCCTTGTTTTTATTATTAGTTTATCTTGTCTTGTTTTCCCCATCGTGGGTTTTGTTTTGCCTTTTTGTAAGTTTTTTTTGTATAATAAAAGTCTTGTGTTCCCCCCGTACTATCGCTGCCTGCATTTGGGTTCTCCCCCCCCCCTCAAACCCTGACAATGTGATTGCACTTATTCCTAAAAAAAGAAATCTATTTCTGGAATCTCCTTTGGAAAATCCCATTGTACCCACAATGATCAGTGTGTTTAGTTGGGCATATCGGATTATCAGTTAAAAGAACCAGCTTTTTTTTTATCTTAATGTTAACATCTTAAATCATAATATCACTAAATCAGATTTTGCTTCAGATAGGGTATGAAATAGGATTTGGCTGTCATAGTGGTTCCTTCATTTGGAAAATTGCTCTCAGCTTAAAAGCTAAATTGTGGTAAACTGATACATATTATAATATACTATGTTATACTATACAGTATAGCTGATAAATTATGTAGGATGTCTGACATTAGAATACCCAATGTATTTTAGGACCATACCGCAAAAAAGGAACTTGATTTAGGTAGTATTTAAACTATATGTAGGCTACATAAGAAAAGAATAACAAAAATAATTTCTTTAGCATAAGACCAATATAGGTTTAGGCTCCTTCCAAGGTCTTATTTTGCTGCAAAAGTGTGTACTAAATAGTTTATATTTAAATAATATATGTTAAAATTTTACTTCCTAAATTCATTCCTTATTTCCCAGTCACACTTTTTTGCATTTTTGAATGAATGTTACAAGGTAGGCTTATGATATCTGTATAATTTCAATTGCTTGTCAGATAATACACCACACACAGGTTGCTTTTAAGAAACTTAGATCCTACGATCCTTAGGAAAAGATATGACATACCGTATGTGCTTCAATGTGTAAAAATATAAAAAGTGTTTCAATTAGCTAAATATTTGAAATTGTTGCTGCATTGGTATTTGGTCCACCCTGTCATTGTTATGTCCACTGAGTCCGGCATGTTACTTTATGATTTTTGACAACAAATCTGTAATATAATAGTTTTTGTGTTCATTTATGAACATTGGGAGTCACTACTATCTTTGTCAAAATTAGAGATGCACCAATATAGCAGCCAATAATCTGTATCGGTGGATAAAGACAATTTTTCAGTGGAGAAATGTTGCATCAGTGTATCTCTAGTTAAAAGTCAACAGTGACCAAAATAGCACTCATAAAATTATTTTTAAGTTATCATAAAAATTTAATCAGACAAGATTTAGGAAAACGTTTTCTGTTGGTTAAAGCAAGAATTACACACAAGCATATTTGTTAGTCTATTGGGCTATTATGTGCCTATTAGACTGGTTATAGTTAAATTAAACAATGGTTTTACAAACAATTTCAAAGTATGTTTTGCGCACACACTCTCTTGCTGCCTCTCATTTACAGTATACACATCCAACTTTTTTTCTATGAAATTAGAAACAATTAGCACTCATTGTGTTATAATAGCTCCTCAGCCATAAATCGCAAGTGTTCCCCACAGGCTATGTGGGAGAATATTAAAAAGGTAGCACTGCACATTACAGACTCAATTCAGAAGGATTTCCTGACCGAACATCAGTTTTGTCGGTATGTGCCAGCAAGCCCTTTCAAGAATCCCAGAAAAAAATCTCAGTTGAACTTGTGCACGTTGATAAACACATGACAGACAAAGCACCAGTGGAGTATTCCAATGTACCGTATAAAGCCAACCCTCAGAAAAGAAAAATGGATCTCTTTATTATTTCCATTCAGGGACTTTGTCAAAGGCTTATTCCTGTAGTAACTGGCAACTTGGAAATCCCAGCGTAGTGGGCTTTGATTCCCATTAAAGATACAAAACTGATTATGTAGACACCAGGAAAAAACTGCAAGTTGTTAAGGATAAAATCGTCTTCCAGATGCAGGAATTGAATACAATTGACTTGCCAAGTGTACAATCAAAGAGATTCAATAGGAAACATTTCTCATAAAATTCTTTCTGTGCACTGTTTAATCCATAAATTTAAAACACAGAGAGACTTGAAAGCAACAAAAGAGCCCTTATAATTAAAAAGCATTCTGGAAATTCAAACTGCCTCTTAACAAGGGCATAGGAAAATCCAACCTAGTTTAACAACATGGTAACAGTGTGTTCAAAAAGTATTTTAACACGCTTCACACCTCCAAGGTCTTGGGCCTACACATGGCTGTTCTCCATCATCTGCAAAAAAAAGATTGCATGCGAAGGCTGAGCTAGCTTAGATAGGAAAAAGTTGAGGCGTGCTTGCTGTCGAGCAAAATGCTGACTGTAATAACAAAAGATCTCCGGGGTTTTGAGGCTGTGATGGGGAGCATCTAGCATTACATCAATCCCACCCTCCTCAAGCACTCAGGTGTGGGACTGTTCTCTCCAAATGAGTCTTCAGTACCTGAGAAAACGCAGACCCGAATTCTCATTTAATGCTGTGCAGAGAAGCACATGGAAAAAAGGGCAGAATTTTTTTTTCTTGCTCGCGTATACCGCTAAGAACCTCCTGCCCCCCTAAAGATTACATGAGGCATTTTAGACTATAATCGAAAGGCATTATCTCGGAGGGAAATGTCTTATACTGTGGCCGTCTCAGCTTTGGGTTCCCAGGGGCTCCTGCTTCCCCCTCGCTAATGGATATAATCAAGTGGACAATTATACGTTCTGTCCTGGCGCAGAAAGTAATAGACGAGGCATTTACGGTATCTTAGAAGATAGAAATGCTCTTGCTGTCAGAGTGCGATCAAAGATATTTGAATAATTACATTATGAACCACAAACCAGTGTTTTTCAGAAAAGCATACGACACTGGAAAACTTTTCTGGTCAAACCTAGACAGTATATTTAAAAAATGTATGTACAGATGTATTTGCTGACATACGCACCACACACGATAACAACATTTTCTTGTTTACTTCCTGTCGACTAAATGAAAACAGAACACTGAACCTCAGTGATCTGGCAGGAAGGCTTTTGGTTATAGGGCTGGAGCATAACCTCATACATCCTTTTCCAGTACAGGCTCTGATCCACATGAATTGCAGCGGTAATTTGGTATAGTCTCCACTTCACAAATGTCAGGGTTCCATCCTTCCTGTTTCAAGATTTATTGCCTTGTGGACGGGACCGTGACAGTGCCATGTCTTGTGTGTGTGTGTTTTGTTTTACGTGGAGACACGTGGCGGTATGTTGTGACAGTTCGCCGCGTGTTTTCCTGTTTTCCGTATAGCTCCGCCCCCTTGTTTCCCCGTTAGTGTTTAACGTTCATCACCTGTCCCATCATCTGTCCGTTTAGCGTTAAGTTTTGTCACCTGCCCGTCCCGATCCCTTTGTCATCTCACCTCATTAGTTTCCTCCTATTTAATGTCCCCGATTCCCTTGCTTTTCGTGGGTTCTTTACGTTTACTTGTTTATGCGCGTGTGCGTTGTCTCTACCGCTTCGGATTACATTACCCTGTTCCTGTTTCCAGTGTGTTTGGACTTATTATTTTTATTATCCTGGACCTCGTTTGTTTTGCCCCCTCGAGGGAAGTTTCTGTTTTTGAGTCTTGTTTTAGTTTCTTGTTTGCCCCATCGTGGGAATATTATTTTATCTATTAAATATTTCTGTTTACCCCTTCATTGCTGCCTGCACTTGGGTTCTTGTTCCTGCGTTTCGTGACAACAAACCTCCTCATTGTGGCCAGTAATTTATAAAGTGACCCCAAAAATCGAACAAAGCAGGCAAATTATTGACACGTGTGTCCATGTTGTCGAAGGTTTACTTTAATAAAGATCACATTCTCATTAAAAAAACGTTGTAGCTACTGAGACTTCCATGGAGAGATGTCGGAACATCAGTTAAGCAGTCAGAAAGTAGAAACTGGCCACAGGAAAATTGTGTTGTGCAAAAGTTTCTCTTTCATAGCTCAAGAGACTCATATTTCAAGTGAAATAAAAAGAACAGTTCAGATGTTTCTTGTAAAAGTTGTATATAGAAATACAAATAGACAAAGAAATGTCAGAACTTAAGAGAACAGAGTAACAAAATTAAAAGCATAGAACAAATTTGGTCTCACAAGAATTTGATAAAAATGGTTTGAATTCAAATTGAAAATCGACTTATAGATTTGAAAATGAAAAATCTCTTTTTGCACTCAATTTACCTCTCTCTCTCTCTCTCTCTCTCACCACACGCATCCCGTAGGAAGACAGCCACCCGTGACCGCAACTTCTGAATGACAATCTGCCCGCAGTGCGGGCAAGATGTGTCAACGAACGCTGCTTCAGCGTGCTGGACGCCCAGACACCTAACGCAGCGATCGTGTCCATCCCCCTCCTCGATGAGGGTGCCGCAACCAAGAGAACAGCGGGACATGCGCGCTGGAAATTGCTCAGTCCTGAAAAGGACCTTTTTAGAAAAAATCTCTAACACCTCCGGAACCGCCGAGACGCCCAGGGGAAGGTCGCTGCAGGTAGGGACGATCCGCTGCTCTACGTCGTAGATCCGGCAATGTAGAAGAAGAATTCGTTGAATTCTTTTTGTTCGTAGTCATGAGCGAAGGCTCTGAAGAACAAAAGGTAAATGAATGCTGCACGCCGGCTTCCTTTTATACCGGACATCCGGGGGCGGAGACCGGCATGCAAATTTAATTCGCCAAATTTCATTGGCCTTTTCTATAGTAGTCAGAGTTGATTGGTTCTCAAGGGCGAACCCCATCTGTCGTTCTCGACACAACGTCGAGAGACCGACAGAAAGGGAACCATTGTTCCCCAATCAATGGTCAATGGGGACCAACAGTTTTCTTTTTCCAATATTTTTCAAAATATCTTATTTTGTGTCTTGAGGAAGAAAATTACTTTTTAAACTGACAACATGGTGAGAAAATTATGTCAGAATTTTCATTTGAAGATAAAATATTCCTTTAATGACATCCAGTCAATCCTTTTTTACATGATTGAATTTTGAGATACTTTTACTTATTTTGTAATAATATAGCAAAAATGTAATGCATATACAGTTAATCAGCACTGTGAATTTTACCCTGTTAAACCATTTAATCAAATGTGGAAAAACTATTTGCTACCGGTTATTTTTTAGCAGTGGTTTACATGCAATTGATAAATACTCTTCTGCAGTAGAGCATTGGAAATGCATTATGAAGCGGAAATTTTTCTAAAGTTGACTAATGAGTCGGGGAAAAGGGAAGAAACACTTGTGCAAAATGAGAACACTCGCTGTTTATGATTAAGATATTTGAATTCGGTTGCAATGCTTTAGTTTTCTGTTTCTTATTTTTCTGTTTTATTCTATTCTGGCTTTGGCTGCTAATAGTTCATGGAGACCGTGTTTTTGAAATGGCACAGAGAGTGCTTTTTTGGTAACCGTCTTTCAGTTACAGGGGTTGGCAGCCAGGTATATGGCCAGGTGCATTACGGGTCTGTTTACAAAAGCTAAGCAAGATGTATAGAAGAGAAATATTCAGGGCATGATGGGACACTTGAATTTTGTTAAAAGCTAAACTTTATTTTTACATTTTTTCAATCGCTTCACCAATTGCCGTTAAATGGACTTGGGTGAGGAAAGCTGGACCTGTGTCAAAGCACCATAAACTTCTGCCGAGAGCAATTTGCTCATGCGCCAACCAGACACTCATGGCTTGAGTCCAAAAGCAACTGAGACAGTGGAAGATTCATCATTTCTAACAAATGTTTAGACTGATGTGAATGGTCCTCTTCTTGAAATGATAAATAGCCAAAATTATGTTTGTTTATCATCATACTTAAGAATGGGATCCGGGTGTTGGGCCTTTTGTAACTGTAAAATAATTCTGATAAATGTACATCATCTCGTTAAAAAATAAATTATATTTTATATGAAAAATAATGCACACTAACTGTATTTTAATCAAGTGTATTTTTCCTATACAGAACTGACAAAGTGCCAATATTGTGGCACTATGGGGCTATATCAAATAAGATGGCAGCTTTGGGAATCACTGCAATTCTATGATAACTAGTTTTATGTATCATGAATTGGCTAGTTTGTCTTAATTGACTTATTGCTGCTGCTTTGACCGCTTCAAAATTAGCTTTTTGTGAGTTTTGGTAAACAAACAACACTTTTTATCTCACCTACAAATCGCTACTTTAATCTGTACCCAAACCGTGTAATTACCCATTACTAAGCAGTTGTAAAGAGATAAACGATTCCATACAGCAGAGGGAATTGATTCTCAAGTCCTTTCCTGTCCTGTATGGGCCTAGACATAAAGATGTCAAAGATAGACAATCATAATATAGTAATGCATTACTGATATAAATACAAGTGTGTAGGGAAATTTGAGACAAGAAAATTCCCATTTGGTCATAGTCTGTGTCAGAGCCGAGTCGTTGTCAGTAACAAAATCTTCAAATTAGTCTTAGTCAGAGGGACGTATTATTGGTTTACTCATATTGACTCAAGGCAAATCACATAAAAAGTTGAACTGTATATGGTGTCATGTATGATGATGAAGATCAACAAGACATGTGCAACAAGATGGATATCCAGCTGTTTGGAGACTTTTACTACACTGGCTTGAATTGAAAACTCCCTTTGGAGCAGTATGGGAAGCAGAAATGTTTTATGACAGAGGATCTCTACTGTCTCTACTGTGACATTCAGAGCTCTTCATCAGGTACTCAAGCTTAAGTTTAAAATATAAAAATAATAAAAACATTGTTGTTTAGACGGTTTGAAAGCAACAACATAAACAAACGTTACTGTGCATGCCACTAGGGAAGTGCATCTCCATAACTCAATGCATAGGCAATGATATGGTACATTAAAGATACATCTGGAGTGGCTACCGATGCAATCCGATACGATTCATCACAATTGACCTATAGGTAAGGCCCTCCCCTCGAATGCAAATGAGTCAATGGCAGTTGAATATAAGTTGCACATGTACCTGAACTCTGACAACTTTAGGTTTCAGTGCCATAAAGACACATTGTAAGATCCGAATCTCTCATCGGTTTTATGGTGTTCATGTAACCGGAACGAACTGCACCGCTCTCAGCGGGCTTCGAACCGGGTCGGTCCGGCATGGGAGTCGGGCGCTCTAATGAGGAGGCTAAAGAGTGAGGTTTACACACTGCACAGCTCTTCACTAGCTGGCCTCCGTTACACTTATTCTACAAAAATTATAAAATGATGTGCCTGGGGTACTTGTAACACTAATTACAGGTGTCTTGGGGTCTTGAGGATGAGAAATGGAATTTATTTTATTCATTTTCCTAAACCCTCACAACAAAGAGCAAAATGTGGGCGCAGTAACCAGATTCAACTTCAATCCAAATGAAGACAAAAACGTATTTTTCTGGTTGTCATACTTTCACTAAGTTATAGTGTTCCTTTGCATATCGTTAATGTCATCTTGTGCTTCAAAATGGTATCTCTGGCTAAAAATAGTTAAGTCAGTGAGTCCATGGTAACGTACAAACCTTAAAGCTATGTTAACTGTTCTCACAGCATGTACATTGTAGGTCATAAACAAAGATCTACATTTCAGTGTCTCTCCATATAAAACTGGTTCAATGTAAATTAATTTAATCCTACCCTATGATACATGAACAGTTGATTCCAGATGTAGTCATCTACGATTGTGACGACCGTAACATTAGGCTTCTCTCGCTTGCATTGTGAAGTGTAAACAATTTGTTTATAAATCGCTCCATGGCATATTTAAGTCCCACTTGAATTCTCTTTGACGACAGAGTGTGTCCAAAATGTTCCAAAAACAACTTGGGACAAGGTTTTCACACTGACAGCTGCCATTGAAAACATTAGGAACTCCGGTCGCTTGTCCGAGTTAGCAATACTAGGGCTTAACGATTTTGATACAATTGGATACAACACAATGCGATTCAATGTGATGGAAAAAAATTTGGCAGGCATTCGAGAGAGCGCTAGAAAGGTCAAACAATAATTTAAAACCAGGCTTTTTAACTTTACAAATTGTACTATTTTAAAATGATGGGCAGCTGCTGTGTGCCAGGATGCCAGAAAAGGCGGGAGGAAGCAAAGGGCGAATAATTTTATAAGGATCCAGAATCCCGTAAAGACTTTCTCTACAGGGATGCACGATTACCGTTTATTTTATGCCTAATTGTTTGGTTTTCTTTGTATTTCTTTTTGATTGGATGTTGAACTGGGCCACATTAACCAAGGAAAGGACTGAGCAAATCATAGTCATTCCAGGGTGTTGACATGTTTATTCGAATTGTATTACCCATTGTTAAAACTTTTGTTTCCTTTTGACCCATTGGTGGCTGCAGGGTTGCCTTCACTGGTGGATGACAGCTGTTAGCAAGCGGGGAGTGATATCCGTTTTAATCGTTTGCTCACTTGAAGTTAAGCTAGCAGTAGCGGAGCGGCTATAGCTACAGCTAAATGACACATCTATGCTCCCTTCAAATTCGATCAGATGAAGATATCTCGAATACAGGAATTAAACAAGAATTGGATTCGACGTGCCTTGATGCGTTTCTGCCTTGGAATGCAGCCTCTGATGGCCCTTTACAGCTGTCAGAAACAGCCTGTGACTGTCAAGACATGCCTCGGTCTCCCTAGTGTTGTGATACGTCATATATGCAGCAGTGATGACAGAATGCGCTTGAGAAACAGTTTGGAGAAATCAACCTACAAATAAAATGATAAAAGTATCTACCAGTGGCGGCTCCTGATAAATTTCTCAGGGGGGCAACTTTTGCGATTATGGCTAAGATGACCCGTTCAATGGGTCAAATAATAATAAATAAAAGTCAGATAGCTAACTTGACGGTGTTACATTGCATTGTTTAATTTGGTTTTCCTGTTCAACCACTAAATGGCAACACCAGACATTAATTATACATACTGTACCATATTTTTGATCAGATCAATTTAAATGTCTCAAACACAATAAATTTGGCTTCACAATAAAACACTTCCACGGTGGCCATCAACAGATACATTGTCATCTACTAGTTAAATCACTGTTAGCACAGTCTACAATTTATAGCCATCATGGATGCCATAGCGATAATCAAATCAAAACATATTATACTATCATCAAAACTGTAATTAATCAAATCTTTTCAGAACATATTCAGTATATATTTGGCTGGCAATATGCAATCAATACAACTATTTACAATTCAACATTTAGAGAGTACAACATAACACAACACACCATTTAAAAAAACACTCACTCATCACTTGTATTGAAATTTTGAACGGTAATTCCCTCAATGAAATAATGGAGTTGCTGTTGTTAGCCATGTCGATCTTGCTGTCTCACTACGCTATCGCGTGCTGTGCGTGTCGTCTGAGCACGCACCAGTGCATATGACAAAATCACGTTGGGGCGAGCCCTCCCTGAGCCCATAGAAATGCATTGTAGGGTCCAAAATGTGAAAAAAATTATCTCAACATGTAAGTCTATGAGAGCGCCTGGGGTGATTTTCTATCTGACTGAAATCTCGCCAAGGGGGCGGGGCTACTGGTTGGAGAGTGATATTCAGGCTAATGATATGGGTAATAATATTAATACATATTAATATATTAATACTTAATCATAGACTTTATACAGACAAAAATGTATGCTTCAATGTGTCCCTCTCACATTTGTATACTTTGGTCAGTTAATAAGAATCATTTATGTTGTTTTATATGATTTATTTAAATGAATTAAAAGTGCCATTTCATGTCCATCCTTGAATCACTTAACTAATCAAGGTTGATATAGAATATTAGTAATCAGTAATTCAATACTTATTGAAGAGAGCAACATGTACAGTAATCTAATTACACTATTGAATATGTAATTAGTAACTTACCCACTGGTCATGATGCTGAACAAAATCACCATCTATATATATACCTTGGATATATAGATGCACTGAGTGATTTACAATATTTGTATATGTGTAGTATTAACACAATTTTAATAATAACATTTATCAGTATTCCAGTTATTGTCAATACATGTAAGGACAGTTAAGCATGAAACCATCATGGAGCGAGCACTGGTCTATGAAGTCCAGTGGCCTGAGATGCTAAGAAAAGCTCCAGCCTGTTTTTGGAGAACCTACCCCCACATTTGCTACCAATTTCTGAATATCTTGAATTGGGCTTATCTCTTCATTCAGACAGTTAATATCTTACTCATATTATTGTCACCTGGTAATAACCTTCTGAGCTTTTCATTATTTCAATAAAAAATGATTTAAATGAAAACATGGCACTACTGTTTTGAGGATACTATTCTTATTCCACTAGATTTTTGCCTGTGTCTGAAGTTAGACTGAAAACAGAAGTGTTTATAGTTTTATGGTTACGAGAGACCACACAAATATTGGTTTTGACAGTTGTTTATTTTGTTATTCATGGTTAAATTAAATGTCTCTTAGGTGGGTCAAAGAGCCTGGCAGATTTCCTTATACGGCATGACTCAAAAAAACGTATTCCCTTAGATAAAGTTATTGAATAAGACAATTAATTGACTTTCAGATCATTTTAATCTTTATATCATTGATTTACTAACTTTCAAACACTAAAAAATTATTAAGAAACAAAACTATGTAAGATAAGTTTTGCTGTTGTATATCCAGGGCCGGAAATGGGGGTTAAAGTGGAGTGAAAAATGAATGGGGAAAACATGAATTTCAACGGTGGACAGAGTCCCACCTCAAAATGTTAAGAATTTCTATCTCTTACACATGTACTGTAATAGCCCCCAAATGCTATGTTGTTTATATACAGTAAATAAATATATCAGGACTTTTGCATTTATGGTTGCATTTAACTGGAGTGTGTGTATGTGTATAGACTGTGTATTACAAGTTTATTAAGGTCTTTTGATTATTTTATGTATGTACTTATGTTTTGTTTGTTTTTCTTTTAAGGATAAATCACTCACAGTTTTGTTTCAATTATGCTTTAGAGAAAAAAGTAACTTGCTAGTGGGATACTATAAACTTGCTGTAAGTGAAAACAAAAACTGCTCATCTTGTTTGCAATTGTGTAAATTAAACATTCAAGTCTTACACTCTTAAGAAAAGGTGCTTCACAATGTTCTTTGATGCCATAGATGAACCTTTTGGTTCCATAAAAAAAAACCCATCAAAAAACATCTGAAGAACCTTTCTGTTTCAAAAAAGGTTATTTGTGGCGAATAAAGGTTTTTCAGATTATTAAAAAGCAAGAAAGAGATCCTTTGACTGAATGGTTCTTTGTGGAACAAAATGTGAAGAACCTTTTCAGCACCTTTATTTTTAAGAGTGTCAGTAAATGCAACTCTTTCCATAAATCACTTCCTGCAGAATGACATCAATAATCCTTTCATATTTAAAAGAACTAACAGGAAAGACAAATATTACATTTCTAGAAAATGTAACTGATAATTAATGTTTAAAGTGTTTTTTTACAACGTAATAAAACATTTAATATATTAATATACAAACCAATGCAGTGGTAGATATGACCCACCTTTTTGCCTACAGCAAGCAGCAGAAAGATGAGAGAGGACGACTTGGATTCTTACGGCCAGAGCTTCGGAAAAGCCGTGTTAAGTTAAATATTCAGAGTTATTGAATGTTGTTAAGCGCAGTGGCGCTACGTTCTGTTAATGCAAATAGTAGAATAAAAAGAGAATCTTTTCTCCCAGTCACGCCAGTCAAAAAGTGGAGTGAGGCGAACCCGGTGATGCTGGCGACGGTAGTGAGTAGAGAGGAGGATCTCGGGCCGGAAGTGAGCAACAAAACCCAATCTCTTGCTCTGGCCCCGGGAGGATCACCTCTCCCCCTCCCAGCTCACCGACGTGGCCAGGTTGCAAGCAGATTTTGCGGATGTGTTCTCGCCCCTACCTGGTCGCACTAACCTCATCGAGCACCATATTGAGACCAAGCCAGACGCGGTAGTTCGCAGCCGGCCGTATAGGTTACCTGAGCACAAAAAAATGGTGGTTCAGGAAGAATTAAAAGCGATGCTAGAGATGGGGGTAATAGAAGAGTCGAGTAGTGATTGGGCGAGCCCGATAGTTTTGGTTCCTAAAACCGACGGCTCTGTTCGGTTCTGCATGGACTAAAGAAAGGTGAATGCTGTGTCGAAATTCGACGCATATCCAATGCCACGGATTGACGAGTTGCTGGATCGGCTAGGCGCGGCTCGTTTTTATTCGACACTGGATCTAACGAAAGGATATTGGCAGATCCCCTTATCTCCCCTATCCAAAGAAAAAAACGCTGTTCGGATTACACCAGTTTTTCACACTTCCGTTCGGCTTATTCGGAGCTCCGGCCACCTTTCAACGGCTCATGGACCGCCTGCATGTGACCGCACGCCGCGTATGCAGCAGCGTATCTAGATGACATCATCAATTACAGCAAAAACTGGGAGCGGCATGCACATATCTGAGGGCGGTCCTGAGTTCACTGAGAAGAGCCGGGCTGACGGCTAACCCGAAGAAATATGCAATTGGACGTGTGGAGGTAAGGTATCTGGGCTTCCACTTGGGTCACGGTCAGGTGCGTCCCCAAATTGATAAGACGGCAGCGATTGCGACCGCACCGAGACCCAAGACCAAAAAGGAGGTGAGGCAGTTCCTGGGGCTGGCGGGATACTATAGAAGGTTTGTACATAATTATTCGGATTATATAATTATTATCATAATTATTAATAATTATACACCCGGATCACAACCCTTTAAATTCCAGGTGATCCACAGACCGGGGTCTCAGATGGTCGTAGCCGACTTCCTCTCCCGGAGGAGGGGGGAGGCTGCAGGCCGGATTGGGGGGTACCTAAGGGGGTATGTGGCAAGGGGGCGTGGTTTAGTGACGTCTGCACCGAGGAGGGGAGACACGGGAAAGACGGTGAGTAAGTAGGTCAAGAGACGGTTTAAAACGCCGACAGCAAGCGGAAGAAAGATGAGAGAGGACGACTGGGAGACGTACGAACGGTGCCAAAAAACTTTGGATTCTTACGGACAGAGCTCCGGAAAAGCCGTGAAGTTAAATATTCTGAGTTATTGAATGTTGTTAAGCGCAGTGGCGCTACGTTCTGTTAATGCAAGTAGTAGAATAAAAAGAGAATCTTGTCTCCCAGTCACGCCGACCCCGCCTCCTTTCTTCCTCCCATCTACGAACTGTGTTACAGTGGCAAAACGCTTTAAACATACTTTCAAAGAGAATGAGAGTCAAAAACCGCAGGGGGAAAGACAAAAGCGTGCATTCAGAAAATGTCTATGTTTTCATTCTTATTGGGAAAAGAACCCACAAATTGTTCAGTTTGTTATATTTTAGTAAGTAATTTCCTAAAGCTATTAAAAACATGCTGCTTTCAAACAAGCTACCAAAGGCCACACTGATGCTTTGTTTCAGTTTGCACTGTCATGAACTCAGGGTGAGACACGGACAGAGGACCCAGATGCACACAGCAGGTAAGGGGTTAACAAAACTTTAATCATAAAACAGGAAACAAAAACCTCAACAACAAAGCACAAGGGTATAAAACATGACATCAGGGACAAGGACACTTAAGCACACTAAGACAACACTTGAATTAAATACAAAATAACTAAACTACACTGACAAGAATCATGACAGAACCCCCGCCTTAAGGAGCGATATCCTGACGCACCTCAAGGTGACGAACAGGACAAGACAGACTGTGATAATGACAAGAAACAGGGCAACATGATTAAACAAAAACCATTCAAAAAAATTGGGGGGGGGTCACAAGAGTCTGAGGGAAGGGAGCACAAGAGTCCAAAGGGAAAAACTGGGGATGCCGGACTGGATTGCCGGCCGACACACGGACTGGATTGCCAGCCGACACACGGACTGGATTGCCGGCCGACACACGGACTGGATGGGGGATGGGGTAAAACAACAAAGTACAAGGGTATAAAACATGACATCAGGAACAAGGACTAACCACACCTAACCACACTAAAACAACACCTGAATTAAATACAAAATATGCGTTTTTTCATTTTAGGAATGAGCCCAAAAAAACAAGTTACACAAAAAATGTTTTACATTTACATTTTTTGATGAAGAAAACAAGAGTAACAATGTTTCCAATGTAGCCTATAAGCAACAGTGTGATTCAGTCAAGGCTAGTTATTTTGGGACTTAATATTTGTTTCTATTTAATAAATAGATTACCTAAATAAATACACCAAAAAAAGTTGTGATCTTTTGTTTTTCAAAAACTTGGGTAACAGGGTTGAAGGTTGAATTTGACAAAGGCAGTCAATAGTTTGTGAATAGCGAAAACAAAATTTGACTTTTTGTCTTCCTGCAATTTTGTACGAAGGGCACAAATGAAATTATATCCGACATGTCACAATTTTAAAGGCTGTTCCATTATCATGAATAACAGAGTTGTGTTTAAATACTATTTGATATGCTTAAAATTTCAAATGTCATGATTGTTTTATATTACTAGGTGATCTAACATATTAATGCGAACAAATTGCCCTATACAGTACATTCTACATCATAATGTCCTTCCCACAAACAAAAAATACCAAACCTGTTCTAGCATTCCATTAAGACACAGAAAAGGATCTAAGTGATTTGAAAGTCAGGTTTAGGTCTCGCCTGTGGAAATCATTAACAACTCTGAAAGATAGCTTGCATATTTAGAGCTTTAACTTAGAGACTAGGAAGCTGCCTGCTTAGGTATTCAACCCCTGACTGTGTCCAACAAGCAGATGGGATCCAGATGTGTTACGAGGATGTGTGTATGTGTGTTATTTCTCTGACATTTCCCCACTGAGCTGAGTGAGATCAGTGTTGCTACAATATGTGGAGCAACTGCATTTGCATATCTACCCCACGATGATCCTGTCCCATGAAATAAAGGATTTAATGTTGCTGTGAAATATCTCACAGCTGTGACTACATGTGAATGCAAATGTTTGAAATTGGAATCAGTATTATTGGGTGAATTGTAAATTACTTTGAATCTACATAAAATCTATCAGGTTGTCCAAACTAGCCTAAGAGGTTAGTGAATTTTGAACATTGTCATTGAAAAACACAGCGTTGGTCACTTTATTAATGTTTTATTAATGCTTTTTTTATTCTGTTGTCAGTGTTAGTTATTAGTTGTGTGGTTATTTTAAAAGCTTTCCAATTAATGAAATAACTTTTTTTTGTGTGCACATTCATATGTCAAAACTATTGACTAAATTATTACAGCAGTTTCTTCATCGGTGACACTTTTTCGAGACAAACATATGAAGAGTTTGGTTCCAAAATGAGATAACTCCGTTTTAAACCTTTCAAAAATGATGTTTTTCATTATGTTATCATATTATTATTGTGTTTTATTGTGTTAGTTAGCTGTATTTTTTTTGTTATTATCGCTTAAATCAAAACAAACCAATGGCAGTTTGATTGATATTAATTGGAATGCAAAATAAAAAAACATGATTTTTGAACATTTTTACAAAGAAAAATATATGTCAGCATCAATAGCTTTTGTGCATGTTAACACGTAAGCACAAAAGTGCTTTAGGCAACTAAATGTAGAGTCCAAGCTTGTCGTCTCTTCAATTCTGTATAATAAAAGCAATTGTATTTATTTGTTTATTTAATTTTTTTATTTATACATCCGCTGCAACATTAAGCCGGTATAAAACTGGTATAGTGACAATAGCTATGATTATATACAATAAAGCCTGTCAAAGAGTGGCATTTTTAATGAAAGAAAGAAATGGACAAGCAAAAAGATCTGTGAGACTTTGACGGATGGTTATTAGTGGGTTGCAAGTCCTATGGGGTGTTCCCGGTATGCAGGGGTTACCTACCAAAGCGGTATAATGAGGGTCAACCAATGACAATTAGCTGTTGAAAACCTTTCAGTATATAACAAAGTATATAGCATGTCAAGCTATGGGCGTGACATTAAAGTCAACATAAAATATAATTTGAGGACAGTCACTTTGTTATGCACTTTACCTTTCTTATTGTGAACAATTCATCGGTGCATGGACCAAAAGAATGTTTGTAATCTTTAATCAAAATGTAATAACCTGCTCTTCCTCTAAGATGACTTTCCTTTTCCGATGATGCCGATCTGTTGGTGTGGGCGAGTATGCAGTGCTATACCCAAACATGTGCACCAGCTCAACTATTCAACCAGAAGCACTACGTGACTGCAAACGCAGAGATGGCGAGGGGGGCGTATTTTCATCCCAAAGCCCTGTTCCACATCCCAGCTCTGAATCCACTGTCTTAATTTCTGCTAGATTCCTATAATATATAAAATTGTTTCTACATTTAAGAATGATGAATAAACTCATCAAAACTATGGAATTACAAACATGTAACTATTAGATTTTTGTTGTGATTTTAATAAATTTCAAATATTATTATAATCTTTTTTTAGTTTTATTATATTGTTCTATCTTAAAGGGATGCGTCACCCAAAAATGAAAATTCTGTTATCATTTACTTAGCCTTAAGTTGTTTCAAACCTGTGTACATTTTATTGGTCCACTGAAAACAAAAGAAGATATCTGAAAACGCTAGAAAATGCTTAACCTACATTTTTTTGTAGTTATTATTTGCATAGTGCTTGCTATTTTACTAGATATAATATTTACTTTTTTATATCTATATTACTGAAACAGGGGGCACGGTGGCTTAGTGGTTAGCACATTCGCCTCACACCTCCAGGGTTGGGGGTTCGATTCCCGCTTCCGACTTGTGTGTGTGGAGTTTGCATGTTCTCCCCGTGCCTCGGGGGTTTCCTCCGGGTACTCCGGTTTCCTCCCCTGGTCCAAAGACATGCATGGTAGGTTGATTGGCATCTCTGGAAAAATTGTCCGTAGGGTGTGAGTGCGTGAGTGAATGAGTGAGTGTGTGTGCCCTGCGATGGGTTGGCACTCCATCCAGGGTGTATCCTGCCTTGATGCCCGATGACTCCTGAGATAGGCGCAGGCTCCCCGTGACCCGAGGTAGTTCGGACAAGCGGTAGAAAATGGAATGGAAAAAAATTACTGAAACAAAAACTTAGGGACAAAGTGTAAACTTTTAATGTCAAATATGCATTCTTTTTCAGAATTCAAATAAATAGAAAATAAAGTATTGCATTTCTTATATGAATAAACATTTCAACAAAACACACAGAATTTTTAACATATTAATAGATGTATAGTATATGAATAATTGCAACCAAAATAGTAAACACTTAGAAATTAAAACGTCCCATTTTATCATGTATTTTACAAAAAAATACTCCATGTCTTACTGGAATGAAATAACAAAAATGTAAAAAACCTTCCAGGTGTTCCATGAGACAAGGCCCTTTCCTTGTCCTCTTCATCCACTGCCAATGCTGTGCAAAAAGGGCACTGTTAAAGGCTGCAACAGTTTGTACATCGTTGCAGCTGAGGTATTTTCTTCTCTCTTAGAATAGTCGTATGTCTCTACAATGGATAAAATAAAAAATACATAACACACATACTCACTGTCTAAACTGACAAAGTAACTAACAAAGGACCTTAAAGTAACGTACCACAAACACACAAACCATAAATAAATGAGCTATGCATTTGATAAATAAAAATAATCAAGAAATAATACCCAATAATAAAGATAGACATAGCTGCTTCGCTGCAAAGCCCCTTTACAACAACCGATCTAAAAAGAAAAGCCGAGTGTCCGCAGAAATAAAACACAAAAATATTGAATACAACAACGATTTTAAACTTCAATTATAACATGTGAAAGACGTACACATAATAGTTGCGATAAACACATAACTTAATATATACATACATTTTTCACAACATAAACAAAAACTGGACAGAACTCAACCCGCTCTCCACCATGTTATGATGCGTTTGTTCCGAAAACACTTGGTGCTGCCGACCCGCTCCTTCTGCACTGACACTGGTGGTCTGGATCGTGTATCTTAAAATGAGTGGCTGTGGGCCTGCAGCTGGATACTATTGGAACAATTAGGTTTCCTACATTATTCTAAATATATTATTTTTTGTTCAACAGAACAAAGAAATGTATACAGATTTAAACAACATGAGTTTAAATAAATGACAACATTTTCATTTTTGGGTGAACTATCCCTTTAAATGAAGTCACCCTACAACTTTAATCCTTGATTCCATCATCATTTTTTTCTTATTGTGAAGGATTCATCAGTACACCGTTGAACGAAAAATGTTTGTCTTAATAAATCTATAGATATAATAAAATAATGGAATATTGCAAGTTTTAAATATACCCAAATATAGATGAACTAGTTATGCAAATGCACATTTACTCGCATCAAATTTTCTGGGCACATGGAGATAATAGCTTCAAACATTCTCCCCAGTGACTGCATGTCACCTCTATTGTGTGCTGTCTCCCATTTCTGACCTCTCACAAAGGTTTTGTGTTGTCTGCGATAACCGATCTTCCTATCTGTCACCCTGAGCTCACATACAAAGATGCTTTACTTCAAAGAGTTGTGGAATAGGAACATGGCACGGAGACAGAAATTGTGTTGGTTGGTATGTCTGGCTTTGTTTCTGACAAACAGCTATACTACGGAACAAAGGTGATGGTTCTGCTTTCTTGCAAATGTATTGTATAAAAGCTCCAGGTTTGGTCTGCAATGAAGGATCCCATAATGCGTAATGCTTTTGTAATGTAACCAGCTACAATACTGCCATCTAGTGATTGAGGGAAACAACAACGATTTATTTAAATTATATGTTGGCTTATGAATCTATTTTTTCATGACAGACAAAGTTTTTTTTTGTTACGGTGAAGGATTTTATTAATTTATAATATTAGTCATTGGGTACTGTTTAATGTTGTTTGCTCTTCTGTCCTTTAAAAAAAACATTAATACATCTACTAGACATTTATTTTATGATTGTGTGTTCAGATAGACATTGGTGTCATTTTGTAGTGGGGGCCAAGACAGATGTTTTTCATTCATCTCATAGGCGGTGTGACGGACTGAGAGATCAGCCGCACAAGTATGGGTATTCGAGCACACGTTTATATACACATTTATATCTGCGCGCGCTTGTGAGCTCAAATATCCATGCACTTCTCTCACATTCAAACACACCCACGTTACATTTTGTTAAGACACGTTGTTTTTTATATTTGATAGTTCAAAGTATTATTTACAATAACCACACAGGACAGCAGTAATTTATAGTTTTCTTTTATTTATGCAGTCATATACAAATTAGTTAATATATGATCTTGCGTACCTTTTATTAAACCATATTTCTTTGTATTAGTTACCGGAATGACGAAGCGTCTGCGGGAGAAATTCTGGTCCGGCAAATATTGGAGTCCGTGCGGGAACGGGGATTTATCCGCCTGGACGTACCATCTGTAGCTGAGACGTGGGGAGAACCTGAAATGGACTATTTAATTATCTCCTCCATTCGGTTTTATATCCATGAGTTGATTTATTAATTTGAGATTATTTATCATTATTAGAGATGTACTTATTGTATAATGTTTGTCTTAAAGTGTAATGTTATTTGTTATGTTTGTAATTTATTATTTTCCCCCTTTTATGTTATGATGAGCTCATCCATTCCCTTTTTAAGAGTGGTGGAAAGATTGTTGGGAAGTTGGTTGGCAAGCACGGAAGTGATAAGTCAATCCGAGGATATTCATGATTAAAGTCTCCATTATCTGGTGAAGCTTGTTGGCCGAGTTTTCTTTAAGTTACATAACGTTGGGTTTCCAACATGTTGGCTTGTTACCTAGATGAAACAAAGTAAGATCCCGAATTATTGAGAAGTGGGACTCGTGAGTTGTTTACCTTGACGGTTACTCCACTACTGCGGAGCTTCAAAAGCATAAGTATGAAAGTAAGTATACTGTATAGCTTATACAACGTAATTTTAGTCAGCTGTCTTTTTTTCCAAATAAAATGGTCTCCCTTGGTGTCCCTTCCTTTAATAACACTTTATTAACACATTTAGGCTTGGACCCGCCTACGTTTCCATATTGGCATAACTTAGGCTGGTCTAGTATTTGGTGGTGGACCAGTAGGCCTATTTTATCTCCAATAAAAATGTAAGCATGGTCTTTTGAATTAAACATCAGAGGTGGTTTCCTGGTTAAGAACCTTTATAGGGACACCAATATATTTAGGTGTACTGTAAGTGCCGCGTTAATGCAATATTGCTCAAGTAGGAGTGTGATGGTGCTCTATTTCAGCATGGCTGTGATTAGGCCAGAGGAGGCAATCAGAGTTGCTGATATATATAGAGCACTATCCAGGGCCGTGCAGAGACCTTTAAAAGGGGCAGGTGCTCAAAGTATAAAAGGGGCACATGGAACATGACTTTAAATAGGGCTGTGCTCAAAAGCAATAATGTATATCGCGATGCATTCCTTGCGGATACGTGTATCAATACGGAAGCAAATGCCATGATGCAGTTTTGAAAAAGAAACAGAACAGAAAAGACCAGTCTAATGTTTAAAAGTTTTGAAATATTTTATTTGCACCTATTATCAAGTCTGGGATTAGATAAAGTAGATTTAGATAAAGTTGTCCAAACCTTAAAGGGAGTGATGATGAATAATTATGTCATCATTAACCCCCCCTCAGATTACTCCAAACCTGTATGAACACAACAGAAGATATTTGGAAGAATGTCCGAAACTGTTACGACCTAAAATATCTAGGGGTATAAGGGGGTAACATTTTGTAACCAAACAGATGTCATCACCCATTTTCATTTTCTTTTAGTAGGGAAAATAAATACTATGGGAGTCAATGGGGGATGAGGTCTGGTTAATGGCATTCTTCCAAATATCTTAGCTGATGTTGAGAGGGCTGCTGGGGATGTTGCTGCAGTTGCTGTCTTTCCTGTTGTAGAAAAAATGTTTTGTCATATTAAAAATATCGGACTGCAGCCCGGGTGGTTGGGGAGGCAAAAACTCGGGCCTGGGAGGAGTTCGGTGAGGCCATGGAGAAGGACTATCGGTCGGCCTCGAAGAGATTCTGGCAAACCGTCCAACGCCTGAGGAGGGGGAAGCAGTGCCCTACCAACGCTGTTTACAGTGGAGGGGGGCAGCTGTTGACCTTGACCGGGGATATCATCGGGCGGTGGAAGGAATACTTCGAGGATCTCCTCAATCCCGCCGTCACGTCTTCCATTGAGGAAGCAGAGGCTGAGGGCTCGGAGGCGGACTCGTCAATCACCCGGGCTGAAGTCACCGAGGTAGTCAAGAAACTGGGTGCTGGAGGGTTCATGGGAGTTTGCCCATCCAATCCACATGTGTTTTGTGGATTTGGAGAAGGCATTCGACTGTGACCCTCGCGGCATCTTGTGGAGGGTGCTCCGGGAGTATGGGATTCGGGACCCTTTGCTAAGGGCTATCCGGTCCCTGTATGACCGGAGCAGGAGCTTGGTTCGCATTGCCGGCAGTAAGTCAGACTTGTTTCCGGTGCATGTTGGACTCCGGCAGGGCTGCCGTTTGTCGCCGGTTCTGTTCATAATTTTTATGGACAGAATTTCTAGGCGCAGCCAGGGGCCGGAGGGCGTCGGGTTTGGGGACCACACGATTTCATCTCTGCTCTTTGCGGATGATGTCGTCATGCTGGCCCCATCAGACCAGGACCTTCAGTATGCACTGGGACGGTTTGCAGCCGAGTGTGAAGCGGCTGGGATGAGAATCAGCACCTCCAAATCTGAGGCCATGGTTCTCAGTCGGAAAAGGGTGGCTTGCCCACTTCAGGTAGGTGGAGAGTTCCTGCCTCAAGTGGAGGAGTTCAAGTATCTGGGGGTCTTGTTCACGAGTGAGGGAAGGATGGAACGGGAGATTGACAGACGGATCGGTGCAGCTTCTGCAGTAATGCGGTCGCTGTACCGGTCTGTCGTGGTAAAGAAGGAGCTAAACCGCAAGGCGAAGCTCTCGATTTACCGGTCAATCTACGTTCCTACTCTCACCTATGGTCATGAGCTGTGGGTCATGACCGAAAGGACAAGATCCCGGATACAGGCGGCCGAAATGAGCTTCCTCCGCAGGGTGGCTGGGCGATCCCTTAGAGATAGGGTGAGAAGCTCGGTCACTCGGGAGGAGCTCAGAGTAGATCCGCTGCTCCTCCACATCGAGAGGGGCCAGCTGAGGTGGCTCGGGCATCTTTTCCGGATGCCCCCTGGACACCTTCCCGGGAAGGTGTTCCAGGCATGTCCCACCGGGAGGAGACCCCGGGGAAGACCTAGGACACGCTGGAGGGACTATGTCTCCCGGCTGGCCTGGGAACGCCTCGGTGTCCCCCCGGAAGAGCTGGAGGAAGTGTCTAGGGAGAGGGAAGTCTGGGCATCCCTGCTTGGACTGCTGCCCCCGCGACCCGGCCCCGGATAAGCGGAAGAAAATGGATGGATGGAGTGATGCATATTAAAAATATTATTCTGTTCTAACCCTCTTCTTCAATTAAAACGGCGTTTAAGTATAATTCGGAGAATATAAAATCAGAATTAGGACTTGACTCATCAGAGAATGATGAGTTCTGTCCAGTTGTTGTTTTTATGTTTTGAAAAATGTATATATTGTATACATGTATATATGAATTTAGGTGTTTATCGCAACTATTATGTGCACGTTTCACAAATTATAAATTACGTTTAAAAATCGTTGTACTGTTCAATAGTTTTTTTGTTTTTTCTGCTCTGTTTAGATTTAACGTTAGGTGTAGCAAGGAGCTTTGCTTTGCATTTTTTTTTAATTGTATTTATTTACTTATTCCATAGTTCATTAATTTATGGTTTGTGTGTTTGTGGTACGTTACTTTAAAACACTTAAGTGTTAGTTTACTTTGTCAGTTTAGACAGTAAGTGTGTTACGTATTTTTTTATTTCGTCCATCTTAGGGAAGAATTACCTCAGCTGCAACGCTGTACAAACTGTTGCAATCTTTACCACTGCCCCTTTTGCACAGTATTTATGACAGCCAGACCATACAAATTAAAATTACATCTCAAGAGCCACTTCAAGAAGGCAGTTATCCATGGAGGTATGAATATATTGAGTTGTTTGTTTAATGTATGTTTTTTTAGCATAATACTTATGTAATAATTACTAATGTAATTATTTGTTTAGACTTGACTATACATTTACATTTAGTCATTTAGCAGACGCTTTTATCCAAAGTGACTAGTTTAAGGAGCAATAAGCGATATGTCATACAGGAGCCATAATACAGTAGGTGCCAATACAAAGTTACTGGTTTCAACAAAAGCTAGACCACCACCTGTTGATGGAAAGGGTTAGCGTTTTTTTTTTTTGTCAAGTATTCACAGACTATACACAGATGTGGACTGGGGTGTAGACCAGCACTGCATTATCACTGTCCATACTGTGCCACAACTGTTTTGACGAGGAGGGATTTTGAAATCATTTATGGATATACGCAAACGTAAACCTACATACATACGTGTAAAACCTTGACCACACCAGCAGTGGAAGAAGCTCCAATTCCTACCAGGAAAACCGTGACCACACCAGCATTCGTACCAACTTTGATTGTATCCTCAGGCAGGATTCGTGTGCAGCCTGTTGTTAAAAAAAGATGCCCAGTTTGCAACATCCTTGTAAACAAGAAAAACACATTAACCGGAAACACACAGAGGCTATGCAGGATATTAATGCCAAATGTTATCTTGCCAGTGAGTGCATTGACAAGATCAATGGCATATTTACTGTTCTTAAGGTTACAAAAGGTCACAGTGTTCCTCTTCACATTCAGAAGAAGACATGTGGAGAAGAACATAAGGTCCTATGTGAGTCAAATGAGTGTCAAGTCAACATTGAAGTTGCACGGCGAAGTGGGCTCTTGTCATATGAGTGCAAACATATCAGATCAGCATTCTACTGCAAATCCTCTGTAGAACCAGTCTCTTTGAAGAAGGAGGTTTTAACAGAGATGGTACGAGCTAAGTGGTTCAGTGCTGAAAAAAAAAAGATTTGCCTTACTAGGCAGCAACTTCCTGACAGTTGCTGTACACCACTTTCTGTTGAAACTTCAATTGTCATCCCTCAAACGAAAAAAATATATTTCTGCCTTTGAACCCAGTGTGTCCTATTATAGCCGGCTTGGGCGGGTAATAGTTGTATATGACACTAAATTAAACACATGCATTGCCCCTGTTCCAAATCGAAACGTTCCTGTGTGCACAAATATGTTGCAAAGTGGCACCTGTTTCAAACAGAGCACAAGCTATTTCGTACAGTTGTCAGCACAGAAGATTCACCAAGAAAAAAGGCCACATGCTGAGTCAGAGGAGGAGGACTTCACGAATGAGAGTCCTGTGTATCCACCAAAGGGTCTGGGACTAAAGAATATGGTATCTTACATTATTCAGAACAAAAAGATACCCGCTTTCCTGCCTGATGTTCGTTTTCCATCACAAGAAAAAGATTTCCCAAGAAACCTCTGTCCACATGAAACAATGTGTCACAAATGTCCAGGGGTTGTCCCTCTCAAAGATCCTACTTTCAAACTGGCACATAATTGAAGGTATTATGTGAGCAGCTCTGTGTGTGTTTTTTAAGCTGTGTTGTCCTTGTATTATCTCTCAATGCATTACTTTTTTTCACATGTTAGATGTTTACACTTACTGTAAGTGGTGCCCACTGTGTCGTATGTTTAATCACTATCGAAATGGAAAGATGCCCTGCATAATTTTAATGATCAAATTATACTTGACATACCTTTAAGCCTGACCTTGAGAAGCCTTCTTCAGGTAACTACAAATCTTTGTTATTGAACGTTGTGGATATTAATATATATTTTACTATATTTGTAAAGTAAAGTGTTTTTTGTATGTTTTTAAAAACATTTTAGGTAAATACTGCTGTGAGCAGAGCAGTTTAATTTTTTTACAGGATTTAACAGGTTTGAAGTTTCAATCAACTGACACGATACTTCATGCCTATTTACATTTTGAGGCCCTCACAGAGCACGACTATAAGTATGCATGTGCTACCTGTGGCGATTACCCCCCTGTTGTGGTTATGGATCTACACAAAAAGGTGTTTTCTGGTATGTGTATGCAATAACACTTAATTCTCAGTTTATTTTTAAGTCTTCTGTTGACATGTTGTTATTGTCCTAGTGGAATATGCATTTGTCTTTTAGTAAGTGACATAGAAGAACCTCCAGAGAGCTTTCGAGGGGAGGTACATTTTAAAACGTTATGGGAGGCATTGGCCAAAGTCGAGGATTTGTTGCAAGTATGTGCAAACATATATGGCTAAACTCACTGTTAAAGACTGTTAAATAGAAAGCATTATTGTCATATTTCTTTTTAATGCTGCTGTTTTAGGTGGATACAAACAATCCTTTTACAGTTCCACCTACTTATCATTTCTGGGCTCCCTGGATTGGTAAGAACACACGTTGTTCAGACACTGTGCTAAACACAGAGTTTGAAAGCGTCACGCTTCAAAGTCTTCATCACAGAACTCTGAAATTACTGTAACAGAGGAGAGACTTGAGGAAGAACATTACAAACAAAAGGTTGGTTACTTGAACATTTATTTGGTTAAATGGTTTATTTGTAGCGATTTTAGCTGTATTTTAAAATAAGGATGAGTTTAGCTCACCAGATATGATTCTCCACCAGATCTTTCAAGATCACATCCATGAAATTAGTTATTTAAAACATCAATTTCAGTCAAGGAATTAGTTTAGCTCAAAGGAAAATAAGTATAATAATCGTTATTAAATATACATATTTTACGGTGTCTGATTGGTAATATCAAGTATAACAATATTTGTATGCATTCGTCCAGCGAATGCATAAATTATATTATAAACTTTGTTATCTCATGGCCATAAGTAATGTTACTTTACCAAACAGGATTTAGAGCAAAGATAGCATAGATCGAAACACGTTTGTGAGCGTGAGCACAGAAAACCCTTCTCAAATGAATATATGTTTGTTTATTAGAACACTACTCTACATGGTAATCATAATGACGATCGCATAAACACAAACAAATACATGAAACACATATGCGCTAGGGAGCGCATAGAGAGATGGAGAGAGACAGGGCATGGCAACGATTTCTGAACATCATTAAAATCATCTTTAACAAAGAGGCACAAACTCAACGCAGCTATTCTATAGAAACTGATTACTTGCAAAGCTCTGTACTGGATGTACTCGTATGTGCTTGGAGTGATGGAGATGTTCATGGAGATGATTTCAGAATGCAGTCCTGCTGAAATTTGCGGTCCTGTTGAAAGTTGCGTGCCTTGTTGAAAGTCGCGGGCCTCTGCCCTTGTGACCGGCCGTGTGGCCCGTCGAGGTGTGCGAGGCAGTCCATTGTTCCTATTCCAGATAGGGAAGAATAACCTCACCAAGGGGGAGGTGAGAGGAAAGGTCCAACGATGCAACTTGAAGTTTAAAACTGACTGATTCAGGAAGAGAAGAGAGGAGACTGTGTCCTTGGTCGATATTTAACTTCATGAAGGGCATGCCCTTAGAGTTTGAGTCGGCCAATCATAGTTGAGTGGGGGAAGAGATTCTTTGTCCACTCAACAGCTAATTTGCATCTTATGACCTGTAAGTAACTTTACAAGATACCAGTCCAAATTATAACATAATGAGTATGTGTTCTATGGTCACACAATATGTATAAACAATGAGGAATTGTAAAGAGAAACATCTGGAAATAAAAAATGGACAGGTTTGAATTGCATCAAGTTATGATTAATTCGGATGTACGAATACAAACCACGCCTGAATTAAACTTGTATATCTAACAGTTACAGACTATTTAAAATGGCATGACCGCAAACATATAACATAGACATTTAGATACATTTATAGGAAAGGACAGTTTAATCACATAAGTTCCTATCACTCAAAAAAATTACTCTTTGGTTTAACATTATTCAATCATGGACAGTCGTTCCACATGTTTGAGTCATGTTTTCTCAACATGAAATTAACATGTAGAGAGAACATGAGTGAAACATGAAAACTCAACATGAAATTAACATGTAGAGAGAACATGAGTGAAACATGTAAACTCAACATGAAATTAACATGTTAAGTGAACATGACTGAATCAAGTAAACCCAACAAGATACTCTTCTGCACAACTCCAAAAACAGACGTCACAAAAACTCTTTAAAATGTCAATACTAAACTCAGTAATTAGTTAAAATTTCATCAAACCATTATTGTGATCAGTGTTTGCTTTAGTTGGGACCTTGATTCTTGACATTATCAAATCAGCTCCTCAGTTTCTCTTACAATGCTTGTGAATGTGTTTAGTGAAGCATATGTAAAGCATAAAGAAAGTGAACTGTCACAACAGGACAGTTATAGTTGTTTGGCTTTTATTGGTGTGTTATAAAAAAAAGAAGCAGCATTAAACTGATAGTAAGTGATTTGTGGATCCCCTTCAGTCGGTCTCTCGACGTTGTGTTGAGAGACGACTGGGGTTTGATCTTGAGAACCTATCATCTCCGAGAGGAATTTCTAAACGCCAATAGGATTGGCGAATGGCACGCCCACGCCAGTCTCCGCCCCGTACATACGGGTATAAAAGGAAGATGGCGGCGGTCATTCACTCACCTTTTGTTCTTCGGAACTGTTTTGCACTATATGTGGCAAATTTATTTTCTTCGAGAGAGTCTTTCTTCTCCTGCCGGCGCGACGCGGAAGCAGCGGATCCCTGGGTGTGAAGACGGCCTTCCCTTCGACTTCTCGGCAAACTCCCACAGAGCCTTTACTAAAAGAGCAAATTTCTACAGCTGTGAGCATGGCTCGCAGCTGTGTCCTTGGGTGCGGCAGACTCATT
Organism: Triplophysa siluroides; assembly: GCA_006030095.1. NCBI lineage: Eukaryota > Metazoa > Chordata > Actinopteri > Cypriniformes > Nemacheilidae > Triplophysa > Triplophysa siluroides. The sequence goes on from VCII01000179.1 coordinate 79,752, forward strand.
CCCGAGTCAGACGGCCATGAAACCTGCGTCACATGTTTGGGCGTCAAGCATGCTGAAGCAGGTTTCGTTGATACGACATGTTCTGTCTGCGAGGACATGTCTATGAAGGTGTTGCGGTCACGGCTGGCGACGTTCTTCGGAACTGTTGCCGCCAACCCGCTCGCTTCTCAGACGAGTTCGGCTGCCGCTTCGGCGAAGTCGACCGCCTCGACGAGCAGCGGGGGTGATATGGGGACTGCTATGGATGTCGCTTCGCCAGCTCCGGCTCGGCGAACCGCCCATCGGGGACGCACCAGGTGAGCGAACTGGGGTATGGGCGGTTCGCCGAGCCGGAGCTGGCAGAACATGTCGTATCAACGAAACCTGCTTCAGCATGTAGGCGGTAGACCGTTCCATAGCGGGCAGACTCGCAAGAGGGATGAGGACGAGATCTCTGTCGCGGTGTCGGACAGCTGCCTACTGGCATCAGACGGTGACGATCTTTCCGAGCTCCCGCCCACAAGCGGTAGAGCTCGTGATGGGTCCGACCCGGAGATGTCGGCCATGCTAGCCCGGGCAGCCGTGAGTATCGGGTTGCAGTGCGTTACCCCGACCTCCCCGAAACGCTCGCGGCTGGACGAATGGTACCTGGGTACGGGTCGCGGCCAAAAACCGCGAACCACCCCGGTACCGTTCTTCCCGGAGGTGCATGAGGAGCTCACGAGGTCGTGTAATGCACCCTTCTCGGTGCGTTCTACACTAGTGGGCTCGGCGGCTGTGACTTCCCTGGATGGCGGGGCGGCCCGAGGCTACGTTGACATCCCCCAGGTGGAGCGTGCTGTAGCGGTGCACCTATGCCCGCAGACGGCTGCCACCTGGAGGGGTCGACCTAGACTCCCGTCCAGAGCGTGTAAGCTCTCTTCGACCCTAGTGTCGAAAGCTTATAACGCTGCTGGACAGGCCGCTTCCGCCCTCCACGCCATGGCGATTCTCCAGGTCTTTCAGGCTAAAGTCCTGAAGGATCTGGATGAAGGGAAGCCCGACCCCACTCGCATGAGTGAGTTGCGTACTGCCACTGACCTCGCGCTGCGAGCGACGAAGGCCACGGCAGGCGCATTAGGTCGGTCGATGTCCACTATGGTGGCCCAAGAGAGGCATCTGTGGTTGAATCTTGCGCAGATGGGTGAGGCACAGAAGGCCCGCCTTCTGGACGCCCCCATCTCGCAAGCAGGGCTGTTCGGTGACACCGTGGAGAACGTAGCACAACAGTTCTCCGCGGTGCAGAAGCAGACGGAGGCAATACAGCAGATATTGCCTCGCCGCGGCGTGACCACCCATCGGTCGTCACGTCCCCGAGCGCCGCCTGCTTCCCAACAGCCCCGCCCCTCTGCTGTGGCTCCTCCGGTTCCGGCGCCCTCCCCCAGGATGGCCCACCCGAGACGCAGATCCACGCGGAGGAAAGCGACCCCCCGCCAGCGAGCTGCAAGGAAGGACTCCCAGCGGCCCTGACGGGACGAACCCGGGGAAAACACCTTTTCAGGGCCCGGCGCCCACCTCCTCGTTAAGAGAGTTGTTTTCCCTGGGTTTCCCTCTTCCACAGCACCCTTCGCGCGCGGGCGAGGATGGACGGCGCGGACGACCACAACCTCCACGCGACGTTGCGTCGACCAGCGCCACGAGACAGGTAAGTCAGCAGAGCCGTCAACCTCCCAGGGATCCGTCCCGGTGCGAGGTGACCGCTCTGCCAGCCACCGAACCAGCTCTTCTAGGTACGGTGAAGGAGATCGTTCCTCTGACACCGTTGGCAAGGTTCTTGGTTGCGTGGAGAACGCATACCAGCCCGTCACGGTGGTTAGACCGAACGATCCATCTCGGTTATGCGATCCAGTTCGCCAAGCGCCCCCCGAAGTTCCAGGGCATTCTGTTCTCCTCAGTACGAGGAGAGAATGCCCCCGTGCTTCGGAGAGAGGTCGCCGCCCTGCTGGCGAAACGCGCGATCGAGCCCGTTCCCATAACCGAGATGTCCTCCGGGTTCTACAGCCCGTACTTCATCGTGCCCAAAAAAGGAGGAGGGCTGCGCCCTATTCTGGATCTACGCGTCCTGAACAGGTACCTGCACAAGCTACCGTTCCGGATGCTGACTCAGAAGCGCATCTTGAAGTCGATTCGGCACCAAGATTGGTTCGTGGCAATCGACCTGAAGGACGCGTACTTTCACGTCTCTATTCTTCCTCGACACCGACCGTTTCTACGGTTCGCGTTCGAGGGGAAGGCGTATCAGTACAGGGTCCTGCCCTTCGGTCTGGCCCTGTCTCCGCAGGTTTTTACAAAACTCGCCGAGGCCGCCCTAGCTCCCCTCAGGGAACAGGGCGTGCATATACTCAACTATCTCGACGACTGGCTTATTTTGGCACACTCGCGAGATGTGTTGAGTACGCAAAGGGATCTTGTGCTCAGGCACCTAGACCGTTTGGGCCTCCAGGTCAACCGGGAGAAGAGCAAGCTCTCCCCAGCGCAGAGCATCTCTTATCTCGGGATGGAACTAGACTCTGTCCGCATGTCGGCGCAGCTCACTACCGAGCGTGCACAGTCGGTGCTACACTGCCTGGCACTAGTCAGGCAGGCCACAGCGGTCCCACTGAAACTATTTCAGAGGCTCCTGGGGCACATGGCGTCCTCGGCCGGGGTAATCCCGCTCGGGTTGATGCACATGCGACCGCTACAGCACTGGCTTCAGAGTCGGGTTCCGAGGACGGCGTGGCACCGCGGCACAAGGCGGATTACGATCACGCCCCAGTGCCGACGTACCCTCATCCCTTGGGCAAAACTGTCCTTCTTGCGAGCGGGGGTCCCGCTCGGGCAGGGTTTGAGGCGCGTCGTAGTCACGACAGACGCCTCCCTGCAGGGATGGGGGGCAGTGTGCAACGGGCACGCAGTAGCAGGGCGGTGGACGGGCCCCCGACTGCGATGGCATATAAATTGCCTAGAGTTGCTGGCAGTCCATCTAGCACTGAAGAGGCTACGGCCCCTAGTGCAGGACAGACACGTGCTAGTCCGGTCGGACAGCACGTCTGCCGTGGCGTACATCAATCACCAGGGCGGCATACGCTCACGGCAGATGTCGCAACTAGCCCGACGCCTCCTCCAATGGAGTCAGCAGGTGACCAAATCCCTGCGGGCCACGTTCATCCCGGGGAACCTGAACCAGACAGCCGACGCACTTTCTCGTCAGGGGACTCCCCGTGGAGAATGGCGACTCCATCCCCGCGTAGTCCAGCTCTTATGGGAGCGGTTCGGGCAGGCTCAGGTGGACCTGTTTGCCTCCCTGGACTCCACCCATTGCCCGCTTTGGTTCTCCCTGACCGAGGGCACCCTCGGCACGGACGCCTTAGCGCACAGCTGGCCGCGGGACAAGAGGAAGTACGCCTTCCCCCCAGTGAGCCTCCTTGCACAGACCCTGTGCAAGGTCAGGGAAGAGGAGCACCAAGTCTTGTTAGTTGCGCCGTACTGGCCCAACCAGCCTTGGTTTCCAGACCTCATATCTCTGGTGTCAGCTCCCCCCTGGCCGATTCCCCTCTCGAAGGACCTTCTTTCGCAGGGGAAGGGCACGGTTTGGCACCCCAATCCGGGCCTCTGGAACCTCCACGCCTGGTCCCTGGACGGGACGAGGAGGGTTTAAGTGGCTTGCCTCTGGCAGTCCAAGAGACTGTCATGCAGGCTAGAGCCCCCGCCACGCGGCGTTTATACGCCTACAAGTGGCGTCTCTTCTCGTCTTGGTGTTCCTCCCTTGGAGAGAACCCACGGAATTGCCCGATCGGGTCAGTGTTGGCCTTCTTACAGCTGAGATTAGAGAGTAACCTCTCCCCATCCACCTTGAAAGTGTATGTAGCCGCTATTGCCGCTCATCACGATCTGGTGGAGGGTAAGTCTCTTGGTCGACACGACCTGATCATCAGGTTCCTCAAGGGTGCGAGGAGGGTGAATCCACCTCGACCGCACCCTATACCCTCTTGGGATCTTAATGTGGTCCTACAGGGCCTGGCTATGGCCCCGTTTGAGCCCCGGGAGATGCCTCTCTTCCTCATCTTACGATGAAGACGGCGCTCCTGACGGCGCTCGCGTCTATCAAGAGGGTCGGGGACCTACAGGGCTTCTCCGTGTCCCCGGGATGCCTAGAATTTGGACCTGGTAACTCTCACGTTGTCCTGAGACCCAGGCCAGGTTACGTGCCCAAGGTCCCCACCACTCCCTTCCGGGATCAGGTGGTGACCTTGCAGGCGCTCCCCTCCGGGGAGGAAAGACCCAACCTCTGATGTGTTGTGTCCTGTACGCGCACTGCGCCTCTACATAGACCGCACACAGAACTTTAGGAGTTCTGAGCAGCTCTTTGTCTGTTTTGGGAGACAGCATCAGGGGAGAGCTGTCTCCAAACAGAGGCTGGCGCACTGGATTGTTGATGCCATCTCCTTGGCGTACCAATCCACGGGCCAACCATGCCCGCTTGCAGTGAGAGCCCACTCCACACGGAGTATGGCCTCCTCGTGGGCGTTGGCCCAGGGTGCCACCCTGGCAGACATCTGTAGAGCTGCGGGTTGGGCTACGCCCAGTACCTTCGTGAGGTTCTACGACCTCCGAGTGGAACAGGTGTCAGCCCGTGTCCTGCTAGGATAGGGGCCGGCATCTGGCCTGGACGTACGCCTGCGAAAGCGCCTTCTCCCCTCTTCAGGTGAGTAACGTGCGCTATTTGCCTCCCTATTCCCCCCTTAGGGTGAAGTATAGGCATTCCATCCATCACTAAGCATGGCATTTGGTAATAGATCGGGCGGAGCGATCTGTTGGAACCATGTCCAGTACTGGTAGAGTCACCCCTAGTCAGGCGGACCCCTATACTTGGACTAATGCCCCATACGTAGTGACTCCCCTACTGGGTAGTCCCGTATGTAGATTCTTCACGTTTTCCCCTATAGGCGAATCTGTGACCTCCCCTCCGGTGGCTCTCCACCGAGTATACTGTCCCCCGAATCGGGTTGACACATTCCTGCATGCGCTCTCCCCCAGGGGAAGACCATGCCTTATACCTCCACATGTACCTCCCCACGTGGCAGGATGTGGGCTCCGCAACACACTCTTCAAGAGAGAGTAGTGTTTTTCCCAGTGCGGCCCGGAAGGGACCTCGTTACAGGGGTAACGCCACCTTCCATGATGACCGTCAGTAGAAGCTTCTTAGTATGTCTGATACGGAATCCACTGGAAGATTACATCTCGCGATAGCGCTCAGTCTTGACTCGCAAGGCCAGTCACTGTCGCTCCGCTGGAGATCGTAATGCGGCGTAGTGCCGTGGCGTGTGTAGATACTTCCCCAGTCGTCTCTCAACACAACGTCGAGAGACCGACTGAAGGGGAACGTCTCTGTTACGTATGTAACCTCGGTTCCCTGATGGAGGGAACGAGACGTTGTGTTGAGAGACGACTGGGGTTTGATCTTGAGAACCTATCATCTCCGAGAGGAATTTCTAAACGCCAATAGGATTGGCGAATGGCACGCCCACGCCAGTCTCCGCCCCGTGCATACGGGTATAAAAGGAAGATGGGGGCGGTCATTCACTCACCTTTGTGCTGAGGAACCTGAGAGAGAGTCTCTCGGTCACTGCAGCGGGTCGGCGCAGTGGTGTGGCATGAAGACACAACGTCTCGTTCCCTCCATCAGGGAACCGAGGTTACATACGTAACCGAGACGTTAATGATTGATTATGTTCTGTTAAAAAAATTATCAAAGTTTTATCGGCACGTCTAAACATCAACAATGGTGACAACCACCAAACTAATTCAGATAAACAGATCAACTGCAATGCATGCTGGGAGTCATGACTGAGTTTTGTTCTATGGTGTTACCCAGCATGCATTGCAGCATGAAGCTTTTTTTCACCATTGTTGAGACTGTTGCATTTCTGATTCAGTTAGACATGAGGAATCAGTTTTGTGAAAATCATTTTATTCTGTTAATTGTCCATAACACTGCGTTAATCTCTTCAAACTATATCATAACTCTGCATTCACATATTAATAACACAACACACTCAAAATTACTATAAAGAACTGCAAAGTGATTAAATAACTATCACTTTCTGACCCCACAGGATCGTAATTCTCTTTGTCACAACAGATGTGTTTTAACAAACATGGCCAGCTAAAGAAAACTTGACATTAAATCCAAGAGTGAAGAGCCCATCTAAAGCAAACACTGATCACAATAATGGTGATATGTTCTCTCTACATAATGGTGATATGTTCTCTCTACATGTTCATTTCATGTCGAGATTACTTGATTCATTCATGTTCTTGCTACATGTTCATTTCATGTTGAGAAAACATGACTCAAACATGTGGAACCAATGTCCATGATTGAATCATGTTCAAACAAAGTGGCATTTTTTTTTTTTTAGTGTATTATCAGAGAAGTTTCTCTGGTTAGCCTTGGATGTTAAGTTAGAGATGAGACAGAGACTTCTCACCAATGCTTTGAAGCTTAGGAGTCGTAAATATCCCACAGGGTAACCAAAGGGTTATCAAGACTCTCAGTGAGATAACAAAACCTACAACCAGACCACTGGAGTCAGGTTTTGCTATGGTCTTTTGATGAAGGATCAAGAAACCAGGACAAAAAAGAGTGGGGGAGTTTTATAGCTTTCCTCTCAATGATCCAGTCCCAACAATTTTCAATGTATGCATTGAGCAGTTTTTTTTTGGTAGGTAAATGTCATTAGAAGGCTATGCAAAGAGTGTGGTTTGGACTCCACCGGAAATTGAAATTGCCAATATATGACATGGTTAATACAATAGCTTTTAAAACCTAATGGGATGTTGTGTGTTTGTTTGTATCATTTTTTATGTAGTTCTTAATCTTCTGCCTTGTTTCCTATCTTCTGTCTTGTATTAGGAGGCTGGGGTGTGATCAAGTGCCCATGTGCAATAGTGTATAGTCTCAAATGTAATCTTCGAGCTGAGAGCCCCAGAGACTTTGCTGATAATCTATTGTCATGGAAACGCATGCTGATATAATCTAAAGTTTACTTTAGTGCCCCAACTAGATGGCAAAATAAATAGCCAGGTTCCAGAACAAGTGTTCTCAAAGATGAGAAAAAACAATTACTTTCTCAATATGTCTCGGCCTTCCACTCATTTGTTTCAAATGAGGCACTTGATTCACCACCATAATGAAAGAAGGAACGACAAAGTAATGACCAGGTTAGGGAAGACTTTTGGATCCAAGATGGTGACTGATCCATATGGACAAGTCGTGCGCGGTAAAGTAAAATATAGTTATTACGCTTGTACATGTAATAAAACAGATGTTTGGGGTGCGATGTTTTTGGTATGGGAAATTGGAATCTAAAATGAAAATGTTCAGTTGCAAATTGCAGCCGTTAGCCAGGCCTCGACAGACAGCGCGCGTCCTGAGCGAGATCCAGTTCACGGACCAAAAATGTCTTCCAACTTTATTGAAATCGGGCCGTATCAACCAGTTATTTCATTTCCAGTGACTGACGGTAGAAAGTTCAGAAAAGAATGGTATGGGATTTATGAATGGCTGGAATATAGTCCCGCCATTGATCGGGCTTTTTGTTTCCAACGCCGCGCATTTGGTGGCAACGAGACTAAAATAGACAAATTTCAAGTCACTGGATTTGCCAACTGGAAAAAAGCCACGGAAAAATTCAGTGAACATCAGAAGAGCAGCGTGGACATTTCTGCAGGTTTGAAAATGAAAAGTCACTTACAGACACTTAAAACGGGAAGCGTAGCGACGCAAATAAGCAGTGAACACGCAAAAAGAGTAAATGAGAACAGAGAATATTTGAAAAAAATATGCGAGACTTTGCTCTTTTGCTGTCGCTCCGGTATTGCTCTTCGTGGTCACGACGAAACGGATGGATCGGAAAATCGGGGATTTTATTTGCAGTTGATGGATTTAAGGGCCACTGACAACCAACTAATTGATCGGCTATTTAAGAAGAGATAGAGATCATTTAATTATGTACATAGCAAGAACCAAAATGAGTTGATCAATATAATGGCCGGCCAGGTTAAAAGCGACATCATTCAAAGAGTGCACGAAGCTAAACTTTTTTCACTTATCGCGGATGAAACGCAAGATATAAGTAGACATGAACAAGTTGCAGTGGTTTTAAGATGTGTCGACGGAGACCTCGCTGTCCATGAATCATTCATTGGATTTTTTCGTACAGACAAAACAGATGGTGAATCTTTAGCCATTCTATTAAAGAATGTATTGACAAGCTTCAATCTTGACATCTCCAATTTGGGAGCGCAATGTTACGATGGTGCTGCGAGTATGCGAGGACCCTATCGTGGTGTAGCTGCACGCATTTTAAGCGAAAATCAGCATGCAATGTATGTCCACAGTCACTCGCATATACTCAACCTCTGCATTGTGGATGTCTTTTGCACCAACACAGCCGTGAGACACATGCAGACTAATGTCCAGTCTCTCTATAACTTTATCGAGGGGTCAGCAAAACGGCATGCTGTTTTTGAGTCTTTGCGAGATCAGAACAGCGACTTTGCGGGTAAAAGTTACACACCGGAATCTCTCAGCGACACAAGATGGAGCTGCCATGCAGAGGCTCTCAAGGCCATACTTGATTTCTATCTACTATCGTTGACACTCTTACTGAAATTTCTGAAAACGATGTGCGAATCGGGGGACAGGCAAGTAGTCTGCTGACATCAGTGGCCGACTTTTGCTTTTTGTTCCCTTGTATTTTGATGCGACATGTTCTAACACAGTGCAGTCATCCACATTGCATTATGCTAGTGTAAAAAGCCTAGCATCTACCACAATCTCTGCTCTTTTAGCAATGAGAACTGATCACCACTTCCAGCAGCTTTGGGAGTTCACTGTCGACTTGTGCGAAAAGAACAACTACCGTGGTCCCCAAAGTCCATGGAGGAGATCCAAAGCAGTTGCGACAGGAACAAATTCATCTTCAGCCCAGGACTATTACAAAGAATTGCATGTCTGCGTACTAGACAACACGGTTAGTGAGATCTGTGAGCGATTTCAAGAAAATGACATTAACACTTTGATTGCTCTTAACCACATCCTCAGCTCTAATACGGGCACCGAAGAGGATCTGACATTTATTTGTCGTCACTACGGATTTCCAGAGGAGGAGACGAAAGCCGAATTGACACTTTTCAATGCTATGTCAACTGGAGAAGTGAGTTTTGAGCAACGATTGTCACTATTCAAAGAGTCAAAGCTAGTCCACAGTCTAGTGAATATTGGCAACCTCTTCAAGTTATTTTTGACTGTGCCGATGAACACTGCATCGTGTGAAAGAAATGTTTCTTGCCTGCGCCAACTGAAAACATACATGAGAAACACAATAACACAGGAGAGACTCTCGGACATTGCAGTACTGAACATTGAACGGGCCTATCGTGTAAATTTTGTTAAAACAGTTAATCGATTTGATGCAGCGCCCGGTGGATGCCGTTTAGCACTTCACTAAGGTACGGCTGTTTTGTTGTTTAGTTGTTACTTAAATTTTTTACTTAAAAAAGTTGTTTTTTCTTGCCCCCCCGAACTCGATAGTTGCCGCACATCGCACACATCCACATCGACATAGACGCAGACACACACTCACATGCACAGTGAAAGCACACATTTAAGATAATTGAGAGAGAAACACAGGTCAAATATTTAACGGACTATAAATTCCTATATGCAATATTAATTATGTAAAACTTCTGAATTGTAAAGCAGCCCCCCCGGCCAGGCAAATAGTGCAAAACAGTATGCAAACGGTTGCAAGGAACACAAAACTCCAATCGAGAAAAAAAGCCTCAGGAGAACCCAGGCCCAACCAGGGGTTTCCAGTTCCCCTCTGGCAAAAGCTGCTGCCTCTGCACAAGCTCGACAGTGCTTGCACAACAAGGCTAATAAAAAATATATATATACTTACTAATAGGGTAAATTATAGATTTAAGATTATCATTAACAATCTAGTAGCATTTTAAATTTTAAAGTGAAATCGTGTCAAGTCGCCGTGTCCTTTATCCAGCTCTATCATCTCAGCTCTTGTCAGGTCACCGCTTCCCATCCTCCGATCTGCCATCAGGTCTGGGCATGAGCTGCATCCTGCGGTAACCTTGGAACAATGAGACAAGACTATTGCAGTTGAAACTGCCAGCATCTCCAGTGAGAAACCAGTCTCTATGGATATTGAGATGCAGGACACAACACCGGCATCTATGACAGTCCCATCCAGTAGTAAGTGTTTGTAATTCTGGCATTTTTATTTATTCTGATATATCTTAATAAATAATTCTCATTTTTGATTGCAGCACCAAGTGAAATGGTGTGTAACATCAAATGCCTGTCTGCGAACATAGTGTGCTGGGATTGTCAACCAAGTCATAGGCAGTCAGCCATGGTACACGAACATTGGTTTCATTTTTAAGATTTTTCTTAGTGACCTTTATTGAGGGATCCTTCACCCTAAAATAAACATCCTTAAACTTTTTATTTGTCCTAATGTCATTGAAAGCATGTAAATGACTTCCTCTTTCTGACATAAAGGTGAGTTAATGACAAAATAATTGTAATTTTTGGGTGAACTATCCCTTTAATGATATATATTATGCCTTACATGTCAAACAAAAAATTGTCTTATCTCTCTGTAAGTTTGAGTGAGCCTTGAAGACAGTCAACCCAGATGAGACAGTTGGCAACATTGTCCTGAAAAGAAAACATTTCTGGACTCTGGGTCTCAGTGAGCATCTGTAGGCAACAGTGAGTCTAAATATATCATCTTTTATACCATTGTCAGTGACTATTAAACTGTAACAGTTTTTATAATTTTTGTAGATTGCCAACAGCTTTCTTGAGGTCATCGCATTGGTGGCTAAGGAACGGGAATGTTTTATTAAAGACACTAGTTAGTTCATTGTTCATGGTTCGCTGTTCAAGGTTTGCCTTCAAGTGTTTAAAAAGCTTGCTTAATAGATTGCGTGATTGCATGATGTAGTAAAAGCATGAGGTTCTTGAATGCTGTTATAATTGTTTTATTCTCTAAAGGACCCAGTTACTGGGGACTATTGTTTTTGCATGGATTAATTGCTAAATATAAATTTTGTATGTTAATACAATCTGTTGTTATTTGTGCGTTTCAGTAAATTGACTGCTAAAATTGCACCTGGGACATGGATTTTGCTAAAGAACAAGGTGTGTGTGTTTGTGTGCACGTGCATGCGTGTGTGTATGTGTGCCCGTGCATGCGTGTGTGTATGTGTGCCCATGCGTGTATGTACAATTGGCATACCTTTACACTTAATAACCTTAATGTATTTTTAAGGATGTCCCCTAACAGATTGGCTGTGATGATTGTGGTGTCTTCATGTTGATGGTAAGATAAATCATGCTGTATTTATTACTTCTTTTCTTGCTCTGATTCATGAGTTTTAAAAAGTTATTTTAACTATTTACCATTTTCTTTTCTTTTTTGATTTTCAGTGTGCTTTACATGTTGTGTTGGGGGCCCATTTGAATTTACATCTGCAAGTAATTACAAGCTCATTCAGGTAATTCAATTGAATGCTGTTATTGCAGTGGATAGTTAAAGAATTCCATTTATGCCTTAAAGCATGACCTTCCAACCATAAGAAGATGGTGGACACTTATTCTCTTGAAGAACTTCGGGATACCTTACCTTTCTCTGATAGGTATCTTTGGCTCATACTACATTACACCCTTTCACAACCAACACTAAATCAACAAAAAAATGTTACAGGGCAGAAAACCTCCAAAAGACATCAACAATAAGCTGTGACCAAAGAGAAATACATGGAGCCAGCAGCACTGAGGTATTTGTCAAAGTATGTGTTTTAGCAAATGTTACATTCACATGAAATGTTAACATTTTATTTTTCTGTTTTCAAATGAAGGAGCTCCCCAACATGAAATAGTGGATACATGCCAACAGACTGTGGAAGAGCCTCTTTTCCTCACAATGGACGAAGAAGACAAGGACATGGGTGTTCACAATCTCTTGGAAAACCTGGAAGGTTCCAGCGAGCCATTTACATTTTGTTTTGCATTCCAGCAAAACATGGAAAAATGTTTGGGGGAAACCTATGATAAAATGGGTCTAAAGAGGGTCGCACACCAGATGCGGAAGCGCCGAGCCACGCAACATCTGTTTTTCTGTTATTCCAAACAGATAATTACATCTTGCAGCTTATGGTGAAGTCAGTGTGTACATTAAAAATGATTTCAGTCAAAGCATATCTAATTTAATATTAAATTAAGCGAGTGGCGCGTTGTGTTGCTGCAGGACTCAGAACAGCGTCCTGAGTTGTAGCATAGCGCCGCCAACAGGCGCGGAATGGCGGCGCTTCCGAATCCGGTCTGTGACCCCCCCTTAAGAGTAATTCCTTTTTTCAAGGCTGTTCATTTTCAAGTATTTGTTTGTATATGAGAAATGCAACACTCAATTATTATTTTTTTGAATTCTGAAAAAAATTAAGTATATTTGAGATTAAAACTCTATACTGTGTGCATAAGTGTTTGTTACAAACTGAACATAAAATGATTATTTAGATTTTAATTATGCAATTTTGAATTCTGAAAAAAGTATGTTTGACATTGAAAGTCTATACTTTGTGCCTAACTGTGACAAAATGAACAGATATTGATTGTAGCCTATATAAATCACCAAAATCTATGCGAAGATAAGAACAAACTACAAAATCTTTCCTCCTTCCAAACATCGATTGAAGAAGTGAACACACACCTTTGTTTATATATTGCTGTGTGTGGAAGTAACATTAGCTGCAGCTAACGTCACTTCAGTTCAGAGCAGGCTACACACACAACAGCCATGCATGCTCTCTTCATGGCGTTCTTGTGAAATACTACTACTTATAAGTGTATTTCTTATTATTACAAGTAAACAAGCACACCGCTCCGCTGAAAACACCACTTACCCGGCAGCCGCGAACAGTACATTATCCTGTACATTTTTTACATAGGTATTTGCAATCCCCTGGGATCGAACCCACAACCTTGCGTTGTTAGCGCAATGCTCTTACCACTGAGCCACAGTATGTATAGGCTATTCTGGAAAATGCGCCAAGCTACTAATGGTGTCTGAACGTGAGGAGTCGTTAGGGTTAAATTATTATTTATTAATTTTACTAATAGTTAGACTTAGCAGGCCTTCACAAAATGGCCTTTAATTACAAAAATAATATTTTTTTCCCTTGACAAAAGGGCACTTTCGGCATTAAGGGCCAAATAGGCAGGTGATCAAGCACCCTCCGAGCCCGACCCCCAAACCCCCCCCCTGGCACGTGCCACGACCACAAGGGTCATTGCATTTATACAACAGTTGGACAGCACAAGTGAGAAACAACATCCCTCTGGTTTTTAAAGGAACTGGGAACTACTTTTTTCTGCCACAAATTTCAGTCTGGCATAACCTCTACTACCTCTGTTTACGATCAACGTGGAGTACAAAATTATACAAATTAATCTTACTCATAATCTTGACAGGCAGATTTAGAATATCATATCATAATCCTAAACATTAACATTAATTCATCTCAAAGATGTAAAGATGTACTCATCTCAAAGATGTCACTCATCTTTGTCAAGTTTTGCCGTCCTCAATATGGCAGTTGCCAGTGAAGTCTGCCTTTATTGTTTTAGTCGTTTTATATTTTTTTATATTCAGATATTTGAAAACATTATAGAGCAAGTGTGATTATACTTCAAACAAACCTTTGCACTCTGATGAATTGAGGGTTATAAATTCTATTTATGATTTATAATAGAAATTCAAAAATATATACACACAAGATGCACTTATATATCAGCCATTAATCGTTGATCAAATAAAATTTTCACTCTATAAAAATGTTACCTATTGTTTAAAAACAGCCGATGATCAAGGCAGACGTATCCTGTCAATCAAAAGAGGACAGGAAAATGCAATGAATCTGTGGTGTGTATACAGAAAATGTTAAGAAACATAACCAGTTTTGTTCAGTAATAATAGTTATTATATGAAATAATAACTTTCAGAAAGTTCAGAAATATAAATTTAGCCTTCAGAACTTTCAACAATACCAAATATTTCAGACCGGTCGAAGTGTGGTTTTTGGTCAAAACTATTTGAGTAACTTACCTATTTATAAAAGAATATAAAAAAAGTTTTGTTAGAATAAATTAATTTTCACATCATTTTATGTGCTCTACATGAAACCCATGAACTGAGTAGAATTTCATGAAATACTCTAGCTTACAAAGTATTACTTAATAGGAAAGCTTTACTTTCAAGACAACAGCATTTCTTATTCTCTTTAAGCGCATTGCTTTAAAGAGTATCTTTTTATTTGCATCTTTTCTTGTCATCCTTTTTATCCTATTAAAGGTATCTCCATTTTCTGTATTTAGGTGGAAGAAAGCATTTTTACATGTGCAATACAGGGTCATGGTATTCTGGATATGATTGTGTTATGATTATGTTATCAGCAGGGTGTTTTTAACAGACTAGAATCCATCATCTGTCAAATAGTGCAGCATGTTTCAGTTTCAGTTTGAATAAATATTACTATGTTTTTAATACTTTTAATAAAACAATCACATCATTAATGATTGTGATCCATGCCATTACACGTTATCAGTTTTTTATTGACATGTTTTTATCATGAAATACAAAATAAATAAATTTTATTTTGTGCAGCAATCAAAGTCTCATTTCAATTGTTTGCTTTTGGACAGCCTTTTTTGAAACGCTGCATGTTCTGAGCGCTTGGTGTTTTTTCCGATGGCTGAAAGTATAGACCTCTTTGCAAGATGGAAACAGAAGTACTTCTGGATTCCTTTTGTTTGTTTGTTATAAGTGTTGTTTTAATCTTACTAAAATTACTGCTTCACAACATTATCTCATTATGTTATTTTACCTTGTGATAGAGACCAATTGAGACCCATTTGTGAAGACTTAACAAACAGCATGTAAAATAACAAAATAATATATGAAATTAGTGGAACTAAGATCAATATAGAAACATCTTCAAAAGTTAGAAGATGTCCATTTGAGTAAGAAAGTGAATTGATTTCATTGAAATGTGTTTTGAATGAAATTAAATTCAACACAAATGTATTTATTCATCTCTCAGATACTGCACATTATTCATTATCTTTACACACAGATTGCTTTCAAGAAATTGTACAACCTAAGTGCAGATTTCATGTCACTACAATGTGATTATATTTAATATTTACTGTATTTACATTTATAAGAATTTTGATCTTTTTTTAAGTCTCTGATCCCTTCATAATGTAAGTCATTGGTTTGCAAAATGACATCACCTGCCTTGCTGCATGGTTTACAGGAAATCACATGCCTGTAAGTTCATCATATTCATCCCTCTGGCATGTAGCAAACCAGTAATTTTCCAATAAGATAAATTATAATCATAAACAAAATCACATTATGATACCAATAAAGACATAAAACATTGACAGCGTGCATAAAAGCAATCAAAAAAGAAGTTATTTCGTTTTCTTTATTTACATGTGACATTTGTAAAAAACCTGTGGTAATTATTAACCAAACATGCATATTAAGTAGCATTTAAGTCACTGTATACTGTAGTAATAAAAGCAAGCAATGAAATAAAAACTTGTGATACCAGATATAAAACAATGACAGCACACACAAAATCAGTCAAAACAAGTGATACAGTAATTTCATTTTCTTAGCAGTTTATTTAATATGTAATACATGCGACATTTGTTAAAATAGGCAAACAAATACTCACAAATACAGATTTAATACACCGAAGTCCTGACAAATGAACAAAAACATATTTTTGTTATAATAAAAAATATAGTACTTACAAGTTACTATACAGCAAAGAAAGCAAGCAATGAAATATATATTATGGTATTTTATGCATTGTATTATATTTTATGGATTAACATATTTCATCCATCTACTTCCATGGGCAATAAAATGATGTGACTGGCAATATTTACTGTTGAGAATTTATTCTGTGCTTAAACAAGGAACACGGAACAGACGGACTCAAATGCAGGTTTTTCTCAAAGCAAGGGATTTATTTGTTAAGAAAAAAAACAAAGGCAGAGTCAAAAACAAAACAGCAAGGCCGAGTATAATCACTCAGGGAAAAAAGTTAAAACTGAGAAAGGACGTGCGCTCCGAGCGCTGACGTCCATCGTGAAGGTAGAGGGATAAAGCAGCCAGCTGAATGCCGACACTCTCCTCAATGCCGTACTGTCCGAGGCCGAAAACGAAACTGTAAAAGTAGCTAAAATCATGAATGTAATAATATTTTATGAATGAAGATATTCCATGCATATACTTGTGGTTTCGAAAAATGCATTTAAGATTGATAGATTTGCATTAAAGGGGGGAAGATTTGGATGAATATTCTGTATGATTTATAAACTCTTTCTCTCCCACTTTGTGCACAACAACTCGAAGACTCCGCACATGTAAAATTATTTTATTGTTTTTTTTTAAAACATGGACTCTATGTGGAATAATGTTTACATTACAGTACCTTACATTAATCTTTTATTTATTACAATTTTTTTTACATCCTAATCAAAATGTTTTTGTGCTATACATCATATTGCTTAAAAATTGTATTCCATTTTACCTGCCTGTGATGAGTCACCCCTGGCGCAATCAGCGTCGCCATGGAGACGGAGGAAATCAGAGCGGCGCACCTGCCGGTCGTTACCACCTGCAGCTACTTCTCAGCGGTTTGACAGGAGAAGGAAGGTGAGCAACGTCTCCCTCAGACATGGCCGTACTGAGAGCAGTATCTTTGTGTAGCGCCCTTCGGGGTGGTATATTGCACTCTTGTGTACGTGTCGTTGCTTCGCCCGTCACACTGCCTTATACAAATTAAATGTCTGTACTGTATATAATTATGTTTTTTGCATGCATTTGCGTTTTGAATGTTGACAGGATGAGTGCAATTTTAGTTGAAACCTACTCAATACTGATACATTTTGGGGTACGTTCCCTACACACAAATCAAATTTGTTTAATAAAAGTTCAATTTAAATTGTCAATGTTTAGGAGAAATTCTTTATATCGGTGATGTAGAAATTGTTTTTTTTACATAAACTTTTAAAGACATTACCAAATAAAACCTTAAAAATACTTAAACAGTTCATGACGTGCCCACCTGGGGACGCTTTGTGTACTGCAGTTTAAGAACAGTTTAAGATATTGATGAGAATACAGTCACACATACTTACAAAAAAAGTAAAAGAATGTGTTGTACAATACATATTTACATTATCATAAAACAATAAAAATTAATTAACTTTAAATAAACACAGATCCAAACAAAGAGAAGAACACTTTACATATTTACATAGACTTTTCCATTATCATTTTAGTGTATCACGTATACGTAATTGTTGTATTTACAAATCAGAGATGGGTGGAGAGTGCAGTGAGCGATACATATAACCACAGCACTTCACGAGTTCGCCCTCGCAGATAAACAGCTCCTTTATAGGGATAGATTGGTAAGCATGGGTATGCAGGTTATGCGTATTGGCGTGTTGTGCAGGGAGTGGGCTCCGAGCTCACCAGATCTATCCGAACCCGGAGCACTCTACCTTGGTCAGGGCAAGTGCGCCGGGCTCGGAACCGGCTCGAGCCCAGAACACACCCCCCGAGGGTCCTGACTGAGGAAAGTGAGAGGAGCCGGGGTGGAGGAGGGATGTTTATCTGGCAAGAAGCATCAGGTAAGATTGCTTGTCTATTTATAATGGAGCTTGCTTGAGCTGATAGGGTAGATGCTGTGATTGCTAATGATGTACCAGCCGAGATGGTTGTGCTGAGATTGCGTGCTCGGCTGATAGGTATTTGCTGGTGATAGAACGGCGTGCTGATTATATGCTTGGGTTCCTCCCGAACTTTGTTAATAAAACATCATTTCTGGAAGGACCAATAACAAACAAGTTTGGCCACTAGTTAAACTGGACGAGGCATATGCACTGACGACACAGGGGACAGGTACCAAACTTATCATAAACTCTTATGGCACATGGGGTACAAACACATTTATGACCACAACTCAGAAGAGTGTCTGAGGCGTTACTGCAACACACTACACAGTCTTCGCAGTCGAAAGTTTCAAGACCTGAGAAAAACAAAACAAGATATTGGATGCTCAAAAGTAAGACTGGTCAAAAATTCAACAATGACATAATTTCATATTTGCATTTAACATACTGTAACATTAAAACGAAAATGGGGCGATACTTTCTTTGAACAGTAGATTCACACGACGTGTGATTCTTACCTTTGTTTTTAGGATGATGGTTTCTCTGTTCCTGCATGCTCATACTTTCAAGAATTGCTTTGCTCATGTGCCTATAGCCACAGTCATCATTATTTTGTTTGTTGTGTGTGAGCGCAGGGCAGGACGTGTAGGTGCGTATCAGACCCTTCTTTTTGGAGCCTGCAACACAAATATGAACCACAAACATTATAGACAGAATGTATGCCCTACTGTATATTCACAATTAAGCTTTCTTAAACTACAGTACATACATTGGCTGTAATGGATATATTGAAGGTGCCATAATGGATATAAACATGGTAGAAATATACACCATGGTACCAGTACAGTCTATTGTGGTACTTTTTTGTGACGTTTACAACTTTATCCTCTCAAATGTGATCATCAAAAGCCCTCACCAAGCAACACCACAGCAGTTGTCTGTCCATAGACGTCAATCATCGCCCAGATGGGCCAGTGAATATTTAGAGTGGTCGACTGAAACGACGTTGTCCCATCAGAACTTCGCGTGCACAGACTGCCGTCCCTGTCGATCCAGAACTCAATCTCTGATCCAGGGTAGCACGTGCTATCGGGAATTACTGTCGCTGCATACAGTTCGCAGTCAGTCAAGTCTGGTATCGCCAGAGAGGGGACAGATGTGTTCTCGGGTGAAACATTGGCAAACCCGAGCCGCAGCGAGCCCTGCCAACGAGACGAGGAGCGCTCGATTCGCAGGCGCACCTTCTCCCGTATCTGTAGCGGTCTCTCGCAAAACACAAGACCGTGACGAAACGACGACTCGTCTCTGGTAGCCCGTCGACCACCTTCACCAAGAGTTATCAGATGCCCTTTAACATGTGAATGGAAGGAAAGCGCACCCAGACATCTGCTCTTGTGACACACACATTGGTGCGGTGACTCTGGAGGATAAGTGTGTCGTTAGAGAGGAATACAGATAAAATGAGAATATTCCGTTTCTTTTATTTTCTGTTATATCTATCTAATCTGTGTTTTTATAATGTATGTTTGCAATTTTCATTAGATTTAAGCCAGCATATGGCGTCATTGTTCACGTCACTGGCAAGAATGTCCGTAAACCAAATATCGGATTTTCGAGCATTTCTCTCTTTAATTACACATTTGTAACATAATATAATCGTTCAAACTGAAAAATAAATGGCATTTAATGTAAATGTTGTCAATTATTGGACTATTTATAACAACATTCAAAGTTTTGTTAAAATAATCTGTCATTTTTTTTTGTCATCATGTCTGTTTTCTTATTTTCTCCTGTTAAGCTGCTTTCGAACAATGGACATTGTGAAAAGCCTATATAAATAAAATTGTATTGAATTTATTTTTATTTTATGAAATCCATGAACTGAGCAGTTAATGAAGTTTATAAAATACCTCTATAGTTTACTATTACGAGATTACGTTGTCCCACAACCTGCTAACTACATTCAAGGTGAAAACTTAACTACGTTCAACTATAAAACTAGTTGCTGCTTTACAAAAAAGTAGCCTGTTAAAAAAAGTTACCGTTTCTTGTTATTTGCATCTTCCTCTCTTTCTTTTTCGGTGTCATCTTTTGTCCAAATATGCAGTAGGTAGCCCACTGTATTTTACGTTTCTGTATTGAGGTGGAAGACAACTTGCTGCTTTATAGTAAATGCAAGTGATTTATAGCCAAACCGTACTCATCATCGGACGAGGAGGAAGGAGGCGGGGCTGTGGAATTTTACCTTCAGGAAAGTTAAATTCAACTAAACGACAGTTGCTGATCCAAATTTTTGTACGCGATAAATGCATTTATGTACACATTACATGTAGGCCTATACATTTTACGCATATCAGAGGAAGGTAAAGTAAAAACGAGATTGCGATTGATAATGTGTCCTCTTTTTTGAAAGGTTATGCTAATCAAACATTTAAGCACCTGCGAAATGAGTCAAAATAATTTAAATTAAATACTTACACGTAAGAGGTCATGATGAATATGACTGTGATTTGAATTTGTTATCAGCGGTACTTTAAACAGACTAAACACTCCAGTGCAACATGCTTTCACTTTCGGTTTGAGTCAAGATAAGGCTACGTTCGGAATATGTTATCATTGCATTGAGAAATAAACACGTGATAATGATTACTTGTGATCTGAAAGACCGACTCCGACATTACATTAAATCTTTACACTTTATAAATTCTGGTAGGTTCATAACGTAATAAAACGAGTCTGGTATGAATCACGCAAACGTATTTTTTGGCAAGTTTAACAATCATAGGTAGTTTAGATGGTTAATTTAAAGGTTTCGTAAGACTTGAAACAAGGATTCCCCTTCAGTCGGTCTCTCGACGTTGTGTTGAGGAATTTCTAAACGCCAATAGGATTGGCGAATGGCACGCCCATGCCAGTCTCCGCCCCGTGCATACGGGTATGAAAGGAAGATGGCGGCGGTCATTCACTCACCTTTTGTTCTTCGGAACTGTTTGCAATACATGTTGCAGTTTATCATTCTTCGAGAGAGTCTTTCTTCTCCTGCCGGCACGACGCGGAAAGCAGCAGATCCCTGAGTGTGAAGACGGCCTTCCCTTCGACTTTCCGGCGAACTTCCACAGAGCCTTTCCTAAAAGAGCATATTTCTACAGCTGTGAGCATGTCTCGCAGCTGTGTCCTTGGGTGCGGCAGACTCATTCCGAGTCAGACGGCCATGAAACCTGCGTCACATGTTTGGGCGTCAAGCATGCTGAAGCAGGTTTCGTTGATACGACATGTTCTGTCTGCGAGGACATGTCTATCAAGGTGTTGCGGTCACGGCTGGCGACGTTCTTCGGAACTGTTGCCACCAACCCGCTCGCTTGTCAGGCGACTTCGGCTGCCGCTTCGGCGAAGTCGACCGCCTCGACGAGCAGCGGGGGTGATATGGGGACTGCTATGGATGTCGCTTCGCCAGCTCCGGCTTGGCGAACCGCCCATACAGTTCGCTCACCTGGTGCGTCCCCGATGGCCGGCGGTAGACCGTCCCATAGTGGGCAGACTCGTAAGCGGGATAAGGACGAGATCTCTGTCGCGGCATCGGACAGCTGCCTACTGGCATCAGACGGGGACGATCTCTCCAAGCTCCCGCCCACAAGCGGTAGAGCTCGTGATGGGACCGACCCGGAGATGTCGGCCATGCTAAACCCGGGCAGCCGTGGACGAATGGTTCCTGGGTTTGGGTCGCGGTGAAAAACCGCGAACCACCCCGGTACCGTTCTCCCCGGAGGTGCACGAGGAGCTCACGAGGTCGTGGAATGCACCCTTCTCGGCGCGTTCCACACTCGTGGGCTCGGCGGCTGTTACTTCCCTGGATGGCGGAACGGCCCGAGGCTATGTTGAAATCCCCCAGGTGGAGCACGCTGTAGCGGTGCACCTGTGCCCGCAGACGGCTGCCACCTGGAGGTGTCGACCTAGACTCCCGTCCAGAGCGTGTAAGCTCTCTTCGACCCTAGTGTCGAAAGCTTATAACGCTGCTGGACAGGCTGCTTCCGCCCTCCACACCATGGCGATCCTCCAGGTCTTTCAGGCTAAAGTCCTGAAGGATCTGGATGAAGGGAAGCCCGACCCCACTCGCATGAGTGAGTTGCGCACTGCCACTGACCTCGCGCTCCGAGCGACGAAGGCCACGGCAGGCGCATTAGGTCGGTCGATGTCCACTATGGTGGCCCAAGAGAGGCATCTGTGGCTGAATCTTGCGCAGATGAGCGAAGTCCAGAAGGCCCGCAAGCAGGGCTGTTTGGTGACACCGTGGAGAACGTGGCACAGCAGTTCTCCGCGGTGCAGAAGCAGACTGAGGCAATACAGCAGATATTGCCTCGCCGCAGCGTGACGACCTATGGGTGGTCCCCGAGCGTCGCCTGCTTCCCAACAGCCCCGCCCCCCTGCCGTGGTTCCTCCGGTTCCGGGGCCCTCCCCAAGGACGGCCCACCCGAGACGCAGACCCACGCGGAGGAGAGCGACCACCCGCCAGCGAGCCGCGAGGAAGGACTCCCAGCGGCCCTGACGGGACGAACCCGGGGGAAACATCTGGCCCGACGTCGGCCATACCCTCGCCGAGTCGGAGCGAGACGCTGCCTGCCGCGTCTCCACTAAGTCAAGGGCCCGGCGCCCACCTCCTCGTTAAGAGAGTTGTTTTCCCTGGGTTTCCCTCTTCAACAGCACCCTTCGGCGCGCAGTGGCGAGGATGGACGGCGCGGACGACCACAACCTCCACGCAACGTTGCGTCGACCAGCGCCACAAGACAGGTAAGTCAGCAGAGCCGTCAACCTCCTAGGGATCCTTCTGCCAGCCACCGAACCAGCCCTCCCAGGTACAGTGAAGGAGATCGTTCCTCTGACACCGTTGGCAAGGTTCTTGGTTCCGTGGCAAACATATACCAGCCCGTCACGGTGGTTAGACCGAATGATCCGTCTCGGTTATGCGATCCAGTTCGCGAAGCGCCCCCCGAAGTTCCGGGGCATTCTGTTCTCCTCAGTACGAGGAGAGAGTGCCCCCGTGCTTCGGAGAGAGGTCGCCGCCCTGCTGGATCGATCCCGTTCCCATAACCGAGATGTCCTCCGGGTTCTACAGCACGTACTACATCGTGCCCAAAAAAGGAGGAGGGCTGCGCCCTATTCTGGATCTACGCGTCCTGAACAGGTACCTGCACAAGCTACCGTTCCGGATGCTGACTCAGAAGCGCATCTTGGAGTCGATTCGTCACCAAGATTGGTTCGTGGCAATCGACCTGAAGGACGCGTACTTTCACGTCTCTATTCTTCCTCGACCGTTTCTACGGTTCGCGTTCGAGGGGAGGGCGTATCAGTACAGAGTCCTGCCCTTCAGTCTGGCCCTGTCTCCACGGGTTTTTACAAAACTCGCCGAGGCCGCCCTAGCTCCCCTCAGGGAGCAGGGCGTGCAAATACTCAACTATCTCGACGACTGGCTTATTTTGGCACACTCGCGAGATGTGTTGTGTACGCAAAGGGATCTTGTGCTCAGGCACCTAGACCGTTTGGGCCTCCAGGTCAACCGGGAAAAGACCAAGCTCTCCCCAGCGCAGAGCACCTCTTATCTCAGGATGGAACTAGACTCTGTCCGCATGCCAGCGCAGCTCACTACCGAGCGTGCACAGTCGGTGCTACACTGCCTGACACTAGGCAGGCCACAGTGGTCCCACTGAAACTATTTCAGAGGCTCCTGGGGTACATGGCGTCCTCGGCCGGGGTAAACCCGCTCGGGTTGATGCACATGCGACCGCTACAGCACTGGCTTCAGAGTCGGGTTCCGAGGACGGCGTGGCACCTCGGCACAAGGCGGATTACGATCACGCCCCAGTGCCGACGTACCCTCATCCCCTGGGTAAAACTGTCCTTCTTGCGAGCGGGAGTCCCGCTCGGGCAGGTCTCGAGGCGCGTCGTAGTTACGACAGACGCCTCCCTGCAGGGATGGGGGGCAGTGTGCAACGGGCACGCAGTAGCAGGGCGGTGGACGGGCCCCCAACTGCGATGGCACATAAATTGCCTAGAGTTGCTGGCAGTCCTTCTAGCACTTCCTTAGCTACGGCCCCTAGTGCAGGACAGACACGTGCTAGTCCGGTCGGACAGCACGTCTGCCGTGGCGTATAGCAATCACCAGGGCGGCATACGCTCACGGCAGATGTCGCAACTATGATATCGTTCCTCCCTTGGAGAGAACCCACGGAATTGCCCGATCGGGTCAGTGTTGGCCTTCTTACAGCAGAGACTAGAGAGTAACCTCTCCCCATCCACCTTGAAAGTGTATGTAGCCGCTATTGCCGCTCATCACGATCTGGTGGAGGGTAAGTCTCTTGGTCGACACGACCTGGTCATTAGGTTCCTCAAGGGCGCGAGGAGGGTGAATCCACCTCGACCACGCTCTATACCCTCTTGGGATCTTATTGTGGTCCTACAGGGCCTGGCTATGGCCCCGTTTGAGCCCCTCGGAGACGCCTCTCTTCCTCTTCTTACGATGAAGACGGCGCTCCTGACGGCGCTCGCGTCTATCAAGAGGGCCGGGGACCTCCAAGGCTTTTCCGTGTCCCCGGGATGCCTAGAATTTGGACCTGGTAACTCTCACGTGATCCTGAGACCCAGGCCAGGTTACGTGCCCAAGGTCCCCACCACTCCCTTCCGGGGGATCAGGTGGTGACCTTGCAGGCGCTCCCCTCCGGGGAGGAAGACCCAACCTCTGACGTGTTGTGTCCTGTACGCGCATTGCGCCTCTACATAGACCGCACACAGAACCTTAGGAGTTCTGAGCAGCTCTTTGTCTGTTTTGGGAGACAGCATAAGGGGAGAGCTGTCTCCAAACAGAGGCTGGCGCACTGGATTGTTGATGCCATCTCCTTGGCGTACCAATCCAAGGGTCAACCATGCCTGCTTGCAGTGAGAGCCCACTCCACACGGAGTGTGGCCTCCTCGTGGGCATTGGCCCAGGGCGCCACCCTGGCAGACATATGTAGTGCTGCGGGTTGGGCTACGCCCAGTACCTTCGTGAGGTTCTACGACCTCCGAGTGGAACAGGTGTCAGCCCGTGTCCTCCAGGGATAGGGGCCGGCATCTGGCCTGGACATACGCCTGCGAAAGCGCCTTCTCCCCTCCTCAGGTGAGTAACGTGCGCTATTTGCCTCCCTACTATTCCCCCCTTAGGGTGAAGTATAGGCATTCCATCCATCACTAAGCATGGCATTTGGTAATAGATCGAGCGGAGCGATCTGTTGGAACCATGTCCAGTACTGGTAGAGTAACCCTTATTCAGGCGGACCCCTATACTTGGACTAATGCCCCATACGTAGTGACTCCCCTGTAGGTAGTCCCATATGTAGATTCTCACGTATTCCCCTATAGGCGAATTGGTGACCTCCCCTCCGGTGGCTCTCCACCGGGTATACTGTCCCCCGTGTCGGGTTGACACTTTCCTGCATGCGCTCTCCCCATGGGAAGACCATGCCTTATACCTCCACATGTACCTCCCCATGTGGTAGGATGTGGGCTCCGCAACACACTCTTCAAGAGAGAGTAGTGTTTTTCCCAGTGCGGCCCGGAAGGGACCTTGTTACAGGTAACGCCACCTTCCGTGATGACCGTCAGTAGAAGCCTCTTAGTATGTCTGATATTGAATCCACTGGAAGATTACATCTCGCGATAGCGCTCAGTTGCCTCGCTAGACCGGTCACTGTCGCTCCGCTGGAGATCGTAATGCGGCGCAGTGCCGTGGCGTGTGTAGATACTTCCCCAGTCATCTCTCAACACAAC
Organism: Triplophysa siluroides; assembly: GCA_006030095.1. Taxonomy (NCBI): domain Eukaryota; kingdom Metazoa; phylum Chordata; class Actinopteri; order Cypriniformes; family Nemacheilidae; genus Triplophysa; species Triplophysa siluroides. The sequence continues at coordinate 105,394 of VCII01000179.1, forward strand.
GTCGAGAGACTGACTGAAGGGGAACGTCTCTGTTACGTATGTAACCTCGGTTCCCTGATGGAGGGAACGAGACGTTGTGTCTTCATGCCACACCACTGCGCCGACCCGCTGCAGTGACCGAGAGACTCTCTCTCAGGTTCCTCAGCACAAAGGTGAGTGAATGACCGCCCCCATCTTCCTTTTATACCCGTATGCACGGGGCGGAGACTGGCGTGGGCGTGCCATTCGCCAATCCTATTGGCGTTTAGAAATTCCTCTCGGAGATGATAGGTTCTCAAGATCAAACCCCAGTCATCTCTCAACACAACGTCTCATTCCCTCCATCAGGGAACCCAGGTTACATACGTAACCGAGACGTTTTGTCAAAACCAACAAGCCACGCCCACGGATCTGACTTGAAACACCAAAGATAAACGAGCTTTACGCTTTACGTGTTTTCCAGGGCTCTCATTTATAATAGGAAGGTACGCAAAACACGGGGATGGAAACTTGAGTACGCCACTTTCCACGCAACGGTTGTGATCTATTGAAAGCAATGCGTATACGCACATTTTGGAAACAAATGGCGACACAAATGGTGAGTTAGTGAACAAGTCAGATTGCAGAAAGTAAGTGTGATAAAAAACGATTATAAGCATTAACGCCTCACACACATTTAATTTCACCTCATATCCGTTAAATATCACAAACTATCATGAAGATTAAATCTGCAGAGTTATTTGCACTTGATTTGAATGATAACTGTTTCATGCACCTTCTTGTAAAATCCAACTCAAATCTTAAATAAAAATTAATTCTAAATATTTAACCAGCGCGGTCTCATCATCACACTATGAGCGAATGAGGAGGAGATGATCCGACTGCTTGGAATACAGGACAGCATCAAATACCATTAGATAACTGCAGAACACAGTGTAAATAATGATTTTCCTTAAATACTGAGCATAACCATCGAGTGTCAAAGTTTGGAAATACAGCTATTAAGCTTTCACACAATCGTTTCTCTTTATGTTCTCGTTATCAGTCCTAATTATGTTCATAACACAACCGTCTTTTACAATTAGGCCTATGTCTTCAAATGTTATCTCAGGTGAAGGACACCACTAATTAATGATGTAATTTTAATGAGGTATTAATGATCGGTCTAAATGCTGTAAACATATAAAGGCTGCAGAGACCTTCTTTGTCTTTAATATATCCTTGATAATTATAACACTTATCAATTCGTGATCGTATAGTGAATCTCATGTGTGGCCATTTGTGATTTCGTTACGGAGATAAAGGATGGGATCGTCCATGTCAACGGATGGGATTTTCTAGTGGTTGGACCCAGAAACAGTATACGTCTATTATGGTGCGTGACGTCAGGCTTAACAAGCGGATTGGGTGCCAGTCTAAATCAGTATTCATGAGGTGCTTTGCATTAACTATTTATGGATAAAAATGGGTGGGTTCAGGGCAGGATGCTGTACGCACACTTGCAGGTGATCTATGATTTAAAAAGCGAATATTGCTTACAGGTGTGCGTACGCACGGTTTCATAAGTCGGAATATTTTTTGGCGTACGCTATATGCAATAAAGACATAAAACACTATGACAGCACACTTGAAAGCAGTGAAAATGAGGGGTAGGCTACAGTAGGACAATTACAAATATTAACCTTACCATGAAAAATAAAGTTTTTACCAAAGATTAATACCATACTGATAGCACCGATGTCAACATTTTGTTGTTTAAATATGCATGTAAGGTTTCTCTAAAGTTTTTAAAGCATTGTTTTAAAGCATGATTTCAGCCATTCCACATATTCCTCATAAATGGGCACATAAAATGTTTAATATAATAACTATTACTGATATTTTTCAGATGTCTGCCCTCAACATATGTATAAAATATAAACAAATGGTTCAATATATTGGTAACAAATTTATAGAGTTTATATGTCACATACATAACGCTGAAATGGCCTTGTAGTTTAATTTTCAGTGTGATATATGTAAGAAAATACAAACAGGCATTTTTAACAAAAAGTACTTACAAACATACAGATTTAGTACACCAAAATTATGGCAAATAAAAAAAACAAATCTCTCAATCAAAAATATAGCATATACTAGTTACTCACTATTGGAAGTAAACAATGAAACAATAGCTTATAGATACTGTTACATGGATTAACATATTTCATCCATCTACTTTAGGTTTTAAATATATACTTGATTTAACCATCAAATATTATTTCTGACTGACAAAACGAAAGCACAAGAATTTTCATTCAAAGAATGAAAGTGAAACTGTTTTCAATTGCAATGGGTTAAGACTTGTGTAAATAAAAGACATATACTGTAAGACATACAAACCACTGTACATTCGTTTGTTTAAGTAGAGAAATGATAAACAAGCTTATAAAGCTTAAAAATACATAAATACATAAATTCATGAAAATAATTATATTTTGAATGAAGATATTTCCTGCATATATACTTTCATGTTCGCCCAAATACGGCAGAGTCTCTGATTGCTCTGAAGAGCATTCGGTGAAGTTCTGCTACATTTTTAACACCCCTGGGAAGAAACAGTCCCATCATGCATGTGTTAGCATACGGTAAACGACATCCAAGCTTCTCTGGCTGGTAAAAGTGAATGCTGGGCTTTTGGGGAAACCCCAGAGGCGGGACTTGACCTGCTCCAGTTATGAAAGCCAAAAGTTCCTCAAAGCGTAACTCTGTTTTTTTGTCTATTTCAGAAAAAATATAAAAAAGTAAATATATAATATCGAGGTTGCATTCTCTCTTTCTGTCTTTCTGTCTTTCTGTTAAATTATGGCATTCTTATTGTGTATTTATGTATAAAGTTAAAATACAGTCGAATGATGTTTAACAAACTAACAACAGTAGACTCACCTTCAATCATCTTAAGGACCAATTCCCAGTAATGAATAGTCTCCTCCTCGGGCTCCCTCTGCATTGCTTTACTCCAGTGGATTTGGAACAGGGCTCTGAAGGAGCTTCTTGATATGGGCTCTTGCGTGTTGGTAAAAATGGGCAGGAACTCAGCCCAGTAAGATTTAACCATATCCCAGAACTGTCCATAAGCGTTCAGTCCCTCTGTGAACTGATGAATCATTTTAGAGGTTCTGTAAAAGTCAACACAGTTTGTCAGACATACAGTAGGACAGCATGTATGTCTTATAAATAGTATAATCTTAACCAATGGTTGGGCTAAATCTGAAAAGAACCAACTGTTGGTATATAAATTAAACTAAAGTGTTATTATTCAACCGTGGATTCAAATGAATGGGTAATAGACAAATTTATAATATATGTAAATCTGATACTTTTACCATTTTCATTTAGTTTAACAATTCCTATAAAGAATTCAACTCACATTGAGAGTTCGTCAATTTATGTCAATGTAAATTTTCTGTGGATATTATTTTTCAGCAGATGGGGCTTTGTTTTGTTTTTCATGTTATTTTACACACAACTGTTAAATATACAGTTTATATCTGTAATTTGACATTTTTACCGCATATCAAAAAGATTTGCAAATAAAATTTCGTGGAAGTACCAGATTTACAGTAAAAAAAAATTAGTTCATAGGACAACACTGGCCAAGGGTTGTTGTATGAAAAACTGCTGCATTAATATTCTAAGGTCAATTTTATATTGTGTTCTTCTAAAAATATATAAAATAATGAATGGCATTCCATAAGAATTTTTTATTTATTTTAATAAAACAAGTATTTATTTAATTGTATTTATTTATTTAGCGTATGGTTTTATCCAGATTCATTTCATTCATGGATATCCAATAATGTCTAAGATATTACTGAGTTCACATTTATTTGTGTAGTGGTTTTCATAATACTTTTCACCATATTTATCATTTCAAAGCAGCTTTACAGAAAATGCTACATTTCTACATTACAAATAAAAGTTACAGGTGATATTGTCAAAGTAATGTTCATATTGCGAAAACGATTAACTGTTGAAAGTTGATGGTTAGGGGTTACTCAAGTGTGCATGGAAGAGGTGTGTCTTTAGTTGTTTTTTGTCCAGTAACTACTTTACATTTGTTTTTCAGTGCATCCAAAGTAATAACAAGAACGTCTACATACCTAAGATATATGTAGTGCCGAATGGCGTAGGAGTAAATCTGTGGTATATCTCGAATGGAAATGTCAGGCCTGTAAATCCCTGGAACACCACACTCACAAATCCAGTCTCCCTCCTCTCTCTGCAGCCTATGGAGATCTGTTGTTCTTTTACATGACAAAATCTAAAAAAAGTAATAATAATCAAAAATCTAATTAGAACTTGTTAGATCACAGAAGAAAGATGATTGAACAAATGGAGAACTGGAAAGATGCCTTTTGCAGTTTGTTCTGAATGTCAGGATCTGGTATGAGGCGCCAGTTGAAGTCTGCCAGTGGACATTCCTGAATGCACATTAGCTGGTAGAGACAGGGGTCAAGAGCTTTGAACCCTGGTCCACCGTGAGCCACAGACCACGCGATCAGCTTCCCAGCTAACTCATACTTATGCTGCTCTAAGGCCATCTGGTCATAGGTGAAGAACAAATGTCCAGGTTTCCCCTCGAAGATACCCAGAGAGCTTTGCACCTCCATCATTAGAAGTCTGGAGAAGTTAAAATACATATCAAACAAAGGTTTAATGTTTATATAACAATATGTTCAAACTACAGTACATGCATCTGTTGGTTGGAATGTATTATTTTGAATGGCATCAAAGAAGAGACAAGCCATTCATAGAAAAATCCATCCATCCATCCATTTTCTACCACTTCATCCGGGGCCGGGTCGCGGGGCAGCAGTCTAAGCAGGGATGCCCAGACTTCCCTCTCCCTAGACACTTCCTCCAGCTCTTCCGGGGGGACACCGAGGCGTTCCCAGGCCAGCCGGGAGACCCTCCAGCGTGTCCTAGGTCTTCCCCGGGGTCTCCTCCCGGTGGGACATGCCCGGAACACCTTCCCGGGAAGGCGTCCAGGGGGCATCCGGAAAAGATGCCCGAGCCACCTCAACTGGCCCCTCTCGATGTGGAGGAGCAGCGGCTCTACTCTGAGCTCCTCCCGAGTGACCGAGCTTCTCACCCTATCTCTAAGGCATCGCCCAGCCACCCTGCGGAGAAAGCTCATTTCGGCCGCCTGTATCCGGGGATCTTGTCCTTTCGGTCATGACCCACAGCTCGTGACCATAGGTGAGAGTAGGAACGTAGATTGACCGGTAAATCGAGAGCTTCGCCTTGCGGCTCAGCTCCTTCTTCACCACGACAGACCGGTACAGCGACCGCATTACTGCAGAAGCTGCACCGATCCGTCTGTCAATCTCCCGTTCCATCCTTCCCTCACTCGTGAACAAGACCCCAAGATACTTGAACTCCTCCACTTGAGGCAGGAACTCTCCACCAACCTGAAGTGGGCAAGCCACCCTTTTCCGACTGAGAACCATGGCCTCAGATTTGGAGGTGCTGATTCTCTTCCCAGCCACTTCACACTCGGCTGCAAACCGTCCCAGTGCATACTGAAGGTCCTGGTCTGATGGGGCCAGCACGACAACATCATCTGCAAAGAGCAGAGATGAAATCGTGTGGACACCCTCCGGCCCCTGGCTGCGCCTAGAAATTCTGTCCATAAAAATTATGAACAGAACCTGCGACAAAGGGCAGCCCTGCCGGAGTCCAACCTGCACCGGGAACAAGTCTGACTTACTGCCGGCAATGCGAACCAAGCTCCTGCTCCGGTCGTACAGGGACCGGATAGCCCTTGGCAAAGGGCCCCGAATCCCATACTCCCAGAGCACCCTCCACATGATGCCGCGAGGGACACAGTCGAATGCCTTCTCCAAATCCACAAAACACATGTGGATTGGTTGGGCAAACTCCCATGAACCCTCCAGCACCCTGGAGAGGGTATAGTGCTGGTCCAGTGTTCCACGACCGGGACAAAACCACACTGTTCCTCCTGAATCCGAGGTTCTACCATCGGCCAGATTCTGCTCTCCAGTACCCTGGCATAGACTTTCCCGGGGAGGCTGAGAAGTATGATCCCCGATAGTTGGAGCACACCCTCCAGTCCCCCTTCTTAAAAAGAGGGACCACCACCCTGGTCTGCCAGTCCAAAGGCACTGTCCCCGACCGCCCCGTACCGACAGGCCAAGCGGACTGCAGCCCGGGTGGTTGTGGAGGCAAAAACTCGGAAAATCATAGAAAAATGTTACATCCAAATCCTAATATGGATGGTGTGAAAGAACCACATGTCAGTGATAGTTCAGCCAAAAATTTATATTCTGTCATTTTAAACCTGTATGGCTTTCTTTCTTCCGCAGAACACAAAATAAGATATTTTGAAAAATGTAATTAATTGCCAACCGTTCACTTGCATTGATTTTGTGTCCATACAATAGAAGCGAATGGGGTCCAGTGCTGTTCGTTTCCAACTTCATTCAAAATATCTTCTTTTGTATTCCACAGAAGAAAGAAAGTCTAATTTTAGGTGAACTTTCACTTTAAAGAGCAAATCACCTTTTGATACAGTTTCACAATTTGCTTTAACTGTGCATCTATTGAAACAATTAGTGGTGTACCTGAGAAACTCTCTCCTCGGACCTCCACAGTCAAGAGCCTCTTCACCCACAAATTTCACAAGAGGGATTTTGGTCCAGTAGAAATTGCAGTTGGAGACTGCATTTTTAGCACTCTGCAACAACCTATTTCGGTTGACCAATATTAAGACCTGCTCACTGTCGGAAAGATGGTTTTGCTGAAACTCTCTTAGCAAAGATGCAACATCAATGTCCTCTTGTTGGAAAGATGCAAACACGCCCTAAATAAAACCCACACAGTTGACTTTTTTAAATTGCCAAGAAGTTATTAAAATGATATGTTGAAAGAGTTTTACCATTGAAGAGTTACCGCTTGAACAAGACAAATAACTAGTGGATGAAGTCAGTCGCTGTCTGCCTTGAGCAGGAACAGATGGAGCAGAGCGCAACAATGATGAAGCATTTCTATTAATGACTGATGATAATGTGTGTGTGGTCCTCTGAGGAGAAAAAGCCATCTAGTGTCATTTGTTGCTTGTTTAATTTAATATACTTAAAGGGATAGTTCATCCAAAAATCATAGTTTATCCACCGTCTTCTCATTCGAAACCTGTCTGTGAATTTTTTTCTGTGAAACACAAAATAATATATGGTTTTGTGTTTATGGGGCACCAAAATATTTTCTTTTGTGTTCCGCAGAAAAAAAGAAACGCATACAATTTTGGAATGACATGAGGGTGTGTTGATGAAAGAATTTTCATTGTGGATGAATAATTTAAGGCATCAACCAACCAAACCAAACAAAGATGTTAATGCTTAATTCTTGAAGTTTTACAAATGGAAAACTGAATTCCGACAATACCTCATTTAAAACAATGTCTTTATCAGGAATTATATAAAGCACGCTCTCGCCCAGCTCTTTTTTCAGTTTCTTCATCGTTGTGGGATTTATTCGGCAAAGCCTTCCGTTTTTGTCAGCCTTGACGGCACTGAAACCGATCCAATCTAGACCGACCGATGGATAGCTGGAGCAAATGAAGTGATGCATCTCTCTCCAGGTCCAGTTTAGATCTACCCCTCTCTCTGATTCATTATCAGGTATTCCTAAAACGTAGCACATATTGTCAGATCCTACATCTGTCTTCAGTTGCTGTATTGTATTTTAAGCTGGAAGTAGCTATGAAATGTACCTAAACCCGCTTGTGTGAGTTCAGAACATTCGGTGGGGCTGGGAACCGTCTTTTGATCTGCATGCCGTAGGAGGAAGAGACTCGGTGACCATGATGTCTTCTGTACGCTTCTGGTTTCTATTAATGAGAATAATTATATAGATTAATAAGAGAAGAATTAGGAAGGATTTTGATGAAAGACTCTTTATAAAAAAAGTATGATTAAAACCTCCATTCTTACTTGCTTTGTGTGTAATTCCTGAGAAATCGTGGACAGAATAGTCAGGCTTTTCCTCCGAAACTAGATTCTCACTAACAAGCCAGTTGATACCAGATGCAATGTCTGGGCACGATGTCCTACTGCCTCTTCTCGAGCCTGTGCACATAACAGAAATGTTCTTTCAGACTAATTCAATTCTTAATTCTAAAAGATCACAAGTTGCACACTTACCCAAAAGGCGGACGGTGCTTGTGTTCCCGTACAGATCAATGAAGACCCAAAGTGATTTGTTCAGGTTAAGTCCCTTTGCTTTGATGTAATATCTCTCTCTTGTTATCCCTTCAACGAGAACCATGCCAGCATAGTTCATCCAGAAGTGAATCTCTGCACTGTGCACGCACAAGTCCACAGGCACTGGCAGAACACAATAGCCAGGCGTATCACTCAGCTCTGGGATAGATGAAGGTGGTATACTGCATTTGTTTGGCCTGATGTTGGTGAATCCTATACGGAGAGCCCCGTCCCACCTCGATGAGCAACTCTCGATTTTATACACATCTTCTCGTGGACCTTGATGGTGCGGCTTAGAAAAGCCAAACCGTCCATGAAGGACGAGGCGTCTCTGGATGCAAGTCGACCTCCTTGGCTGATGGTCACATATTTGCCTGTCATTTCCGTATGGAAGGTCATTGGACCCAGATCGGCTGCCACATATGCGGTCGTGTTCTGCTTCAATTAAAACGATTACAAAGAAAAAACAACAATGTTATATGTAGCAACACTAATAAGCCTGTTAACTAAACTTGTACTCACTCATTGTTGCGTATTCCTTGCCTCATGCAAATGGTTGTGAAAATCCTTGAAATGTATAACTAAAAGCTACCTGTGATTCCTGCGTTTACTGTGTTTATTTCAGAGTTTCTGATTCTTATAAAACACAAAAGCCTGTTTGACTAGTTTCACTTGCTGCTTGAGATAAAGGAAAGCAACCAATGGGATGGGCTAATGCAGGTGTAGCCCAATGAAGGAAATTCCTAATGGCTTTGTGCTTTCCAGAGAGAAAAGCACATATATCATGTTTCCATATATCATTGTGTCATTCTCATGAAGAATTTTGAGTGTTTTGTGTTTCGACATTATTTTCGTTACAATCAATTACTCACTTACTAAATTATCTTTACTGTATTTTGGGCATTTTACATTAGAGTTGCCTTTTTGGGCAGTTCCGATTATTCTCAATTATTCTCAATCCTATCACTATAAGTAGCTATGTTACCTTTCTATTAGTCTCAATAACAGTGCTTAATTTTAAGCAAAATATATTGACATACAATTTTTACGGGGATTTAAGACAGACATACCCTTGAGGCTGTTTCAGATTAGACAGACTTACATTATAACAGCCTTGTTTTAACTTTTGTAAGTTATTATAAGATAAATAACCAATAAATAAATGTGTGCAATATAAAGATACATTAAACCATAAAAGATCACGTCACAAACAGTTTCAACACATCAAGGTCATGAATGAGTGATTTTTAAATAAATAAATAAAAAATTAAAGCAGGTTCTGAAACCATTTCTATTGTGTGTTCAAACACCACATTGTACTTCAAAACATATCTTAATCTCTAATTCTGCTCTGTCAAAACATCCACCCTTTCCAAGAAAACATGAACATGGCTGCTTTGTGTCTATATGGCTGGAAAGTACCTTGACTGTAAATGGTTGTAATGAAACTGAAAATCACAGTGTATATCATTGATGTGTGTACAAAGGAATGTATACAGATACATTAAATGTTGATATTATAATCACTTCTTTAATCTTTGTATAGTGCATTTTAATTAATTGAAATTGTATATATTAATTATATATATTAAAACAGAGCTGTGGATTTTGTCATTTTATTGATATATATTGTCTGCATTTATTTTATAAATTTGTATGATGTATTTATAATCTTTCACATAGTAAATGTGATAAAAATGTTTCAATGGGAAAATTTCTCTTTGGATATATTGTAAATGGCTGTTAGTGCACAACAAGTGCTGTCATTTGCTCACAAAAAAAACAATATTGCTAATCACCTTGTGATTTACAAATGAGACAATATTTCTTTGCACGTTGTGGAGAATCTAGACTATAAAGGCAGTGAAAGGTAACATTGGTTCATTGAAATACTGGTAAAACAAGGCATGCCGTAAAATGTTCAAAGACGAGTTTTCATGAACAATAGTACAAGACAAACACAACACCTTCTTTTCTGCATGAAGAATGTTCACAGGTTATAAGAAGTTATTTATGCTCAATCTTGCTAAAGTTTCAAACAGGAATGATAATTCTGTTGCTGAGAATGTTATTTGAAAAAAACAGGGACTTTTTACAAGTAACAAAATCACTGACATTTTGTGCATATTATTTGCAGGGTACATTTCTGACATGTGTGTAAAGCTACTGCCATAATAAAACCAAAACCTGAACTATGATGATCTCAAAAGTCTCTGTAGACTAAATGATTCAAATAATTCTTCTCTGATTTTATAGACCGATGAAACATTTAATACACTACCTTTGTCTTGTTATAATGTAGTAATAAAAACAAAAAAGTATTCAAATGAAAAGAAAAATACTAAACGAAAAAAAAACGGAAAACCATTTAAAAATATGGAGAAATCTGTAGTCTCGGGACGATGACTCTACTTAAATATTTGCTGGATTTATGGTGGAGTTTCCTTTAATCAGATATGAACTTATCATTCTGTGTGTTGCACCATCAACAGAAGTGATGAAATATGAAGCAACTAAACAAGTAACGAAGATCAAAGGGATGAATGATGAGTCAGTGCTGATGAGCTCAGGTTGGAAATTGCAATACAAAACGGCAATAAATGAAAGGAAACCACAACATGTGTGACCACTTTTTGGTTTTCAGCCATCAAATAGTGTGTAATAGCCTATCAGCGCAATACACAAAATAGCAGATCTAATATGTGCATATTGACCAGAGAAAGATGAAGACCTGGGATTTAGTTTTACAATAGTATCATATACAATGTGCTGTCAAATGCAAACAAGACTCCTGCATTTAGAGTCATGTGTGGCCCATATATCGGGCTATCAGCCTCATATATAGCTAAAGAATAAATACTATAGCATGACATGAAATTAATGTAGACATATTTAAGCCGTATTTTAGTATTTTCTTATGTTTGCATGTTTGTTGTTGTTTTGTGTTTAAGTAAAGATTAGATGCTCTTGTCTCTTCATTCTGAAGAATGTTTATCTCTGATACTATCATCTATCGCCCTCTACAGAGAAAATCATGCAATGCAGTCCAAAAATCACAAGAAGGGAATTTGTGCTGATTTAGTAGCAGTATCAGTAACTGGACAGAATATCAAACCGTTTTCCCAGGCCAGCAGTTACAGAAAAAAACCCAGCATTTGCTCCCACAATCTATTTTTCTTTAGAGACATCAGACTGTTCTGCAGTGACTTGGTGAATATCTGTGGTTTTACACTATGTTTTTATATACATTGCCAAACAAACAGAATATCAGAAAATATCAGACACACCTATAGCTTGCATGGTTTTAGTATATCAATGAATTATTCTGTATATCAGTTCTTCCAGATATTCTAATATATTAGTTGTAGTTAAAGTAACACTCGTAAAAATAAAGGTGCTTCACAAACATTTGACTTAATGGTTCTTTATGGAACCAAAAATAGTCAATAGTCACATTTCATTTTTTTATTCTAATCTCATTTTTAATTTAATTTTTATCCAAAAATATTTCAAAAACATTGCTTTAAGATTGTGTTTTACCTTTTTTATTTTTAGAGAAACAGTGACAAAAAGCAGAACCTTAGCAGAACAAAAAAGTTTGTTTCACATAAATGAAGTATTACAGCTCAAAAAGCTTTTCTTAATGCCACAAAAATATTTAGCAAATGGATAATTTTCCATCCTTTGAATATCAGATACAATATCTATCCAGTCCTAAAAGCTTATAACTTGCACATTTTGAGGAGAAAGCATATATTTTTAGAAGTGGAATCCTAAGTCCTGGAAATGGGAGGAATGTGGGGGGCAGAGTCCAGGAAGTGAATTTCAAAGTGGAGACAGAGTTCTACCTTAAAAAGTAAAAAAACGATTTCCCTGTTTTATCCATGAAATAGCTTCCAGACAATTACATTTTCGTATTCCAAATATATTCCTCTTCCACAATACCACAATCAACATAAAGAAAAAGCGATGTAAGACATTCCAAATGGTCAAGAAAGATGACAAAAATCCTTCTCTCTTGTGTTACGCTCTAGCTGCTCCTCTGCAGCCAAGCCCGACACCCCATCAAAAATCAACTCCTTCTCACCCAGACTTTTTAAAAAACTATTAATCTGATGTCAACCAATCCAAGACTGTCCTCCCGTGAACAGACCAATGAGGAGTTTGGGCACGTTGAATGCTCAGCCAGTCAAGGCATAGCATTCAAATTCTAACCATCAGAATTATCACGAAAGTGCCACACCAGTGTAAGGTAGCTCATATTTATGACCGACAAACAGAGAAGCAGACGTGGGACATTTATTTGTAAGACTGAGAGTGGCACTGGGATAAAGTTGACCTGATAGGTGGTATTGACTTTGGAGCTCCAGCACCCATTATGGAATAGTTAAGAGCTGAGAAGAGGAAGTACAAAGAATAGACTTTTAACTGACCTTTGAGACATTTCTTTCTAACTTGGTGTGATGTGAGGACCAAAGCCAGAACTGAAGCACTTTAGGAATCCTCAACATACTCTAAAACTAAAAAATACCAGAGTTTTGAACTCGGATTAGTACCGGACTAAACCCTTTGGAGTACTTGATGTCAGAATCTTGCTAAAAAAAAAACTCTTAATTCATCATCTTTGGAAATAGAAGAGGACACCAGTTTCCATGGATTCCAATATTTCAGGGTCCTTTCTATTCAACAACAGCTTGAACCAGTTCCCCTCAGACATCAAGGCCCCTATGTGCCAGTACTCCATTCCCAACTCCTTCTACAAGCTCAGCCCCGCCAACATCAACGCTCAACTGCAGGCTGGCACACCGCACGGCATCAGTGACATCCTGAGTCGAACCATGGTCGGTGGTCCGGGAGCCCCTGCATTGTTATCATACCCCACCATGAGCGGCTATGGGGCATCTGTGCCTAGTCCAGGGATGTATTATAACCGGGAATATGGCCCTTCAGGACTGGGCAATTTCCCTAAAACAAGTGTAGAATGTCCAAGTATAAAAAGTAAAGGTGGCAGCTGCTGGGTGGAAGGAGGGTACGAGTGGAGAGGAACAAGACAGCAGTGTGGCAACAGTAAGTTTATTCTGTATTTGTTTATCGTTAATGATTTCAAGTCATAATGTGTGTAAGAGGTATGTGTGGCTTATTTAGCTACAAATATACTTTTTGGTCAACTTATGTGAACATTTGAAAATTAAACTAATAGAGCAAAATAGACAGTGTTAACAGAAGCAAAAAACATTTTTTAGCATATTTCAATATATATTCAATATTATGTTAGATATACTATATGTACTATATACAATGTAAGTGTAAATAATACACTAACATTATCTCTTAGTAAACAAGTAAAAATATAAATAAAATCGTAGGACAAAAACGTTTAAATAAATGTTTTAAAAAAAATAACTACATATAATTTTATTAAATATATGTGTGTATATACATGTATGTATATATATATTTATATAGACCTGAATCTCAATATAGTTATATGATCATGTTTTGAAGCACAGTTATGCTCGCTGCTTATTATGTAACACTTATTTTATTTTAATTTACCATTTAATGTTTGATGCTTTGACTTTATTAAGTTTTATTCAATTTAAACGATATTACATAAACGTCCCTGCAGATGTTCAATTTGACAATATTGCCTTGCCCCTATAGACTTGCATAACACAGAAGCTGCAGGGAAAAAGAAGCACACAAGACCCACCTTCAGTGGGCACCAGATCTTCGCCTTGGAGAAAACGTTCGAGCAGACCAAGTACCTGGCGGGACCAGAGAGGGCAAGACTGGCATACTCACTAGGGATGACCGAGTCCCAAGTCAAAGTAAGAGAACATGTTAAAAACATGTCTACAGTTCTTTAATAGTTATATTTGTTTTCTTCTCTCTGTCAAAGTGATGAAATTGCTTACTTTAGGAATATTAGACATTACCCTGCTAAAAGAAAACCAATAGAAAACAGTGAAATTATAATCGGATTTTATGGTTATGATGGGAATTGTATTGGATTTAATTGACAGCTGTGTGGGTCTCTACTGGTAATGTAATTTTTTTATGAGATGCTATTGGATGTTAACCAATAGAACTGAATTAATTACTATAAAAAAACATAAAGGGATTTTGTAAAGGTTTTAATGGTATACAGCTGATGATTCATAATAGTTATAGTGGAAAACATAGTTGTATTTTTTCAGAAGGGCACAGAATGTTTGAAAACCTGTACATCTTAGCACACGAAACCATCTCCTTAATTAGGTCAATTAAATTATATTAAACTTAAATTTTTAAATGAACATACAAGTTTTGTGTGATCTATTTATCGTTCACTTTTTATTTTCAACTGTTATAAAACATTATGGTTTATTATAGGTGTGGTTCCAGAACAGGCGCACGAAGTGGCGCAAGAAGAGCGCGTCAGAGCCCAGCTCCACGCAGACCTCGCGGGGCGAGAGCGCGGGAGACGTGTCGGAAAACGAGGTGGAGGACGAGGAATACAACAAACCACTGGACCCCGACACGGACGACGAGAAGATCCGGCAGCTGCTGCGCAAACACCGCAGAGCTTTTTCAGTGCTGCGACTGGGACCCCATCAAGTCTGAAGATCCTGTAAAACTCACCAAATAACCACCACTCGTGAAAAAACTCTCACTTTACGAAAGAAAAACGGAATATTCAGACCATATATGCACAACAAATGCGCACAGAAAGTTATCTGGGGAGTCTGTGGGGTCTATGGATTTATACAATATAATCCTAGATTTCTTTTAAAGGTGTAGCCTAAGGTTTTACCACAAATAAAGGAATATAGCCTAATGTAGGACAACCATTGTTACACACATCCTGCGAGGCACTGTAAATAAGTTATATTGCATTAAAAACATGTCGCATAGCTATGAAGGCGTTTATCCAGCTGTAATTTCTTTAAATATGAAATGTTGGTCAGACATATTAAGAGGTAAATGCTCATAAAAACAGTTATAAGATTAGAGACAACAAACAAGGCAACAGCAAGAAACTGCAACAAACACTAAAGAAAATACGGTTCAAGTCAATGTAGTTTTTTATGTTGTCCATTGTTTGCCTAAATTAGAAACTGTATTTAAGTAATTCACAATAGCAAAGTGTTGCATTATGTCATGTAAAGAGATATTTATCGATTTAAAAAGACCTTCAAAACACTGAAGTTTAAAGTGTATTTCATTTGTGAGTTTATACTGATATCCTTCCAAAACAAATCATTAAAGAACGAATACACTAAAATGTTTACATCTAAAATGCATATAATCGAATGATTATGACCTATGAAATATCATGATGAAAGTGCATAATAAATGACCGTATTGAATGTTGAGTGTCTCCTGTTATGTTGAAAAACATGTTCTCTTTTCAACATTATCACAAAGCTTTTAAGTTGATAACGGATGCGCTTTTCTGCATGCTCCAAATTTGATCCAGTTTTAAGACACATTTTAAACTGGTCCCCGAGTCTAACCTGTTGTAGAAATCATTACAGGAAAGCCTGTCAAACTGCAAACGAATGTAAAACCCACTCTAATCATTTTATAGCAAATCAGCATGCGCTCAATATGAAGTGGCCAATGTCAGTTTGATGAATCTGATTTAACTAATGGCTCCGTTGAGACCACTGGTCTACAGGGACACATTCGTCTGATCTGAAGCGCTTTTAATCTAAATGAGAGACCAGATGGTGGGAGGGGTATGTGTGACGCAATAGTTTGTTTAACAGCTGTGTTTGTTATGGATGTCATAACAGCAAAAATCAATAAAAGAGACCAAAAACGTAACATTTTCGTACCGATAATGACTTTGGATTACGATCGATGTAAAACAACAAATAATCATCAGTGCTTAGTACTTTTAACATTTGCCTTTCAATTCATTCCACAGTATGATAGTCTATTGGGATCACTGCTTTTAATATTTTGAACAATTAAATGATACAGTATTTGTTAGTTTGTACAAACACACTTGGTGATAAACTAGCTTAAGCTATCAGAGTCAGGATGTGTTTCGCCAGCAGCTATTATAATACACAGAATGTAACACATTCATCACTGCAAAGCCTGATTCAACAGCAAACAGAGAGCAGTGATGAATAACAAGGCAGAATTCTTACATAAGACCACAAGGCCCGGTTTCACAGACAATGCTTAGCTTAAGCCAGGCCTATGCCTTAGTTGGATTAGGATATTTGAGTCACTTTAATAAAAAATATTATAGAAAGAAACATTACCTGTGTGCATCTTTAGACAAAACAATGAACTGACACATTTTACGATATGTTAGGGCAAGCTATTTTCAGTTGAGACAGCTCCATCATTCTTTTAAGTCTGGGACTTGCCTTAAGCCTTGTCTGTGGAACCTGGCCCAAGAGTTACAAGTGTTAACCTGTTACTTTAAGGATCTACTTGATCTATAGCCAAGTTGATTCATTCATAATAAATAATATTACTAGCAAATTTAGATCCAGGTGTTAGACAAAATGTTTTAATGTTTTAGTGTCATCTCATAAGCAATGGGTTCAGGTAAACTTCAGATCTTAGGACCTAAAACTAACAATGATTCATTGTGAATCAATCACTGTAAATTATAAACCTCTATTGCTGTTAGAAACATTTCAGGTTTCTCTAATACCTGTTTTTTGAATGTCTATATTATTTGATGTAAACTGTAAAAATATCCATTAGAAATTGAGAGATCTTTTTCTGTAATTTGACGTTTTTTGACCGTATTACAAAAATAAAACTGACATTTTCCAGCAGCTACGGCGCCAGAAATTTAAAGTAAAAATAATACATACAAAAATATATTTTTTTATATATTAATATAAAATATATTTTTACCATAAAATGACATGTTTTTCTTGTAAATTTGCAGTCTTTTTTCATAATTTGACGATTTTTGACCGTGCTTCAAAGATTTGTGAAAAATCTCTTAATAAAACAGTAAAATGTCATAAAATTACAGTGTTGTTCATTTTTACATTATATGTGAAACTTCTGTAAAAAATAACTGTAAAATGATGTGTTTTTTTCAGTGTATGAGTATATTTTATTATAATAAGATTCATATAAAGTTTCATTTCACAAATATTGTATCATTTTGGTCCATGTACAAAAAACACTATATGGACAAAAGAATTGGAGCAGTTTTGACTACTTGAGTCATTTCTGTGAGCACAAATTGTAATGCTACAGCATATAATGATATTCTATAGAATTGTGTCCTTTTAGTTTTATAGCAACTGTTCAGGCATCGCCCTTTTCTATTCTAATTTGACAGTGTCACTGTGCATAAAACAAGATTAAAAAATAAATGATTAATTAAGTCCTAGTGTAAAATAACTTGACTGGTCTGTATAAAGCTCAGAGCTGAACCCAGCTGAACACCTTTGAGTCAAACACTCATCACGCAAACCCATCAATGACTTTTTACACAGGGTCATTTCGGCAAAGACAAAGGCCCTTCCAAAATTGGTGTTGTATGATATAGGGTTCATATTTGTTTTGATTGGAATTACTGGAATAGATAAACATGTTTATTAAAAGGGAGCGTCCCAATACCTTTGTCCATATCGTGTATCAAATGTAAGTGCATGTTTGTTAATGAATATATGTATTTTATACATTTTATTAGGAAACAAAACACAGTATCATATTTAAGAAACAAAAAAAAACATTAATTAATGTTGGAGAAAGTACAGTAAGGGAGTCTTTTAGGCTATTCCAACATTCAGCAGCCCCCGACGCTGAATAAATGCATTGTAGTTCTTACTGCATTCCAAACCCATAAAATAGGAAAATTGAGGGGGGGGGGGGTTGGCACAGTCTCTTATGTCCACAATTTGGGATTTTTTCCTGTTTAGCTACATGAAATAGTACAGTAACAGAACCAACATGACAGGTGGGGCAAGAACTAGTGACAAGCTACATCACATTATTTCAAGCTATCTGGATCCTGTTCCAATTCTGAGGTATGGATATGACTGGTGAAGATTTCAGCATTTAACAACAACAAAAACAATTTCCTAATGATAAATTCCATACCCAACATTCCCCTAGTCCAATATTAAGCAATAATCTTCAAATTTCACTCCACACCACTGCATAATTCTGCATGAATAGACAGATATCAACTATTACTACTCAGTTTTCCATCGGTTCTGGTCTTATCCTGTTACAATGCCTTGTTTATGTGATTTGGAATAAAAAGAAGAGTTAAACACAAAGAAAAGAGAAACACCCTAAAAAGGATACCATTAAAATAAGCACTATGACTTCTTTCTCACAAACGCTATTTAACAAACCTTTGTTGTATGTTCTACATATCATAAAAAAAGTAAAATAATTCCCAACAACAAGTGCAAACATATATGGCTACATACAAATTTTACTTAGCATGCAAAAGTACTCTAAATAACAATGACATGTCAAAAGATTGTAGTGTTTCTGTTTATAAAAAAGCAAACGCTAAATGACATCAAAGCTGTTTCTATACCAGCTCCAGAGCTTTGGAAGCGGAGCTTGAGGTGATGCCCCAGAGCACAGTAAATTATGTCGACCATACCATGAATCAACTACAACAAGTCTATCATTGACAGGTGGGCTGTACGATTTAACCCTTACCCGTAAATTATTCACGGGGAGTTCTGAATATACGGATTTCATCAATAAATTCTTGTTGAGGTGAGAAATGACAGAATTGTCATACCTGATCGCTTGTGGATCACAGGTAGTGTGATTTGATGTAAATAAACCGTCTATCAGAAACAAAAACGTTGTTGAAAGGCATATTTACCTCAATACCTTCTCAACCAATACAGAGTTTAACTTATCATTGCATTTCCTAATTTATGAATAAACACGACTATTATTCCCCCAACAATCGTACTAGAAAAACAAGGCTTTTCATGAGCAGTCGTTCTAAATTTTCATGAACAGTCATTTTAAATTGGAAATTGTGCTTAAAGCAATTTAGTACATTTACGCTTTTAGCAAGCGCTTTTATACAAAGCGACTTACAGTGCAAGGTATTTTCTTTTATCAGTATGTGTGTTCCCTGCATGGGAATCAAACCCATTCTGTAGTCCAATAAAACATCAATGTAAACCAGGCTATTCAGCCAACTAAAAAAGAGATGAATATCCCCAATAATGTCAATAAAAACAATCAAATATTGAGATTTATATAGGGCTTTTTTCAACTGGTCTTTATCTTAGGGTTCTAGCCATATGACAAGCTATCAGATAGTTTGTTCAGATAAAAATGCAATATTTTGAGTATCCTGATGTATTTCCTATTAAAACAGGAAATAAGGGATTTGAAGTGTTTGTAGCCAATAGCCATACGTATGTTTTCATTACACCCGTGGTATTGGTAGTCAAAAAAAAGTTGGAATTAGTTCAAGGGACATAATAAATCCATAAAGCAGATATGTTGTTCACCCAAAAATGAAAATTCTCTCAAAATGTACTAATGGCATCCGTAAAGGACTTTCTTACTTCAGTTGAACACTCAATTTTCTTTACTAAAATAAAACTTATGTGCACATAAAAAAATGCACATATTGGTAATTCTTACGAAACTATTGATACATCCTGGCAGCAATGATTTTAAACATTAAACATATAATTTAGTCACACAAAAAATGATTACAATAAAGATAATGGTTTTCCACATTTAAAAAAATTACATTTATAATTTTCTTTAAAAAAGTACTTTTTTAATGTCTAATTATGTATGATGGCATTGCCGGAAGGTCTCATTTTGAAACAAAAAGATTTCTTCGATTTGAAAATGAATGCTTTAAAACATGTCAGACCTTGTTTTTAATAACTAAATAGCAGTTTATTGTGGCAAGTATTTAAAAAATCATGTTTGACAAAATAATCATCAAAATTTGTTCCAAAATGTTCCAAAACAACTTTAGTGGGTTTACAAATCATCGCCTTGGAATTATAATGTTATTTCTGCGTTCTGAGCAGTTTTGAGATATCAAGCTTTAAAGTTTTTACATTCCGTTTGACTTTAGATAAAACCTTTTCATTTTCTAAGAAAAAGTCCCAAAATGTACACAGCACAAAGAAAAACCATAATGTAAATGAGTTGTCACAGAATATGTGAATAACTCAATTGTGACAAAAATGTCAGAAAGAATCTTTTAATTCCAAGGTGACTAAATGTCTTCTGAAACAAAACCATACTTTTGCTTTTGTATTGAAAACAATATTTTGAGCTTTTTAACGAAAATTCAAACCAAAACAACACATCAATTACTTCAAATCTTGGTGTCTCATGAAGAAACTAATTGAGAATTATAAGAGAATTTCCATTTTGGGGTGAGCTGTTCTTTTATATTCCCAATGAGTCAATAATATTGGTGATTTTCCCAGAAACTAAAGACTCTATGTCTCAACTAAAAGTTCATTTATTCAACCTGTTGGAGTACACTAGCATATAGATGACCACTAACATATCAGAAATGGAGCTACTGCATGATTTCATGAGGTCCTTAGAAAGCATTGTACCATTTCACACCTTATCGTATCTGAGCAACCCAACACAATTCCCAACACAAAAACTCAAACTAAACTTATAGAACCCAGATTCATTCTGCTAAAAACAAACATATGTGAGAGTGCAAAACTCCACATTAACATTCTCCATCGCACATCTTTTCTAATTAAAAGTCTGAGGGGCTTCCAGGCCAGAGCACTCTGTGCGGGATTTCCATAATTCACAAGCGCTAATGGCTTTTTAACTCGTCCCTTGCTGTCCTGTACATATTCTATCGATCCGAGTCTGACTAACAACCCCACAGACACAATGACTGAAGCTCAAGAGAGGGTGACAGCCATAACTGCTGAGGTGAGTGTAAATGCAAAAACACACGCTTAATATTTCAAATCTAAATCCACACACGCACAAACAAAGTTTAAGAACCAAAAAGCGGCAGCTGAAAAGTGTTCCACCGGAACATTCAGCGTTTAGGACAAGAGCATCAACCCACACAAACGAATTTTAATAAAAACATCTACAGACGAAAGCTTGTGCGTTGCCGCAGCCTGCGTTTGGATATGTTGCAATATTTTCTGCATACCTGTACACACATCATTACAAAAAAAAACGACGAGGAAAAGAAAATCAGGCGTTTGTATTTTGCATACAATTTGAGTTTACAATCGCTACGCAGTCTGAAGCTTATTTCCGTGATAAAAGTCCAAGCTTTGAGAGGTGCCTTGAGAACTTTCTGTCTGGTTTTCTTGGTTCTGTTCATTTCTTACTATTTATTCAGCTATTTCAGCTGTCAGAAAAGGTGAGGTTCTTGTGTTTAACAGCATGAGCAGTGTATGGTGGAGATTTCAGTGGTCCCGTGTGGATGCTCTGTTGCACTTAATAGGTTGCATCTATTCTTGACTTTTCATGAGGGGTACATCTGTCCATGGAATAATATCTGGGTACATGTTAACAGCAAACCTAAAAACACAGAAAGACGACATAAAATTGTTTATAAAAACGTACAGTACATGTCAATCATGCAAATGACAACTGCTTGGATGAATAAAGATTATTGCCTTGTTCATAATATCACGCCCTCGTGACATGTCACACCAGTATGACTTTCTTTCTTCTGCAAAACACAAAAGAAATGTAACAGAAAACCGCTGGTCCCCATTGACTTGCATTGGTTTTGCGTCTGTACAATAGAAGTGAATTGGGTATAAAAAAATTGTTGTTACCCATATTCTTCAAATTATCTTCTTTTGTGTTTTGTAGAAGAAAGAAAGTCGCCCAAATGAGTTAATGATGACAGAATTTTTATTTTTAGGTGAACTATTCCTTTAATTCCTGACTTTATAGATTTTATATAATATTAAATATATGAAATTATACACAGCATGGCATTTAATGACACACTGTAAAACTTAAAAGTCAAATAAAATGCAATGAAATTATTACCCAGACAAATTCTTTTTCACACTTCTAATTCTTAAATTTCTTTTTTACTTTAGCCAAACCCCTTGTCTGCAATTGAAGCCTAATTGAAAACAATGACAAACCGACAGCAGTAGTAAACCCATCAACCCCTAGACAAGCATTACCTATAGAACACACATAAAACTGGCAGCAAAACAAAATTACGGCCCTAAAAACGTCAATATGAGATAACAGTGTAGGATTTGTGTTCTGTGTGTCTGTAATTAATGAACACTGGTACTTTAACGGCATGATGCTGAGCGTATCGCTGGCAACGTTAAAGGAGACAGAGGATCCAGCAGACATGGATCAAGGGAGGGATCTGTCCTTTATCACACAGTTAATGAAGGCAGAGAGGGTGCTAATGACCCTTTAGGGAAATGCAACAGAACACTTGAACTGAACAGCATTTAGGGACCGACTTGGTATCTGTTCAGAAGTGGGAGGTTTGTGCTTGGGTACACAAGTACAATAGACTTTTTAGGGTGAACATATTTTTAAGGTCAACAGTTCTATATTTTCCAAAGCTGTGACTGTTCACTATTTGCTATAAACTTTTGATTAGATGGAGTATAGCATGTCATACACAGATCAAGTAAAGCCTTGACCAATATAAATTTTATAAATAAATTCTAACTTTATTTACTGCTGTCTTCCTGATGAAAAGCATTTTCAGGTGACAGATCATATACTGTAAAAATGGACTGTGAGAGCCACTTGGTACATAGTGAAGTAAGTGTGGAAAACATTTTTTATTACATTTCATTTTGGGTATATTTGTGTATTTTTATATATTTCTGAACTATTTCATTTTTTGTGTAATTTTGATGACCATTGTTATTATTAGAAGTAACTTATCATATACAAATTGTGGAAAACATTTGTATATTAATTGATTACATTTCATTACCTATTAATTATTATTATTATTATTAGTAGTAGTAGTAGTAGTAGATGTAGTAGTAGACGGTAATAATAATAATAATAATAATAATAATTTATTGTATTTGTACATTCATGACTAATCATTTGTAAATACAGACCTAAATTGGATAATGATAATATATTTTAATTACCTATCAATATTGTTAATTTTGATTAAATAATATTTGCCGTTTTAATTGATTATAATAAAAGCAAACTGCTCATCTGTATTTTGACAGATCTGTAACCCAAACTAGTTTATAAGCCAAAATATATGTGACAAAAAACAACAAGCACCAAAATAAATAAATAAATAAAATGTCTCACCTTCAGACTCTCCCAGTCCTGTGAGTCAATGTGCAATCGTTTTCAGTGTAAAACAGAGAAAAACAGGCTGGAAAAATATAGAAAAAGAAAAACAATTATACGTCCATCATGTTTTATTATTCACAGAAGCGTATTAAATGAAAGGACAGGAGATGTGATATTTGAGAAAGATCTAATCACCTTGTGGTCCCCCATGCAGACATTGGAACCCAGTGTGTTATAAAGAACATTTTTCTCACCATCTTCTCGCTGGAGACAAAACAAACAAATTCTTAAACACATAAATATTCTGTACATTCAAGTGAAAGATGCATTAGTAATTCTTGTATGAACATGTATTAAATGAATGCCTATTTGTTAATTTTTTTTGTGTATAAACCCACCCGATGGATGATGTCTTTCACACCGTGGGACATCAGGATGCGGTCACACCATGCCGGGCACCGTGTGTTCATGTATTGTGTAGGTTTAGTGTTGTCTTCACTGTACGGGTAGCTAAAAAACAATATTTGTTTAAAACTAACTAAGGGAGATGTAAAATCGCAGTGTTACAATCCTTTACAATCCGCATTTAAATCCTTAAAAGTGATGTGAGTTAAAAAGAATATTTAGTGCAATCAATGTAGGATGGGACTTCAAGATTTAATACAATTTGTATTATTTCGTTCTGCTCACTTAGGTCTTGGTTACGGACAGAATATAGGAAGGTGATATTATTATAGACCACTTCGTAAAATGTAAAAAAAGATGGTCCAGAAACATTTTGTGCTTCTTTTATAACCAAATCAAAATGTTAAATGAATATCTTTAAGATTTAATTATGCAAAAATAAAATGTAATTTCAAAGTATTTTTTATTTCTTTTTTTTTTACAGACTTTCCCCTTACAATGTAAAAAAACTGTAATTTTAAGGAATTTTACAGTTTTTATACAGATTTTCATGTATTTTTCTAAATAAAAAATGTTGAAAAAACATACAATTATGATTAAATATTATTTTGTGGTTTATTTTCAGCGCCCAAGCTGTTGGAAATTTTCGTTTTTTAAACAGGAATTTTTCCAGTTTAATTTTGAAAATGAGTACAAAAAGCGTAAAAATACTGAAAAAGACTGCAAATTTGAAAGAAAAACAAGGAAAACATGTAATTCTACAGGAAAAACATTTATTTTACAGTTTAATTCTGGCACCTTATCTGCCAGAAAATGTTCGCTTTTTACAAGAGTTTTTTTTACAGTGGATATAATATTTGGGGGAAACAATGAAACCAGAAGTGCTTCTGGACCAGAGTTTACATCTTGCGAAATGTTCTATATTTGGATTTATTTATTGGAAAATACACAGTGATTCATCACGCTTTAGGGGTGATTCACATTAAACATCTTTTGCGTGTGCCAGTTCGTTATTTTAAATGTAGTCACACGGCAGGCGCAGTCGCGACGCGCATACGTTTTTCTAGGTGCTCCGGCGCCACATCGAGATGGAAATAGTTCAACTCTTCAGAGTTCCGCATGCGCACTGTGGGTCAGTTTTTGACTATGGAGAAAGCGCCGCGGCTCGCTTTTTCCGCTGGTTTTAGATGCGAAATGTGAATCCCCCCTTAAATGTAAAAGAATGCTTTATTTTTAAAAGTTGTCTTTCAGTGTTTATGAAGTTGCTTACCTAGGAGGAAACTGTATATCCTCCTCTGTGATGATTTCATGAAATGCATAGATTTCCTTATCATACTTCAGGAGCTACAGCACAAAAACACACTTAAGCACAAACTCTTTTGATATTGATATTGATATTTTTTAAGCTTACTGTATTTTTCAGTAAAAATATTTTTTCATCATTTGCAGATTTCAGTTTCTCTAGCTAAGCTTTTATTCAGAAAACACATTTAGACATGAAATCAGCATGATTTGAATAGACATGTACATTCTGATTCAGATGTCAATAAGACACTGTCCTAAAAATGTGCACAACACTATTTATGAAATGATGTTCAGACCTCTTTTCCGTTGTTTTCCCTGAACACGGCCTTGTGCAAGTAAGCAAATAACTTGGTCTCTATTTGAAGGAGGACCTAATGATAACCAGAAGGACAAAAAGAAAGAATCAAGTATTGAAGGGGAAATGGCCAGAGAAAACAAAGAGGAAATAAACACAGGAAAGACAAAGAGTAAAAAGACGACAGGTGGGGAGAGACAGAGGTTAATGCGGGGAGAATAAAAACTAACAAACAACAAGGGGTAACTCCAACTTGGCCGTCAGAAAAAAATGAATCGCACGTCGGCTGGAATGATCTAAATGCAAGCTCGCAATTTCTGGGCTGGCAAAAAGTCAATATCAACCCTCCAAGAACCATAAATCTGGCTAGACAATGTACTGGATATGTCTGAGTGCACACAAAAAGAAAAAATTCATCATCTACTGGTGCAAGAGTCAGAACCTTTAACATCTAAGTGCAGAAAAGGTGAAGGTAGATTTGCTCTGTAATTTTGCAGGTATGTCCATAGACAGTTTAAGACTATAAAATTAGATTGTAGATATTTTAATTCAAGGAACTGAGAAGAACACAAGACTTAAATCTCAATCATATTTACATAGATCAGCAATTAAGCAATAGAATAAAGACAGCTCTAACAATAAATAATCACCTTGTTGTCGCTGTCTTTCTCCTCAAAAATGATTTTTTCCACCACGTTGCTACTGTCTCTGTTTTTTACCGTCTTTACTGTCTGGATACCAGCAGACGTCGAGAGATTCTGTACACAAACAAAAACAGACATTCACGAAATGACTTGTGTGTTTGTGCATTGGACCTCAATGTACTTTGTGTGGCTGTCAAATGTACCTGTACTAAACTGAGCGTGTCAAGACGGAAATTGAAGTCACCAAACAGGAAGAAGGGGACAGGACTGTAGCTGCTATCTGATATCCTGCAAGACAAGCACAAAGTTTGATCGACCACTTATTCATCATTTAAATGAAGAGAATATACGACGTGAAATATTCAAAGAACAACAGAGACAAACCTGCTGATAACGTATCTGAGAGCTGTCTTGCGGTTTGCCGAATACACGGACGGACTGGAGTCGCAGGCTATGAGGTTAGAAGCGTCGTGAAACAGGTGAATATTCACAAGATCCAAAGCCCTGCACACATACACACACAGAGTGCACACTTGTGTTATAGTTACAACTTACTTGCCTGTTGCATTTATTCTTCTTAATCAAAACACAGCTTGCATTTATTAATTATGAGCTGTAATATTGTTGAACTAAACCCCATAACTACTGGCTAGCCAGTGTGCCTTGTGCTGGGTTAATACCAAACGTAAACAATCGCATTCCACGTTCTTTATTACTCGCGGGAAAAGTTAGTTTTTTTCACGTTAGTGACGCAATCTGACCAATATTTTCAACCTTCGAGATTGACATGCGTTTGCGGCGAGCGCGCCGCCCAATTCGCACCACCTGCCACGAGTTCGCGTCTGTACGCATCTCTGCATTGACTTTTGTATGTAATACTCGCGCAAACGCTTAATTCACGTTTGGTGTGAACCCAGTGTTAGTCTTTGCAAAGAATTGAAATGTACTCACATACATTTTATGTATATTGCATTGCAACACACATTAAACCAACACAGTCTCACGGCAAAAACGTAACTGTTTTACGATACTGGTAATTTTGGCTCATTTGTATGAATTCGATTTGTACAATTTGCTTTTGCGTCAGTCAGGGTTGCCAGGTCAAAGCAATATTTCCAGCCCAATGACCCCTCAATACCCACCCTAAAGGAATGAAAACTAGCTCATTTTTTTCGGTGTCAAATCAAGGTTGACAACTGCCAAAAGACGTTTCTATTGCTATATTAACTTATCTGAATGGTTTCCTAGGTATTGTATATATTTTTTTGTTCTGTTAAACAATTATTTTATTTTTTTCTCCTATGGTAGTCAATGATGCCAAAGAAATTTCAGTAGCTAACATTCTACTAAATATCTTGTGTTTTTATACAGGTTTAGAACAACTAGAGGGTGAGTAATTCATAACAGAATTTAAATTTTTGGATCCCTTGTGTGTTCGAGGCCACGCACGGAAATGGACGAGAAACGTGTTTTCTCTTCGAAAGACATGCAAAAACTTGCTTAAGAAATGAGCATGGTTAAATTATTGCATAATGTATACAAGCACCTCAATGTATTAGTTTTTCTAGACTGTGTATAGCGCTGCTCAAACGTGATATTTGGCAGCCGGAAGAATCAACTGTTGTACACTCAAGCGTGATTTCTTTAATTGTGTAAAGTGACATGCACCTTAGTACGAAACTTTGGTAAAAACATAATTCGGATGCATTGTCTAATACCACTGCTATATTTTCCTCCTTGATTGAGCTGAGCTCCTGTGTCCCTCCCTGTACTGTAGCCTACCTGTCAGACGCTCGTTCCCCACACTTTTGAGAACGGGTCCGGTTCTCGAATTGCCAGGTATTCATTCTGAGTATGAATACACATTGAGAAACTCATCAATATACATTTATCCTTAGAATATAAATAAACATTTTGGCGGCCGCAGAACATTATGAAAGTAGCCCAAAATCTTGCAACCCACGGCTCCATTATTTTACCCGCAACTGCATTTTCAAAATAGCCAAATTGTGCAGGAAAACCACGACCCTGGCAACACTGGCGCCAGTGATGTTAGTGTTAGGGGCGGGGCCTCAGTTCTGCTTTTGTCTAGTAATCTTATGTTTTGTACGATTCACAGCGTAGTCATACGAATAAACCACAAGTAATAAAATAGTTACAAGTTCCCGTGCCATCAGGTTGCATAAAACACAATGGTACATTATTACTTGTATGACTTTCTTATTCACTTGTAATACAACGTATGAAAGGAAGGTTACTGAATTACATTGAATGAGGATTAAAGCTTTTTCAGT
The DNA here is from genome assembly GCA_006030095.1 of Triplophysa siluroides. NCBI lineage: Eukaryota > Metazoa > Chordata > Actinopteri > Cypriniformes > Nemacheilidae > Triplophysa > Triplophysa siluroides. The sequence continues at coordinate 133,820 of VCII01000179.1, forward strand.
CTGATTTTTATTCAATAAATTGGTTCATTCAATGGTGTATAACGTAATTCCGCTAAGATCTCAGCCAGGCTGTTACATCCGGTACCATAGGAAACAATGGCGTTTCACTTCAGGATGCACATAGGATTACGATCAACAGAGTCTAATTATTCAAACACTTCGCTATAAGTCGACGTCCAAAAACAAGAAGCACTTCAGGCTATACGTTTTAAGGTACATCAACAAATATGAAAAAAAGCACAAAACTTTAACGTTTTCTAACTAAACACATCGTTATCACTTGGTGAAAAATCCCCTAAGTGCTATGAGAGCAGAAGTGACCTAGCTGGCTGAGATTTTAGCAGAAGTACGTCATCGTCCCGGTGCATATACCCTGTTAACAAAATTGACTTGAATTAGGGGTGTCTTAATTTACCTGTAGAGACAATAAGCGTGCAACATGCATGTGCTATAAAAATCTGTCATAGAGTGATGTATGCCAAAAAAGCACACATTAGACGCTTTGCCTTCAAGTGACAGTTGACCCACAAAAAATGCAAAAATTGTGAATTCTGTCATCATTTACTCACCCTCTTGTCAATTCAAACCTGTGTGATTTTCTTTCTTCTGTAACACAAAAGATTGTTCGTAGAATGTTTGTAACCAAACAATGGCGGTAGCCATTCTCTTCTATTGTATGCATGCAAAACCAACGCAAGTCAATGGTGTCACAGTCACCAGATGGAGTGCCCTCTCAAATCCACTAATTGCAAAATGTAAAATACAGGTAAAACAACTGTAAAAATGTATACGGAAAATTCCTTCATATCAATACAGTATATTGTGCCCTATTTTTACGGATTATTTTGAGAGTTTGTAGTATGACTTCAGAAACTTAAAATATAACACAAACTAATTACATTTCTATGATACTTTCCTATCATTTAGGGGCTTGAAGCTTTAGTCCCCATTCATTTAATTTGTTCCCATACTATTCCTGTACAATATTTCAACATTTCACTTTAAAGTTAAAAGTTTATTTGTTACATACAAGACGATACTGTAGTACGACATGCAGTAAAATGTTTTTTCGACTGTCCAAATAGAGTAGAAAGGAGATAGGAAAGGAAGGAAGGTTAAACTATATATAAACTATATATAAGTATAAACCTGATGTGTTGCATGGGGAAAAAAACATACAAGCCATAAAAACAAGCGTAGGTTAGTGAGTAAATTATTGCATTGTTCTATTTTTGGGGTGCACTATCCCTCTAAAAAACCTACTGTCAAAAAGGTCCCCTAGTGTTATAGACTACTCATTTTTACATAAAATCTGTAAGCCTGCATCACTTGGTGCACCGTCAATGTACGTTTCTGCGAGAGTGCGTATTGATTTTATTTACATTGCGATATCTTCCATTTGTGTGTGTGTGTGAAGGTCTATCAGTGCTGTCAGTCTCGCTGACTGATGTGGGACATTAGCTGATAGGAGCAAGTGCAGCTCCGCTAAACCTGAACTCTTTCACAGGCTCCATTAATTTATCACTCAGCCATCAGGTTCCAGTACTGCTCTATTGTACAGCTGCCACATGCCAGCTATTAATGTGCTTCTGATAAGTATGCTCGCACACTGTTCCACCAACACAACGTTTGCCTTGAGCTGAGGCCAAAAACATACATACACTTAGACACTTGCCAGACTGTAAAGGAAATTTAAAGAACACCTGAAAAGACTTGTGCTTATTGAAGTGTGTGTGTGAACATACTGGTTGTGAATGATCCACCGTGTCCTCATATAGCCTTTTCTAGACCACTTGAACTGTAATCAAAACACACATTTCACATTACATTGAGGTATATTTAAGGTACATAGATTATTCTTAAAGCCCATTGCACAATGAGTCTGAAATTTGCGTCCAAAATTTCCGCACGTTAAAAAATATAAATGCGACCTCACGTTGTGTCAAATCACATTTACACACTGCCTCCGATATTTTCATCCGTCATAAATAAATTCGGAGCACGCATTTTTAGTGGCCTTTTATAACAATTCAGAGACACCGCACAAACGAGAGCCAAATACGAAAAAACGCATACGAAAATTTCGGACTGTATGTGCAAAGACCTTAAGGGTTGTGTTTAATCCAAGATTATTAGAAAATGAATTGAAAAATGAATGTAAAAGCATTTATTGTATGTCCATAATGAATATATGCCCTGGTTAAACTTTGGTATACTAACGTGAAACATTGTGCAGTTTTTATTGTGTTGGTAATAATGTGTGATGGTAATGACACTTCTGACATTTTAAGGAGCAAACTTTTAAAAAAGTGTTAGCTAGCCGTCAACTACTATTAAACTAAGAATGTATTAATTCTTTGTAAAAAAATTACAGCAATTAAGTTGTAGAACTCTCAGATAAGAGTATGTTTGGGTCATTTTCACAAACTACCGAAACATCATGGAAGTTAATATTTTAATAGATAAACATATAATTCGGTAATACAAACATGATCATAATAAACATAATTGTGTTCTATACCTTGCACAAAACATAGGAATTAATTATGTTTTATTGCTTTTTCTGCTGATAATCTCATTACCCCAAGTGCATTATATGTTGTAATGTAAATTATGTTTTATTAACAAAGTTCGGGAGGAGCACGTGCAGATAACTAACCCGGCTGGCTTGCTATGTTCAATCTCACCAATCAGATAATTAACCCGGCTGGCTTTCCATGACCAATCTCACAAATCAGATAACTAACCCGGCTGGTTTCCTATATGCAATCTCACCAATCATCCTTTTAGCTCAGGGAAAAAACCCCTACAAAGAGACAAGACACCTTACCCTCTACATTTTTGCAGCATCCCTCCTCCACCCCAACTCCTTACAATCAGCCAGTTTTCACCGCAGAATAACGGGGGGGGGGGATAACAATGTATTATTAAAAATTATAGGATAATGCAATGTAAGTCGCTTTGGATAAAAGCGTCTGCCAAATACATAAAAATACATAAATGTAAATATAAATCAATGGGTAAAGTTGTTATAAAAATACTAAAAACTGTACATATGAATACCAGCCGAATAGGAAATAAAATGTATTTTTAGGTTTTATTAAATGCACCAAGTAAAAGTCTGGCAAATTTAACTTCAAAACAAACCTATATCTGCTGTAAAACTAAAATGATTGTTTTACAGGAAACAAAACCTTTAACAGCATCTCATACAGTATATTGGAAAAACAGATGTGTCATATAAAGTCCGGTATAAAGTCCAGGAAATTCACTAGAATAATTTTAAACAGATGCATCACACACACTCACATCAGGCCAGAAGTTCTTTGGGAATTTTTCTTTTTCCACCGTTGTCACTCCTTCCAGTGAGTCCAAGTACTTGCATCTCGAGACAGCTTTAAACTCCTTCACTACAGGAGGAGGAATAAACAACCAAGACATATTGAAATAAAAACATGCAAATGCAAAATCAATATACTAATGTTGGGCTTGTCCCGTGGCTGTAAGCTCTGAGAGCAGGATCTATGGAACACTGATTTGATGGGGCACCAAATTCATTGATGCACTGATCTTAATGGCTCTTCTATTAGTGCTCTTCTAGAGAGCTTATTCATAAGGTGCTGTGACTAGAATAGATGAATACTAGTGAAAAACGCTTCTCGGTTTAAATCCTGTTCTATCAGAGACACTAACCACATGAGTCGCTTGTGTCATGCCAAAGGAGAACATTTGTTTGTGTTGCTTTGGAAATTGATCTCTTGGCTAATGTGACGTTTTCTTGAACTGTGAGATTGTATTTTAATGAAATTCACAGTTTCTTTAAATGAAAAATTGCTCGCTGTAATAGAGTTTTAAAACTTCCTTTGACCTTTATGTCAATTTGGCAGATAATGGAAATAATTATAATGGCCAAATAGGAATTCAATGATTACAGTCATCTCTTTCATTACGCGTGATGATTAAAACACAAAACAATGTAATAACATGATAAACATCTGTATTAATAGCTCCTACACCCTACAATACATTGTGTTGGTTCATGTTGGCTCATTGATAAAGGTATAAAGAAAATATAATTAATATTTACAGCTGTTTGCTTTACTAAGGTGGGGATATATAGTAGCTATCACAGCTTTATATCAGGGGTCAAGGTGAACAGTTCATTTATTGAATACAACAACATCGCATGTATATGAAGAGGTTATTTCCAAAAGGAGATAACTCTGTTAAAAAAAAATGTATCATATTTTTTTATTGTGCATTCCAATTAATATCAATCAAACTTCAGTTGTTCTGTTTTGATTTAAGCCATAATAACTACAAAAATACAGCTAACTTACATAATAAAACACAAGAAAAACAGGATAACACCATAAAAAACAAGATTTTTGACATTTTGTTCTCATTTTAAAAACAAACTCTTCATATGTAGCTGTATTTTTTATAAAATAGACAGTTTCTGTTCTAATCTGGATGCTGATTAATCAATGCAATGTTCCAGTCAGGCCAAAAATAACATCTTTGCCATGAAACACCTGCTCAACTAGATATTGTGTTTCCGTAAATGAGAACACCGTATGTTACTGTTTACTGTATATGTCAGAGACTGTAACCTGTAGCTAATGGATGGCACTTAGTTTGTTTAAAAAAATATATATATAATGTTTTAATAATTTTAATATTTTTGTTAAATTAAACATAAAAGCAATAAGGCATTTTGACTATTGTCATGGCAGAAGGTGTTCCCTCTAATTTTCTTAAGCATGAAAATCTTAATGTACACCAAAAAATAAAATAAAAGGTTTTTGATTAATTTAATCCTATTTACTAGGGGTTTATTAAATCCCCAGCACTGTATGAGAGTATTTTAAATTCTATAAATATTACAGTATATCAGAGAGTGACTGTACAAAAACATGATGAACACTTCAGAATCTAAAGGGACGTTTCACCTAAAAAAGAAAATTCTGTCATCATTTACCCACCCTCAAATTGTTTCAAATCTGTATAAATGTCTTTGTTCTGATAAACACAGAGAAAGATATTTGGAAGAATGCTTGTAACCAAACAGTTCTTGGCCACCATTGACTACCATAAAATTTCATTGTAAGTTTCTTTGTTCTGTTGAATACAAAAGAAGATATTTTGAAGAATGTAGGAAAACAAACTGTTCTGGGGCACTTTTGACTACCATTGTCATTGTTCCTATGGTAGTAAATGGGGTCCAAAAACTTTTGGTTACAAGCATTCGTCCAAATATTTTTTCTGTGTTCATCAGAACAATACAATTATACAGATTTGGAACAACTCCGGGGTGATTAAATGAAATAATTTTTATTTTTGGGTTAACTGTTCCTTAAATAAACACATTTAATGGTCATACAAGTAGGCTTTCTTTGAGCAAACTATATTACTTCCTTTCTTTATTTTAATTCTAAAATGTGACCCAGATCTTCATGAATTTCATAAAATTCACTTATAAACTATAGATGGTTTCATTGGATGTATGCGCCTGCCCCGAAGTTAATTTCCAATCTGTGATTGGTTATAACAATTTATTTTATATTTATTTCATATTAATATTTATTGTATATTCATTGTTCTAAATTGCATTAAAACTACTCAACAGTTATTGATTCTTTGCAGACGTCTCCCATATTTTTGGGCCACATAACGTTGTTTATGTTGATGCCGTTGAAACCGTCTATAATGTACTATAAATACACTCTTAACTACAAAAATACGCTCTTAAATAATTTCTTACCATTGAAGTCATACTGTTGAATATTTTTCAGTGATTTGTGGATGTAATACATGCTTCCCAGAGCCTAAAATCAAATAAATCAATCAAACAACAAACAAACAAGTAAGGTTCTTCATAAATTCATAATTTCAAGGTTTTGATGGAAGCCCTGACCATATTGACCTGCCATCTTAAAAGTCACATACAAGCAGAGGTTAATGAAGACATCCGATTTCATTTTAGATGATGATGTACTCACTTCATAATCATTAAACCTCCACCTTTAACAATCTGCCACAGTCAATATCCTTCTGTCTGTGAGACAAAACCATCCAATCACGGACGTAGCCTCAGTTTTGGATCCCAAACGTAAACCCAACATGCAGACATCGCTTAACACAAAAAGCATTTGGAGAATGAATCCTATTCTATAAATGACCACGTTGCCCGTGTGTTTCCTGGCAGCACTGTGAATGGATTTAATGTACTGGCTTTTTGCTCCAGTGAGCGCTCATCAATCCAGCCACACCGAGATCAATACAGACAGAAAATTAAAACAATCACACAGAGATTAAACACAAGAGCCCGCTGTTTGCCCACCACGAGTCCCATCGCAGGTCAGAGAAAAATCACCTGCCGTTCTGGGAGGTTTGGACAAGAAGTAAACACAACACCCATTACATAAACACACACACTTATGCTTTAACACACACTTATCCATAGAATTTAAAATATCCCTGGAGAAGGATATAAATCTTTTAAGTAAAATTATGCTTGTTTGAGAAGACAGAGGTTTCTATTTTAGCAGTCTTTAGAGACTGGACATAAGCACAGGGAAGTGAAGAAATTACTGAGATTCGGAACATGATGCAGACTTGATTCGAACCTGCATCTACAGCGTGGGCACCAACTCTCAACGCATTTGATGCACATGGAGCTTAAAATCTTTTTTTTTTTACATCCAAATCATCGAAATTTTAGGCTTCTTTATCAGCAACTAAGAAAGGGCCAACCAACAGTCATGACCAATTTTGGAAGGCCTTTATTTTACAATTTTCTTCTACATGTGAACAACCCAGTAAACTTATCAAAACTAAAGAATAATTGTTCTCTAATTGTAACCATAAAAATTGTTATGACAAAAAAATTTGAAAAGTGCAAGATATAAAACTAAGCAATTTGCAAAATTGTCCCTTTGACATTTTATCAGACAGCTTCTTGAGTTCTCACCCTGTGATGACAGATTCTTTTTTGACAATATTGAAGAAAATTGGCTGCTTTTTCTTCATTATTTGATCAAAGTCATTTATTTAAAAAATATTTTTAATACAATTTTCTACAGTTTTATAAGGGAAAGAATTCATATGTTGGAACAATTATTTTTTGGTCTACAAAAAGACAATTCATACATTTAAACACCTTCGGATTAAAATGCACTAAAGGTCAAAAGATTGTATTGCAGTAATTTTTCAATAAACACATTTAATAAGAATCTAATGTATTTCTTCTTACGATCTTCAAACAATTTTGCATCCTTTCAGGATGAAGGTTTTAACTGCACATGGTCGCTCTCTCTCTTTCTCTCTATCACACACACACACACACACACACACACACACACGTCGGCTGTGTTAACACCCATCTTCATTCTCATTTCTCTCACATCATCTGTATTGATTTGCAATTAGTTTTCCGTGGGCTGCGAATCATCACTTTTGCTGGCGAGAGTGTATGCGCGTAAATGCGGAGATCGTCTGGCACACTCACCGTACAAATGGTGTTTTGATAAAAAATCACTTTTAAGTCAATACATTTTTATTAAACGCTGCACTAGCCTGATTGATGAAGATAGGTGTGAGGCTGAGTGTGTGTTGATCTCTGTTTAAGTGTGTGTACGTGAAACTGGCTGTGATGAGGCAAATTATTATATTTTTGTTTAAAATATATATTTTTTATTTTAAGCCAAACATGTTCATAAAAAGTAAAAAAAATTGGTGTGGAGGTGGCAAAAGGACCATGATCAGAAAAACTCCATGACCCTCCAGCAACAACACCACAAATACACACTCGCTCACCATCCCTCGAAAACACATAAACCTGCAGTTTATTTATCATGTTCAGATGTGAAGGGCCTAATCAATAGTTTTAATCTGGAGTTAAACGTATTGACTCGGTCCGCTGGCTGGCCACTCCTGCACATTAACCCAGTCCATCAAGGTACACACCAAACACCTAAAAATATACACACACACGCAGCACCCCTCACCTGGGTGGGCTGAGGGTTAATATCCTGCCACTTTCACAAACACCAGCAACTACTCGTCTAACTGGATTTTCACGCATTTTACTGGGTTACTTGAGTAATGAAAGGGACGCACGCCCCCTGTTGTTGGACAGGCACTGGCATGAGGTTCACTTTAAGGTTTGGCTGGTTAGCAGGGACTAGATATCTGCTGGTATTTGCCAAATCTATACTGGGAATATTTTGATGGATATTAAAATTACTGTTTGTTTTTAAAGCAAATGCTGTTGAAATGGGTGTGAATGATAAATTGCTTAACAGATGTGATCAAATATGATCTTCAAAAGTATCTTGTCTCTAATATCTGTCATTGGCATTACACATTAAAAACTGTCTTGATGTTTTTGCATCTAACTGTGTATTTATATAATATTAACACTGAAGTCCTGCAGTGGCAAAAAAGCACTGGAATAACCACCACAAATTGAGCAATCTCAAAATGGTTTCAGAGCTCCATCTAGTGGATATACAAAGCAACCACAGTACTGAAGGTGCTAAAATAATATGCATGATTGCATGACATTAAAATGTATTTTCCCCAAAAGTCAATGAGAAACTAAATAAAGTCATCTTGTGATATATTGCAACAGTCTTTTTACTCACCGTGAAACTGTCTGACTTAAAATCATTGTCTATATAGACACTTGCTCGGTCAAAAAAAAATTAAAAAAAAAAAAAAATAAAAAAAAAATAATAAGTGGAGTAGATAGAAAAATGCAAACAACAAACCTTTTATTATTAAGGTGTAACATTGCAGTGGCATGTTGTTTTTATACACTGTGTAAATACCATAGTGAGAAAATATAAAATTTATTTAAAAAGAATACTAATTATATAATAATTAAAAAAAAAAATATTCAAATTCCAAATATGACAGATCATACCTGAAAAATTCATTAACGTGTTCCATGTTTCTCGTATAGTTCTTTCCACCGACTTCTTGAAAGTGCAGGGCAATGAAGCGCGGCTTGTACTCGTGCACTGTCTAAAAACACAGAATGCATTCATTTATCAATGGAGGTAATTGAAATTGAAAACATGAGAACAAGTTTGTGCTCGGATGTCAATGTTTTGTGGTTTAAATACTCATGTCATGTCTCTTTTTTAAGGCATTTGTTTTAAAAAAATAATCGTTTCAGGAGCAGTGACATAAATGTGACAAATGCTTGTTTACGTTTAACAGGGTAAAGTTCACTATATAGATGATGCCTAAGCTATGTGTGTTTATATTGCAGTTTGAACAGATGGAGCGCTTTGACAAAGAAATGGTTGTGTATATAAAAGACATCAAACTCACCGAGAACTCTCGCAACCAGTTTTCTTCAATCTCACACATCTGAGAACAAAAAACAGATTTCCCTGTTAGGGCACTTTTTAAAATCAGTCAGATTTAACCTCAGCTTAGTGTTAGCAAAGAGTTTTGATTAACTAAGCTATAAAGCGATACTGGATTGGAATATTGGCTTTATATCATTCACATGGTTGCTTTTGATTATTAGGCAGACATGTGTGTCTTTTTCAGGAGACAAGAAACAATTACTTGACATATCGTCGCTGTCCTTCCAAAACCGTGGATGTCCAAATTCAACGTTTTTCAGGAAATGATTAAAGGGGTCATATGGCGTGAACACGTGTTTTCTGTGTCTTTGGTGTGTTACAAGTTGCCCATGCATGTATTACACATAAAATTGCTAAAATTACAGTGTCGGAACAAAAGATGCATTCTATCTAAAAGCGAATGCTCACACCCAGACCTGCCCGCCTCGTGTAACCACACCCCCACTAATCTACGTCAGTTCGTGGTATGATTTGACTAAGACCGCCCAAATGTATACGCAAGTAAGGTGGGTATACCTGTCAGTTCAATTGCTTTGGAACCTGATGTTCCAAATATGGTAAGAGGCGTTACATTTCCGTAACACGCTTGCAGTATTCGACCAATCACTACGCACTGGTTAATTGGCCAATCATAGCACACCTCGCATTTCAGAGCGATGAGCTTTGTTAAGAATCTGCGTGTTTCAGAGACGCAGGGCAAAGAGGAGTTACAAACAAGCACGGTATATGGAAATACAGCGTTTTTTAACCTTAAATCGTGTACACACATTGCATTACATCTAAAACAAACGATAATTAGCCGTGTTTTAGCCGTGTCATATGACTCCTTTAAATGATTTAATAATGTGTTGTCATAGATAACAAGCACTTTTTAATACGTTTTGTTGGTTAGATATTTGCAAATCCCAGTGACAAACATAAAGGGGGATTAATAATAATGATTTATGGCATAAAAAAAAACACTAAATATGGAGATACAAGGTTTCCGAAGGACAGCAGCGATATGCAATAATATAAACAAAATGTCACAATATATTATAAATATATTAGGTTTCAAAAGTCGAACCACACAATATAAAGAACTAAAAGAAAAGGCTATTCAAAAGTAGTAAAAAAGACATCAAAAACTGAAACATTTATTTGTGCCTAAAGAAAGTAAAGGTTTGAAAAAAAATACATGAATGCATGAAAGGGATAGTTCATCCAAAATATAAAATTTTGTCATCATTTACTCACCCTCTTGTCATTTTAAACCTTTATGACTTTCTTTTTTCCACAGAACACAAAAGAAGATATTTTGAAAAATGTTGTTATCTGGCCCCCATTCACGCATTGGTTTTGTATCCATACAATAGAAGTGAATGGAGGCCAATGCCGTTCGGTTACCAACTTTCTTCAAAATATTTTTTTTTGTGTTCTGCGGAAGGACGGAAGTCATAAAGGTTTAAAATGATAAGAGGGTGAGTAAACGATGACAGAATTTAAATTTTTGTGTGAAGTATCACTTTAACAAAAGTAGCCTATTTGTTTCCTTTGTTGAAGCATAAGAGGAAGACTTTCAGGAACAAATAAACAATTATTTCTACATTCACATCCCACTTGTTAAAGCGGCCATGCAACAGTGTTTCATGCATTCTGACTTCTTCACAATGTTAAACGTCTTAACATGGGCAACTTGTCAAAAAACGAGTTGGGCGTATTACGTAGTATTTCTATGCTCGATACACTCACCCAGCGATCGTACAGATTTCGGAAAGTTTCTGTCGAACATATATAAAACTGTTTCATAACAATTTTTTCTTAGTCCCTGTGGCGGAGGTACCGATCCAAAGTCAGCGTCGCCTTGGAAACCGGGCATAAAAGCCACACAGCCACAAACACTCAACAAGCTTGTTTTCCATGACTAAAGTTGTGTTCTCTCTGCTTTATACCAGAGTCAAGCGGCAATAGGACGTTTCCACAGATCACACGAGCAAGGCCAAGAAAACACGACACTTCGACACCCTGCGGATCTACACCTGCACTTTAAATCACATTTATTAATAAATAGTTTCAGCAATCAGACAGTTTCAGCTGTCTTGTGTCTATGTCCTCTCTAACCGCGCCACAAGTGGTGGAGAATGTGGGCACTGTGGTAAGAGAACACAAATCCATCCGCTTGACACTTGTGTATTGCTTTCCCAGGATTTACACAACCGCTCTCTCTCTCTGTGAGGATGGAGGAGATTCTCCGCCAGCTCATTGAGGTGACGGTCCGCCAGCAGCAGTGCTTCGAGCAGCTGACAGCCTGACAAGACCGGGCGAAACAGCTCCAAGCAGCCGCGCAATGTGTACCGCTGCCCGAACCTCGACTTACGGCCTATCATGTGCTGGTAAAGATGAGCGAACAGGACGATGTAGAAGCTTACCTGTCATCGCCGTCCGGTAGACGTGGGACAAAGAACAGTGGGTTCGCCTCCGAGTGCCTTTCTTATCCGGGGAGGCGTAACGAGCGTACTACGTCATAACGAGTACAGGCGTAACGAGTACAGCTTTCATGTAGCTCAGTGGTAAGAGCATTGCGTTAGCAACGCAAGGTTGTGGGAACGATCCCAGGGATTGCACATACCTATGTATAAATGTATAGGATAATGCACTGTAAGTCGCTTTGGATAAAAGCGTCTGCCAAATGCATAAATGTAAATGTACTACGCCCTTCCAGTTAACAGGATCGAATATTACGACTTGCTGAAGGAAGAGATCCTGGCTCGGGTCGGATTAACCCCCGTGTGCGCAGCCCAACAATATCACGCCTGGTTTTTCAACGTACACGCCCTCGTTTGGCCCCAGGTCACACAATTGATGCGCCTTGTTCACCTTTGGCTGCTGGCGGACGAACCTACAACCTCACGAGTTGCAGAGCGAGTATGAATTGACCGGATGCTTCACGCTTTACCCAGACACTGTCGGTGGTTGGTGAGCATGAGGAATCCGCTCACGATACCGGAGCTGGTAGAGGCCGTGGAACTCACCGAAGCTTCCTTCGCCCGAGAGACTGGAGAGAGGGCGGGGACAGCATCCCGGAGGGCAATCATCAAAAGGCGACTGCCGGAGGGTACCTCCCGCACAGAAAGTAGGCCGCCGAACCCGTGGACGAACCGATGCCCACCGAGCGTGCACGCCTGGATGGCCGGATGCCACCTTCATCAGGCAGTACCAACCTGGGGCCCCGATGAGGCTGATTGCATAGCTGGAAGGACCGTACCCTCCTGGACCTGGGCAGCGCTATCACTCTGGTCCATCCCTCCATCGTCCGGCAACAACCAGGGAGTGCAAGGCCACCGTACCCATTACGTGTGTGCACAGCGACACTCGACACGTGCCGGCGCGGCGCGTAGTCATCTCGGCGGAACCTGGAACCTGGCACGTGGAGGTTGGCAACGTCCTGGAACTTCCTGTCCCTCTGGTGTTGGGCCGCGATTGGCCAGGGTTCGGTACGCCTTGGTACAAACAGGAGGGAACCCAGGGAGCCATCGAAAACCCCGCCCACCACAGTCAAGGACCCGCCAGCCGGCACTGCTGGCCACCGGAAGCGAGAGGGAGGTTGAGTGCCAACATTCGTATTCTAACCTCTATCTGAACCTCTGCCAACAGATTATCGCCGCAGGAGCATTTGGACGGGAGCAACGCGAGGACGAGCGACTAAAACCCTGCTGGAACCAGGTCCAAATCGTGGAAGAGGAGGACCGGGTTCCTGCTCCTCTACCTCTCCCGCATTTTGTAGTAAAAAATTGGCTACTTTACTGTGTGGCACAGCGGTGAGGGGAGAAGAAACTTCTCCTGTTGGTGCCGAAGGCTAAGACGGAGACGGTACTGGAGCTGGCCCACTCTCACCCAATGGCGGGACATCTTAGGGCGCAGAACACCCTCCAAAGGGTACGGTTCCATTGGCCTGGGATCGACGCAGAAGTCAAATGGTTTTGCCAGAGTTGCCCCACCTGCTAGCGGACCTCCCCACGGCTCCCTCCCCCCAGCCCGCTAATCCCGATTCCCATCATCGAGGTACCCTTCGGCCGCATTGGCATGGATCTGGTGGGGCCGTTGCCAAAGTCTTCCCGTGGTCATGAGCACATCCTCGTCGTTGTCAACCACCCCACCCGCTATACGGAAGCCAAATTCTCTCCGTAAGGCCACAGCTTAGAAGATTGCCAAGTAGCGATTTTTGATGTTCAGTCGGGTCGGCATTCCAACGGAGATCCTGACAGACCAGGGAACCCCGTTCATGTCCCGGCTGATGACTGACCTCTGCTGGCTCATACAGGTAAAGCAGCTCTACACCTCCGTCTACCACCCGCAGATGGATGGCCTGGTCGAATGGTTCAACCAGATGTTGAAGCGGATGCTGCGCCGGGTGGTGGCCGAGAATGGGTGCGATTGGGACCAGATGCTCCTGTACGTGCTGTTCGGGATCCGGGAAGTCCCCCAGGCCTCAACCGAATTCACCCCCTTTGAGCTGTTATTCGGCCAACAACCACGAGGACTGCTGGACGTGGCCAAGGAAGCCTGGGAACAGAAGCCGGCCCCACACCGCACGGTGATAGAGTACGGGAGATGCGGGAGCGGATAGACCGTGTTATGCAGCTTGTGAAAGAACATCTAGCTGAAGCCCAAGGCGCCCAGCAGAGGTGATACGACCGGCCCGCCCAGGCCCAAGAGTTCCAGCCCGGGGAGCGGGTGCTTGTCCTCATTCCCACCGCTACATCCAAATTACTGGCTGCCTGGCACGGGCCCTACGTCCCCACGGAACGGGTAGGACGAGTCACGTATCGAGTCAGACAGCCGGGATGGAGGAAGGAACAACTCTACCACGTCAACCTGCTCAAAAAGTGGATAGCACACCGGGAGCAGCTGGCCGCCTTTACCCAGGACACTGACCCGGTCGTCGAAGTGGGTATATGCACATGAGACCGCTCCAACACTGGCTTCAGAGTCGAGTTCCGAGGAGAGCGTGGCACACCGGCAGCAGGCGCAGGGTGATGATGCCCTGCTGCCGACGCACCAAAACCCCTGGTCTTCCATGACTTTTCGACAGACTAAGGTCCCTCTGGGCAGGTTACGAGGCAAGTCGTGGTGACGACGGACGCCTCCCTGCAGGGGTGCGGTGCAGTGTGTAACGGGCACGCAGGCGGACCGTTGGACGAACCCCCACCTGCGCTGGCATATCAATTGCCAAGAGTTGTGGGCGGTGCTACTTGCACTGAGCAGACTGCGGCCTCTCGTGCGGGACAAGCACGTGCTGGTCCGAGGACAGCACTACAGCTGTAGCGTACATCAGATCTTCAGGGTGGCGTTCGCTCACAGCAGCTAACACAACTTGCTCGACGCCTCCTCCGGTAGAGTCAACAGGTGACCCGTTCCCTGCGGGCCACACACACCCTGGGCAAACTGAACTAGACAGCCGACGCGCTCTCTTGCCAGTTTATGCCTCGTGGAGAGTGGCGACTCCAGACTAACATCTCCACACTGAATGTGTATGTAGTCGCTATCGCCACTCATCACGACTCAGTTGATGGAAAGTTTCTAGGATGACACGACCTGGTCACCAGGTTCCTAAGGGGCGCGAGAGCGTGGAATCTGCCTCATCTCCGCTCCATACCCTTTTGGGACCCTAAAGTGGTCCTGGGGGGTCTCTGGGCCCCCCAAGAGCCCCTCGGAGGTTCCGATCTTCCTCACCCGAGTAAGACGGCCCTCCTGATGGCGCTCGCTTCCTTCAAGAGGGTAGGGGACCTCCGAGCATCCTCCGTGTCCCCGGATTGCCTTGAATTCGGCCCTTGAAACTCTCACGTTATCTTGAGTGCCCAAAAAGTTCCCACTACTCCCTTCCGGGGCAAAGTGGTGAACTTGCAGGCGCTCCCCATCGGGGAGGAAGACCCAACCCGATTCATGTTGTGTCCAGTACGTGCATTGCGCCTCTACCTGGACCGCACGCAGAGCTCAGAAGCTCTGACCAGCTCCTTGTCTGTGTTGGAGGCATTCCGTTACGACGGCATTCCGATCTCAGAATCTCCCAGGACCATTGGCAGTCAGGGCTCACTCCGCACGGGGTATAGCCACCTCCTGGGCACTGGCCAGAAGCGCCTCCCTAGCAGACATTTGTTGAGCTGCGGGTTGGGCTATGCCCAAACACCTTCGCAAGGGTTAAACAACCTTTGCGTAAACCCGGTGTCAGCCCACGTCCTGCGTGGCGACATGTAGGACTGGCATCCGGGGGGGCGTATGCCTGCGAAAGCACCTTTCCACCCTCCAGTAGGTTGGGTCAGTGTGCTTTCTACCTCTCTTCTTACCCAAACATATGGCTTAGAATAGGTATCTCACCAACCTCCCTTCTTACCCAAACACTGGTTAAGAACAGGCATTCCATCCATCACTAAGCAAGCACCCCCTGGGGGCTGGCTGGGCAGAGCAGCCTTCCCCCTTAGGCCGGGATACCATATGAACTATCACAGATAGCTCTAACCGGACCTAGTGCTACCGGACGTCTGTAACACCCCCTCCGTGGGCTGTTCCGTCTGATGTATCCTCATGAGAATGGTTCCCACTCCTGGTAACCCATGAGCTTCCCCAGGTGGACCTCCACCTCGCGGTTAACTACTCAGACCGCACGTTCCATGCGTTCTCCTCCAAGGACGAGACCATACCTATATCCACCATATTCCTCCCCACGGGTAGGAGGTGGCCTCTGCAGCGCATCCCTAATTAAGGAAGTTGCGCTTACCCGGTGTAAACCTGAGCCGGACGGCCTCTCGCCAGTAGAGAACTAAGGCATCCGTCCGTGAAAGGTTACCGGTCAGGGCTGTACCCATCTTTCTCCAAGAAAGCTCTGGAACCCCCCGACCACCACACTGGAAGGTTACAGTTTCGCGAAAGCATCGAGCTGACACGCCCAGGCCTGTTACCGTCGCTTCGCTAGAGATTGTGACGCGATACAGCGTTGTGGCGTTTTCCATAGGCAACCCCATCTGTCGTTCTCGACACAACGTCGAGAGACTGACAGAAAGGGAACGTCTTGGTTACGTATGTAACCTCAGTTCCCTGATGGAGGGAACGAGACGTTGTGTCCCTTATGCCACAAACACGTATCGTATTCTGCTGCAGTCGTGAGAGGCTCTTAGGCTCTTCAGAACAAGAGGTAAATGAATGCTGCACGCCGGCTTCCTTTTATACCGGACATCCGGGGGCGGAGACCGGCATGCATATTTCATTCGCCAAATTTCATTGGCCTTTTCTGTAGTAGTCAGAGTTGATTGGTTCTCAAGGGCGAACCCCATCTGTCGTTCTCGACACAACGTCTCGTTCCCTCCATCAGGGAACTGAGGTTATATACGTAACCAAGACGTTTCCACAGATCACACGAGCACGAACAAGACAACACGACACGACACTTCGACACCCCGGGGATCTACACCTGCACTTTAATCACGTTTGTTAATAAATCTCCCTCCGGGGTCCTGAGTTTCAGCTGTCTGTGTCCTCTCTTACCGCGCCACTTCCCTTATTTGGACAATTCTCCTGGAAAAGCACGCGACAGCAAGGAGAGCAGGAGAAGGAGCATGCGCAGACGTCACTTTCACTTGTAAGCAGGAGAGACAGAGACCATACGTTCGCGGAGTTTGTTTGTTCACTACATTTGGGTGATGAATGTTATATAAACTGTGGATATAACGCTGGATTTGGAGCTCGTTTGAAACTGATATATGGAGCCGACCCAGCGCTAAAAGATGACGGACATGAACCGCATGCGGTGAGTAAAACTGATGTCTGTGTTTTGTTGGCAATGGGTGCGCATGTGGTTTGGTTGAGCCTACCCCTCCCCCCCGCATGCGCCGTATGTTTTCGAAAACAATCGTAAAACTGTGTCTATCTTTTATAATTGTCATCAAACTAAATACTCTTCGAAGATACGAAGTATGCAATACTATGCTTTAGAAGAAATGCAAAAAAACATGTTCGGTGTTCGTTATTATTTGGCGTTCGGCCAAGTGTTTCACATCATGTTCGGCTTCGGCCAAGAATGTTCGATTCGGTGCATCCCTACATACAATAGAAGTCAGGGCTCGACATTAACGCTTGTCCGGGACAAGTGAATGTTTTGTATGGGTAAGGGAGAGGGAATTTTACTTGCCCGACCTGACAAGTAACTTGAAAGAAAAAAACAACAACAGTGCAACATATATGTAGAATAATAAGAATAATTGCATTAGACAGCTGCGTGCTTGTGTGAAGTGCGTTTGTCATAGTTGTGCTTGTTTGTGTGTGACAATAATCAGTCCCTGTAAGTTAACTAGATGCGGACGCAGAATCCTGTTATTTAAATGTCATCTGGCGGTGAATTATGTGCACAATTTAACATACAACACGAGTGATGGTCGAGGATTTATCTGCGTCTGCACTCGTTCTACTGTTTGAGTGAAGATATCGGCAAACACAAAAACTCAAGTGTCCTCCCGAAAACCCGTCAAAATAAAGGTCCCGTTAAATTAAACACTCTGACAAAAAATACTGTAGTGTACTATAGTATTTGCTATTTAAAACTGTAGTGCCCTTGTAATAAAACTATAGTTCAAAATCACTATAGTACTGCAGTTTACTATACGATAGTATACTACATAATTTATGTGGACAAATATACCACTATTGTATATAGAACTATTACAGAACATAGAAATATTAAAAAAATGTAGGTAATCTAAAAATTATATGGCCCTAATTTATCCATCTGTATGTAACATTAATGTATTTTGTCAGTTACCTGCCTATTCATGATGAACTGCACTTGCATATTTTTATTTAATGATGACAACAGACGATTTATACTTGTACTACTACTGTTTGGCCTTTGCAACTAAACTTTAAACCTCTCTAGCACCAGTGATATGTGCAAAAGAAGTTAATAATTACTGCTTGCCTTTGTTTTATAGCAGTCATGGAGAGTAGGCCTATAACCAAATTCAGGCGGCCAAAGCGGACACTAGTTAAAATGCTTAGAAGCAAACTTGACCAAATCCGAAACAATTATATAATTTTATCATTCAAATTAAATATATATTTTTTATCTTTGGACAAGTGTTCTCGGACAAGTGAATGACAAGGTTCTGTGGAAGGACGGAAGTCATAAAGGTTTAAAATGATAAGAGGGTGAGTAAACGATGTCAAAAATTTCATTTTTGTGTGAACTATCACTTTAACAAAAGTAGCCTATTTGTTTCCATTGTTGAAGCATAAGGGGAAGACTTTCAGGAACAAATAGACAATTATTTCTACATTCACATCCCACTTGTTAAAGACCGAAAAACGAAATGAGATTGTTTAAGCCTAAACAAAACATCTGTCACACCTCACATTTAGCATTTACCGGCACTTAACTACAGTAACATGCCTACAGGGTTTCCTTGCTATTGTTCTAAAGAAATTTATGTGCAACACATTAATGTTGTAACAATGTGCAACATTCTACAGCTAACTGAAGCTCATGCTGTGGTGAACATAATAAGCAATACATTTTTGTGGGATTCAGTTTTGCTATTGCCAATGACAAATAGTTTTTTATAAAAAAGTTTTTAAAAGCTTGCTCATCTCCCTGAAATCACCCATTCAAATCTGTTTGGCTCTCCACCTCCCGGACAGACGAACTCCAGGGCCGTTTTTAGTCCGATTCCAGCCCTGACTACTGTGGACACGGTCACACTGTCAATTTTCAAGATTTACAAACATATTTACCTACAGGTGTGTTGGGATTTGCTAAAATAAGAGAGGATCAATTAAGGCATACAGTATTAAAGGTATTAAGTGTATTTAAAGTTATTTTAAGTTTTCTAAGACAATAAAGACCAAAGTATACTTTTTTGAGGGTTCATCTGGCTGTGTGCAAAGTATGCAAGTGGAGCAAGTATATATTTTCTTGGATCTAAATAGTAGATATGCCTTAAGCCGGGCGTACACGGTGCAAATTCTGATGGTCGGAAGACCGTATGTGCACGCACACGCCATGGGTGAGTACAACCTGCCAATTTCCCAAGCAATTGCACGAAGTTCCGGGTCAGAAACATGGAGTTAGAAGATGAGATTGTGGCAGCAATGGCTTGCGAAAGAGTAAAAAAGAAAATAAAAAGGGCATGGCAAAGAATTTGGTTGAAGAGGTCAACAAATCGGCTCGTTTAACAGCATACATGTCATGGTTTCAATCCGATAGCTCCAGAACTTTTTCGACATGTTTAAAAATGATCGGGAGGTCGGGAAGTGATCTTAAGGCACTTAGCTTGGCTCGTAATTCCTCACACAAGATACGAGCCGTGACCATACGAACATCAACGATCTCCTCGCGATTGGAGAAAAATCACCTGCGAGCTCATACGATAGCAAAAATCGCACCGTGTAAGCCCGCCTTTATAAAGCACAAAGAAACGAATGGAATAAATGTACTAGGAAAACCCCAGCAACCGTGTGGCTGTAAAAAAAATGATGGGTTTAAATCAATAAATTATACTTTTTTTTGTAGAGTTTTTTCTACACTTTCTACTTTCCATCAATGTGGGATTTTTCTGATAGTACAACATTCTCATTGGCACTTGAAAACATTATTAACCAATCCAAAACAAATATGTAGAGGGGCATGTCTAATATTTTGTTCCAGTTATGTGAAAATCTGATTCCATGCGGGCCTGCTCATACAGTAAGTATGCTAACCGGTGTACATCTCTTTCAGTGGCGGCTGCTGATCTTTTAAAGAGGGGAAGCTCATTTTCGGCCTAAATCATAAAAATTGTCCATTTATTTATATGTAAATTCTGCCCTACGTTCCTTTTCAAGAAAATGCTCTAATATATCTAATATATATATATTTAACTCAACGGGAGGAAATGTGGGAATTATGTTAAACTGAAACAATGAATGTGGTGTGAAATTGTGTGAAATATACGATGAAGGTTGCAGCAGTTTGTCTTTCGACTACACATGCAAAATCCGCGATGGGACTGAGTTGGAAATGGAGACACAGAGTGATACGCGTCATAATCTGAAGACCACGCCCACGCCCACACCAACCGTCTCTTTGCATTGCGAGAAGCTGCCGCCTCCTTGTCATTTATGATTTATAACAAAAAAAAACAATGTCTAAAAGCTGATATGTGACAATGTGTATAGCAAACAAGCTAAAAAAAAACAAGAAATATGTTTTTATAAGCTGTCGACCCCAAAAAACGAGCGTTTTAGGACATAAAAGTGGATTAAAAAGAGATGACAGACCCTCCAATCATCACGCAGACGCTCGGAGTCCGGGCCAGCCCACTCCTCCATTCATCCCAGAGACGCTGAGCGTCCGTGGGCGGGACATAATCGCAGCATTATCCAATGACCGTCTTGTTTCTAAGCACTGAAAAAAACTGTTTAAAGCAGCCCCATTGAAGTCAATGGACGCTGGGCTTCAACAGAGTAATGCACTGTACGCTACGGGAATGAATGAGAAGGAAATCGAGTCAGCCGACCTAAGTAGCTGATTCTGAACGAAATTGTTTTCGTTCGAGATGAACGTGTTTAACGCATTTTTAGTCATAAAATGTTAACATAATACATATATTTGATTTGACTGCAGAACAGGTGAGAGAAGGGACGGGTTGATTTGCACTTATTTTGATGTTTATACAAAACTACAGACTGTATAAAATCCAAATGGCCAGCAGCATATACGGCCACACGTTACTTTGATCTTCTTGTGGACGTTCTAGTTTCGTTCTATCCACTGAATTTGTTGGGTGGTGAGACCAATGGAAACTCCACTCTCAAGAGGATTTCCCAAATTTTCAATGCATTATTTCCTGTTGCCTGCACTGTAAAAATTAATTCCGTAAAAAAACGGATAAAGTACTGGCAGAAAATTACCAGTACATTTTCCTTTATTTTACGGACATTTCCGTTTATGCTTAAATTTTTTTTTGCTTAAAAGTTTATGCCCTATTTTTACGGATTTTTTTTAGAGTGTGGCTACGGTCCGTACTAACATTCAGCTTAAAATAGCATAGAAGAACTAAGTTCAGTGACTTTAAAAGTGTTTACTGTAAACACACTTGCATGGCTTCACATGAAATGTCTAAAGTGAACACTGTATCAGAAAAGAGTGTGATATTTCAATGAAATATTGGAGCTACAGAGCTCAGACAGATAACTACATATCATTTGTTCCTCCTGTGCAGGCAAAATGTCGAAACAAACATTAAAAGCAGGTAAAAAAAACAAATTCAATAAATTACAATCTTTGTTTTTGAAACACTCATCGTATACGTGTTGACAAAAGAGATAACAACGACAGCATTTAACATCATGGATTACAGTTAAACACACCAAACTTGAGGATCTTGCGAAACGTCAGAGGTCTGGCAAACCCTTTGAGGAAAAACATTAATATCGACCTATTGAAAAACGAGGCGCTGAAAGGTTAAAGTCCTTTGGGAAAAATGTTCATCAGTTTACAGTCACAATGGACTGTGACATGTTTTTTTCTCTGCCAAACATTGCCTGAGGAAACTGGGTACGAGGCCAAATTTCCACTTGCATGGTCACATACATAATGAAGCCAATGCTTTAACAAATGCACTTTAATCTCAGGACAATCTGGACTGAACATAAAAGGAGAAAGGAAGATATAGATATTTCAAATATTTTCATATTTCCTGAAGATAACGTTTATCGTGTTTTTGAAATGTGCCACACAGTTTCTAGGACGTTTTGGCCCAAATGGGGTCAATGGGGTAAGCT
This sequence comes from Triplophysa siluroides, assembly GCA_006030095.1. NCBI lineage: Eukaryota > Metazoa > Chordata > Actinopteri > Cypriniformes > Nemacheilidae > Triplophysa > Triplophysa siluroides. The sequence goes on from VCII01000179.1 coordinate 155,989, forward strand.
GAATTACTGCCTTAGGTAAAGCTTATTCAATATTTGAGCTCCATTTTATACAGTAGATTGACTTTTGTTTATTGGTTTAGAAAGTAAACTAAATATTTATTTGCTTTTGAAACATATATATGTTGAAAAACAAAAAACTAAATAGTATGCACTTTGTTTACTGATCTTGCTTTGTTATGTTTGGGCATTGCATTATAAAAAAACAATCACAAAACATTTACTCAGAACTTAACTAATTTTTACTAATACATTTTTTTTTAGCGTCATGGTGGCATCTCTAAATGTTTTTCAGTGCATTCTGTGTTATATATCTGTAATGTAGGCAATACGAAGCCCCATCAAAATGATCTGAATGAATTGAGAAAGCCTAACATTAAAATATTTTAAGAAACACCCATGGATGTCAACACTTCCCTTACATATCAACCAGATACCCAATTAGTGACAACTACAGTACAACATGAGAAAATAATGAGAATAATAACAGCAGAGTAGTATAATGAATCCATGCCACCAGGGGCATGTCAGGGAAAGTGTATAAGTTTATTATCCAACTTTGCACTTTAGTTATCATTTCAGTCGACTGAGCACATGGTTAAAATAGCATAGGCCTACAGTAAGGGTGTAAATGATATATCGATAATATATTTTTAAAACGTTTTTTGCTTTTACGGCCTTAAGAACTTCTCTCTTAGAGTTTCTAATTTAATCGTCAGTCGTAACACCACATTAATACTTTTATATGAATACTTTTCTATTCCATCCTGCACTGTCTTTCTCCTGCCACTCATAAACGCAGAGAGTGTTTGTTTAGCCCTGTATGTAGCCTATTGCAGCACTTCAGTTTCGCGGCAGCGCTTTAAAAAGTCTCACAACTGTCTGTCAGTTTCCTGTTTTATTTGAATACACACACAGGCCGTCGATGATAGGTCGTCAGAGGCTGTAATGAGGTTCTGTCACACAGCTCGCTGTAAATGGAAGAGGATATTACTCTAGACTGGGGACTTCAGTGCGAGAAAGGCCCGTTGGAGCGAAGAAAAGCTGAAGGGTTTTCACTGCAAGAACCTGCAGTATGGAGAACGGGCCGAGAAATGGACCGCGCGCGGTCGTATAATTGATGAGACAGTGGCGACGCGCTGTTGCGTTTGACGCTCTGACGCTGCATGTCACGTTACAGTGTAACAACAGTTTCCTTTATAATAACACAGGGGGTCTAGTTTTTGTAACATTTAGGGCATTCAAAAGCAGACACTGTTCAGGTTTTGGCCTACCTATTCACATCATTTTGTAAATGACCTTAAACACAGGTAGCATTCATCGACAGGTTACTTTTCAACTACGTGCAGTGCAGTTGCTAGTGTAAACGATAAGACGGCAGAAGGGTCTGTACGCGCGCGCCGCGTTAGTAGCCTAGTCATTTACAATGCAAACGTTTTCTAGCAGGTTAAAAGAATGAGGGTTTTAAACTTACATTGTCAAACAGCGAGCCGACGTTCGCGGTGACCAGCAAGACGTCCGTGTGCGTCTCCATGGTAAAATGGTTAGTCAAATCTAATCTGAAGGGAATCCCGCTCGCAGTTCTTTAATGGAGGAATAACAAACGTCTTAAAGACACGAAGAGAAAAGTCTATCTCCTCCTGAAAGCAAGAAGACACACGCGCGCGTCGCTCGCATCTCCGTTCGTGCTGCTGTCAGTCTCCCGAGTCATGAGGAAACATTCACATTCAGGGTCGCTGGAGAGGGAAATCTCCTGTCTTCATGGTAATTGGACTAGGTTGTAAGCCGACTTAAACCGGTGTCGAGATCTGTAGCCTTTGAGTTGCCGCACTAGTTGCGCTGTCACTGTTATATTGCTACACGACACGAGAAGCTCCGCCCTGTACATGTACATGTACACGAGCTTCTGTAATGAAGCGTCAAAGTTTCCGACAGTCAGTTGAGCAATCGAGAGACCTGATACGCACACACACCCAAACTAGTACACAAAAATGTAGACGTCCTATTACATTTGCTGCTGCTTTTACTACCCGCAATATGTTTGTGTGAACATGCAAATATTCTATAACTAGAGACGTGAAGTTTTACAGACGTGGGACAAGCAGAAATTGAATAATACATCTGTGAACCAAGTGGTGGGGGGGGCTGTGTAAATTGTAATTTTGTCATTCTGGGAAACATGGCATTCCTAAATGAGTAAATAACATCTTTAACAAAACAAGTACAATTTACACCAATCATTCTTGTTTACCTGACACACAATCCATTGTAGCTGCATTTACAAGCATCCGCAATGGTTTTTTCAATTGTAATAGTTCAGTTGTGTATCGGTCTTCATCTGTCCTCAGTGTGAAAAGATGAATTTTAACATCATACATCACTCCTGGAAATGCTCAGATATGCAAAAGATGCTGGCACTGTATAATGGCTTAGATCATCAATCTGAGCCATTAAACCATTAAACACAAAACAAAAACAGTCCTATGCCAGGCTATGTAAATATCAATACTGCCAGAAAAAACACAAACTTTGTAAATAATATGCAACTTGTAAATATATAAATAACTGTAGGCATATTCAATAAGGGCTATGTACATTTATGAACAGAATTGTCAGAATAGTATATACTATGATAATATATCATGGTAATAATAGTTTCAGGGTTATTTTCAGGTCTGAATGCAGCCAGCAGTGGCAGACTGAGTGAATGTTTATAATTCATGTTCAGTAAAAGATACTCTGGCAGAACAACTTGTCCCTCTCGTCCAGCAGTGCTCTACACACAACTCTCCAGTCATAGATCAATGTACAAAGCTTCACTCCAGTTTTCTTTTCTTTCAGAGCAGCCTCCCCAAAATACTGAGAATGTTGCGGTTCAAGTTATTCTTGTTTTGCTCAGAGGAGAAAGCAAAGCCACTAAAATGCGTGTGCAGAAAGTTGGAAACGGTCATAAATTTGAAACAGACAGATTGTTGTGTTGTGTGAGTTCTTTCATTAACATATGTCATGGTTGAATATAAAACATGATGTTAGCACACTGGTGTGTTTTTTGGTGAACTAAGTGTATGAATTGCTCTGGAACGTGCCAAGACGGATTAACTCATATACCTAACAACATGAAAGCCTAAAGCCAACAGCCTTCCTGTGATGTATACCCAAATAGCCAGTATAATGTATTTAGATTCTTGCATAAAATCTTGCCATTCAAGAGCATGGTGACCTCTTAATTTAACAATTGTATTAATAAGGGGCAGACCTGACCTAAAAAAAAGAATGTGTGGATTACGTTACATACCAAAAGCATACAAATGAGCAACAGGTATTAAAAACGTTATTCTTTTCTTGTATCAAATTCCTACACTGCTGCATAAAAACAGCTTGGTCCGTTTTTTTCTCCACCATTCATACAAGCCAACAGAGCTCATCATATCTGAAGTGCTAAATACAGGTATATCAACCCATTTATTTTTAAACAATTTAGGGTCAAAGTTTTTATAGTTTTAGATCTAGTTGTATGCATCATGCTGCAAAGTGTTGTTTAAACATTGCAAAGTCTGATTTTAATTTGAAACACCTAAAAGACATTTTAAGAGATTTCAATCGGCTTTCACTTGGCCAACATCATAAAAACTCTTAAAGGATTTGACTCTTCAGATGTGAACTATGATGGCGAAGGAGTGCTTGATGACAAATAAAACTCAAGAGTTTTACAACCACAAAAGAATGAAACAAAAATTACCCCAAACCTTTTACAAAGAGTTGATTGTAACTGAGGTATTCTGAAAAATAAAGTAAAATTTTCATCTCAAGGCCAGTATAACCTGTCTAATGCCTAATAAATGAAACAGTTTTTTGCTTTTCTCTCCTGTACAATCCAGGATTAAAATGACTGTGGCACAGAGAAAATGAAAAGAGAGTATAGTTATGTATAATGGCTTAAGCAGACATCTTTGTGACACTTCAACCGTATTTTCAACTCCAAGTACTTTAGTGAAACCTAGAAACAGTGCTGTGCCATATCTGAATTAAGTCACTGACATGCAAACTTTCTATGGAGATGAGACTCATAACCGATATATTCACAAAATTCTGCAATATTTGCCTGGTCTATGCAAATAAACAGCGCTATAGCTGCAGGTGCAGTTCATCTTTGGTAATATCAACCCTTATTATTAATTTGACCCTAATGCTTACTGCCATCTGCATTTGAAGTAAATAATAATAAGAGAAATAACTTTTAAAAAATTAGAATGCAAACAAACCTAGTAACAAACAAAAAGGAGAAATGTATTTAACTATTGCCGAATAACGGCTAAACTTGAATTGTGCCCACAACTATAGACTGAAATCAGTTAGGTTACACATGAAAATATGTCTTTTCAGAAGTGCAGACCCAGAACATGACCTCCCATGGACCAAGCTTGGGTCTGCTTGACAAGTCCTTTATAATTCAATGCAAATCGGTGGGTCTGTTGAACTTCTTGTGCTCTCTGCTCCTCACCGGACACATCTATCTCTTTAAGAGCGACTGCGGTCTTCTTGCACTCCAACCAAAATTTTGCTGTAGAGTTTTTGTTGCTCCTCTTTGAAGGTACCTTTCACTTTCTCTCGCTTTAACCCACCGTCCCTACAGACACCACAAGCACAGTTTCCACTTAACTCGTCATGTTAAATTAGAATTACTGTGTTGAGTCAACCACTTTAAATTTAGCACATAAACACACTGGGTGAGTAACAGTTGACTCTAATACAGCACTGGGGCATTTAAAAGACTATAAAAAGTTATAAGCAAAACGTATCAAATCTTTACCATGAATTTAAACTGGTTTAAGGACAAGAATAAATTATTTTATTATATTATATTCTATGGTCAGCAGATGTGTTCTCAGACATGTTTACTGTATATGCACATATTTGAGCGGAGTCGCTTACCACAGCAGGTCCACCAGACCACCCTGCCTGGCAATGGCTGCCTTGACTCTGTTAGCAAAATGCACTGCATCCTCACCTACCTGCAGACAGAAGAAAATATGTTGTATGTGTGTGTTCGTAATGTTGGTCTTTTAGGATGATGTCTGATGAAAGACATTTTTCTTTGTTTTATTCGAGTCCATATCCCAGTGAGCATGTTGGTGAACACTTTAAGAGTTTACATTTACATTTAGTAATTTAGCAGACGCTTTTATGCAAAGCGACTTACAAAGAGTTCAGGGAGCAATAACTCAACTTTATTTATATTGCGCTTTTTACAATTTTGATTGTTACAAAGCAGCTGTACATGAGACATATTGACTATAAGCAAATCAATTAAAGTTATATACCTGTAAAAACAAGAAAAAGGTGAAAACACAGAAGACAAACATACCCACATTCAAACGCTCCACACACACAATATGCACACGTGTAACACAATAACACACATAGACACACACACACGGACGCCAAGACACACGGATGCGCACGGACACACAGGCAAGCACGCGCACACACACACTCACACAGACAAACAAGCACGCACACACACACACAGACACACACGCACAGTGAAAGCACACATTTAAGATAAAGGAGAGAGAAACACAGGTCAAATATTAAACAGACTATAAATTCCTGTATGCAGTATTAATTATGTTAAACTTTAAAATTCTAATTCTAAAGCAGCCCTCCTGGCCAGGCAAATAGTGCAAAAACATTATGCAAACAGTGGCGAGGAATCCAAAACTCCAATCGAGAAAAAAAAAAAAAACGTTCCCCTCTGGCAAAAGCTGCTGCCTCTGCACAAGCTTGACAGTGCTTGCACAACAAGGCTAAAAAATAAATAAACGAACTAATAAAGTAAATTATAGATTTAAGATTATCATTAATATTCTAATAGCATTTTAAATTTTGTAGTAAAGACGTGTCAAGTCGCTGCGTCCTTCTTTATCCAGCTCTATCATCTCAGCTCTTGTCAGGTCAACACTTCCCATTCTCCGCTCTACCATCAGGTCTGGACATGAACTGCATCCTGATCGCTGTGGTAACCTTGGAACAATGAGACAAGACTGGCTGAGAGTAGAGTACTCTTCTGAACTCTTTGACGCAACAATACATCAGTTGTTGTTGGAAGTGTTCCTGGATCCGGTTGATCTAACTCAGCGTTTCCCAAACTTTTTACAACGGCGTACCCCCCATGGATACAAAATAATTTTTCGTACCCCCTTTCTTACAGTCACAATTGTGTTGTTTTATGTGCATTTTATATAGATTTACCTTCTTAAAATTATTATCTTTTATCAAACACAACATTAGTATATATGATCATATATATTTTAAATAAATTACTCACTGCCTAATGAGATGGATGTGCTTGAAATGATTTGCATAACATAACATGTAATGTTTGGTTGTATCGGAGAAAGTCTGAGTTTCAAATCATTCTCTATGCAGAGTCTGTGTTGATATTTGTTCTGTATGTGGGCAAGTGCTGAAAATCCATTTTCGCAAAGGTAGAAGGGGAGTAATGTTTTCAAAGCACGATTGGCAAAGCAGGATACTCTGCCTGTAAGGCTATCCAGAAGTCTGTCAGTAATTTTTGTGCGAGGTCAATTCTCAAAACGCCACTCGTAAAGATTTCAATGAGACTCTCTCGCTCAGAAATAGGCAGGTGCACTGTGCTGGCTCCAGAGAACTGATGGCAAATCCAGGCCTATTTTTTGAGTGGATGTCATGAATTTGACCTTTTATGGCACTACCTGACTACTATTTTGCTGAGTGTACACTAGAGGGAGCACGTCTTCATATTTAGCTTGTGATAAAAACATGCCTGTTTGAATGTCAGGTGCATCATAATTATGTAAAATCTTCATTTTGATCAATACCCCCTCCGTCACCTGGTGTACCCCTGGTTTGGGAAGCAATGATCTAACTAATGCAGCCTAAACCCTCAGAATATTTATATTATGTGTAGTGTATGCAAGATTAAAAAGATGCGTCTTTGGTCTAGATTTAAACTGACAGAGTGTGTCTGCCTCCCGGACAGTGCAGGGAAGACTATTCCAAAGTTTAGGCGCTAGATAGGAAAAGGATCTACCACCTTGATTTTGAAATTCTAGGTATTACCAACTGACAGGACGCGTGAGAGCGTAATGCACGTGAAGGACTGTAATACAATAGAACTTCGCTCAAATACTGCAGAGCTAAACCATATAGGGCTTTATAGGTAATAAGCAAAATCTTAAAGTTGATGCGATGCTTTATAGGTAACCAGTGCAAGGTTGACAGAACCGGGCTAATATGCTCATACTTTTTTGTACGTGTAAGAACTCGAGCCGCCGCGTTTTGGTCTAGTTGGAGTTTTTGTACTGAGCCTGCAGGGCAACCACCTAACAGTGCATTACAGTCATCTAGTCTTGATGTCATGAATGCATGAATTAACTTCTCTGCATCTGACAGCATATGATGTAGTTAAGATATATTCTTAAAATGGAAAAACACAATTTTACAGGTGTTGGTGACATTAGATTAGATTAGATTAGATTAGATTAGATTAGATTAGATTAGATTAGATTAGATTAGATTAGATTAGATTCAACTTTATTGTCATTACACATATACAAGTACAGTGTAACGAAATGTAGTTTAGGTCTAACCAGAAGTGCAATTAGCAAGTGCAGGATATACAGTGTGAATAAATACAGAATACAATATTAGGAAAATACTATACAATGGGCATAAAAAAACTATTATGAAACTATTATGAAAATACTTTACAGAAGGAATGTTCTATGACAATATGACAGTCGGTATGTACTATGGACAATATATACAGAAGGCTATATACTGTGAACATTAGTGTACAGGTGGTTATGAACAGATAACAATTTAGACTATACAGTAGTGCAAGTGACTTAAGTGTGCATTAATTATAGACATTAGCTATTAAAGTTGCAGTGCAATAGAAAGTTAATGCGGTTATTAAAGGTACGGTGCAGTATATGACATGGCTCTCAAATGACAGATTACTATTGAATAGAACGGCAAGATTCTTAGCTGACGACGTTTTATGGAGCATCCATCAATAGTTAAGCGGTATTCTTTGTTGTTATGTACGGTGGTTTTCGGTCCAATAAGTAACACTTCTGTTTTGTCCGAGTTCAATAATAAAAAGTTTTTACTCATCCAGTTTTTTATATCGACTATGCATTCCATTATTCGATGGAACTGCTGTGTTTCATTAGGCTTAGAGGAAATATAAAGTTGAGTATCATCAGCATAACAGTGAAAGCTAACTCCGTGACGCTTTATTATATCTCCTAGAGGTAGCAAGGTATAATCCGAAGAGCAGAGGCCTTAAGACATTGCCCTGTGGTACACCGTACTGGACTTGCGATTTGCAAGTCCAATGAGGTGACACCTCATTGTTTATTGCTACAAATTGAAATTGATCGGTCGGATAAATAAGACTTAAACCATTTCAAGGCTATTCCCTTAATGCCGACGTCATTTTCGAGTCTATGTAGGAGTGTGCTGTGGTCAATGGTGTCGAATGCAGCACTGAGGTCTAGCAGCACCAATAACGAGATACAACCTCGGTCAGACTCAAAAAGCAGATAATTTGTTACTCTGATCAAAGCAGTCTCTGTACTGTGAAATGCTCTTAATCCAGACTGGAATTCTTAATTGATGTCATTTCTTTGGAGGAAGGAGCATAATTGAGTTGAAACTACTTTTCCAGAACTTTAGATATAAAGGTAGGTTCGATATAGGCCTGTAATTCCCTAGTTCTCTAGGGTCGTTGGGGTTTTTTGACAAGGGGCCTTATAACAGCCACCTTATATGCTTAAGGCACATGTCCTAATGTCAGAGATGAGTTAATAATACTAAGAAGAGGATCTATAATTTCGAGAGCATTCATTAGATTTGTAGGTATAAGGTCTAGCATGCATGTTATTGATTTAGATGATCTAATGATTTTAGACAGTTCATCGTGATCTAAGGTAGAAAATTGTTGCAATTTCTCCTTAGGGGCACTGTAGTCAGTTTTGTCAGCGTGTTTCACGTCTGGTTGCATTGTTATACTTTTTTCTCTAATATCTTGGATTTTACTTGTGAAGTAGTTCATAAATTCATCACTGTTATGCTGATATCCAGAATCTGAAGTCGCTGACAATTTATTTTTTGTTAATTTAGCCACTGTGTTAAATAAAAACCTAGGGTTGTGCTGGTTTTCTTCTGTTAGTGATGAAAAGTAGGCGGATCTAGACGTTTTTAGGGCTTTCCTGTATTATCGAGTATTATCCTTCCATGCAGTACGAAATACCTCTAATTTAGTTTTCTTTAAGTTGCGCTGCATTTTTCGGGCTGCTTTCTTTATAGCCTGAGTGTGTTCGTTATACCACGGTGTTGGGCTACCATTTTTAATCTTCTTTCAACGCAGAGGAGCAACTGTGTCTAGTGTTTCCGAGAAGGTGGAGTTAACATTTTCAATGGTAATGTCAAGATCTTCAACGTTATTTTTCATGCTAGAGATTTGAGACAATTCAAGCAGATTATCGAGAAACGCATCTTTAGTTTAAGTTATTGTTCTACCATATTTGTAACAAAAGGAGTTTGATTTGCAGCCGTAGGCCAGTGAAGCAAACATAGTACCAGATAATGATCCGAAATGTCCTCACTCTGCTGAAGGATTTTAACACCGTCCACATTTATACCGTAAGACAGTATTAAATCTTAAGTATGATTACGCTGGTGAGTGGGCCCTGACACATGTTGACTAACGCCCATGGAGTTAAGAGTGTCTTTCCTAAGGCATCTGTATCGTTATCTACATGGATGTTAAAGTCACCAACGACAAGGACTCTATCTGTGGCCAGTACTAGTTCTGATAAGAACCCACCAAATTCTTTAATAAAATCTGTGTGGTGCCCTGGAGGCCTATATACAATAGCTAGAATAAATAAATCAAAATGTTTTATCCTTATTATTAGGTGTTGATACATGAAGTACCATGACTTCAAAATAATTGTATTTAGAGTTAGATTTCTGGGAGATGCTAAAAGAGTTATTGTAAAGTGCTGCGACACCTCCCCCTCTGCCTTTTAGACGAGGCTCGTGTTTATAATAATAATCCTGGGGGACAGATTCATTTAAAGTAATATAATCATCTGGTTTTAGCCATTTGTCTGTCAAACAGAGCATGTCTATTTTATGATCTGTTATCATATCGTAAACAAAAAGTGCTTTATTAGAGAGAGGTCTAATATTTAGCAATCCGTGTCGTAACAGTTGATTATCTGTATTTTGTGTTCATGTTTAATTTGTCTAACGTTTATTAAATTACTTTCAAGAGGTTTACGCATTATCTTATGTTTGCTAATCCGGGGGACAGACACAGTCTCTATTTTATGATGTTTGGGAGAAGGGATAATAACATGTTGTACATTTTGTGTATTCTGCGACGTGAGACGGCAAGCAGACAGTTGGTTAAGCCATTCTGTCTGCTCCCTGACCTGGGCCCCAGTGAGTCAAGATTTAGCATTATTAAGACTTTGTGCCATATTTCTAGACAGGAGGGAAGCCCCATCCCAGGAGGGATGGAGACCATCTCGTTTCAACAGGTCAGGTCTGCCCTCAAAACTCTTCCAGTTATTTATAAAAACTATATCATTCTACAGGCACGACTCGGACAACCAGCCATTTAGTGATGATAATCTGCTATAAATCTCATCACCCCAATAAGCAGTGAGGGGGCCAGAGAATATTACAGTGTCTGACAACGTGCTTGCGAGCTCTCACACCTTTTTAATATTATCTTTAGTGATCTCCGATTGACAGCGTCGAACATCATTTGTGCCGACGTGAATAACAATCTTACTGAATTTACGATTAGCCTTAGCCAGCACAGTTAAATTTGACTTGATGTCAGGTGCTCTGGCTCTGACTATGGTGGCTGGTGCCTCTATGTTAACATTCCGAACAATAGAATCTCCGATAACTAGGGCACTTTCAGCAGGTTACTCAGTCGGTGCGTCACTGAGCGGGGCAAACCTGTTTGAGACTGTAATCGGAACGGTTGAGTGATGTTTCGTCCTGCGACTACGCCATCTCACAGTCACGATGTTTCCCAGCTGATAAAGATTGGATGCGAGACTCTAATTCTAAGATCTAAAATCAATAAGCGATATGTCATACAGGAGCAATAATACAATATGTGCTAATACAAAGTTTACTAGTTTCAACAAAACTAGACCACTACCGGTTGAGAGAAAGAGAAAGGGGTATTTTTTTTTTTATTTGTCTGTCAAGTATTTACAGAAGAGATTTTTTTTCAGAAGAGAGGTTTTAAGTCGTTTTTTGAATGTTGTGAGAGATGTGGTTGACCGGACCGAGTTAGGAAGAATGTTCCAGGAGATGTGAAGGAGAATGAGCGGGAAAGCGATTTACAATACAAGACGCCGCTGGTTTGCTGAACGCAGGGTTCTTGATGGGGTGTAGGAGTGTAGGAGGGTGTGAAAGTATGCCGGTGCAGATCAAGTGATAGTCCTGTATAGTGACTTGAATCTGATACGGGCTTCAACCGGTAGCCAGTGGAGAGAGATGAAAAGGGTTGTCACATTTGGAAGACGAGGCGTGCTGCTGCGTTCTGAACCAGCTGGAGAGGTTTGAAAGTTCACTTGCGAAAACAGATAACTCAGTTTTTTTAATTTTTCAAATATCGTGTTTCTAGTTAGCTGTATTTTTTTAGCTATTATTACTTAATCAAAACATACTTATATACCCTTTAATATAGTGATTTTCTGTGTCATTCAAATACAGAGCATCTCATCCTGACTATGATTTACTTATGGTTATCATTTCATGGAGTTTGGAAATACAGGTGCCTGAACATGCATGAAAAGGAATGGCCTATTTGTTTATTTGCAAGCCCATATGCAAAAGCAGACGTCCGTTTCCAATCTGCGGTGGGCGGACGAAAAGCTTGAGACTGAAATCTAAGCCACACAGGCCAAATTTGTGCTTTATTTGTCTACTAAATGCACCAATGCAAAAACGGACAAAGCAATGCAAGTCATTTATACCACAGAGATTTTACTGCAGTCATAATGAGATCATGAGGCTGTGTGTTTGTGTTCACCTGACGGGTCATGGGAGGCAGGTACCACACACTGCAGACGATTGCCCAGCTGCTCATCATGCGGAGCAGATAGTTCACCATCCCAAACTTACTGCTGTTCCAGAACGCCTCGCCAAACCTCGGGTCATACTGTACACACAATGGACAACAACAACAAAAAAAACACATGAAAAGCTGAAACCAACCTAATAATTCAGGCCATTAAAGATTAAAAGACTAGTCAGACCACCCTTCAGCTAGTCAGTTTTTTATATTTGTGTAATCATAAATAAATCCAATCAATGTTAAGTAGGTTTAAAGTGTGAAAAAAAGGTGAGAGGGCACATGTCAGAAGGCATTTGCATGGAGAGTAAATAGGACGTAACTAGATTTTTATGAAACGCTATGATGCAAAGTAATTAAAAATGTTCGCCAAAGTGTTGTTGCTGACCTTTATGGCAACCGGGTAAACAGTAGAACCAATTTCAAAGCTTCCTTTCTTAAACATCATCACGGATGTGTTATTAATGCAGGTACCTGGAAATAAATGACACAATGAACACATGAAGAAATAAAGTCAGCCAATGGTAGACAATGGTCATAACCAAACCAACTCGCATATAAACACACACTCCATAAAAATCATTATGTATAACGTGTATAAGGAAAAAGTCTAAAGAACGAATCTTCTCTTCCTTTCTCTCTTCATTACTTTTTTTTTGTTTTGCATGCAAATGTATCTATTCTAAAGATAAAAATAGAATACACAATATTTTACAAATATTTATAATGTCGCATTTTGCTTTGAATCCATTTTATTCCTATGCATAAAATACATTTTACATTTATGGAATTTATGTAACTTTATAGAATACATAAACATTTATAGAAACAACACTGTTACAGTAATATTTTTTTAATCTGTTATTATTTGAATTAGAATAGTGTACGAATTTTGTTCCTTTTTAGGATGCTGTTTTTTTTTATCTTGTTTTCCAAGTGTTCCAATGTCAGAAGCAACTGTAACATTCCGAGTTCTAAGTTCAAAATGATCAAATCTTTCTCTGTGTAAATATTTGTATTACTGGCTCACATGTTTTCATTATTAAAAGAGGCACACAGATCTCTAGTACACTATGAATTATGAAGAAAAGTTATAAAACCGTCTCCTCTGTACATACGCTTTCAAAAAATTAGATAAATCTTACCCTCGGGAAAAATTAGGATGGGCAGTTTGTTTTGTCTTTTACATGATCGCTCAACCTGAAATAACATTCATTTTATTAATAACAATTATTTGAAAGAATGAACCCTATTGAATAATTAAACTTCAAGAAGAAGTGAGGTCATAAACTTTCTCAAACTCAGTCTGAGATCTACAGAAGCAGTGCTGTGTTACCTTTTAGCCACCAGGTGGCGATCTTTGACTTCTGACCGTTCAAACCAGATGTGTGGACAAGCTTTTACCATGGACCTCTGAATTATCCCCACCAGCCCTCCGTGGATTTGACCAACCTAAAACACACACACATGCACCAACACACACGATTAACCCTTTACACACTTGCATGTGGTTTACGAGGAATCTTCTGAGGTGTAAAGATTTTAATAATGTATTTACCCGAACCCTAAATCTAACCATCACAGAAAACGTTTGTCATTTTTTGTTTTAAAAATCACCATTTGGTATGCTTTTAAGCAATTTGGTTTATGCAGACACGTGTGCAAATAATTAACCCTTCATACACACACAAGAGGTTTAGTTAAGGCATACAAACACTTACCATTGCATAGCATCCGTCACTGGCTAGTATAATGACATCAATGGGTGATGTGTGGTTGGCGACACAGATGCCTCCATTCTTGGGTTTATTTTCACTGTTCAAGAAAAAACACACATGCTACTGTGAACAATGAGTCTACAGCAGTAGTGAGCCATAGTCAATGTCATTATTCATGCTGTAATTTAACTTTAAATCTGTGCCATAACCTGGTCAGAGAAATGGCTAACTTAATATTTAAAATTCACTTCTCTAACTTTTTCAAGGCAGTTAATCTGCACAGTACAGTAAAGTTCTGCACACTCAACAGTCTTAAAGGACATCTACTTTAAACTCTTTGAAATACTTAAAGTAGAATGACTGGCTGACAGAAGTCAATTAATCGAAGTGTCGTGACCTCTGAACCCACAGTCAATCAGAAAAATGTAGAATGTTAACGTGGCTGCTCATCAGTGCAGAACATGCTTGAGGAGTCAACATTACCAATGTTCAAGAGATTAAAAAAACCTGTTTGAACTAAATTCCAAACAGTGAAGAGTTTAGTGATCATATTTTAGATCTGTGTAAGAGAATAATAAAAGAGCCCTGCTGGGCAAATTATTGTCCACACTTTCTACTAGTGTCTGATCTTCACTCCTGCGCAGGTGGAAAACTTTAATACTTTTTACAGCTTCCCCTTATCTAGCAAACCATGGAAATCCACCATCAGTGCTAAATATGTTTGCATATTTCTGGCATTTATGCACCTGGTAAATTACCATCTGTGGCTCATTTGCCCATACCTGTGATGGTACGTGATGATAGCGGTCAGCGCTCTCACACAGATACGATAACACATCAGGTGCACTTTCTCACTGAGAAAACATTTCAGCCTGTGTACACACACAGCCACACATTAGTATCTATAATCAAAACTGTATTTAATGGCTTATATTTAGTTATGAGTGAACGGTCAACATAGGGCTGAAACTGTATATTATGCAGTAAATAATACAATTACACTATGATAAATTAAGCTTATTTACAATAGAAAATGTATTTCATGCAAAACTATAAAAACTACCTGTATATGAAAAAACTGATGACTCAAAAATAATGTTTTTAACTAGGGCTGTCAAACGATTAAGCGCGATTTATCCCATCCAGAATAAAAGTTTGTGTTTAAATATATATATGTGTACTGTGCATATTAATTTTGTATTTATAAGCACATACACATACATGCATATATTTAAGAAAAATATAAAAATTGACAAAACTTTTAAATATCATTTAGATTATTGGTAAATATAAATAAAAACATCAAAATATTTCCTAAAAATATATAGATACATGCATGTGTATGTTTTTGTTTTTATAAATGCAAAATTAATATGCACAGTACACAGACACATATTATGTAAACACAAACTTTTATTCTGGATGCGATTATTTAGCAGCCTTATTTTTTAACATGTTTATCATGTTTTTAATGTTTTAGTTAGCTGTTTTTTTTTTGCTTGCATTTAATCAAAACAACCCAACTGCAGTTTGATTGAAAATAACTGGAATGCACAATAAAAAAAAACATGATTTTTGAAACGTTGAAAACGTTTTTACATATGCATTTTTTATGCATTGACAATAAGGTTGTTAAAATTAGTACTTTCACTTCTTTCAACCGTTATTTGTCCAAAAAACTGACAAATATTTTTAACCGCTAGAAAAAATTTACAACGTTTCCTACCTGCCATTGGGCAAAAGACCAATCAGGGTGGTAAAGAATACCAGCAGGCTGACCCCTGTGACTGCTAGTGTTAACCTGATCATGAAAATATGAAACACAAGACAACACGTTTAAGTTTTGCCCTTTAAATCCTTTTTTATTCAATATTTCATTACTTGCAGTAAATGAAATGAAAATGCTGTACAAAATATTTAGCTTTCCTGTGGCTCAGTGGTAAGAGCATTGCGCTAACAACGCAAGGTTGTGGGTTCGATCCTAGGGGATTGCAAATACCTATGTAAAATGTATAGGATAATGCAATGTAAGTCGCTTTGCCAAATGCCTAAATGTAAATGTAAATGTAAATGTGCGCACAGGCCATTGAGGAGTTTCTATTAAAGAATGTGTGTTAAGTTCATTGCCCTGACTGACATTAATCCCACACAAGCTCCATATGGCCCTGAGGAGCGGCAGAATTAGCCTGTATTTCAAGACGCTAAATTCAGACGTGTGTACTAGAACAGGGCAAAAGAGACATAGAGTTTATAAAATGCCTTTAAAAAAATAAGGTTGAAACAGAGTGCAACAAAACCTTATGGTGCCGAATGGTCCATTTCCAAAGCATCATGGTACTTCCAGGGTACTTTCCTTTAACTTTAGTTTTTTTGAGTGTTCCTGTAGCTCACGTGGTAAAATTTTGCACAGCAAAGGTCATGGGTTTAGGTCCAGGGGACACACATACAGTACAGAACAATACAGAACAAATCTACCAGATGCATGAATATGTTTAATTGATTTATTTGGCCTGAAAGCCCTGCATGCACCCCAGTGGAGATGTCGGAAGAACTGTTCTATCTCACCTGAGAGGCAGAAGAAAGCCGTAACGAATTACAACTCCAAGACCCCACAGCACCGTCAGTCTTGTGCTGATGTGCTGGAAGTTATAGTTGCTTCTGGTCAACAGGTTCCACGACTCGAGTTCTTCCGCCGTAAAACGTTTGGTGACCTCATCATCTACGATGCTTTCAATCCCTCGCCGGAAAAAGTACAAAATGTCAGACATTTCGTACTCTGAGGAGGAAGGGGCGTGGCCTATGGTGGTGGTGGGCCCGTTCAGCTCTCGATTGCAGCCGTTCCGCCGAATCTCTTTGAGCTCTTCTTCCAGCAAGGTAGTTTCTTTGGCAATGATGCCTGAGAGAAAATGACAATACAAACACAAACAAAAAGAATCAAAAAGTGAACATTGACTGAAGCTGGGAGTCCCTATAACAATCTCTCTAAACACAAATGAAGAAAGTCAGGTTTGGAAAAATTATGGATTTTTACTTTTTGAGTCTATGCCTTTAACTTTGCCTTATGTTACAGTGAACATCCACCTCATGTCCCAGGAGATCAAAAGAGCACCAGGGACACACCAAAGCAAGCAAAATCATTGATTGTTGACACACACGAGCACACACCACACAGGATATATTTTGTTTACACAGTCACAAACACGCATACCATTAGCGTTAGTCTTGTACAAAAGATGGTTCTTCTCCTTAGCTCCTCTTTCTATCCTCAATGTGGCCCACTGGAAAACAAATGAAACAAAACATAGATTTGTATACTATCTACGCTTAAAGGGATACTTCACCAAAAAATATATTCACCCACCCAGAACATAAAAGAAGATATTTGAAGAACATTGGTAACCAAACAACACTGGACCCCATTGAAATCCATTTTATGTTGACAAAACCACTCAGGACATCTTCTTTTGTGTTCCAAAAGAACACAAGTTCTTGTTTTTTTGTCCTTCTGAAATCTTGTATTTCCATAATTGATGATTTTTCGTTTTTGCAATAAATCATTATTATCAGTCACCTTTAATGTTTGTCACTGGGTTTCCAATTCCTGAAAAACAATGAACTTCGACATTTGAGGTTTCAGTAGGACATTAATGATATACAGGTTTTGAAGAACATGAATGCAGTTAACATGTAACTCTACTGTAGTACAACTGTTGATAGCATAAAACGTATAACTTATACCTATTTATTTAGGTAACTTCTAACCAATTTATTTAAATGAGAAAGTATGTGATCATTCCTCTATAATACGTTATTAAATTTACATAATACAGTATGACATTCAATTTAGAAATTGTGATGGGCTGAAGCGAACACACAGATAGAAAGCCCCACACACGCTAAGAAGGAACATTTTCTCCGGGAAACAACAAGCACTTTATTGAAAAGACGTGGGAGGAGGAATAATGCGAGTCTGTTAATTCAGGAAGGGCATGTGGAGAACACAATACACAATTGACTTACAGCACTGAAAAACAAGGAAACACATCTGAGAGTCAAAGTATTGATATATTGGCAAAGTTTACCAAAAGTTTCCTTTTAATTTCTTTAATGGTCTTGAGCCATGCCTTATTATACGATCAGTGTAAGAACTGGCTCCATAACCTTAAATTTGTCAGTTTAAATGAGTGGTGTAAAGTCTTGGAGTAAATGTAATTAGATTCTTTACTTAAGTATCTTTTTGGCTACTTTGTAGTTGTACTGAGTATTAAAGATATTAGCAACTTTTACTCTCTACTTGACTACATTTTTGAAATAGTATATATACTCTTTACTCCACTACATTTGTAATGACTAATGCAATTACACATTACATTTTGCATAGCACCTTACTTTTTCTGCAGCAGTTTATATCTGCTACAGAAGAAGCAATATTGCCATTTACAGGGCATTGGAGGCATAGAAGATATAGATCTTGTGCATTTTTGCCCTTACTTACTAAAACTTGTAAATGGCTCTTTATGTGAATGCGGGTGCATTATCAGGTAGTTCACATCTCTGGTGTTGTATGTGGGAAAAGAACATGACTGCAGCCAGCGATAAGGTCAAAAACCAGATTTTCCAGTGCAAAAACTTAGACTTTTGTAATTTTTTACTTAACATTATTTTAATTATCTGTTTTGCTGAAGAGACCTTTTTGAAGGATATTGGTTTCCTTATGACCACTTGAGCTTAACTGAGACTTGGGTGTTTGTAATAGACGCAGGCTATGGTGTCGACCTTGATTTGTTGCAATTTTGAGGTGTTCAGTTTGATGCGATTGTTCTCCTCACAAATCAACTGTTTCTTGTTTATCACTGACATGTCTCTTAAAGGGAAAGTTCATCCAAAAATGAAAAATCTGTCATCATTTACTCACCCTCGGATTGTTTCAAACCTGTATACATTTCTTTGTTCCAATGAACACAGAGAAAGATATTTGGAAGAATGTTAGCAATTTTCAGTTCTGGGACATCATCCACTACCATAGTAAGAAAAAAATATTTGTATTTTTTGTTCTGTTGAATTTAGGAAAACAGAGTACTCGGGCACTTTTGACTACCATTTAATTCTTTCTACTATGGTAGTCACAGAATTAATAATAATTCATTATATAGCATTTTTTCTGGACACTCAAAGCGCTTTTACATGGAAGGGGGGAATCTCCTCAACTACCACCAATTACTAACATACATCCAAATATCTTTCTTTGTGTTCATCGGAACAAAGTAATTTATATTTTTGGATGAACTATCCCTTTAAGCGTTGACGACTAGTGCTGCTTTGAGATTACATTTAGTGAAGAGAAAGTGAACCAAATTTGTCAGATATGGTGACCCATACCCGAAATGTGAACTCTGCATTTAACCCATCCAGAGAGTAGTTAACACACACTGCAAGTCGTGAACACACATACACCTGGAGAAGTGGGCAGCTAGTAGGGGTAAGGTGCCTTGCTCAAGGGCACTTCAGTCGTTACCCGCCAGTCCTGAGAATCGACCCGGCAACCTTCTGGTCACGAGTCCGACTCTCTAACCATTAGGCCACAACTGGTATCTGGAAGAATTAGCGCTTGAGACATAATTTTTTGGAGGATCTATTGACAGAAAGGCTATATAATATACATGTTGTTCACCATGTTGTTTCTACAGTATCTTGATTTTGATTTAACTACACCATTAAAACCCAAGTGTACACAACAACTGGCTTTTTGAATCCCTGTTCACTGTAGTGAGCCCTATGCTGCTGGGGTTAAGTGACCCACTTTTTGCTGCTGTGCCTTTAAGACGCCCTGTGTCATATAACGCCCCGAACACATGTATAAACTGAAATAGCTCTTTGCTATTAATCCTGAAACATTAACCAGATGTGCACTGATGCAACAAATCCTCCCCATCCAGATCTTATTTCTTGCACCTGGTCTCTCATACCCATTAACATGTATGGAAACTGACTATTACTTGTAAAGTATAGGCTCTTATTTATATTCAAGTAGGAATTTGGGACTGATATGAAAATCGAACTTTTCTTATCAGAGAGCCAAGCTAAAGATGAGAAATTCAGAACTGCTAGGATCATGTGTACTCTACAAAAATACTATTGAGCAACCAATATAAATACCATGACCAGACTGTGTCATGTCTTGATTCCATTCTGTCCCTATCACCCCAACTTTAATAAAAAATAAAATAATGTCCGTAAAACATCACTTTACACCCAACTCACCTTAAACACCTTAAGCAGCGTCTTCATGTAGAGCATCCGGATGCCAAAGGACAGGCCAAAAATGGCAGGAACAATGATGAAAACCAAGAGCAGCGTGAACCAGACAGTGAAGGAGATGCCCAGAAGCATGCATAGCAGGTTATTAAATGGAGACACAAAAGGACCCATTTTGCTTAAAATAAAAGCTGTTTATCTTTTGGATAAAGGGTAAGTCTATCAAGATGTTTTATGGTCAAAGTCTCCAAAGCATGATGTGGAACGGATCCACAAAGTAGACATAGTTCTTCATAGCCGTCGGTCTACAATTTCAAGTGAACACATCATTCTGTACATGGAGATTTAATTCGCATTCAGTAATTCATATCCTCAAACTTTTGCAACTTCAGATGCCTTGCGTCATGAGCGGCTGCTCCTCATATTCCACATGCCTCTGATCTGAGGAACATACGGTGGTTCATTCACAGCTATTCGCTGTTGAAAGGCTCTGAAATATAGAAACGCTGCAGAGCATAAAGAAACAGAAAACGGTTACATTGCTCCTATAGACAAATTTGACCATGCTCAAATAAGGAGACATTATAAAGTGGTGAAAGAAGTATAGACTACATAAAACAGCTAACTATGTCACATGCAATTCTTACTAAACACGTGTTTATCCTCTTCTGTCTAACTAAACTTGTTATAGTCCAATGTTTTGATATTAAAACGATTAAAATATTAATCCATTAGATTACTTCTTAGGCACATAATCTCAGGCAGCTTTCAGATAGTAGCTGTGCTTGACTTCATGCGGCGCTGCGCATACCGAGCGTTATATGATACCAAAATGCCGCGAGAGCGATTCGAAAGGATAGAGCTGAGGTCTGATGTCGCGATACGTCATTTCATACACCCATGGATCTGTGCAGCACCTCATGAAGTCGAACACACATTGTAGTAGGATAAAGAGGAATAGACTTACAGACTTGAACGGCGGATCCGCTGAACTGTATTTGTCAGTCCATCACATATGCTGACCGTTACACAGAAACCGTTTACTAGGCGATGTACACGATGTTTTATCGTGAAACTAAAGGCACCATCCACATCGCACTCCACTGACACCAGCAGACAGACTATCACGGGAAGATGTGGAGGACCGAAGATCCGCGTGTCGTGAGTGACGTCCAGAGTCTGACGCGTGTCTGTTTTTGGATCACACCATTGGGCGGAATGTGTTACTAGACAACAGTTTAATATGAGACACGCGGATTTTTTAAGGGGGCGCATGGTGGCCCAGAAAAACAATTTCATACCGAGATGCTTACTAATGACAGAATTTTTGCTAACTGGCTAAATGTCTAGTCTCAGAAAAAGTATACCATTTTAGTTGGCTTGACATAGGCTACTGTTTTCTCATGTTTAGGCCTTCGGATGGAATGAATGTATTTCTTATTTACGTCCATTTATTTTTTCTATACAGAAACAAAAAGCATTTAATTAATTATTTTTACAATTATCGCTAAAAAAAATTTGATGAAAATATTAATACAATACGCGCTCAATAGCTGTATTAATTTCATTACAAATGTATTTATTAATTCTGTAAATGCTTATTTTCCTTTTTCTTTGTCTCCACTCAAAAAATAATTTAATTGAACTTCCTTGTAACTGGCGATAGGTGCATAAAAAATTTAGATTATTAAATAAATGAAATCCTTGATGGGGAAAAAACTGAAACATCACATTCTGATGTATCTCAATGGCAATAATAGTGATTGTATTGTACTGTTTTTAACTGAAACTGTAATGGTCTCTGTGGGTCTCTACTGGTATGTGCTCTGATAGGATGTTATCTGGCGTATAGGACCAGTAGAACACTTTTCAGCAACTAATGTAGGAAATTTGTAACCGTTTTAATATTAAAAGATGATGATTCCTAGAGTTAAACAATTATTTAAACTCATCGTGCCTGGCCAATTAAAAAAAAAACTTCCGAGACCCTTAACTCCACCCACTTTGAGATAATTAATTTGCCATTCCACCTATTTTGATATTTCTGTGAGCCAGTCCAGCACCAGCTACACAAGAGCGCCCTCTAGTGACCAAACAATGAACAAACAATGTCCATAAAACTACTAATTAATTAGCTATTAAATGCTAGAGCATAATAGTATATTTTGGTTTATCATGTTTCATAGCACGATTTAAACTAAGTTCATTTCTTATCTATGAAAAAAAAACATTTAAATGTCATAAACAGAAACAGGTACTTCGATAAGCATTAAAACTTACCATTTAAGTCCACCAGGTGGAGCTTTATATTTGATAGTGCAGTGCTCAACATTTAATTATTTTCTTATTGACCTTTTGTAATATAGGCACTATAGATATGTGCTAAAAACAACTTAAAACACCAATACTACTCACTTTAAATATTTCAAGGCAAAAATAAATAGAAGTGCTTTTTGCAGCTTTTAGTGGCTAATCGAAAACATAAATTGAAAACATAACCAGATTAGCTGAAAACAGCACGTAATAAATTAAAGCAATGCATTATTGCAATTACACTAAAAGACAGAAGCATTTTGTTGTTCTTGTTGATAATTTCACCCAACCAAATCAGGACGTCAACCTTTAGACAGGTACACTCAGTGGAACCATTAACCGCACATCATGTCAAACCACTTTCTAAGGAAAGGTCTCTCTTTGAACCAGCACCAATGAGGTCACTGCTGACCTTTAATTGTGAGTCACAGATATTCCATAGCCACGTCCGTCTGACCTGAGAACAGTTTGGCTGTTTGATATAAGAGTTTTGGATTAGGATATTGCTTTAGAGGGCTTGTTTAAAACCCACTTTTTATCCAACATCAAAAAGAAACTAGACTACACGCAGAGGAGAAAAGAAGCGGTCTGGGGCAGGAAAATGACCTGTGATTGGCTACTGGGCATTTGAAGCAATGATGGACAGACTAAAACAAACATTAAAACATCCACACAGACCACATATAACACAAGGTTGCTCACAGAGCTCAACTACAGATCATCTAAACGGGTAAGGACAAAAAACATTCATCTACATTAATCTCACAACATTTCTTTAAAAATTATGATAATCTTTTTGTTAAAATAATAAAGTAGCAAATTGCAACACACTGAATTTCACGTTTAATGGGTTTAGGAAATGCAAGTCACTGAATTTTTTTAATCTTCTATCTGTAATTATGATGTCTTTGAATCTAAACTTATGAGCATTATTTTAACTTTTATATGTATGTATGTATAGGTATTATTATTTTTTACTTAGTTTAGGACGCCTGGTTGTTCAATCACAGCGAGGCACAAAATTGCTTGCAAAAACCTTTACTCATTCGGTTCCCCTGTGGTGGAATGAACTGCCAGTCTCCCCCTGAACTGCAGCATCTTTCACAACTTTCAAAAAAACACAAGCATACAACATTTTAATTTAAACAAATACAAATATTTTTTTTAATGTTCATAAAGTATTAAAAACATTTCCTGCATTATCAGTGATATTTATAATACATATTAAAGCAATGGCTATACAGTATCTTTGGTTTTTTATTGTCACAACTCACATTTATGCATTTGGCAGACGCATTCATCTTTTTAATCTAAGACCACTGTTAAAATGGCTGTAAATGTAAAATTTTAAAATCAAAGCGGATTTTAAAAATAACAATGACTGTTTTAGTATTTGGTACATTTGTGCCCCTTTTGCTTTAATGACAGCATGCACTCAAGCTGGCATGAACTCTACAAGTTTGTGCAGAACCTGATGATCCATGATATCCCAGCATGATTTGAGAACCTTCCAAAGAGCATTTTGTATGCTTCGGTGGAAGCAAGAAAATCTGACCTGCTTTACAAAGCACTTAAAATGGTTGATGTTGGAAATGTGCTTATTTAATGAAGAGATCCAGAGATTCCTGAATGTTCCTATTCATTTCATTCCATAATGTTTAAAACTATAAAATCCATTTTCACATTTAAAATAGACTTTAAACTGTTGCCTGTTTCAGAAGATGTGAAAAGGAAATTGTAAATAAATAAATTAATTAAATGAACGTGTAAACGAATATATAAAAGTTACACTTGACCCTGGTCTCATATGAGATTATAAAGAAAATATATTAATGTAAAACAGAATATAATGGGATTCTTATCCTCGTACTTACTCTTCAAAACGTATTGGTATTTGATAATTAATTATCTATATTTATTTATTTTTTTGTTTATTACAGTATTGATTGCCCTTATATCCAACACCATGTGGATCATTCAGAGAATGCAGGAGGGTGCAGAAAGCCTTCCGTTGCACATCAGTCACCTCATCAGCAAGAACAAAGAGGAGATTTCTGCAAAGTCCAGCATCTTAAATAAACTGCACAACAATGTGCTCACGCCTGATAAAATCCCTGACTTTTTCCTGCCTCCCAAGTTGACCAAGCGCTGCCTTGTGGCAGACGGCAAAAACAATTCACAGTGTCTGAGTGAAGAAATAAAAGATCTTAGCTGTGGAAAACTATCAGTGTCCATGCCCGGCCAGCGAGCAAGTTTGAACAAATCTACAGCAGCTTTGAATAAACTTAAACCGATCCCGTATTCGCTAAAGTGCTACGAGTCTGGTTTGTTCGAGAGTCCGAACACACGTCGCAAAGAGTCTCTGTTTCATTCGACACTTACTAGTTATACGCTGGAGCGAATGACCCTAAGAGCACCAAAGGTTGCGTGTAGATCACTGCGGAAGGCAGCCAGCACTGAGAGTGACACGCCTGCTGCTGACTCCACCCCTCATTCATCGCCAACGCCAATCAGAAGAGAGAATTTCAAAAATGAATGTTTAAAGCCAGGAGATCCACTCGAGCACAACCTCAGAGATGATGGAGTTTTTTCCGATCTAGACAAAAAGCCTCCCGTGCCAAGAGTTCCTCAGCGTGCTAAGGTCATTCAGGCCTCCCGGTCTGCAAAGCTAGCACCGCCCATTCAGTTCCCACTTGACATGCTACACTGCCAGGAACGCTTCCATCAGGAGCATGTCCTTCCCCTTCCACAGAGAGGTCGTGTACGCCTCTCCGCCTTCCGGTCCAGCGCCACCGGGGGCTCCGCTACAGTCCGCATCCGTGTGGTCTCGATAGAAGGCTTGAGAGAACCCGGTGACCTTCGACCTCTGACCTGCAGCTTGACCCTGAGTCTCAATCCCGGCAAACTCCAGCGGCAGCACAGCGCAATCATCAGGAACTGTCGTAACCCTGTGTTCAATGAAGATTTCTTCTTTACAGAGCCTGAGGAGCAGGAGGGAGGCCTGAGAGGTTTAGCCCTCAGACTGAAGGTGCTGGATAAGGCCTCAGGTCTGGGGAGAGGTGTGGTTTTGGGAATTGTGGTAAAACCTCTCTGTCAACTGTTGCCGCTGTGAGACGCTCAAACATACACACACTGAAAATACCCTCTGGCTTTTAGGGGTCTTTTTTCAACAAATTTCCTGTAATTCAGAACCAGTGACTGTAATGTGGATCTGTTACAAAGCAGTAAAGGTTTATAAAGATTTAAAGGACAAACATAAATCAATTGAAAGCCTCTGACCAGTTATAGAAAGAGATATTGGTACAACATATTATGATAAACATGTTGAATTTTGGTTTTGTAAAAAAAAATAGTAGCATTTTGAGCTCTGTTTTTCTTTTATTTTTATGTTAGAAAACTACATGCCTGATTTGTTATAACAGGCAGTTCTTCTAACTAAAAATATAATTTACACCTTTTTTCTTTAGCTGCAAAGATTGTACAGTTAGATTTTTATAGTCTCAAATTAAAAAGGTCAATGTTAATAAATGTACATCATTTGAATTGCCTAAATAAAGTGCTGTTGTATAATATTAAACCAAAGAGACGCCTCATACAGTGACAAGTACTGAAGATTGATCATCACATTGCTTGCATTGTTCATCGTTGTTTTTGTAAATTGCTTGTTGGTGTTTTAGAAATTTGTTCACAAATCCAAATCTCAGCAATACCAGGATCTGTATCTTTCACAAATGTACAGATTGACAATAAACTGGTGGGTTTTTGGTCTTGGATCAAATTTGCTCATGTTCTGCTGTGATTTTAAGCATGAACAAAATGATAGACATAAGATGTAAATCCACGAAATATGCATAATTTAATATTTATATGCAGTATATTACTATTTTTATACAAGTCATAAGAAGAAGATTGAATTTGAAAAGATCTGACACCAAATACTTAATTTTGTTGAATTTCAATACATGGATGAGTTTTACATGCACTAAATCATAAGAAATTATATATGTGTTATTATTCTATAAATCGTTTAGTTTTGTCTGTTCACCAAAAACAGAGCATAAATTTACAATATGATAAAAATATGTTGTTATACTATATGGGGCAATTTGCCCTGATTTAAAATATGAAATTCTACTGTATGTACAAAAACCATCTGTATTTAAAATATATTTTAGAGTACTTAATAGTATGAAACAGGAAAATAATTGAATAAATAAAAACAGCGAAATTGGATATACTGTATATAAAAAATAAACCATAATTTATGCCAAAAGAAATACAAAAACTATAAAAATACAACATATAAAAAAATATTTAATATGAATATGGGATGCCCAGCCTAACATTCCAAAAAATACTTGATTTAAATATCTTATATATTACTGTATATGTGAATATTTGAAATTTAGTGTAAAAGACAGAATTCACTCAATAAAGTCAAATTTAAGAAAGCATAGATGTTTTAACCAAACATTAAAACTATGCTTAAAAAATAAGCATTAATGCAATTGAAAACTGAACACTTCGCATTGTGACAACTAGCCCCAGTCTCGCCCATACAGTTTTTGTATGTATACTTATACTATACAAAAATCACAAAACATGATTGCACAAATAATGTTTTTTAAATCAAATCTCTAAACACCAGAGGGCGAGAGTGAGTTTCCTTGTACCAGATCTCAGCTTAGGTTTATCTGCTCTTGCTAGAAAACAACGTTTACAGGACGCCAACTGAACCATTTAACAGACAAAAGTGTTTGCCTAACTGAGATAATTGTCACACACACATGTACAGTCTATAACCTTTCTCCCTGACTCCCACACACATACAAACGAAGCAGGACGGCGCGTGCTGTAAGGCCGGTGTTAAGCAGATATAAAGAGAGTCTTAATTAGTCCAATAAAAACCCAAGTGCCTGCTCTAATAGAAAGATAAATGTGCAGGGAGGCAGCGCAAGACCTTTCCTTTAACTGCTGTCAACAGCCAATTAACTCTAAATGAGCAGTGTGCGCATCTCGGAACGCTCATCTGTGTCTCGCGTAAAAAATGAGTGCGCGTGCTCGTGCTTGTGCATTTCATTAAACTGCAACCAGATGAAATCGTTTGATCATTGTTTCCTCTATATTGTACGACGGTTCGAGAGTCCAATGCTCCAAGTCTGTAGGATGTTGAAATATGTTGGAAGTTATGAAATGTATAAACTTTCCGATCTCAGGCTGTCGTTGCAATTCATAGAGGTAATCAGAAAAAGTAGTCTAACGCGAGACAATCTGCTATATTGAGTAGCTACATTAACACAGGAGTTGGCTGCATCCAACAACCCTTGTTAAAAGGACAACCTCCGACCATTTTAATTAGCCTGGAGGGCAGTCTTAAAGTGGCTCTCTGTTCGAGGTGAATTACAGAGAGAGAGATGAGAGATTTAGTGATGGCCACTACAGCTCTGGTGACCTCTACTCATCTTTGGTTAATACGTGGTAGATGAGCTTTTTATTACGAGCCCGTGACTCATGGCCGGTGGTGTGTTGAAGGGGACGGTCAGAAGGCACTCGCCAAGTAATGAAGCTCAGCGCTGGGAGAACAAATCAATGCGGTTTCACTGAACCCGACCACTGAGAGCTGGCACGCATGAATCAAAACTAACCCGCAGAACAAGAAAGTATTGCATTCTGTCCTTCCAGGGCAGATTCAATGTTCATTTCATTTTGATGGCCATAGTGCAAGTTGTAAAATAGATTAGATAGCCACAGAGGTTAGACTCTTAATTTGTAAAATTAATCTTACAGCTTTTCCTATGATTTTAGGCAGACAAAAGTTCTAAATGAACAAAAATGTTTCTGTTTTATCACATGCAAATTAGATGGCCATTTTTTGGGGATTGTGAATTTTTGTAAATTAAACTATGACAGTTAAAAATTTACAGCGTCCCGCAGTGAATTCACACTGTCATTATCATTCACAAATCACATCAGAATTGATATCCTATTTCTTTCTAAAGTCAATCTCATATCTAAAACAAGGGAAACCAGTACACTTACTTGTCATGGTGGAAATGACAATCCAACATAAAATGTACACAAATCATTTAATGGTTCATCTTTATTTTACACTTTGTTTATGATCACATTAAAAATGTAGAAATTAATATGTGTAAGTAATTAAGTAAATGGAATTATGTTAATCATTTGGGCTGGAACAACTAACTCTACGTTATACATAAATGCATTTCAATTAGAATAAATTATTTTAAAAGAGCTTAATAAAACGTTGTGACATACCATAAAGGTGCTCTTAGTTAGTAGAAAAGCACGCAAAGAACAAAAGACAACGACAATTTAAAGCTGAGCGCATGTTGTACATCACTGTTACCGAATACAAAACACCATCTTGACAGTGAAGCTATCAGCAATAAGAAATCCCCTCATTTCACGAGACAGACAAATTCAACAGTGAATCTCTCAGTTCAATTATGTGTTTTGAGGAATGAAGACAAAATATCTCCTCTCATTTTTTACCCTGTATCATAAAATTGATTTAAAAAATTATAAATTTGTACTAAGTTGCTGTTGCCCATGGTGGCGAGTAGCTTCATGAATTAAACGGTTCATAATGAAGGCTTTGCAGTCATTTACACACGCATGTAGAATGTGTCACCTCCACCCCTGTCGAAGTCAGAGTAATGAACAATAATACCTCATAACCAATTCTGGCCCTTGACAAGCCACGACCAGCAACTTCACGATGACCTCATTCCTATTCATCAGACTTTCTAGATAATCCATATTTAAAAGACTCAAGGATTGAACAAAATCCTTAAGCATATCATTTTCATTGAGAAAGCAATTTACAAAAATGATAAGTGCGATAAGATATGGCCACATACAGTATTTGCAAAAAGATTTCCGTTCATTTGGGCGGTTTTTTTCGACACATGCACATTTCGTCTGAGATTCACACTGTAGCTGTTTATGGTAAAAGACAAATCTTATCCCTTTTTGGATGCCAGGAAATTGAGATGGAGAACATAAGACGGTAATGAATCCAGAGAGTAATGAAGAGAGATGAAAAAGAGACGGATCAGCTACAATGTGGGTGTAGTTGTCACATCACCCAGCCACTTGTGCATCTTATTTGTTCAGAGAGCAGGTTGAGCTCACTCCTGGTGCGAGCACACGCATGAAGATGTTTAAGAGAGCCTTTGCCATGCTAAACAGTGACACTCTAAATGGCCTTCAAACTGGCAGCTTTTGTGTTGTGAAGAGGACCAGCTTCTCAACTTCAAAGGTGAAATTATGTCAAGACGAGCGGGACAAAACAACTTTATCAAACGCCTGCTTTTGAAGTCATGGGACCATCGTCTCCCTCAGCGCTTTGTGTGATAAGCAGAGCATCCTAGACGCATGCAAAAACACATGCTGTACTGTAGATTAACAATTCTGTAGAAAATCTGATTCATGATTGTTATGATTTACTGGATAATCATAGAAAAATTAAGAAAGTGTTGCTCTCATCAAAAAGCATAAGATTAATATTGAAAATAAAAAAAAATTTAAACATGAAGATTCATTGATGTGGATTGTAAGGCAAAAAAAATAAAAATTCAGGCCACTAGATTAATGAACCAATTGAACTGATTGACACAAAATAGCTTGTAAACTTGTGCTTGTTTTTTTTCAACTAAGATGATTTTTACTGAGAGGTTATTTTTTATGACATTAACTTACAAACCTTTTGTTTTCTCAATGTCCTGCCGCATATACATATTACATCTTAGATTCAGCTTTTTAGTTGCAAAGGCAGCCTGTTAACAATTATGTGAAACTCATGTGTTGCTTATTATTAAAAATATCCATAAAATACTGATCATTAAAAAGTAATTTACTCTAATTGAGGATCATAGAGCACTCTTAGGGAACACAGCTCTCAACCTTCTTATGCAACATGGAACGGGATGGATTACAGGCCAGGCCACTGCATCACTGTACAACACTACTATAAATGCTTCTCTGCTGGACAGACACATATTTTTTGTATTTAGGCAAATATATTGATTGATTTATTTTCTTCTTATTCCTCGAAGCAACAGTTGTCGTAATGTTCAAAAATGATGTTGAAGAAAAGCCATTATCAAGCTATTTATTTTTTGGATGTTCAGTCGCCGTTTCAAATGTTGCTCTTTTAAGAATCGACAAAGAATTCAATAATCGACAGGGAGGATTGCAAATATTGTAATTTTTTTGTGAACGCATGCAGTAAATTGTAAATACAATAAAAAATGTTATATTCTTAATTATAAAGGTTTCATTAGATACATAATTAAATATATATTGTGTTTTTTGTATTTATCATATGACTACATGAATGCCTTTACCTTGTAATACAAGTACATAATTCGGTGTTCACTTATAGACAGAAAGGAAGGAAGATTTAAACCATATGTGGTTTACTCAAAAAAATATTTAATTTACAAATCTTACACAATTATATCTCCATTTATTTTATTTCAGGAAAGCCTTCATTCCATTGCATTTCATCTTGACACATCACTGTTAAACAGCCACATATAAACCAGTCCTGGTTATTAATCACTTTAACTGTACATTTGATTGTTTAGGTTTTCATAAATATTTCAATGTTGTGTTAGTAAATACCACAAGTGCAATTCAAATACTGTAAGTGATCATATTATATACATATTTACATGTATAACATTTGAGATCATATTTAACCATTTTAACATATATTATTTACGGTATCTATTATACAATATTACAACATTTAGTAAAATTCACTTTGGGTTAATTCATGACTTTCAGAATCCACTTGACTGTTTTAACAGTGGCATACATGCATGCAAGGTATGTCACACTTTGTGCAAACACAATTTTTTTAAATCCATACAGTGTAGTCTTAACTTTTCTAAGGCTTATCTCATAAGTGTAAAAAAAAATTTTTTTTCTAAATTAGAGTGCAAGAGGGCACTTTAAGACAGGTTTCCCTTTCTTCCATTTTACAGTCCTTAAAAAATGGTCTCTGTAAAAGACAGAAAAATATGTCTAGAAGTTTACCTATAGTTAAAACGTGGCGGTTACATCACTTGGCTTATTCTACATGAAGCAAAAAAATCTAAATTGCAGAGACAGTATGTACTCTGCACATTACACAAAAGTCTTATATACACGCTGAGAAATACACATAATATAGTTTCCAAAAGTACAGTACAGAAGTCAGGAAATCAAGTGCCGTACATTTCTTCCTCTCCTCTTCCGGTGATGAAAAAGGTTGGCAATTTTGCTGAATTAAAGAGTCCACAGCTGTCCCCCAAAACATGCTCTTACGTACCCTCACTTCTGAATCTTCAGGACTGCAGAAGAGCAGGGTGTAGAGATGCGCTCTTTTCCTCCGTAAGAGCTGTTCCGTCTCTCTCCATCAACGATGCTGTTCTCGGGCATAACTGTGTTACTCCCGGTGTCATGCCAGTCAAAGAAGGAACGGTGCCCAGGGTGGGTGTGGGTTTAATGGGCACAGGTATGGCGGGCATGCTCTGGGTCCCTGGGTGATGGTACAGCCCCTTCACCGCCACGCTAAACGGAGGATAGTCTGACGACACTGGAACTGACTCGGACAGCATGCCGACGTGCGGCCACACGGAGTTCACCATGCCACCTAGCTGAGCAGGCACAGGATAACCGAGATGATGCATGACAGATGCGATGGGCAAGCCGCTGGCCATCACTCCTTTATAGTCTCGACCAATCAGGCTCTCGATGGCAAAAGGGTGCTTAAAGCTGCCGCTCTGCCCACCACTAAGCGTGTAGCTCTGGAAGTGTGAGAGGCGGCCCATGGTGCCCAGGTACTCTGGATGGCCCATGCCTAGTTTACCTGAATGATGGTGGGACTGATGCAAAGAATGCTGGGTGTGAGGATGAGAGTGGTACGAGTGGAGCACCGGGGCGCTCTTGCACGGCGAATGCTCCACCCGCAGGAGCTTGAAACGCTTTCGGCGACGCAGGAAGCTTCCGTTCTCAAACATGTCTCCACAGTCTGGATGCAGGGCCCAAAAGCTGCCCTTGCCCGGCTGGTCGGGGCGGCGGGGGATCTTGATAAAGCAGTCATTGAATGAAAGGTTGTGACGGAGTGAGTTCTGCCAGCGCTGAGTGTTCTCGCGGTAATACGGGAAACGATCCATGATGAATTTGTAGATGTCGCTGAGGGGGAGCATCTTCTCAGAGGAGCTCTGGATGGCCATAGCAGTCAGCGAGATGTAGGAGTACGGAGGCTTTTGGTCACTGTAGGAGTTCTTTCCCGGCCGAGGCATGGCTTTAAGTAGACTTTATTTCTCCTTTCGAAATTCTATGCAGTTTCGGTCAGAAGAAAGCCGGCATATCTTCCATTTAAACAAAAAATTATTTGCCACAGCTCTGCTTTGATTTACTGCAGTTGTTTAATGTCACATCTGATTTATAATAGTTAGTATCGAGCATCTCAGATTGTCAAGTCCAAAGGATCACAGGCAATAACGAGAATGGAAATGAAAAGGCACCGTTTGAAAGTTACCTCTCTAGTGATACTCCACACTGCGCGACACCTGCGTCCTCTCAGAGCGCGAGAAGTTCTCCTAGCGGAAGCGCGCTCTCGGCTGTGACTCGCGGAGGATCTGAGACGCTTTTGTAAGAATGGTAGAGGTTCAGACCCCCTGCTAGTTGCGCTTTATTATGATGACACTGACTTTAGGACGAATGAGGGGTAAAAGGGGGGAGGGTCTGACTTCATTTGCGTTTAGTCTTATTCATTTGTACCAATCAGAGGCAAAGTAGAGCGCGCTCACTAATGAGTCTGATAATGATAACACACGACGCAGGAAAAAAGATGTAAATATATCGATATTGTAAAAAAAATAATTGTTTCAAATGTCGAACTGTATTTAGATTACAAACTTTATAAAGTTTTTTGATAAAAGTAGCCTATATAAGACTTAA
Source organism: Triplophysa siluroides (assembly GCA_006030095.1). Lineage (NCBI taxonomy): Eukaryota > Metazoa > Chordata > Actinopteri > Cypriniformes > Nemacheilidae > Triplophysa > Triplophysa siluroides. The sequence goes on from VCII01000179.1 coordinate 189,409, forward strand.
TTTACATATATTTAGCCTACACATTGATGTATTTCAAGCCGTGGTTGTATTGTGGCTTTTAAAATAAATCCGATTCTATTTTAATGTCTTCATTTCAGTAAACGTCAGTTGTTTTATTCTTTTGTTGTGTTTTTTATTGCTCCCTTAATTCATTAGAGAGAGTTTATGTGACTTGATTCCCAGTATAATTCAAAATTTTAATTAAATCCGAATTGTATTAATTATGTAATTAATTATGTTATGTATATGTTGATATAACGTTTGTGATATTTTTATATTTACATGCAGGTTTTATCCTTATAATAACTTTATTCTTACTTTTTGTATAAAGTTTATAATCTGTAACATTATGCTAAAAAAATTAAGTTTGGCTGTACGATTAAGTTATTTATTGTATTTATTACAGTATTCATCTCTGAGTAATATGAGGTAAAATATTTGTGACAAGCCACTCAGAAGCTGAACGCGCACCCCCATTTTCAACGGGCTCATGATCAACCGGTCAAGCTGTTTGTACTTTCACAAGGATAAACACTTTTTACCCACAACCCTCGAGAACAGGTAGGCCTACTCTGTACAGAATAACAAAAGCGCCGCCGTTCTTGTGTGGCCAGGTGTCACGGCGCGGTCCCGTCAGGCGCCTTCTTACTCCGGTTCCCGGCGGGTCGCGAATACATTACATTAATTAAGCCTTCAGTGATTTACCGTCCAACAATATAATTAAAGCGCTTATATTAGTGATGAATATTCAAAACGGTGTCAATTCATTAGCCCGCAGATCTTTCTTATTATGCTCCTGAAGAGCTTCGGTGTTTCTCCAGTTTAAGGGTCACATTGTGAACGATCCGCGCGCATATTTCACTCACCCGGAGCTATTATCATCTCCAGAGCTTAATGTCTTTGGATACGCTGCCGGACCGCTGACGAATAACGTGTGTTTGTAACCGCCTTTGACACGCGAATCATGCGGCGCACTTGGCAAGTCTTGGCCCCGGAAGGCCCCGGAGAGGCTGCGACGGGAGAGCGCATGTTCCTCCTCACCGTGTTGTTTAGATCAATATTAAACCTGCTCCCACAAAGCGCGGTGTTAAGTAGACGACACGCTGATATGCATAAGAAATTAATTAGACGGTTTTCACTGCGCTCAACTCCTGGACAAATAACAACTTGTAAAGTGCACCTTCTGGGCATATCGAACATATGCTGGAATTAGCCTTAATTGACTAATTACATAAATTACTCATTAATTTTACAGCACATCAATTATAAAAGATATATCAATTAATTTTGCATAAATTAAAGGCTGAACGTGGCAAAAATGGAGACGGGGAGATGAGCGCGCGAGGAGGGGGTCTGCTCCGGGCCGCGAGGCGAAAGGGCGGGAGGGGGTTCGTCTGTTTGTTCCGAGATGCTAATAATTATTTTTTCAGCTTTGGGCGAGAGATTTTGACTCTAGTCGTACAATATAGCAAATGGAGAAAACCGCAATTCATGATGATAATAATAACAACGTTAAAGACCCCTTACTAAGTGAGCATAGTAGCATTGCCGCAAGGACAAAGCGTTTAAATCAATTAGAGTGGTATTGGGAAATGAGACTTTGGCACCAGCATGAGGACTTCGTGGCCACCAAATGATTTATTGATGGCGATTAACATATGATCACTTTATTGCCCTAAAAGTGTGAAGAGGATGAAGAGTTTCCAGTAAGTTTAGGTGATCAGTGTAATGTCTCCTTTTAAAAAGGCCCATCATTGTTCATTTAAAAGCTTAATTCGGGCGGGCTTATATTTTCAGGACATTTGCTGAGTGCTCAGAGTAAAATGTGTATCTCATGTAACTGATAACGGATAAACCTTAAAGTAAGTTTTAGGATTAGTCAAGATGAAGTAGATTTGCATAATTGTCCTAGGCCTATATTCCCATTTCCACGGCCCATATTGTGCTAACAGACCAAATCATTCATCTTCCTACCTAAAGATAACGCAGATATACACAATTGAATCTAAAACTCATTCCCATATTTAATACGGAATGCATTATTGTTTTCCATATTTGCATTCTTTCTTCTTGCCTCTCTCACACACATGCACATCAAAACCGGCTGCCTCTCTCCCCTGGTGAGAGTTTAGTGAATCGTGCAGTTGGCAGACTCTGTCTCCCCCGCCACACACGCACACCCAGGGGCCCACAGTCAGTGGCCCTTACCTACCACAACCCTTCAGTTATTCCTTACCTTTAACAATATGTTCCATATTCCTTACCTTCCACATTTCATTAACTACAGTATGGTTGTTCCATACCTACCGCAACATATTCCTGAAGTTATTTATATCTGCTGTAATCTACTCCCAACAGAGTTTCAAAAACCCATTTTACTCTTTAGATTTAGCTATTCAATTCTGTGTGAGCCTCCTTTTAAAAAACTATACGCTATTTTAAAGTAGTACAACAGAAATAGGGATCAAATTAAACATTGCATGCTATCCATACCAAAAAGGAATTCACATAGCATTTAATCACAGATGGGTGTCAGGATACACGTTGGGTGTGAGCTAAACATACATGTTCGAGATGGGGAAACCAATGACTAACGCATCTCATGTGCATTAGCACAAGTTGAAAAAAAAAACAGACAGACATTATTCTTAATGTGTTTGTTAAATCTTTGTGAAGTCAGCGAAGAACTGCGAGACCATTTGCTGTAGCGGCTGCCAGGGTCTCAGAGTTCAAAAGATACGGTGAGCGAAAGCCCGCATCCTGTCAGAGGGGTGTCGTGCGCAGCCCGCTCTGCTTGTGGGTGGCGGGCAAGCGACGTACTCTCTCTCCAGCAACGATCTTCCCGATCGGCCCTCTTCTGCTTCCATTCACAGCTCTCCCCCTCCAAGTCTTAATGTCCCCCGTAACACTCACTGTTCTGATTTTCATAAAGCTCTTCCTCTCCCCTCGATGCCCAGTGTGTGATACCGGGCTATGTGTAAAATAAATGATGTATATAGCTGTAGGGGGAATCCTTCCTCCCCCAGAACTACCTTAGCGTCCAGGGAACATTGAACATTAGATCCTCGTTTAGTGAATAAATAAGCATTCAACTGAATGGCACTGTTCGTGTTGGACTTTTGTGCATATTTTACCAGAAAAAGAGCTAGGCCATTAGGGAGTTAATATCAAATAAATCTCCACTGGTCGACTGGCAGAAAGGGACCGGCGGCTCTGTAGCGCCCTGTTGGGTTACTAATGACCTGAGCGGGCTTCAAATGAAGCCGTTATATGCATGTCATTTGCAGTATGTATATATTTATATATTATCTTCTAATTGTGTTTGAGAAGTGAACAAAGCCAAGAGCACAGCATTTAGGATTAGGGCTGTAAATGCTTTACAAAAGACTAAATAAGTTTGCTTTGATTAGTGCATCAAAGCGTGTGTGTGTGTGTGTGTGTGGGTTGGTGTGCGTTTGTGTGCGTTTGTGTGTGTGGGTAAAGTTATACTAAGCTAGTACTGTATAATAGCTTATATTTAGTTCCAGGAGTGTAAGAAAAACCGGATCCACACACACAACAACATACACATACCAGCCAATATGCCACATGAGGAAACAGATTATTAAACATACTGTATTGAATAATGTCTTAAGGGAATAGTTCACCCTAATATAAAAAGATATCTCTTAATTTTTCCACCCTCGTGCTATCCCAGATGTGTACAATTTCCTTTCTTTAGTTTAACACAAGCTTTTAGTTTTATATAAAAATTATGTCATATTAATATAAAAATAGACCGATCTAGAGCTATTATTAATGGAACAAAGATCAAGCATTATAGTAATCCAAATGACCAGTGGGTTAACTCGGTCCAATATTGCATCATCAAATCTACTGTATAAATTGTAAAGCGCAAGCTAAAAGCTTAGAATCACAAAATTTTTTTGAAGTACCATCAATTATACATTTTTGTTATGAAGAACATGATAAGGGCTGAATTCGTCTTTCCAAACCACCCTCATGAAAATAATACAAGTAATATTCAATATCATATTTATATTCATATTTACAACACAAACTCACTAAAAGTCATACATCAAATTAACTCTCTCACTCTCAAAAATATCACTGTATATTTAATCGATTAACATAACATAGAATGATTGTCAAATTGGTCAAAAGGTTTCCTGTAAAATGTGTAACTTTTTTTATCAATTTACTCCTATGCATGTTGGTAAGGGGCTATTTTACAACCAGGTCAATAATGCTAAATACTGTGTAGGTGCAGTGGCCTAGCAAGGTGGGTCTGGGCCCAAATGCAAAAACTTTTAACGAGCCCCTTCTGTCAGTTCGCGACCGTGTTGCCCATTACTGGACATTAAAATCGGTTGTTTACTAAGTATCATAATTTAAATGTTAGTGCGCGTCAGTCACACTCAAATAGTAACAGCAAACCCCATGGGAGCGCAAACTCCCAAGCGCCAGAAAGAAGAAGAAAGCGACGCAGCCAGCGTTTAGCCCATGTTTTTAGAGGCGATCTATGAATGGCCCTAACTTTTCTATGATAACAGTTGTTAAACAGTAAACATGTAGCTACTTACATTGCCTCTTTCAAAGTTAAAACGGACCTCAAACTCGGGTTCTAGCAAATCCCACCTTCTTTCATTTGATTGGACAGTAAAAGTTTTCTACAATATTGTACGGCCATGAATAAAACTTGAATGCGGGCCCCCAGTCCCTTATGAGAAATAACCATGTTTTTGTGGTAAAAGTGTAGTAACCGTGGTTTTTGGTGCATTGATTACTATCGGCAAAATCGTGGTTTAATAGTGATTTTTGAAAGACGGATAAAATGGGACATCGTCTTCTTGTGAAGCACTTTGGTCACCTTCGGGTGTTTTTAAACTGTGCTATATAAATAAAATTGCATTGTATTGTATTGTACAAGTCAAATGCACAAATCAAGCAAGATTTTAAGTTATCAAAATGCTGCCATATTTGGGTTTACTGCTTTCAAGTTTTGCCCTGTCAAGGCCCATATAATAAGATAATATGGCAACATTTTAATTCATATTTAATATAATTAATTGTTTGTGTAATTAACTGAAGAAATGTAGTCATAAGGTTGGGTATATTTATGAGAGAATCGTCATATTTGGGTGAACTATTCCTTTATGTGGTGTGCATGAAAGTTCAATTTAGGGAGAAGGCATGACAGGTAGAAATATCTTTAGCTCGCAGTAAGGGAAGCCGTCATATTGTTTTGGCTATACTCGCACGAGTCGCAACTGAGCACGTAATACGCATGCGCGTGACATCATCGCTTTCAGAAAGTTCCGTCTTGTAGTTTACATGGAAAGGAAGACGGCGTTGTTTTAAAAAAGTTGTACTTTGAGTCCCGTTTTTAAAAGTTCGCGTTTTTAGTCCCCCAAAACGCTGTTTCCGGCTAAAACGCATAACAAGTTTTCCATTTTCAGTTGAAAACGGCGTAGTATAAACGGCCTGTGTATTAATTTACTTATTATTTGTAAATATAGAGAATGTACTGAACGCATTGAACGTACTAACATCCAGTCCTCCATTTACAAGAGAACCTACATTTTTTGTACTTGCGGCTAATTAAAACTTAAGAAAAAAATCAAACAAGGAGGCCTAGTTCTCTGCGGAGCTCTGGAGCCATCTGGAGCACTCTCAACCTCCTTTCTCTCCATTTTACTGCCTGTAAGATTAAATATGCACAACCGTTACAGTTTAGAGAATGGTGCTATACTTTCAAATAGACTTTGCCAGCAATTTCGAGAGAAGGGAGGCTCAGACAACAATCAATGAAATCAACGTATTGGATCCGATTAGTTAAACATGACATGCAATATTTACCCAACGCACTCTGCGTGTACGCACTGTAATTGATAACTATACTAGAAATGAGTGTCTGTGCGTTATGGGCCGATTAACCAACAATTTGTTTATTCCTGCATACAGTAATCCTTTCTGTCAGATAAAAAGTGTGGTTTGTTGTTGGATCAGTTTATTAGAGGCCATCTAAATTCAGAATGCTAAATTCAACATTTTACGAAGATGTGGTTTATTTCAATCCCAATAAATTCTGTCTGTGCAAAAAGAGCGGATTCAAATTTGTGACAATTACCTCATTAGCATTACAACATGCACTCCAGGCTACGAAAAGTCTCAACGATTTCAACTTTGAAACCTTTAATCTTCTCTCCCCCATTCTTACAGACAAGGAAAAAAGTCGTAAAAGCAAAAGGCAGGGCACGTCTTCCGACGCGAGCACGGTTCTGAGGTTTGAAGCTAACCATGGTCCAGTAATTAGCATGTGCAGGCACTGCGTTGGTTAGCAGTCCTCGTGCTGTGGAGTTGATGAACTGTGCTAGAGATAAAACCCTGGAGCCACACACAAATAAATCTGTCATTTCACACGTTATCATATTCATGAGTGCGTGAGGCCGGGTGTGTATCTTTGTGTGTGTGTGTCACCACATTACAGATGTTACAATAGGCCTACTTGCGTGTCTTAAATGTGATAGCTATTTGGGAAACGATTGCTTTTTAGACCTGAAGTTTTTTGGGGGGAATTTTTCCCCCGGGAGCGAGTCTACATGCTGCTAGTGTTTTTGCCGTTTGGGCGAAAATGAGCGAAGAGCTAACGATGTTTGTCGTGTGTCTCCAAGCCGCCTGTTTGTTTATGCTAGGCCAGTTCTGCCCAGTGCTGCCTGTAAATAATTACCCACCCTAATTATGGCCTGGAGTTAGCGAGTGCGCTAAATGCTTTTCTGATGAGTACTGCCCTGGGTTAGCAGGTGCTGGGTGGCCCTCCTAGGGATTCAGATTTAAGAGGGGGGCCATATTCCTCCCTCGGGACCCACGGGCGAATGGCTTGCGTCCCTGCAACATACCCCCCAAAGAATAATGTGTTTTACGCGGGGGGTGGATCTCCGCGCAGGGGGCGTTACGTCGTGCGCGGCTCGCCCCTAGTGCGAGATTCATTACGGTGGCCTTGAGATCGGTCTGCTTTTAAAGACCTTTGTCATTAAGCCGCGTCTTGCTGATAGAAATCAAAATAAAATTCGCCTGAGAAATCTCCTCGCGTCGTTCTCGCCGAAGACTGTGTTGATAATGCACCTCGGTACGCCGCCCTGAGTTATTTTTGCAATTAGCCGGGGGCCTGATTAAACATGCTTTATGTATTTGACACGCCGAATGTATCAAAAGTTTATCCCGAAACCCATGCGCCGCTAAATCCGAAAACGCGTCTTACAATTCGCTCTTTGTGGCGGGTCGGACAGGGCTGCAGCTTGTGTGTGCCATCATGAGTACTGTGTGTGTCTTGTAGCATGTCGCATCAAACTTTTACCCCCCACGGACGCGCTCAGTCTGTCTCCCAAACTTGCGCAGACTTGCATTATGTCAGCTCGCGCTTTGCCACCCCATTTGCTGTAGCTGTACTGCTGTGCGCGCAGACAGACTTATCAATCAAACGCGGCTTGATGGATTCTTCAGAACGATGGAACAATCGCTTCAGAAGAGCTGCAGAGTCTCGGAGCGCTTTTTTCTTTGACATAAGGGTATGCAAAGAGTGTAAATGGATGAACGGTTGATTGATTCTCGCCAGCAATGTTGTTGACAGCAGGAAATGTGTTTTGCATTGACTGTGTTTGCATGGGAATTTGCACGGGGCATGAGTTATCGAGCAGGAGTTTGGACCTTAGGCGATTCTACATAATGATGGCAGGTCGGAGGATCTGAAATTCACTGTTTAACAGCCGTTACCTGTGGAGGGCTTATGAAGAGAGAGAGAGAGAGAGAGAGAGAAACAGAACGAAAGAGAGAGAGAATACCACCACAACAACAACACATTAAATATTTAGAAATAGGATAGGAGGTTAGCAGAATTGAAACAATATTCAGATTTACAAGAATCTTAATGATTATTTATGGTGCCTAAATATTTGGGGATGGACTACACTTCCCTGTTCGGATGAATGGGTCGCCCAGAACTTTAGTGAAGACCCCCCCCCTCCCACCTTTTACTTGTGGCTGTGCTTATTGTATGTGTTTGGAAGAGTGTTACTACGAGGGGTATTATGACAGTAGATATTGTCAGGCGCTCTCATCAGGGTATCTGTTGTGAAAAACGACCCTGTCCTGGAAATGGTAATAAAGCAATGGCTGCACACAGTTTTCCTTGTCAGTTTTCCTTTTTTACGCACCCTCTTCCCCACTCCCTGCGTTCTTGACAAAATATTCATTTATCCGCGTCTTTCAAGTTTCTGTGACCCTACAAGGACAAAATAAACTAAATTTCATTCCCTCTTCAACATCTCTTCACTGAAAAAGTTAGGTTTGTTGGAATTACTCAATTTAATTATGTACATCTGTTCCACATGATTTAATTAAAATTTTTAACATAACTTTTTTGTAATTGCAAGAAAGTTATGTTAAAAAAAACTTAATTAAATCGTGTGGAGTAATTCCTTTTTTTAGTGTTTTTAAGTTCAGACTGTGACATTCTTGTCACATACTCACCACATCATAAAATAAACATTCAACTGTATACAGCAATTTCTTTAGGCAGTTTTTACCCTGTGATTACTTTTTTTTAGAGATATCTAAATTATCAAAGAATTTTGACAACAATTTTTGCCAACAATGCAAACATCCTTTATATAACCAGCGGATGGTGGTGAAAACATTACAGTCAACTTAAAAATATATATATTTGCATTTATACAATCTCTTTTTGAGGTGTCAAACTGGATTAAAAAAAATGTATGATTACACTTTAGGTTGGTTGTAAATTACTATGTATAAAGCGCATATTAATGCCTGACCTTATTCTACATCCCTTAATCAAATAACTAAACCTAAAAACTACCTTATAAACAGTAATTAAGAGTTTATTGAGGCAAAAGTCATAGTTAATTGCTAGTTAATAGCAAGAAATGGACCTTAATCCCTAATGTGACCCTTATGTGACTGAATATTGGAAACTAAAATTGATTGTAAAAGCAACCCTGGTCAAGACTATGTGAATACTAACAAAATTATATTTGAATGAATTTTGAACCAAATCATTTTACATTTCAATTACCTTCCAAACAATGCAATTATTTCAATAGTAAATGAAAGAACAAATAATGCTTTCACATCCTGAGTAGGACTATGTGTATTTTTTAATGAAGAAGTGACATAATAAGCCTTCATTATGATTACATGAACGTAAACAAGATTGGAAATAATTTTGTTTTAAGTGCATTTTACTTAAGTTACTTAAAACTTTGAATGAATGTAGTACACTCAACTATAAACACATAAATATGATATTGCGCTACACGTACGCACACACGCAAACAATCAAATTGAGTTTTTTGATCATTTCAAAAGTCATAAAAATGCTATAAACACTCCGGCATTAAAAGAAAAAATGCAAACATGACGGCATGTATGATTAGCCTCTCTTTCAAACACGAAATAATCGCTGTAGACACTTTTTCACTTCTATTCAAAACACACATGGGGGTCCCATTACGTCGCTGTAAAGCTTCGAAAAAGTGTTCCAAAGCAACCATGAAGACGAGAAGAAATCCATTCTCCGGAGAGACAAACAAAACCATTAATTAAAACAAGCTCTCAAACATCAATCTCTCTGCCTGTCACAAAATTATCATAATCTGAGAATGTTAAGAGTCTGTAGAGTAAACAGTTAATTTAGGGGAGTATTAATCAAAAAGTCTGCCTTTCTGTACCCCCTCTGTGCTGTGGCACTTGTACTTTTTCATCAGATGCACTTTGTACACTTTGCGCAGAGAGGGGGGGACTTTTAATTCACTTCTTCACATGTGCGCTTAAACGATGCCCACGACGCGATTTTCATGAAAAATCTAATTTTTTTACCTTGAGTACCTAAACATAATGGGGAGATTTTGTAAACAGAATGCATGGCATTACTATTAACCACCAAATGCAAAACAAAATAATTTTCTTCGGAATTTTCTTTCGTAAAAATGACGGCTCACAGTAAACAGATTCCCTTCTGGCATTTTTAAAAGCATAACATTTTTGTATCACAAACTAATCTTCACCGCCGCAAATGTTTGAAATATTGAGCTCTGGTGCTCGTGTGGGTGACTCAGGTTCAAATATGGCATGCAACGTGTCCCATTCACACTCTCTTGCCTTGACTTCTTATAACTCTCTATATAGGCCTACAGTGTCTTTGTCTAACAAAAGAGCCTAAAAAAAAAATGTTTTACTAAGGATGTTGCCCTGTCCATTATCAACACAATCAGCTATCGGCATCTCAGTGCTCTGGCAGCCCGCGCTATAACTGCGGATCACAACAGATGGCAAGAGAGTATTATAGCAGTTGAAGGTTTATTCACAGGTGTGCGTGTCTCTTTGAGTCAATGTTTGTGCGTACTATGTGAGGGAAGGTAAGAGATAAGCTAGAGAGAGGGGGGGGGTGGTGGTTTTGTAATAATGTTTGAGTGGGTGTATATTGTGAGTATACAAGCTGTTAATCTCTCCTGTGTAGCTGTGTTTAAATGTGTTTATGCTTCATTAAGCATGCATTACCTGCTTCATTACTGCTGTGTTTCAAACACAGACAATGAGACAATGAGACACAGTGTGGGTGTGTAAGTTCATTGCTCTCACATTCTGACCCGGGTCTGACTGACAGTCACCACCACATACCATTTGCCTTGTGGCCTTGACGCATATACAGTACATTTAAAGAAATAGTTTGCCAAAATTGCCTTAAAGGGATAGTGCAATTAACTTACCCTCAGAATATGAATTATTATCAACATTACTTTTAAAAGTATTGCTGGAAACACACAATTGCGCAATGCGTTAAAATGTATGTTAGGTCTACATTTGCACTGATTTGCACAGAAACTTTGTGGCTGATACTTATTTACACCAGGATTTTCCAGTACATGAAATAAACTTTATTATATTCTAGTTAAGTAGCTTTTACTTTATTTTTGTGTTCAGTTCATATTTCCACATGACACACTCTGTCTGCCCATATTAGCATCTGAAAGTTATGTTTAATTGTTGACAGTCGATACCCCAAATTCACCCAAACTATAGCCATCCATCCATGCAGTTATCAGCTAGAAGCATGTATGCTTTAAAGAGGTTAACAATACAAAATACTGCTCTTCTGGCAGAGCCAGGTCGTGGGTTCAAATCAAAGTAAATTCAAGTACCCATAATATGTTAAATTTAAGTGCAAAATAAGATGCTTAGGAAAAAAGCAACTTCCAAATGATGTTCAAATACTGAGTCACACACACTCATACATTCTTCCCAGAGTTTAACACAGTTCCCCTTATGGATCAACAAAAAGGAGAAAAGACTAAAGATTGTTACTCTTTACTCTGTGCCCCATTGGCATTGTGGGTATTTTGTTTTTGGTAGCACTCTTGACATGTTGTGGTTGTACGAATGTACGGTTGAATAACTATCTTTGAAAAAGCTTGTAGTGTGGTAAGATAGTTCCATGCCAGCCCAAATAATGTCTTATGGTAATGTGAAACTTGCCATGTGTACAGTGTACTCTCCCTCTCCCTCTCCCCCTCTCCCTTTTTTACTTAAAGAACAATTTGTCTACATTAGGCATTAACGAAGAAAATATAAAAACATACCTTTAAAGTGTGGTTGTGCCATTTCAAACTTAGCTATTTTTAAACACGGTCACATAAGGACAGTTTCTATTGTAAGATGTTGGCATATTTGTAATAAGGTTTACAGTTTTTCTCGATTGCTAAGACATTTCTTGCAAAACCAAACTTTCACCTCAAAACAGTTCAATCTCTGCTCAAAACTGAAATATGTTGTCAAATCGTGCCCCGAGTCAATCAAAATTAAAAACACTACGGAACAGTCACTAAACTACGGAAGCCGATAGGTGTCGTCGCGCTGCAAACAGAAAAACACCAGCAAATTCACAAAGCCTCTTCATTTGTTTGGTGACACATGCCCTGCAAATTCTCGCAACACCAACAAATACAGAAACACGCTGCAAATAGGCAACAACACAACGGAAGGCATTTACGCTTGTTTTCTCATCAAGAACATGTCAACAATATACAAAATAAATTATATAGGCTACCACAGGCTGTCAATAATCTTTTTTTTTTGTCAGTTTTTTGTACGTTCTGTTTAATGATTTTGCCACACGTGGGTATAAACGCACTTTTTATGCATTTTTCTATTCTAGCAGGCCGATTTGAACAATTTAACGATTGATGAAAACCATGAAACCATTTAAAGAAAATATGAAACATATTGTTAGCTGCCCGACATGCTTTCACAAGTATCACTAACATGGAAGGACGAAAAAGTTCAATATTGTTTAATCATTTATTAGGAACATTTAACATGATCGACAACAAAGAAAATAAGACCCAAATATAAGTTATTTGTGTATAACTCCACCTACGAATGTGGCCATAGGGAAATGAAGTGCGTTCCAGCCATTGTGCATCAGTTATTTGAGTCCCCCGGAAACACTTCCGTTGTGTTGTTGCCTATTTGCAGCGCGTTTCTGTATTTGTTGGTGTTGCGAGAATTTGCAAGGCATGTGTCACCAAACCAATGAAGAGGCTTTGTGAATTTGCTGGTGTTTTTCTGTTTGCATGTGTTTTCTTCAGTTGCAGCGCGGCGACACCTATCGGCTTCCGTACTAAACACTACGTAGAAAAATAGAAAACACAATGCTCAGGACATGAAGCTGGAGAAATAAATGTTTATTATTCACTGTAGGCTAAATGCATGTTGCAAAACAAAAAAAACCTGTGCATTTACACGTAGCACTTGTAAAAACAAACAGAAATCTTATGCGTTTGACCCTTGTGTATAGTAAGCCCATGTAAAAATAAAGTACAAAAATATACAAATAAGTGCATTACTCAGCCACAGTATCATGTCTCCGTACTTCATCCACATCACAGGCCAGGTTGGCATGACCCCATGATTGCTGATGGCAGCACATAATGTGACATTGCCACCACGCTGCCCAGGAACACCAACAATGGCCCGATGGCCAATCACATTACGGCCTCTCCTTCTCCTTTTGGTGAGATTACAGTTTTTCTCAATTGCTAAAACACAATTTCTGAAACCTTGCTCCATTTTCTGAAAACATTTAACACAAAACCTCATCTTCAAGCACTATTTACAAAACCTCTGACTCCTCTAGCAAAATGAAACTTTCGCCTCAAAACCGTTTTACCTGAGTTCAAAATCAAACACTGCTCTCAAATCATAAAGAAAGAGATCAAAATGATATACATCATCAAGCAGTCAGTAAACAATACACCAAAAATAGAAAACACATCCTTCAAAACATATAGTTCACAGGGAAAAGTACATTTTTTAATCTCAAAACAAATGGCTTATTTTTCCATTGACTTTTGATGAATGAAAACATAGCTCAAAATTGATCAGAAATTACTACTCTGCTTTGCTCTTTGTAATTTGTTTTTGTTCTTCCTCCTCCTTTTCCTCTTTCTTGCCCTCCTCTTCCTCTTTCTTGCCCTCCTCCTCCTCTTCCTCCTCGTCGCCCACCTCGCATACACACTCGTCCTCGTCCTCTCACATTGTTTCTTCTATCCATTCTCAGACTTTCTCCTTCCCACCTTCAACAACCTGTTTGCTCTCTGAACTGGCTTATATTGGTTGTGTCACATCATTTGAAACAGGTTAAATCAATTTTGAGTGGTTGTGTTCAATAAATGACATGTGTTCTCTTTTAGCATTTGATTTTTGCCACTTGTGTTTACCAGTATGGATGACATGTGCATTAGAGTGCAGAATGGGTTTTGAGAATAAGATTGTGTTTAGAGTTTTTGCGAAAAGTCTAAGTGAGATCTGCATATTGTGTTTTACAATGTGAAATGGTGTAAGGTACTGACAACAGACTGCACAAATAGCTAAATGAGTTCAGGCAACTGAGAACTTGGTTCAGCCAATGGGTTTTAGTGTTTTAGCAATCCAGAAAAACTGTAAACCCAGCTTCATCCATGTACATGTATTCATGGGGTCTTTCCATTGCATCCAGTTGAAAAACCCTCTGTAGAAATAGATATAGTTTTGTAAGTGATATGGAAAAAGTGATTTAGGCCACTACAGTAAATCACTACTTAGAGTAATCAACATTGAATGTGTCTGGATATATGCCAACCTGTACATACTGGAATCTTTGCTCTTTGACTCTGTCTGAGTTGCGATCAAAGGGCACTCTGTATAGCTGTTTCATGCGCAGTCTGTTGCGCTTGAGGACACGATCAACAGTAGAGAGGCTGACACTGTTGATACCCTCAAAATGTACATGGTCCTCAATGATCTTCTGCTGAATTTCACTCAGTTTAATGGCATTGTTCTCACGGACCATATCAACAATTAGGGTCTCTTGGTGTGGGGAGAACATACCTGTCCTCCCACCCCCATGTGGCAGAATACTAGGCCTACAAACAGTTAGACCAACCCTCTATTACAATACTACAGTACATTGGTACAGTGATGTACTGAAACATATATTTACTTACAGTATACTGTGGTACAGTATATAGTATGCCATACAGTAATTGCTGTCAACATTTACATACTGTACTATGTCAAAAAAAGGTAATTACCTGTTCTCTTCTCTAAATCTTCGGATTATGGTGGACACAGTGAATCTACTGATGTTTGGTTGTACCCTTTGTCCAGCCTCCCTCATGCTCATACCATGGACAAGAACATGGTCAATCACAGTAGCTCTGATTTCATCAGATTACTGTTCTTTGTCTTCGCTGACCACCTCGACCTCCTCTCACACGAACTCTTCCTCTCAGATTTCTATCCATTGTAGGGCCTTACAAACCAGTGCTCTCTGAACTGGCTTACTGTATATGTTCCCTCACATCATTAGCCACAAGTGTGATCTATTTTGAGTTGTTGTGTTCAAGTGGTGACACTTGTGCTTTAATTGTGTTTGACTTTTGTCACCTGTGCTCACCATTATGCAGCACGGGTGCATCACAATGAAAATGTGTTGGCAAGTTGTGTCTAAACAGGTGAAAAGTGCTTATAGTTTTGCCAAAAGAGTGATTGATTCAATCAGTGGGTTCAGGCAACTGAGCATTTGGTTCAGACAATAGGGTTTAGTGTTTTAGCAATTGAGAAAAACTGTAATGTGTAAAATGTTTCCTGGCTGGGGATTATTATTTTATGTATATTTTAACATTTAAAAAAAGATGAAATAATGTATTACAACACAACATCACATAGAACACATGGAGAAATAAGAAAGAAATAAACATGAGATGTTATTAGGTTTAATCAGTTACATAAAGGGTCTCATAATTTATATATATAAACTGAACAGTATTTTGATTTGTATTTTAGTTTTTGGCTAATTTTACACATCAAAAAAAATGAGCGATTATGTGTTTTACGGTTTTTTACCGTCTTTGCCTTAGTGCTCCGCTAAGTCTTTTTTTTATCTCAGTTAATGTTTGTAGTGCTGTGTGTTTGGATGTGGGGGTTTCATAGAGAATTAAAGCAGCACCAATGACTTCTGACATGAGAGCTCAAATCATCTAACACTTCTACATTAGCCTAATAGAATATAACTTTTTAATGTCAAAATTGCATATGCTACATGTGGGTCTAATTTTATTCACCATACGTTAAACCCAGTTAAAAATACATGTCTTCGATGCTTGCCCATCTTCAAGGCCAAGGCTTGGGTTATGGGAGGAGGGATGGCGAGGTGAAACTGAAAAGTTGCTGCCACAAATTAGGATTTTTGAGAGCGCGCTCCATAAAGAAGTGTCACGTTATTCTGCATAACACCAGCACAATGACGACACCTACAGGTCATTGATTAAACAACATAATAAAAGTCTTAGCGACCTGTGTGAATTACTGTGTGAATTACAAAATACAGAATTATTTTAATATGTTATTTAAACCTGAGATCTGTATGTTGTCTTTTTGTTCATTAACATGTACATAATGATGTTATATGACACCACACTAGTGAGTTTGTGTCACTGTAATTATTAAACACACACAAAATTTGTTTATCTCGCGTTGCGTTTATCAATAAATAAGTAATGAATTGATGTAATTTTTTGATTTTGTCTTATTTTGAGTTATCCTCACCCTATCACTATTAGCATCATGTTAACACCAGATCATTATAATTTATTAATTGTAATGGCATGTGTGTATGTGTGTAAATATATATTTTAAAAAAGTGTAACATTTAAAAATATTTCTTACTTGGTCACATGTCAAGGGTTGGGTCTTTGGGGACGAACAGGCATTATTGTTCCTGCCATAACAACACAATACCCAAATAAAATGGTAATTGTTTTTATCCAAGCATGGATAATGCGGGTTGAATTATTTAATTGCACATAAAATTATGTTTTATGAAAAAAGTGTTTTATTCATTTCCGTTGTAAATCTGCAGGACTTTTAAACTGAATCAGGAAATACGTCAGCAAAGGTCGTTGAATAAACCTGCTGCCGGTGTCATGATGACTGTCATACAAACGCTTGGTGAGCTGGTGACATTACAGTAAGAAACTACCTTTCCCCTTATTCTGGCGGACTTCATTTTGACACTTTTTCTCAGTACCCTCAAGCTCGAAACTCGAAAAGGGTCGTTTTATTGACATCATATTTTTGAGTTTTTTTTAAACGGGTTAATTTTAAAAAGACGGAAGAGTCTAGAATAACCGGGTCACTGTATCACTCCCATCAGTTTACACGACATGAGGAGTTTACCGTATTTCTGCCGAGGAAAAGTCATCCACGGGTTTGGACGAGGAAGCAAAGATCTGGGAATCCCGACGGGTAAGACAATTCCTGTGTTTTATCGTTTAAAGACACTACTGTAACATCTCTTTAAAATACGACATTTTTACTGTGGGCCCGAGATGTTTAAGTGATTGTGAGTCTATGTGGTTATTTAACCAACAAATGTTTTAACCATTAGAATTGTTCTTCTGAACTGAATGTTTAATGTAACATTTTCTTTTGATCTCAGCCAACTTCCCAGAGTCGGTGGTGGACAGTCTCCCTGCTGACATCAACACTGGTATATACTATGGGTGGGCACGTGTGGGTAACGGTGACATTCACAAGATGGTCATGAGCATTGGCTGGAATCCTTACTACAAAAACACTAAGAAATCAATGGTGAGTCCATCTCAAGACCATTCAAGGGTGTAACCTTCAATGAGTTTGTAGAATCGTTTGCTTTTAAAATATCTAGACATATCCTGTAACTATTATGTGCTGAAACTAAAAATCATTGTTATGCTGCTGACTCTTTAAAATGATATTTCCGCCAAAAATAGAGTGACGTTAGCTTGAAAATGTTGCCACTATTTCCTTAATGACTTGTAATGCATATGATGTCTCACATAATACATTTCTTCCTCTGGTGGTTCCTTGTAGGAAACGCATGTGATCCACACGTTCAAGGAAGATTTCTATGGCCAGATATTGAGTGTGGCTATGGTCGGTTACATTCGTCCTGAGAAAGGATTCGCATCACTCGGTAACTGCTTTAAGCTCTCACACTTTAATACCACAACATCCTGTATGCGCACCCAAACAAACCTTTTCACATCATAAAAACAAGATTAAACCGAGTGTCAATACAATAGCACACAGGATTCACGTCACACTTATTTTGAAGTTTTGTCTACGTTACAGATGAGTTAATTTCAGCGATTCGCAGTGACATTGAAGAGGCAAAGACAAAGCTGGATCTTCCGGAACACTTAAAACTGAAGGAGGATAACTTCTTCAAAACATCAATATCTACAACAGCCGATCAGATCATGAACGGGCACAGATTATAATATTATGATGACCTCTCTTCAGTTTATTGTTTATGTATTTAAAAAAATATATCCCAGTTATATTTGATTATTGTATTATGTTGTGGAAAGAGGGATTAAGGTTTCATAAAGCAGCACTGATGTTTTTCTTCAGTTTACGTGAAATGCCTCAATTGGAAGTCGAATCCTATCTGGCAAACAAAAAATTGCTTACGTAATGTTACACATTGAGCATATTCCTGAAAGAAAGCTCCCATTCACAGTTTAGCAGATACGTTTAGTTAGGGAGTCAAAACTAAATTCAACTTTCTGTTGTAATTCCTCCTTAAATGAATCATTCTGTATCTCCGATAGGGAATTTCTTCAACACAAAACTAGTGGTTTTTATATGGTTCTCACAGAACCGGGGCGTGCCATGAGGTGGAAGTCCAACCCTGAGATAAGAAAAGAGCCCCTCAAAAAAAAAAAAAAGAGCGACTGTTTACACAGATTGCAGTGACTGAATATAAATTTGGCTGTACATAATTATTAAAGTGAATTTTATTGATATTTTTAATATTTAAGTGTATACAGACGCCCTGTTTAGCAAACAGTTATGCTACTATGTACATGTATCAGTGATAGACCTTCACCTAAAATAAAAAGCCTTTTTTCCATATAATCTGGTTAAACATTTTTTAAAGAGACTGGTTGTCAGTTAACTTTAGTTCTGTTGCTGCTGGTATTGTGTCAAACTGGCAGTTCTCTGTTAAATCTGTATGATGGTATTTTCACAATCATTTAATGTTTAGATGCTATTATTTAGACTTTGGGCATTTACCAATGCTTTCTCAAATGTAAATAATTTGCTCATGTCAGGACGGTGCCTTAAATATGATGAATCGCAACACTAGAAACAGTTATTGCACAACCAGGCATTCCATTAAGCTTGACTATAATTAAAAAACAATGCCTTGTTTATGTTTTTTTTTATGTTGTCTGTTTCCGTGATCTATGGAATCAAAACAACTCTTTCTTGATGTCACATACATTGACACACACACATTATTTTGGGTTCTATAATAATAATAAAGCATCCATTAGAAATAACCTTGTCGTTCATTACTTGTTTTGCACCATTGTGTTAAAATTCCTTCATCATTTACTCACTCTTGTGTCATTTTTAATCTATATTTTCTTTTGTGTTTTGCAGAAGTCATACATAGAAAAATGTTGGTAACCAAAACCGTTGGCCCATTGACTTCTATTGTATGGACACAAAACCAATGCTGGTAACCAATGGTTTTCTGTTACCAACATTCTTCAAAATATCTTATTTTGTGTTCAGCAGTAGAAAGAAAGTCATGCAGGTTCGAGGTCGTGTAAATATTTACAGAATATTCATTTTGAAGGTGAACTATACTTTTAAAATGGATGAGACTTAAATCTCGAAAACAATAAATAACATGAATGTCAAGGCTAGGAGTGAGCAGAGCTTTTAATAAAGCAATAAGCCCCATGAAGCAATGGGTTATAGTCGTGCCACAACGCTCTCTAGCTGTTATAAAATGCACTTGTGACCCACTGCTTCGTGGGGCTTATTGCTTTTATTAAACATCAATTCCATATCCGTAGCCAGGTTTCAGAAAATAAAGTGATATTTAGGCTATGTAATGCGGTCAGCAGCTATAAATCGGGGTATTTTATAACGGCTTAGAACTCGGCTCAACCAATCAGTATCAATTCCAGAACTGACCGTTTTATAATGTTCGTTATTCGTCGTACACATTCATCCTAGTTCAGCTGACTTTTGGTTTAGAGTTTCATTCAATACAAAAGCTCAGACTGATGTGATCTAATGTTACACTCGACTATGTCTAATCTTTGATGTCACATGTGATGCCATCAGCACTGTGATCATTTTGATCAACTAATCTGATACAGCTCTAAAAACTCTTAAAACTATTAAACATAAGATACTTCAAATTTGCTTTAATCAACATTTCTGGACGTACTGCAGTTATTCCAGTCCAGTGTCTGTTAAATTTCAATGAAAGCAAACATTAGTAGTGCCAAAAATGATAATTTTACTTAAACACATACTTCAATAAAGTGGTTTCTTACTTTTCAAGAGCTGTATAAACCCACTGCAAATAGCCATGACACCAAATTCATTATACAGATATCTATCTGTATCCATCTAAACATGGTTTAATTTATTTGACAAAGAAGTGCATATTGTCATCTGTACAATGTAAATCATTCACAGCATCAATCAACAGAACTATGTAATACTGATGACATCTAAAATTACTGCAGTATTTGCAAACATTTGGAAATACAAACTCGCTTGACTAGTGCAAAAGCACAAACAAAGTTGACTAAAATTGTTTTGTGCATACGATATTTGCTCATAATGCATAGGACACAATATTATAAAAATTTGTTCGTCATACACTTTTGTCAAAATAAAGCCCCTTTTTCACAATCCACACAACTCCCAACACATCAAGACCCACATTTAAAATGGGATGCAAACTACATTTCATGTTAACAAAAAATTGGTGATAAGGCAATATTAATGTAAACTTTCCTCACTATTTCACAATTTACTAAAATCATGTAATAAATAAAATATATTGATATGCAAAGACAAATAAACGAAAGAATTATTAAAAATTATGTTTTATGTCATACTCTAACTCTGCCTCCTCTTCCGGCTCCTCCTCCTCTAACATGCTGTACTTAAACTTCCGATACACTATCCCATCCCTTCCCATGTAAACGATATCGTCGTCCTCATCCTCTTGGTCTTCATCTTTGTCGCAGTATTCCGGCTGTAGGCTGTCTTTGAGGGTGGCGGAAGTAAAGGGGTCGTCTGGGATTTTGGCGTAGCCGTTTGATTTGACCAGGGGCTTTGAGGGGGTCCTCTGTCGAAAGTGCAGAAAGTAAAAAATGGCAAACCACAAGCTCACCAGCACAAATATATGATTGTGAAAACAACAACGCCAGGATGAACTGAAGGCAGTGGCCCTTTGCTGAAAAAGTTGTGGTTCAGTCTGACATCACATTCATCTGAGAAATGAAAAAAGTCAGATTTAGGGAGCAAAAGGTTTTATATTGCATGTGATATATGTCAAAACGACAAGATGCTGTTGAAACACAGATTATATATTTTACCATCCAGTTCATTGCACAGGCAGCATTCCCAGGGAAATCTTGAGGAATGTCTGTGTGTGTCTTCTCCACAGCAAGAAAGACACCTGCCGTCCTCTGAGAGGCGCTGTAGAGCAGGGCATCCGGTGCAGTTGTAGGGCCCAGGACCCTTACATTCATTACACGATTGATCACAATATGCACATGTGTCGTTCTGTGCGAAACAAAAACAATGTTACAAAGCAGGCATATAGCATGTCAAGAAACAAGCCACATTCTAAAATATTTTAATAAAAAATTAACTAATGAATGGGATGAAATTGAAACTTCATAAAAACAGAACCCCGGTTGGTTTAAGTATTAAAAGACATTTACCGTTTTATATTGTCCACTTAGACAGTCAGATGAGCAGATTCCTGCTAACATCCCAAAACCTTCGTAACACGATGTACAGTAGATAGCCCCAGATCCTGTTTACACAACACAAAACATATTCATAAATAATAATAATAATAATAATAATAATGCATTTTATTTATGGCGCCTTTCAAAACACTCAAGGTCACCTTACAAGCAAAAAATTAAAAACAAGTCACTGCATAAAACAAAACAAAAAAAACACACAACAAACTCTGTAAATATACAGGTAAAGTGCAGTAGAGACTCAATAATACATATCATAAAAAAGCCTGTATAAAAATAAATGTTTTAAGACGTGTTTTAAAAGTCAGCAAGCAATTGATATTGCGAATATCAAGGGGAAGGGAATTACACAGGCAGGGGGCAGCATAACTAAAGAATCTGGCACCCATGGTAGCTAGTCGAATCTGAGGTATCACAAGAGAAATTGAAGATGAGGATCTAAGAGCACGTGAAGGGGTGTAGACATGAAGAAGTTGATTAAGGTATTGAGGTATTGAGGTGCAAGATTATGAAGTGCCTTGTAAGTAAGTAGTAAGATCTTAAACTCTACTCGATACTTTACTGGAAGCCAGTGCAACTGCTGAAGAACTGGAGAAATGTGCTCATTAAAAAGTGATCTAGAAAGAGCTGCAGAGTTTTGAACCAACTGGAGCTTATGTAGCAATTTAGCAGGAACACCCGTGAAAAGGGCATTACAGTAATCTATACAAGAAGTAACTAATGCATGAACAAGAACTTTTTTTCTTTTTGGTAGAAAGAAAGGGACGGAGGCGGAACGCAAGTGGAAGTATGCAGTCCGCGTGATATTATTAATAAAAGTTTCAAAGGATAGTGTGCTATCCATGAAAACACCCAAACTTTTAACCTGTGAGGAAGGAGATATAGCATTATTGTCAATGAACAAAGAAAAACAATTAGATTTAGACAAAACAGATCTAGTGCCAATAAGTAGGGCCTCAGTTTTGTTGCCATTTAGCTTCAGAAAATTAGCTGAGAGCCAATGTTTAATTTCAGCTAAGCAGCTGGATAAAGATGGTGGTGGAAAAGAACCAGTGGGTTTGGCAGACAGATAAAGTTGGGTGTCATCCGCATAACAATGAAAATGAACACCATGTTTCCTCAGAATGTAACCGAGAGGGAGTATATAAATAATAAAAAGAAGCGGACCCAAAACAGAACCCTGAGGAACCCCAGTGGCAACTGTTGATGTTCTTGATCTAAAACGTTTTAATTTAATACATTGAGTACGTCCAGAAAGATATGACCTAAACCAAAACAGAGGAGTGCCAGTTATCCCAATAGAAACCAACCTGTCAAGAAGTATCTTGTGTGAGACAGTATCAAAAGCAGCAGTCAAATCAAGAAGGACAAGTATAGTTAAAAGCCCAGAGTCAGCTGCCAACAGCAGATCATTGGTTATTCTGACAAGAGCAGTCTCAGTGCTATGGTGAGGACGAAAACCAGATTGAAATTGTTCATACAAATTATTAGTAGAGAGATGTACTTGAATTTGAATTGTAATACACTTTTCTATTATCTTAGAGATAAACGGTAAGTTTGAAATTGGACGGAAATTATCAACGTTAAATGGATCAGCCCCAGACTTCTTAAGTATGGGAGTAATAATAGCAGATTTAAGAAATGACGGCACAGAACCAGAGACAAGTGAAGCATGAACAATTTTAGTAATCAATGGCGACAAGGCTGGTAAACATGCTTTCACTAAAGGAGTTGGTAGAGGGTCTAACTGACAAGTTGAATATTTAAATCTTCTCCGATAGTGTTGGTTGTGGTAAGAGATAGACTGACAGGAATCATGGTAAAATGTGCTATTTAGTAATTGCTGATGTACACTTTTAACCTTAGACTCAAACAAAAGTCATGAAACGGTCACATAAATCAGTGGAATACATATCAGATACAAATAACATGATTAAACGCATGGGGTCTGCATTCGCAACAAAACCTCACAGGAATTTTTTTACAATTTTACAAGGTGGCTAATTTCCATTAATTCTTCTGATCTTACTGTGCTTTAGTACGATTTGCTTTTGCGCCAGTGGCGTTAGGTTCAATATTTAATATTGCTTTTTTCGAATATTTTTTTGTACAATTCACATTGTTCGAATTTATAAAAATATTTACATATTCATATGAGATTACATTTATATTACAGTTTATGCCACACTAGAATAACTAAAGTCTAAGATATTGTTTAATAAAACACATGCAATGCAGCAAGGTCAAAATTCCACAGAAATCCAAAACAATTCAGCCATTATTAGGCTACATTGTCTACATAAATATTTTTACCTGAGCTACGGTGACTCAAGATTCAAAGCTTAGACTAAATGAAATTAAACTCGTCATCCCTCCGATCTTTCTTGTCTGTTGTTCTTTTTTCTTACCTCTTATCTTAACGGCTCTCTAACTTTCATGTTGTAAATTATTTTGGATATAAGCATCTGCTAAATGCCTAAATGTAAAATTTACAATAACCTAAGGATCTGACATCAGTGATCAGACATTTTTAAATCACCATGTAGGTTTAAAGGAACAGTTCACCTAAAAATTGTAATTCTGTCATCATTTAATCACCCTCAAGTTGTTCCAAATCTGTGTGAATGTCTTTGTTCTGATGAACACAAAGAAATTCGGAAAAATGCTTGTAACCAAACAGTTCTAGGCCACCATTGAATACCATAGTAGGAAAAAAAAGATTTATAAATATCTTTGTTCTGTTAAACACAAAAGAAGATATTTTGATTGATTTCCTACATCAAAATATCTTCTTTTGTGTTTGGTTACAAGGATTCTTCTAAATTTCTTTCTCTGTGTTCATCAGAACAACAAAATGTATACAGATTTACAACAACACGAGGGTGAGCAAATGATGACAGAATGTTCATTTTTGGGTGAACAGTACCTTTAAAGGATATAGACAAACTTCAATGAAAATCAACAAAAACTTGAGGTCTGTATATTATCATATTACCTTCACATGTTTTACAGGTAGGGTGACATCGCTTGCACTCTCTGTCATCGTCAGGAAAGTAATGTGATGGGCATGTATGCAGACAGAGGCCGGACTTTCTCAAAAGGAGATATCCATCTCTACAGCTGAGACAGAAACCACCGCTTCCTGAACATTCCTCACAGGTACGATCACAAGCTTGACACACTCCACTGCTGCTGTTTACAAAGGAACTAAGGGAGAAATATGTGGGTATGGGTTTTATATATAACATATAGAGGTTATAGAATGTAAGATGCTGTTATTATGGAACATAATTAACAGGATGAATTAGGGTCATCTGGAACAGTGGGTTCATGTATGTGAGACAATGAAGCTCTGACATGTACCATTTAGTGTCAATTCAATTACAAAAACAATCATTATTGCTCTTGTATATGCTGCTCTCTAGAGGTTAAGTGGGAATAATGTTTGTCATTATGAAATATGACTCTAAGAACTGATTAATCTATAAATATTTGTTACTGACTCTCCAAAGTCATACTGCAAAACTTAATTTAACACCCATCTCTACAAAATAGATTTTGTGTGTGAGAGAAAAATTAAGGTCAAAGCTCAGTTATGTGATACCTTGGTGGACAGGTGGAAATACAGCTGTGTCCGAGCAGAAACAGGTTTGCTTTACATGTTAGACAGTCATTACTGTGATGGCCACTGCATGACGCACAGTTCATGTGACAATGAACACACTCCTGCCTCTCCTCATCACCATAGTAACCACTCGGACACGTGGACACACATGTCTGATCTGACAGATACAGATACACATACAAATAACATTATTTTGTATTTATATGATATATTCATGCAATACATCAGTATTTGTAATGTTATTAAAAAAAAAATTGGTTACTTTGCAATTTAATAGCAACAATTTAAAGGGAAAGTTCACCCAAAAGTGAAAATTCTCTCATCATTTACCCTTTTGTATGACTTTCTTTCTTTAAGAAGATATTTTGAAGAATGTCGGTAAACAAAAAAACAATGGTCTCCATTGTTAAATATTGTATGGACACAAAAACAATGCAAGTCAATGGGGCCCGACGGTTTTCTTATACCAACATTCTTCAAAATATCTTCTTTTGTGCTCTGCAGAAGAAAGAAAGTCAGTGGTATAAAATGACACGAGGGTGAGTAAATGATGAGAGAATTTTATTGTGTGGTTGATTAACTGCTGTTCACGGTTTTGTGAATTTGTGAAGACTATCAAATCTTTACATATAAAATATCTCTTGTAAGACCTAAAATTATGTTATTTATGTTCACTTATACACAAATTTGTGAGGATTCTTACTAAGCAGGAAGTGTTTGGCGTTGCAGGTGAGGCAGTGATCTTTGCCTGAGCTGGAACAGCGGAGGCAGCTGGAGTGGCAGTGCTGGCACTGCCCGTTACTATCCACGAACGTGTGCGGAGAGCAGTCGCTGAAGAACTCGCAGTGACCGTTCACATCTTTCCTCATGTTGGTGCCGCATGTCAGGCACGAGGACAGGCCGGGCCCTGAACACGTCAGGCAGGACCTGTCACAGTCTAAGATAAACACACACAAATTGGTTTAAGCACCAATAAATA
Organism: Triplophysa siluroides; assembly: GCA_006030095.1. Lineage (NCBI taxonomy): Eukaryota > Metazoa > Chordata > Actinopteri > Cypriniformes > Nemacheilidae > Triplophysa > Triplophysa siluroides. The sequence goes on from VCII01000179.1 coordinate 215,429, forward strand.
GTTCAGTTAAGAAATTAAACTTGAAAAATGTGAATCAATTACTGTTACATTTGCAAATACACTAAATGACTTAACATAAATGCACATTACAGTATTAGTTATATTATATAAGCACATAAATACAAGAGCACACCTCGACACTCCGTTTCGTCCAGGTAAGTGTCTGACGGACAGTTGTTCTGACACTTTCCGTTATAGTGTAAAGCCCCCGAACCCTTGCAGGAGATGCAGTCATCCGGGTCTGGTCCATCACATGCTGCGCAGTCAGTGTGACAGGACTGACACAGTTTCTGCTGGACGTTTGTGAAGAAGCCTTCGGGGCAGTCATCTTTACACCCGCCCTCATGCAGGAAGTAGTACTCTAGACACTCTGACAGACACAGCATGACCACAAAATCAGAAAATGGAATGGGTTGTGTAATTCACTATAAATAGTTCAATACATTGCACAATACAGAAGGATACTGTATATAGATGGATATAGACAGCAGAGTTCCTCACCACCGCATATGCGAGTATGATCACATTCGGCACAGCCGACTGGACAGCGCTCACACGCTCCATCTTTAACAAAGTGTTTGGGCGGACAGTCTTGCACACAGGTGTGTTTGATACGCATGTAGTCTTCTTCACAGCTCAGACAGTTATTGGCTTCCTCCTCACAGGAAGCACAACCCGCCGCACAGCTGCGACACACACCATCATCTGGGTAACCCCTGTGAAAACACCACAGAGCATCCGTGTGAATTATCATAGATTCATCTTTGTTGTCCCGTGTTGCCCATTTCAAGTTAATGTGTACTAATAAGATTCATTCTAATCTTGCATACTATTTAAGATACACATGTGCATGAACCTTTTACACTCGGCGACACATTTGTCATCCTGCAGATAGAGTTGGGCCGCTTTGCATTTCACACAGTGATGAGCGTCCTGACACTTCAAACAGCCTGCTGAACAATCTTCACAGCGTCCACTTGTCCGGTTCCCATACGTCTCAGCCTGACAATAGGACACACACGTCTGACCATTGGTAAGAAATATTCCTGTGTAAATAGAAGAACATACCCATAGATTTCAGATGAGTACATTTGATGGATAGATTTCAAGCATATCCTAATTGTTTTTCAGGATGTCTGAGCGAAAAATGACGTGCACTGGAATCACCTTTTGGACAGGACTCGCACTGATCTTTTTCCGGCCCTGAGCAGGACTTACAGGTGGAATAACACTGCTCACACACACCCTGAACTACACACAAATAAAATAAAAATCATGACATGACATGACATACTGTATAACACGACATCCAACATAACACAACATATAACACGTAACGTAACATGTTAGTGTCGTGTTATATGTTATTATGTTATGACATGACATAAACAAATCATATTATAACATAACATATACTATATTATATACATAACATGCACATATATTATGTTATAATGAGTTAAATGAATGTCTTACCGCCAAGAAATTTTCCATCAGGACATTTGATCCGGCTCTTGCTGACACACTGACCATTCACCAGACTCATGTCATCTTCACATTTATCACAGTCGTCATGATTCGGACCGCCACATGAACGACACCTGTGATGACATGGCTCACACTCCTGCTTCATGTCGCTATAGAAACCCTCCTTACACGTTTTTACACAGGTGCCATCTACAGGTGAACACGACAACAGTATAAAGCTCCTACGGTATACAGGTATGGGTTTATATGAAGGGTGTGAAGACTGGATACAAATAATCTAACACAAGTGAGCAACGCCTCACATCCATCATATTATTAGGGTAACTGGGGCTAGTTGTCACATGGGAAAGTTGACACACATGCTTTATTTCAGTAATGAGAAGGTTTGGAGAAAAATGACAATTACATTAATGTGTGGTTTTATAGCAGTTGTTGTTGGTTTCAAACTATTGATCACAATAAAACCCCAAATAGATGTTTTAGACTGGAGTTAACTAAAATGATGGACTAGCCAATAATTAAAATAAAATAAAACAAAACCATTTTGAAAGAGATCAAATTAAAGACATAGCCATTTATCATATATTTCTTAGTTTCTCTGTATCTGTATGTATTAAGTATTATGGCTTCTGTATGACATATCGCTTATTGCTCCTAAACTCTTTGTAAGTCGCTTTGGATAAAAGCGTCTGCTAAATGTCTAAATGTAAATGTAAATGTAAATCTGTAAGCAAAAAATGTTTTAGGTATGTTGATGAATGAAGGCCAATACAATAAGAGGTCAACATGTTACAGTATATTACCTGACAGTAAGAAGCCTTCCTCACACAGATAACAGTCAGTGTCATCACAGGTCACACAGTTATCGTCACATCGAGCACATGTCTTCAAAAACTTCTCCTCAAATGTTCCAGCTGGACATATCTTACGACAGCTTGATCCCAGTCTGCAGAAAGACGCTGAACATTCATCACTCTTTACATCATTAACACAGAGATTATAACCACAAAGACAAAAAGCATTAGACTTACTGGTAATAGTCCGGCAAACAAGCCATGCAGTGCTCTGGATTTACTGAAGGGAAAGTCATGCTTTTAATTCTCTTTTATCATATACAGGAATTCACTCAAAAGATGTAGCAGTTGCAGAAATCGGGGCAAATGTGAAAATGCAATTGAATATAATGTTGTTCTATAACAACAAACAGCAGTGTTTAAAGACATTGTACACATTTAACTAAGTTCTACAGAAAAAAAAATAGTTTTATCGCCTTTAATCCATATTATTTATTGCAGAATTTTTTTTATATTTTGGTGTTGGGTTTAATCCTGACCGCAGTTTTAGGACGCATGTATTATAGTGACCAGCAGATGGCGACGTTGCTGCATGTACAGCACGTGAGTCCTGAAGCTTTTCGGGGTTAATTGAGGTTTTTAGGCACAATAAGTACAATAGGGTGACATGCTCACGTTAGTCATTTATAAAACACCTGCTTTTATGTTTCAATGTCTTTCTTGGTGTTTTGAGGTATAAAAATGTGCAACCAGCGCTGTAGAGAGACAACAACGGTTTCAACGCCTGCACACACGCACGCACGCCGTTACTCACTCACTGGCACAGTCTAACTTTTGGTCCGTGTTTGGTTATTTTGAAATTGCATTCATATTTATTTATATTAATATCTTATTGTGTATTAATTGTATTCAATAAAATGAAAAGTACTCAACAGTAATTGATTCTAAGTGGAGGTCTACCGGAAGTTAAGTTTGGTCCACATAACGTTTGTTGTTGCCGCTGTAATGAATGACTTTAAAGGATAGCCAATATTTGCACTTTTAACTTCAAACATCATATTATGTTTTTTTTGTAATTTGGCAATTTTACAACATAATGTTCGCAATACTACAGTGACCATTATGTTTAAGTGCATTCGGAACCGTTTTTTGTGTATGTATTCCATATTTTTTTCTACCATATTTGTGTGTTAGAAAGATTTTATCGTTTATCGTTTGTCAGACTAAAATAGGCTGGTGATAGGCACTTATCTGCACTTCTAGTCTGATTTCTTTTGTAACAAATGTATAAATACATGTTTCTTTTTTAAGTGTTTAAATGACACATATAAGGGGATAGTTCACCCAAAACTATAAATATTTGATCATTAATTCACTTTCATGTCATTCCAGACCTGTATGACTTTGTGTTATGCAAAAGAATTAAAGGAAGATATTTTGAAGAAAGTTGCCAACCAAACAACACAGGACTGACTTCCATTGGATGGACACTGAGACAAAATATTTTCTTTTGTGTTTCACAGCAGAAAGAGTAATATGAATAGCATGAGGGTGAATCAATCAATCAAATGTCAGAATATATTTTTGGGTGAACTATCCCTTTAAAAGTAGTCTTTTACTAGAGTTGTCAATGATAATGATAAATGGTATATGCATTTAACATCCATTCAATGATATACTGACCGCTGAGGCATTTCTCACAGCCTTCCTCACAGGTAACACAGTCTTCATGATCCAGGTCTGTTACCTCACCTGCGCAGGAAGCAAAGTATTATGACAGGATTAGCTTCCAGTCAGTAGAAGAAGAGAAAATCAAAAGTATATAGATACTGTTGCCAACACAGAGAAAGAAAACCCATGACACACATTAACCACATCACATGCATGTACGAGCATGTAGAAAGAGGAAGAAAGTGCGTGTTAAATCTATAAATAGGTGAAGAAAATGAAACAAAGAGATTGTGTGACAGGTAGTGTGCAGTAGCCCTGAAGGCCATAGCGGAGGATCTGTTTATACATGTCTGCCACTAACGAGAAGAATTTCTCCCCCATCGTCTCTCTTCTGCTATTTCTGTCTGACTCCCTCAGTCAAGCTCTTCCCTCATGCACTATATATCTCTCTGACCATGATAGAAATTTGTTAGATTAGATAAACAGCAGTGGGTGTCGTGAGAAGCCAAACATAATTTACCTAGATTTTCAGATATATGCCGGTTTAAAGCGATCCAGCATGGTACACGTGCTTCAAGTTCATGAAAATCATGTCCTGATCACATTTTAACCTCCAAATCAAAATTAAACGTATTCTATAACAAAAAAGCCTTTACCTTTTCATATTAAGATTCATATTTTACGACACTTTGTTTTATACACTATAGTTTTACACCATTCATTATTAAATCACTTAAACTCAAAATAGGCCATTTCAGTTGTAATAAATTACGACAACAAAACAAAACTTTAAATAATAAGTATGATTTGTAAAGCTATTTTGATTGTACAGTTAAGGCAGCACATATTTTATAATGCAGAAATGCAATGCGTTTCTCATAAAATTAATGTTAAAAAGGTTAATTATTTTAATTAATAATATATACAATTATAATAATATTTACACAATATACAATTACAATAATAATGATGATTATTATTATTGTATATTATGCATAACAATTCAAGAATAATATAAATAAAAATGATTATATAATACACATTTTGGGGTGAAATATGCAGTTTTTCATAGATATAAAATGGTATAAAAAGATATAAAAGTTGTCAAATTACAGAAATAGACTGTAAATCGGGTGTAAAATAACATGTACCTGTACGTATAATAAAATGTACACGTTTTTACATGTTATTTTACTTTTCTTTTGGGGTCCCAGCTTTCGTGATATTACAATTTATATGTGTTTTTACAGTGTGTACAATTTATCTAAAAAGGATTTGTGGGGTTTTCGCGATATTAGATTACTTTAGATGGTTTCTGTGGCAACAAGATAAACAAATGTTATGTGGCCCAAACTGAACTTGCGGTAGACCTCCGCAAAAAATCGATAACTGTTGAGTAGTTTTAATATGATTTAACACAATACACAATAAAATATTAAAATAAATTAACATAAATATAAATGAAATAAAATAATTGTTATATTACTAGCCACTAGCCAGACCGATAGCCAAACACAGACCGGAAGTTCAGTTCAGTTCGGTCAGGCGCGTGCGTCCGATGAAACCGTCTATAATAGACTTGTCTTTTATACAGGACCTACATTTCATCCATTAATATAATATTTTTTACACTCCAAAATAAAGGAAGCTGAATCCTAATAGCAGTCAGAAAAATAAAGTGTGCAAAAAGCTAAGCAAGACAGAACATTCTGAAACAGGTATGATTTAACTGACCCTCTCCGCACTCCAGTTTGGCACATTTCCCGTCTGTGGGGTAGTAGGAGGGGGCGCAGTAAATGCAGTGGCCTTTGGAAGTACACACTGTGCAGTTTGGAGGGCAGGGATCACACGTTCCCTTTGAAGAATGGTAATAACCCTCTGGACAGCTATCACGACACTCCCCTTCAAAAAGGTAACGCTCCACTTCAGACTTATCTGTAGGAAAACAGAAAAGAATCAGGAATAAAATGATAAGAACCAAAGCACAGGATTCCTACTCCAGGGGGAAGTTTTGGTTTGAATATTGAGGGGGTTGAAGTGTGATTTTGAAGTTCAAAGGTTTTCATGATTTCAAAAACCTTTTAATTTAAAGGTTTATGTATGAATGAATAAAATCAGTTAAACATTAGTGTCAACATTAATTACAAATTAAAATTAATGATTTGGACCAAATAATTAAGAAAATAGCAGTTAATAAGAGCCCAGAATAGATGTGAATTCCTTCAATACAGTTTGGAAAGCATCCCAGGGTGAAAAAAATGCCAAAAGAACACTTCTGCAAATTTAAAGCAAAGATTTTACTTTTAAAATGCTCAAAAATAACATATCTTTGATTTATTTTATTGTATTTTATCTTTTTTCTGTTTGATTTTAAAATAAAATAAAATATAAGAAAAGGTATGGTAATAGAAATTATATAATAGAAATATTAAATATCTGAAATCATCTCAAATAATTGTACAGGTAAATTAAATGATATTACATTAAATTACATTAAATTACATTAAAATAAAATAACATCTTAATTTGTCACATCACACAGTTATTCTCATTTTTGTTATTTCATAACTATCATGAATTGACTATTATTCTAAAATGTGGACAAAATATAAAAAAAATCATTTGTAATAACTTTCCCACAGTAGTTTGTTTACATTTATTATTGTATATTATTGCAAGTAAAACTTTTTTAAGGCAATCACAATGAACAATTTCAAGCCAAATTAAATCTTTACTCTTGAACATAACTAGAACACCTGTGATTTCCATAATTTCCTTCAGATTTTAGTTCCATTCCATATTTAAAAAAAATTGATACTTTCAGGTTTTCCATGATCTCACTTGTTACCTATGCCACAGCGGCTACATCTATCCGGTCCTTCATCTTTACATTCAAGACACGTGTGGTGGCAGAGAAGGCACTGTCCATCCCTCTGATACTTCCCAGGATCACATCGGATCACACAGCTGCCCTTATCGAAAAACCTGCCAGAGATGAAAGACTTAAACCTTTACCCTCACAACAGACATATACAGTCCTCCTGCATCGCAACCACCTACGCTGCCATCAGAAACAAGCCATCATTGGTTCATGCATCACCTGGTGGATGAACAGCTGATGCAGTCTTCACTCTCTGGTCCTATGCACTTGTAACATGTAGCGTGACAGAGTTGACATTTCAGATGTGTGCTTAAATACTCCCCTGAGATGCAGATATAGAAAACACATTAATAATAAACCTCACCCAGTCTGTCTGAATGCGAGAGCAGGACTGTGAATTACATAAAGAAATAATATCTACAGTCATGCAATTATTCAAACTTTACTTGGGGTGTAATGATATATGGCGATTTTTTAGGATATGACATCTGTTTGATCCTATTGGCTGAACTACTAAAACATAAACTGCATCAACATATTTTTATTTTATAGTTCACCCTTTAAAAAAGTAAAAATGATGGCATTTATACATCCTCATGTCATTATGACTTCATTATGTGGAACACAAAAGAAGATCTTTTGTGAAATGTTTCAATAGCTTTGTTTCTATACAATGGAATCCAATGTTATTTGGTTCCCAAAGATTCTTTGAAATATCTTCATATCTTCAGTCATACAGGTTTTGAATGAATTAATATATTAATAAAATATTCATTTTGGGGTAATTTTATGTTGTATGTGCAAGAAATAATTGTTAAAACATTATTAATGTTTTTCAGTTTCATGTAATTTCTAATGAATTTTAAATGTTTAAATGCTTCAAATTTAAAGTGTATTAAACCCATAGCCTTTACATTTTGATTAGTTATTTATAACATACAGTATATATGTTTCCAACTGCATCAGAAATATTGTATGTTTTAACAAAAGCACATCTGGGTTCAGAACCAGAAGGAAAGATGGAAAAATACAAAAGGAAACCAAAGTGCTTACCTGAGTTCATATGTTCAGAGATAATGAGAAAGGCGTCTGGATGAAGGTTTGGCCAGATGCCATTTGTGATTGTAGATGATTTAAAGACCATGAGAATGCCAGATTTATAAATCAAAATGCTCACAAAGCATGCAAGCCCGAACCCTGGTTAAAAACCCAGTCACACTGCACCCGTAGGATCAGCATGTCTTTAAAAATAACTTGAAAAGTTGAATATTATAAAAAGATGATTTAGAGATTATAATACATATATTGATCTCACATAGGGACAAAATGAAGGAAGAATATAAAAACCCAACTCAGCTTATTAACTCTCATCTATAATTCCAAAAATATAAAGTAACTATCATATTTAAATACAACATTAAAGCTGTAAATTTTAAGTTCTCAGAATTCAAACCTGTCCCAGATCTCAACCATGATGTCATGGGACTGTGAAGAAAGCGTTAGATATTGAGCTGACCTTTGACCCCAGACTGACCAGTGTGTTTGTGATTTACCATAAAGAATCATGGAGGTCCGTGGTTGACTGACCCTTCTTACGACCTCCGGTTTACGCTCGGACACACTCCATTCATTTTATCCTGACGCTCCTGAACCAAACATTCAAACACAACACGTCCCAAATGACCCAAAAGTCACAGCAGCTCCTACTCGAGCTAAATTACCCTAAATCAACTAAAAAAATAACAACCGCCGTTTGACGTGTAAAAACTGAAAACAGGTTTAGCAGTCACAGTGATGGCTTTATCATGTTATCCAACACAAGGACAGTCACAATAGTTGCTCGGGGGTGCAAATATTCTAGAAATGTTCATTTCTTCACAGGTCACAGGTCAAAAGAAAAGGCAGAATGCATATTGTCTCTTTCAAACGGTATTGTCAGCATCCGAGCGCTTGTGGCTTCCCCTACAAATAAGGCTTCTCTGTTAGAAACTAAATTGTTCCTTTCCGAACAAAAAGGGCCTTTTGTAAAGAAAACAAGGAGAGGCTGAAATCATTCTCACACCGGTTCACCGCAAGAACGCTACACCACAATTTTTTTTTAAAGCCAATGAGCAGTGGTGTATTGTCTAACATCTTTATAGATTTGAAACAAGTCCAACCCCAAGTCCTTCTTTCAGTCTTTAAGCATTTGTTTTATGCACGCTCAAAAATGTAGTAAATTTAGTATTTAAGTACAGTAGTAAAGTAAGAGGAGTTCCACACCAACCGCGAATTAAGCGTTTTGCGCGAGTAAATTACATACACAGGCAATGCAAAGACGCAAACTCGCGGCAGGCAATGCGAATGACGCTAATCGGGCGGCACGATAGCCGCGAACACATTGCCGACTCCTCTTCCGCGCAAGTTGAAAATATTTGTCAGCTCATGTCACTTACGTGAAAATAACGAACTTTTAAAAGGGCGTGGAACGCGATTGTTTGCGTTTGGTGTGAACCCAGCATAACAACATACCTTTTTATAACAAGCCACATGGAATGAGGTATCGGATTTGGAGATGCCCATGGCACAGACATAACATGAATTAAAATATATTCTGCATAAGCAACTAATTGTATAAGCGAGGTATCTAAAAGAGCAAACAAAAGTCTCATATAATCTCTCTGAAGTCTTGTTTTTATTTTAAAGTTCATTAATAAAAAGATCAGTAAACCATTTGTTTTTCCAGTCTTCTCTACATAAAACATTTTCCCTGGCCCTGACTAAAACAAATCTTCATCTAGACTAACCGTTCATGGCAACTGGCTAAAAAGAGAAATATAAAATAAATTTGGATCACCCCCCTCCCCGTTTCAATTGACCGTGGGTGCAAAATATATTTATAAGGTTAATAGTGATAAAAATACATATATACAATAAGAAAAAAAAACATGACCAGAGTAAATGTAACACGTTTGAACATTTTATGTTATCCTATATAACATTAGTTAGGTGATGTTGCGTGTACCGCAGGAATCGTACTACAACGTTTTGAATACACGATGACCGTGGCTGGATAATCCCATCCCACCACACTCAACTCATTTCAACTATATGAGCATTTATAAATCTTTTTCATAAATAAAAGGCTACGTCATCTGAATCCACATCATTCATAAATAAAAGACACAGAAATCCCCTTAACATTGAGGAGAAGTGGATTGGTCACACATGTCCTTAATGAATGCAGAATCCAATGGTGTAGTGTAGTATTATTAGTTTAACTAAACATTTCACGTAGTTTCCGATTTAAATGTAATGGTTCTCCCTTATTTCAGGATATGGCCATGTGTAATATGCGTCTCTAAAATTTGGACTAGTTAAAAAACAATGCATTGATAAATATTTGTTGATTTGCATCATTGGATTGGACAGAAATGTGTATTTAATAATGCAACATCCCTTTTCATTGTACACAGTCCAAACAGTTCCAATACATCAATAGCACCAGTTATGACTAAATAAAAGGATGATGTCATTTTACGCCATCATCAAGACCATCTCTCATACGTATAAATACCTGGAATAATGAACTATTTTAGGTGGCCATTAAAACAGAACTGTTTCAATTTTTAATATGCATGATGAATCAATGGAGCAGAAATAGCCACAGAGGGAAACGTAAGAACTTAAAACCACTGAAAAATTTCACAGGTTATAATTTTAACACTGGCTTATGAATTGGAGATACAAGTTTATAGGGATTAAAAAAAAACATTTTAAGGATATATTATGATGGTCTGGTAAAGCAAAAAAATATATAAAAAAAAAAGGTTTTCGCACCCCATTTCAGGCATAACTAACACCTGCGGTTACGACTAGGTTCCCATGAAGTATTTCTCAATCACGCACATACACAAAAAAAACGGTGAGATTTGAGCCTGAGATGGAGAATGTTTGAACAGTGAGAGGACCTGATTTACATCACCGCGCACTACCAGGTTATTCATGTCAATACAACACTCATCACTTTCGGGAAGTACCTGCTGTACCTCGTACCAGTCAATGAGTGAACCTGTGCTATGGATTATTATTCTCCGATATGCTTATAAAGGTCTTGCTGAAACTCTTAGAGGTTGTCAGAGTCATTTATTCAGATTGTGCACAACTGGCTTTGATCATCGCTTTCATTGTACTTGTGGAAAAATGAAGCGCAAGTCAACACCAGCATGTCTTTCCAAATTCTTCATCGGACCCAAAACAGAAACAAAACAAAAAAAGATAAAAAAATTTGGCATCCATGCTTTGGTCACAAAATTCTGACATGTATGATTTGTTGTTTATTATGGATCCCAGTCGCACCACCCTGACAGCTTCACACACACGCACGCACAGACAGATAAAGGTAGGTTTGTTGTAGTTCTGGCATCGAGAGACCTCACGATGTAGTTCCGTATTAGAGGTTCTCAAATGGAATATAAATTAGCGGAACGTGAGCGGCGAGTGTAGCCGGAGCGGTTCCTTCAGCCCTTTAGTGAACACGTTCTACAGCAGAGCTGCTGCAAAACCTTCCTCTGGCACAGATTGTTCTTTTTCACAAGCACACAGAAACTCCCCTCAGCCCATGATTCTTCATTTGCTTTCCACAGAGCAGGAAGAGGAGAGAGGAGCAGAGACAGAGCGATTGGTCGGCGGACAGGTAGTGGATTGGGTCGCAGTGAGAGGTGAAGGTTGCATTTTTTAATCCAGTTGATTGTTGGGAGGAGGAATATCCAGGTGGGATTGAAATCCAGCATTGAAAGATTTGAAGGGAAAGATCATCGGGAAGAAAAGGAAAACAAACATTTAGAAAATGATCAAGAGAAAATGTGTTCACTATCAATCTCAAGAAACCTGTCAGAAAACATATTCACCCCAAAATCTAAATACTAGATGAATAATAAATGGGACAAAGGGCTAGTTTGAGAACCACTATGGTTTTATATAGCACAAAATCATATAATTTTATGCATTGCAATACGAAGAATATTACTAAATTTGGGGGTAAAATATGACATTAAATGGCACAATATCGTCTTTTCACTTCGCGGTTATCGTGGCTAACCAAATTCTCAGTAATTATATTAATCACTGCATCTTTTTATATTTTTTTACATCAAATTATTTTTTTGTTTAATGTAAAAAACAAACAAATTAAGTGTCATACACATTTTTTTATTCTCACGAGTATGACAATATACTGGTTTTGACAATAACCATGATAATCGAAACCTTGTAAATTCTAGCATTAATTGTTCATAAAAAAAACATTTCAGTAGACATCGTGATGATATCGTATCCGGGAATTATTTTTGGTCAGGGGAAAGTGTTTATAGTCGTGCCCCGTGTGTAAGCGCTAGGTACGGCGTAGCCTACGCTGAGCCTGACGCACACCTCTCCAAAAATATAACAATGCGTCAACTCAATTTGGACCCTTCCACGGGCTGCAAGCGCTGTGATTGGTCTGTTTGAATCCCTCCCTCAGGTAAAAAAAACTCGTTATCTTAAAACTCTAAATTATTTAACATCTCAAGGTGCAACAAAAGTGACTGTTTACTTGCCGCTATCACTGCTAATGCTTCTCAGACAGCGTACACAACAAGCTGCTTCTTCTTCAGCTTTTGACTTGGTTAGACAATCAACATGCACGTGGACACTGGCGCCTAGTGGTCATTGCCTGTCGACTCGGACAATGGCGCACAAGTATAAATGAAAACCGGCACGTTGCCTACGCCGTTGAGTCTCACGCACGACCATAACTTGCCCTTTACCGTGAAGTGAAAATCTGATTTCATGACAATCCTAACAGTTATCATTGTTGGTGTAACGGGCTTTTAATCATGACAACATTAATCATGATTCAACATCGTGTAAGATTCAGATCAGAGACTGGATGAACAAACAACACGAAATGAAAAGGGAAGAAAGGACATGAATGAAGTATACTCACCATCTTTGCAAACAGTGCTGACGAGACACACGCCGTTCTCCAGGTTATAGCCGCTCACACAGGAGCTGCAGTTTCTCTCTCCTGGACCCGTGCACACGTAACAGGTGGGGTCACACCTGAAGAATCACGGTGACAGTCAGATTGCATCATTACAGCTGCATTGTAAAACCTTTTATGTTTAGCCCAGGGATACTGACTTCTGACAAGATTTCTGGACATCTCCATTATCTGTCACCTGTTCTGCCAAATAATACCCCACACTGCAGCTGGAGACGCAGCGCCACTCCTCGAAGTAAAAGCCCGGAGTGCACTCGTTACACGCTTCCATGCCCGTTCCTGAACACAGGGAGGACCGTTACAAGATTGCGAATTGCAAATAATTTGGAAAATACTTTGGAATACTTAAGTAAATATACAAAGATGCTTTAGTGAAGCAGAAATATTAAATCATGAACAAGTCAACTTAGGGCTTTTAACAATTAATCACAATTAATCACATCCAGAATAAAACTGTGTGTTTACATAATATATGTCTGTGTACTGTGCATATTTATTTTGGATTTATGAACACATACACAAACATGCATATACTTAAGAACAAAAAACAAAATATAAAAACGAATAACTGTTCATATATACATTTTAATTACATATAGCTAGTAATATATACATGTAAATATTTACTAAATATAGACATGTATGTGTACGTGTATGTCTTTATAAATACAAAATAAATATGCACAGTGCACAGACATTTATTATTATGTAAACAAACTTATATTCTGGAACATAAATGTAAATTTTCCGCTGAACTAATGGTTTAAATATAGAATTTGAAAATGACTGTAATTCTGTATATCAAATGTATGTGCCCATGATGCTTTATTTCCACAAAAAGATCCATTACAAAGGTGCTAGATATTTAGAAGAAAAACAAACCATACTAAAAGCCAAGAAAATGTATCTTGTAAATGAGAAGTTAAAATAAATTAAAGTTTGTAATAAACAGTTTTTACCTGCACAGGTGGCACAAGTAGAGTGGCATTTTTCACACAGCCGTCTGTGCCCATTATAATAGGTGCCAGGTTCACAGCTCAACTGGCACTTATTTCCCTGTAGACTAACAGTAAAGAAAGGCAGAAGAACAGAAAGAGGGAGAGACAGAGTAAAGAGATTTAACACAAATATTCATACTGTCGGTTTACTTCATTATTTCGGTGCATTTCCGATTGAAATGGAATTTCATCTTTTCTGCGATTTGATTGCATTTTGAAATAGAACTGGCAGCAGACTGACAGTTGAAGGGGAGGAGTTAACAGATGCTCCACCCAAGCCATCTAACATACGTTATTTAAGATGGATGGTCATTACAGGAAGGAAGTGCATTTTCAGATTTTACCTGATTATGAGGGCACACAAATTTTAAAATGAGAATGACCCACATTGATAAACTATTTACAATAAACGCTGCAATATTTCATGAAAAAATAGGCATTGTAATGTTTTTTCACTGAGACTTTAAACACTAAATTAAAATGTTATTCAACAAGAACTAAAGATTAGTAATAATGAGATAAATATTTCTAAATTTGCTGAATTTAGGAAAAAACTAAAATATCTTGCGAAACCGTACAGCACTCTGCTTTAATTCAATGGAATAAAGTGATTTTCTGATATTTATAAAACTATTTTTTAAGGTGAACAATAAGTTCTTCTTTATAAGACTTCCTCTAAACGGTAATAAATGAACATTTACTGCCATAGGAGGGAAAATAAATACTATGGGAGTCAATGGGGGATGAGATCTGTCTGGTTACTGACATTCTTCCAAGTATCTTCCTTTGTGTTTAGAAGAACAAGTACGTTTACACAGGTTTGGATCAACCAGAGGGTGAGTAAATAATGACAAAGTGTTCATTTTTGGGTGAACTGTCCCTTTATAAATTAGACAACAGGCAGAAAGGTTACTCTCTCCTGCCATCCCTTTCATACCTGCCGTAGTCTAAACAAGTCTGAAAAAATCAACAAAGGAGGATTAAAGTCCAAAGAAGTAAAACCCTTCATGGTGGATTCAGAGAAGTCCTGGAACATATTTCCAAAGCATTCACAGAAAGCAGCTGCTCCGCATTACAGCATATGGTGTGCCATGACCTGTTTTTGCCTTTTTCTCTGTTTTTCCACCTCTCTCCCTCTCACTCACTCCTTTATCTCACGTAGGAAAAGCTAAAGCCGAATCGCTCACTAGAGACTGTATTTCAGCACAGATTGGAACCTAAGCGCTTCACAACATGTATAACAGGATGTCTCCAGGCATATTTCACAGTTTAGTCAGTGTGACCTTACCATGATAGCTTTCAGTGTAGCGCTACACAGGTATGATCTGAGCCTCAGTTTACGAACAACCAAAACCAGACTGTAGATTCTGACTATACCTCAGTCCAAATCTTAGCAAAAAGAGAGGTAGAATATTGTATTTGAGACATGGAGGTCTTACCTGAGCCCAGTCTTGCATTCTGTGCAAATGTTCGCTGAGGTACATTTCTTGCAGTTCTCGCTGCATTTTCGACACATACTGGAATCTGCGGCAAAAAATGTTGCGTAAGGCCTCAAATGCAACTAATGCCATTATTGTGTTTATACATGTTCTTATTCTCAAATAAGAACAAACAGAGCCTGAAACGTAATATCGTTTATATAGTTTCACCTTTTTAAATTGTCATTTAAAGGGATAGTTCACCCAAAAATGAAAATTCTGTCATGAATTTCTCAATCTCAAGTTTTCCAAACCTGTATAAATGTTCTGTTAAACACAAATAAATATATTTAGAAAAAAATGTTAGAAGCTGAGATTTTTGGGCCACCATTGACTACCATAGTAGGAAAAATTGAAATGGTAGTCAAAGGTGGCCCAGATCTGTTTGTTTTCCTAAGTTCATCAAAATATGTAATTTTGTGTTCAACAGAACAAAACAAAACAAAATTCTACTATGGCAGTCAATGGTGCCCCAGAAATCACATTGACAGAATTTTCATTTTTGGGTGAAGTGTCCCTTTAAACGTTGCTAGTTCCTGATCTAGCATATTCATAGAATGTGCCAAGGAAAGATCATGTGACCATGTAACAAAAAAACCTACAACTACAAGCCTTGCAGAAAAAATCTATTTAAAAAAGATTAAAGAGCTTGTCAATAAGCGTGCAAGGTTTTCATAAGAGTGACACGAGGTGTAATTGGACTTGCCGAGATCCAGGTAGAAGCCATCTGGGCAGGAGCTGACACAGGTGTTGGCTCCCTCCATCAGGTACAGCCCCGACCGGCAGGTGGAACACTGATCACTGCGACTGCCAACGCAAGACTCGCACAAGGGAGAGCATTTCTTACAGCGCTTCTTATCGTCCCGGAAAAATCCAGGTGGACACTCGGGCACACACATCCTGAGGAGCACACAGACAGGGATAGAAAGACAGACACAGACAGGAAGAAGCAGAAAAATCAACATCTGGCAGCCACGTTCACCAGGAAACAAAGGCAAGAGTCTGAGGTCTGAGAAAGTCATCAGCTGCAGATGGCTTGTGTAACACTGGCTGGTTGACAAAACAAAATCTATAAATGTAAGCGAGACATGCAAGTCTGGATATGCAGATCTTTGATATGTTATGCAGATGCGCAGCTGTTGTCAGCATGTGTCTTGGTGTTTTTAAGGGGTAATTAATCTTAAACTCTTTGGTTTCCAAATATATATTTTGATTAAAAATGAAACAAAGAAGTTTCAGAAGTAAAGTATAATCTTTCTTACAGCTATTTCACATTGGGATTAGGCCTATCAAACGATAAATCACGATTAATCGCATCGGGAATAAAAGTTTGTGTTTACATAATATATGTCTGTGTACTGTGCATCAAACTGCAGTTGGTTTGTTTTGATTTAAGCCCTAATAACTAAAAAACAGCTAACTAACACAATAAATTACATAACTTTTTTTTTAAACCGAGTCATCTCATTATGAACAAGCTCTTCATTTATACATGTATGTTTTTGTGTTTATAAATACAAAGTTAATATGCTATTAACATTAATATAATACTTATTATGTTTGTTATGTATGTAATATCAATATGTACATTTTGTCCGATAACAATAATTCTTGAACATTGGAAGCCGATAACCGATACATTGGCCGATAAACATTTTCTGATACTGAACATTCTATTTTTCCCCTGAAAATCATGTACCAAGCCTACTTTACACTAATTAAAGATTATTTAACTTTCTCGAGGTCTTGAGACAGAAAGCATTCAGACAGCAGTCAGCTTCAAACATGTTTTTGTTCCTAGAATTTACACATTCATAAATATCTACATACGACATCAACATTGTTTTGCTAAGAGCAGTAAGTGAATGATCATGACAGAATGACAGTATTGTACTGGATTTTAACTGTGAGCAGCGTGCAGCTGAAGTGCTTCAACCAGAGGAAATGATTCATAATTTATCGGCTATAATATATCGACCTAAGTTTTACTATTATTTTATTTAACATAAAAAATTACCATTTATCAGCCGATACCGATATGACAAATAATATATCGTGCATCTCTACTTATTATACTACACAGTACAAAAAAAACTAAATATAAAAAAAATATTTTGCGCATTCAAAATTGTTTAATTAAGTGACAAGAAAATCTTATTTGTCGATGATTTTGCAGTCAGATTTTCTTGTCGGTATCGGCCGATAAATGGTCATTACCATCGGCCGATACCGATATGGCAGATAATTTCAGAATCAGATAATTTCAGAGTCAAGTATTCAAGACAGCCCATAATAAGTGATAATCAACTTCATACCAACATTGTTTTTACTATAATATTATGACAATGTTAAAACTATTACAATGTAAATCAATCTGGAACAACTTCCTTCCTGCCAAACCAGGAGCACTGTTAACACGGCTCAACAAATCAGACGTGGATCCCTTTGTCAAAAAAAGTCATTCCTTTGGGATGGTAGTTCTGCAGAAACATTTATTACATCTGCGGTTATTACACTGAAATGATTTCAGCAGTCTACCTGGTGTTGTTCTTGAACTTGAGGAAGTAGTGCAGGCAGGTGATGCACTGCTGGGGTCCCGGACCCTCACATCCGTTCTCCCCGCACTCTGGGTGGCAGGGGCCTTGTGTGAGAAAGCAGAATCTAATGAGTTCAGAGGTTTCTTGCTGACGCTTTGTGATGTGCAGAACATCAATTAGGAAGCATTACCAACATATTCCTCACTATATTCTTCCTCAGGTTGAGACTCGGCCAGTGAGCGAGGCTTGTCGCTGCGGAACGAGTACGGGTGCACGGAGGTGCCATAAAGCACCAGCGACCACTCTTTCAGCTTGCCTGGAACAACCACAAGTGGATTATTGAACGATAAGATTTAGTCTGTATAGTATAAATATATAGTTATAAGCCCATGTGGGTTTTCCAAAGACAGGTGGTTTGTTTTGGAGGAAATACCTGGTGCTTTCTGACTTCTAAGTTGAGAGGGAGAGTCATAGATCTCCAGTATCCAATCACCAGCGGCTTTCTCTCCCCAGCAGTGAGTGGTCATGAATTCCCAGTTCTTGAAGCCCTCCATTGAGTGATCAAACAACCTGTGATTCAACATTGAGGGAACATCCAATATATCAACATATAGCGACAAATTCCAATCAAGAGCTCTGATAGATGCTGAATGTTTTACCTGTTAGCAAGCAGTTGCGATTTCGTCCCCGATGGAGAGGTGAGGTTGATTGACAGGTCTCCTCTTCTTGGGTGTGTAATAGTTATACGTACAACAACGTGCTCTAAATAAATAACGTGATTGTTTGCATTATCCGTGCACCCCGTTGCCTTGTACACCGACCGGACGACGTGTTCTGGACGAATTGTTCTGCGAGAAGAAGAGATTAAATTTTTACTTTTGATTATATTACTTTGATATAACAACAACTACGAGGCCTACCCAGAAATAAAAATTCTGTCATCATTTATTCACCCTCTTTTCATTTCAAACCTGTATGACTTTCTTTCTTCCGCAGAACACAGAAGAAAATATTTTGAAAGAATGTTGTCAACTTGCATTGGTTTTGTGTCCATACAATATAAGTGAATGGAGGGCTGTGCTGTTCTGTTACCAACATTTTTCAAAATATCTTCTTTTGTGTTCTGCAGAAGAAAGAAAGTAATTTTCCTTTTAAAGGTGAACCATTCCTTTAAAGAGAGCTGTGGGTACCTGATCTGCTTGTCTGCATTCTCTACACAAATGTGCTGAGAGGGAACCTGTTTCCAGCGTTCTGCCTCCTTCACCATGGCCTCTGCGTCCATCAGCCCAAAGCCATACAGGTGACTGACTGTAAGAAGATTTACATTTAACTACTCGACAAAAACAACATATACACACCAGTGGTGATCCGTGACTCCCCTTCAGGGAAAGCAGTAATGCGAAGCTTGGCAAAACATGTATTTAGCCCATAGTGTATTCAGACGCATCGAAAGGGATTTTAATAAAAGAGACGCTCGCGTTTGCTAGATACTCGCTTAGTCTCATGTGTAATCAGAGTTAAGTGTTAACGCAGTGTCTTCTGAACGCGAGCGCCTCTTTTATCATAAACCCTTTCGACGCGTCTGCAGCAGGCACGTATTTTGACATGATGCGTGATGCACATAGGTTCACATGAAGCGCTGAACACGTATTTTTTATAAGTTTGGGATGCTGTAAAGGCCTGTTCATACCAATAATGATATTTATAATGATAACTAAATTTGTTTAGTTATCATTTTTACTCATTAAAACATGGCATGGTTTACTGAGAGTTTATGAATTTTGAAAAAAAAAAGTTTTATAAAAAAGGCCTTAAAAATTATCATTACCGTAACCATTTAAAACTATCAATCATTTGAGAACATCTAGTAGAACATCAAAATTTTTTCAGAATATTTTAATTGTACTCTGTTTACATTACAACATATGATGGACTACTCGGGACGTGTTACAGTTATGAAAATGTTCAATAATCTTATATAGCAACGTAAAAAATACACAAATAAATAATAAAATGACAAAAGCACACTTAAAAAAAAAAGGTGTCCCAAAAGGTTCTTCGATGCCATAGAAAAACCTTTTTGGTCTAAATGGTTTCATAAAGAACCTTTAACATCCAACTGTTTCTTTCACAAAAGGCTTTGTGGTGAAAAAAGGTTCTTCACATTATAAGAAGGTAAGAAAGAGATGGTTCTTTAAAGAGCCTTTGAGTGAGTGGCATCGCTGTGAAGAACCATTTAAGCACCTTTTTTTTAAGAGTGCATAATATACTGTAACAAAGTTGCTTAATATTTATCTAAAATTAAAAAAAATTAAATCAAAGGCTAATTTAAATATTAATAAAACTAAAATCAAAACTATGATAACTTGATGCAATTATGTTGATTATAATCATTTTTTGTGCTACTAAATTATTTTATAACAAAAATCTTTACTGCTGTGATTTTTCTGTGGTTTCATGCGAATGACCCAGTTTCCTACATTTAGAAAACTATATCTATAACTGTACAGTACACACTGTTTTCTATATCTAGACTAGACACCATTGTTGTCAATTCCATTTTTTGTATTTAACATTTACCTTTACCCCCCTTGTCAATGATATCTTAACATCTATACTGAGCTCTATCTGTACATTTCCCCCATAAACACGGCTTATAAGTCAACAATTATTTGCCACCTGTATTTTCTATTTTTTAAGAGGTCTGTGCTTCCAAACAGCACAATCAGACAGCCCATGTCTCTGTAAGGCCAAGAGACCAGTTTCTCTGGTGAAGACATTAAAGTGAATATTTAATGTGTACCCAGTGTACCTCACAAGAGCCAATTAGCATCCAGTGGTCAAAAATGAGGCAAGGCAGTTTAAAAAGAAAAAAATGCTGTTACCATTATAACCAGCTGCGTTGGTTTTCCAGTCGGGAGCACTGAGATGCCCGGCACGAGATGTCTTAACTACAATGTGCTGCACGTCTCTCCACGTCAGGAAAGAACTGAGAAACAAATATACAATCAAATAAGAATGATCAAGTTTTGCTTTACCATAAGAATGTTGCCACCATGGGCTTGGATGATGGAGCATCTTGGATGCAGCTTTGCACCCTTTTTGATCTAAACGTTTTCTATAATACACTGTGCACAGCAGGATAAAACATCAAGAGGTGTGGATGCCATGTGTCTACACCTAAAAAAATAAATCAAGACAATCCACCTCTATTTAAGTTGCTACATTGTGCAGGGAATAATACAGTCACATGGCAACCATATGCCAACGTTTTTCTCAAAATGTCCTGTGTACTTTTTAAAATTCCTACACATACTAGAAATACTATAAAATTCACAAAGCAATGCATAGAAATTGGTCTGACCAATATACATCAAACTAGAAATGCTCCGATATATCGGCCAATTATCGGTATCGGAAGTTAAAAGCAATTTTTCGTTTAAAAACAGCCAATGATCAGGGCCGATATATCCTGTCAATCAAAAAAGGACAGGAAAATGCAATGAATTTATGCCCTGTGTAGAGAAAATGTTAAGAAACATCACCAGTTTTATGTTCATATGAATTTGATAACATTTAGAAAGTTTGAAATTAATTTAATCTTCAGAATCAGTATCAGCAGATAGCACTCTGAATAATCGGCTATCGCTTTTGTGGAAAAATTGGTATCGGTGCATCTGAAAGCTGATGACGTCTCTTACTTTGCCTCTAGAGCGAGAGCAATGATTCCCGCTGCCATGGGAGCTGAAGCTGATGTTCCTGTGTGACTGTCTGTGCATCGCTGCCTCAGATCTGTGGTGATCTAACAAGAAACACAAAGAGGAAAGAAACCCATGTAACTCTCCTGTGTATATTTTCATTTACTTTAATTCTGTTAAGTGAAATGACACTCTACACAACAAACAAAACTACACAGCTGTCCATATGCTATCAACACACGTCTTTGTTGATTATAGCAAGAGGTTGCGAGTTTTGTAGAAGGGGTGTAAAGAGTTCCCGTGAGGTTAAAAGGACTTCCCTCTTTTATTTAAATAGCAAACAGGTGTTACAGCCGCGAGCAATGATTTGCTGCTTCTTTGATGAAAGGTGGTATTAGGGAGAGGGGCAGTCTAGCTTTTGATTGGACAACAATCTGTGTAGTGCACGATGAGTCATCAATATTTTTGGTTCTTTTTTCCAAGAAGAACTGTGAATTTGCTAAACGCCACAAAAAAACTCTGATTTCAAGTGGTTCAAGTAATTGATGGGCTGAAATGAAGTTTTCATATAGAAAATGTTTTTATCCACGTTCATCCCACAAGCGGTTGCCGGGGTTATTCTGAATGGATTTTAAAGAGCCCAACCCTAAGTCTCCATAGAATTCTGACCCACAGAATGAGCCCTTTCTACAACGTCATTTTACAACGCAGCCATAATGGCAGAATTACCTAAACTGAGAAGAGAACAGAGTGAAGTGCTGACAGGTAGCGAGAGAGGATTTCAAAAGCCAGTGTGTGATTTTTCACTTTGTAACAAGCTGAGAGACCAGAAGAGCTGTCAGCATGTGTGTGTGTGTGTGTGGTGTGTGTGTATGTGTGTGTGTGGGATGTAAACCACAATGGTTAACACCACAATGGTCTGCTGACACACTGACCAACATAACAGATCAAACCAGAACCATGACTGAAAACAGGACAAAGCATCATGCCCATAAAACAGAAATTCATGGGAAACATTTAAACGGCATCTCTGCTCTGACAGACAACACCCTGGTGTTTTTCTTAAAAGGAGATTTTCCTTGAAATGTTGGCACAATAAGCTAATGAACGATATAACTGGTCTTGGCTAAAACGCACATTATTTTGTCTTTAAAACCTTACCAACATCGTTCTCACAGATTAATAGGCTCTCTTAATTGTGAACAGAGTCCCTAAAGAAAATTTCTGGTAACACTTCAGTATAGGAGGCAATTCTCACGATTATCTAGTTGTTATTAGCATCCCTATTATTGGCATATTGGCTGTTTATTAGTACTTATAAAGCACATATTCTGCATGCCCTTATTCTATATCCCTAATCCTACCCAATACCTAAACCTAACAACTACCTTACTAACTATTAATAAGCAACAAGTTAAGAGTTTATTGGGGAAAAAGTTCGTAGTTAATGGTTTGTTAATGGCGAGAATTGCCCCCTATACTGAAGTGTTACCAAAATTCTTTGTCGTGTTTTTTAGAAACTAAAGTAAGATGCTTTAAATGGCAAACATGTTGGTAACGTACGATTTTGCGGTCGTAATTCTCTCCACTGCTGTAGGTTGTGGTGAGGGTGGAGGCACACTCTTCCAGATACCAGGGTTTGCTGCCGCTCTCTGCAGTGCTGCTGATGGAGATGGTGTAGATGCTGTTAGTGTAGCCATCACATGAACAGTGATCACGACTCCGCCCCCCGTTTCCTGAAGCCCACACGAAGATAGAGCCCCGCCCCTTTCTGCCCTGTAAAGAGAAAGGTAATAAGAGTTTGTCTAGGAAATACAAATATTTCAGAAGTCAATATTATATATTACACAAAATGTTATTATGCTCATGTTTTTTGGTCAAAATAAATGTGTATATGCACTAATGGTAAAATGTTTAGGATCACTTGAAAAAAACATTTCTCGTGCTCTTAAAAATCTTTGGTAACACTTTATTTCATGTAGTAACAATAGTATTTACTATACATTATGCAAAATTACATGTAACTACACCTAAACCACACCCTAATCCAAACCCTAACCCTATAGTAAGTACATGTAGTTAATTATTATTACTCAGTACTTAAATGTATAATTACACTGTAACACGGGCACTGTAAAATAAAGTGTGACCAAATCTTTTAATCTGAAGGTGTGCGTTTCAATGTTTGAAATCACTTTTGTAGACAAAAATCATTGTGCCAACATATTCGTTTATTTTACTTTTTTGTTACAAAATATTTTTGAAACGGATTATTTTGACCAAATAATAAATAAAAAGCAGTCAATAAGAGCCCAGCATAGATGGAAATTCCTTCAGTACTGTATAAAAAGCTTCCCAGGTTGACACCTCAAGAAGCTAGATGATAAAATGTAAAGTGTACGGTTATAGTCAAAGGGTGGCTACTTTAAAGGTTCTAAAATATAACATCGAGTTCATTTATTTTGGATGCTTTAAGTCACAACATAATTCCCACAGCTACATTTGTTTAATTTCATGGTTTTGATAGTATTATTCCAAACTATGGAAAAATATGAATAAAGAGTGATCCTAAACTTTTGACCGGTAGTGTACATTATATAAATCATTTTTATACAATTTTATATAAATGTATATTTATATATTTAACATTTATATAAATAAATGTTCCTTTTACATATAGGGTTACATAAAACTGCTTTTAATTAAAAAAAAATATATTTTTAATTTTAAATGTATTTTTAAAACAAAAATGCATATACATTTTTCCCTGATTTACAGAAGACGCCCACTAAAATGTCAGTCAGTGTAACAATCTTGTCAGGCATATTTACAACAAAAATAAATTGATTACAAATTAAAAGACTAATTACTTTCACTCCACATGCTAATTAGTTGTAATTTTACATTTGATTAAATTTGCCACTATCCTAGGTTTTCCCCTTTCCATCCATCCATCCATCTTCTTCCGCTTATCCGGGGCCGGGTCGCGGGGGCAGCAGTCTAAGCAGGGACGCCCAGACTTCCCTCTCCCTAGACACTTCTCCAGCTCTTCCGGGGGGACACCGAGGCGTTCCCAGGCCAGCCGGGAGACATAGTCCCTCCAGCGTGTCCTAGGTCTTCCCCGGGGTCTCC
This sequence comes from Triplophysa siluroides, assembly GCA_006030095.1. Taxonomy (NCBI): domain Eukaryota; kingdom Metazoa; phylum Chordata; class Actinopteri; order Cypriniformes; family Nemacheilidae; genus Triplophysa; species Triplophysa siluroides. Next base: position 240,128 of record VCII01000179.1, read on the forward strand.
TCCCGGTAGGACATGCCCGGAACACCTTCCCGGGAAGGCGTCCAGGGGGCATCCGGAAAAGATGCCCGAGCCACCTCAGCTGGCCCCTCTCGATGTGGAGGAGCAGCGGATCTACTCTGAGCTCCTCCCGAGTGACCGAGCTTCTCACCCTATCTTTAAGGGATCGCCCAGCCACCCTGCGGAGAAAGCTCATTTCGGCCGCCTGTATCCGGGATCTTGTCCTTTCGGTCATGACCCACAGCTCATGACCATAGGTGAGAGTAGGAACGTAGATTGACCGGTAAATCGAGAGCTTCGCCTTGCGGCTCAGCTCCTTCTTCACCACGACAGACCGGTACAGCGACCGCATTACTGCAGAAGATGCACCGATCCGTCTGTCAATCTCCCGTTCCATCCTTCCCTCACTCGTGAACAAGACCCCCAGATACTTGAACTCCTCCACTTGAGGAAGGAACTCTCCACCTACCTGAAGTGAGCAAGCCACCCTTTTCCGACTGAGAACCATGGCCTCAGATTTGGAGGTGCTGATTCTCATCCCAGCCGCTTCACACTCGGCTGCAAACCGTCCCAGTGCATGCTGAAGGTCCTGGTCTGATGGGGCCAGCACGACGACATCATCCGCAAAGAGCAGAGATGATATCGTGTGGTCCCCAAACCCGACGCCCTCCGGCCCCTGGCTGCGCCTAGAAATTCTGTCCATAAAAATTATGAACAGAACCGGCGACAAAGGGCAGCCCTGCCGGAGTCCAACATGCACCGGAAACAAGTCTGACTTACTGCCGGCAATGCGAACCAAGCTCTGCTCCGGTCGTACAGGGACCGGATAGCCCTTAGCAAAGGGTCCCGAATCCCATACTCCCGGAGCACCCTCCACAAGATGCCGCGAGGGACACAGTCGAATGCCTTCTCCAAATCCACAAAACACATGTGGATTGGTTGGGCAAACTCCCATGAACCCTCCAGCACCCTGGAGAGGGTATAGAGCTGGTCCAGTGTTCCACGACCAGGACGGAAACCACACTGTTCCTCCTGAATCCGAGGTTCTACCATCGGCCGGATTCTCCTCTCCAGTACCCTGGCATAGACTTTCCCGGGGAGGCTGAGAAGTGTGATCCCCCGATAGTTGGAGCACACCCTCCGGTCCCCCTTCTTAAAAAGAGGGACCACCACCCCGGTCTGCCAGTCCAAGGGCACTGTCCCCGACCGCCACGCGATGCTGCAGAGGCGTGTCAGCCAAGACAGCCCCACAACATCCAGAGACTTGAGGTACTCAGGGCGGATCTCGTCCACCCCCGGTGCCCTGCCACCGAGGAGTTTCTTGACTACCTCGGTGACTTCAGCCCGGGTGATGGGCGAGTCCGCCTCCGAGCCCTCGGCCTCTGCTTCCTCAATGGAAGACGTGCCGGCGGGATTGAGGAGATCCTCGAAGTATTCTTTCCACCGCCCGATGATATCCCCGGTCGAGGTCAACAGCCGCCCCCCTCCACTGTAAACAGCGTTGGTAGGGCACTGCTTACCCCTCCTGAGGCGCCGGACGGTTTGCCAGAATCTCTTCGAGGCCGACCGATAGTCCTTCTCCATGGCCTCCCCGAACTCCTCCCAGGCCCGAGTTTTTGCCTCCCCAACCACCCGGGCTGCAGTCCGCTTGGCCTGTCGGTACCTGTCAGCTGCCTCGGGAGTCCCACAAGCCAGCCAGGCCCGATAGGACTCCTTCTTCAGCTTGACGGCATCCCTTACTTCCGGTGTCCACCACCGGGTTCGAGGATTGCCGCCTCGACAGGCACCGGAGACCTTACGGCCACAGCTCCGAGTGGCCGCATTGACAATGGAGGTGGAGAACATGGTCCACTCGGACTCAATGTCTCCAGACTCCCTCGGGATCTGGTCGAAGCTCTGCCGGAGGTGGAAGTTGAAGATCTCTCTGACAGGCGATTCGGCCAAACGTTCCCAACGTTCCCTTTGTCAATAATAATTTTTTACTCATTTTAAGCACAATACAGATTGATACACTGAATGACAATGTAACATTATTTCAACCAAATTTTGACATTTTATTCTCCAAAAACTTTTTATGGAGATAAAATCACTTTGGTACATTTATTTTGATGAGGACATCTTTACATCTTTGACCCATAAACTTTATACAACCCGAATTCCAGAAAAATTGGGACGTTTTTTAAATTTGAATAAAAATGAAAACTAAAGGAATTTCAAATCACTTGAGCCAATATTTTATTCACAATAGAACATAGATAATATAGCAAATGTTTAAACTGAGAAAATGTACACTTCTATCCACTAAATTAGCTCATTTAAAATGTAATGCCTGCTACAGGTCTCAAAATAGTTGGGACGGGGTCAAGTTTACCATGGTGTAGCATCTCCTTTTCTTTTCAAAACAGTTTGAAGACGTCTGGGGATTGAGGCTATTAGTTGCTGGAGTTTCGTATTTTTCGTTTAATGATGCGCCAAATGTTCTCTATATGTGAAAGATCTGGACTGCAGGCAGGCCAATTCAGTACCCGGACTCTTCTACAACGAAGCCATGCTGTTGTAATAGCTGCAGTATGTGGTTTTGCATTGTCCTGCCAAAGTATACAGGGTCTTCCCTGAAATAGACGTCGTTTGGAGGGAAGCATATGTTGCTCTAAAACCTTTATAAACCTTTCAGCATTCCCAGAGCCTTCCAAAACATGCAAGCTGCCCTTACCATATGCACCCCCATACCATCAGAGATGCTGGCTTTTGAACTGAACGCTGATAACACGCTGGAAGGTCTCCCTCCTCTTTAGCCCAGAGGACACGGCGTCCGTGATTTCCAACAAGAATGTCAAATTTGGACTCGTCTGACAATAGACCACTATTCCACTTTGAGCTAGACAATTTTAAATGAGCCTTGGCCCACAGGACACAAAGGCGCTTCTGGACCATGTTCACGTATGGCTTCCTTTTTGCATGATAGAGTGTTAGTTGGCATCTGCTGATGGCCCGGCAGATTGTGTTTACCGACAGTGGTTTCTGGAAGTATTCCTGGGCCCATTTAGTAATGTCATTGACACAATCATGCCCAGGAGTGATGCAGTGTCTTCTGAGGGCCCGAAGACCACGGGCATCCAATAAAGGTCTCCGGCCTTGTCCCTTACGCACAGAGATTTCTCCAGTTTCTCTGAATCTTTTGATGATGTTATGCACTGTAGATGATGATATTTGCAAAGCCTTTGCAATTTGACGTTGAGGAACATTGTTTTTAAAGTATTCCACAATCTTTTTACGCAGTCTATCACAGATTGGAAAAGATCTGCCCATCTTTACTTCTGAGAGATTCTGCTTCTCTAAGACATCCCTTTTATAGCTAATCATGTTACAGAACTGATATCAATTAACTTAATTAGTCACTAGATGTTCTCCCAGCTGAATCTTCACTCTCAATCAAAACTGCTTGCTTTTTTAGCCATTTGTTGCCCCCGTCCCAACTTTTTTGAGACCTGTAGCAGGCATTCAATTTTAAATGAGCCAATTTAGATGATAAAAGTGTACAATTTCTCAGTTTAAACATTTGCTATGTTATCTATGTTCTATTGTGAATAAAATATTGGCTCATGTGATTTGAAATTCCTTTAGTTTTCATTTTATTCAAATTTAAAAAACGTCCCAACTTTTCCGGAATTTGGGTTGCAAGTTTTCTTTATATGTAACAGGGTGATTTTAGTTGCAATGCAACGTGGACCAGACTTTATGCTCAAGATATGTCATGCACAATTCAAAGTCATGCATTCATGAGTCACATATTGAACCAAACTATTCAAAAAACAAAACAGGAATTCATATAATCTTCAGACATTACTGTCCTTTCTCTTGCACTTTCTCACAAAACGTGACCAGTATTTTTTTAATGCCTATGACTCTTTAGAATACACATACCTGAAACATGCCTAAACCACTCCAAACACACCTTTGGCACAGGATACATGCCAATCACAGACACTGACTCGTAAATCACAAGAGATAAACTTCAATCACGCTCTAAAGTTCACTCAGGCAGAAGGGTGTGGGCAAAGAAACACCTTAGATGGGCCTGAAATGTACACTTCTTGTGTCGGTTTCACATTTAGTTCGATTGCCTGGTCTGAACCCTAGTTCGATTGCTCCCCCCTCCCCCTGCCCCCGCTGGACTGTGTTCATATTATAATTTTTTGGGTCCGAGCCGTGGGTCGTTTGCGTCATCAGCCTGCGGTTATTTACCCTGTCGCTTGTAGGGACGACACAGGAGAAGGCGGCAAAATGCTTAACTTGCTCGCGTCATGTTTTTGAACCATTAGTTTTGTTTCAAAAGCTTCAGTACATGGCGGCACTTTCATCAGTGAATGAACTGCAAATGCTCTTAAGAACACTGAAGGTGAAAATAATTGAGATAGCCTATAGCTCTCTGCTTGGAACCCTCGTCAGAAAAGTAAGTGAAACACACACAAGCACACATTTTTACCAAAGAATACGTCATTAATAGCGTACTGTAGTTCACATGAACCGCACCCCAAACCTCCCTTTTTAAGACTCGGGTACAGTTCGTGGGTGCGCACCCGGATTCGGAAGACAGCGTTCACTTCACCCAAATGAACCGAACTCTGACGTTAATCGAACCCGGGTGCACACCAAAAGTGCTAATGTGAAACCGCCATGAACTCTTGCATTTTTCCATTAGGCAGTCCTTTTTATCCAAAGAGACTTATATGATACGTTATGAAACGTATATGATACGTTTTATCAGTATGTGTGTTTCCTGGGATTCAACCTTTGACCTTTGTGCTGATAACGCAATGATTTACCAAATGAGCTACTGTAACAACAACCAATTGAGTCAATAGAACCTAACTACAGATCATTTGAAAAACGCCTGTTTTTACATTTTTATGTGTTTATTCATTACATGTTTGCACAGATAATCAGCTGTGCTACTAATAATTCAGAGTGAATGTCATCAATTTGCTCAGATGTTTATTTACCAGTCGGATGCCATTTTCAAAGGCCTGTCTGGCGAGGGAGGCGGGCCCGTCCACGGTTTTGCCGTCGTCATCTGGACCCCAGCTGGCACTGTAAATGTCTATGTGTTGAGGGTGGAGACTCAGCGATTTGGCCTCTACCATGTCCGTCACATCTCCATCCAACATGCGGACACCTGCAGCAAAAGGCAAAACAACTTCAGATTACAAGCCATTTAAAATGTTACATTTAAAAGTAGTTTGATCAAAGCTTCATGAGTATACATACATTGGGTTCCTTTCTCAGCTACACTTAAACATGTTTGAAGCATTAGATTACTTTATTTCATCGTACTTTGCAAAGCTTTGAACATTTCAAAGACATCTGAACTTCATATCTATCCATGTTAATGAGATGAATGATACTTCTACTTTGAGAACCGTGTAAAACTAAATTCAAATTTTTATAGTGGTTCAAAGACAATGTCATTTAAAAGTCCAGTGTGAAATTCTTTGGAAGATCTATTGACAGAAATGCAATGTAATATAGGTAACTATGTCTTCAGAGGTGTGCAAAGACCTTACACAATGAAGCGTTACGTTTTTATTACCTTACAATGAGCTATTTCTATCTACATACACCGGTCCATTTACATGGAATTCGCCATGTTGATTCTACAGAAGCCCTAAACAGACGAACTGCTATGCAGAGAGCGTTTCGTACGTTTTCTCCTTCAGCAAAGAAGCGAAAACGTGACAACATTTTAGTTCTGTGTCAGCCACCATAGTGTTTTGAAAGGGAGGGGTGGAGTGAGCCGTAGGTTGCAACTCACAACCTCACCGCTAGATGTCGCTAAATTTCATACACTGTACCTTCAATTTTGTACATTTTTAAGTGTCACTGTATATTACCAATCAAAGGTTTTTTATTGATTCCAGGTCAATGTAGTCTATCAATAGTTCTTTGTTTCACAGTTTTATTATTTTATTGCCCATCTGTCTGATTACAACTGATGAAACACCATAAAATGAGAAATAAAGTTCAGAGACAACCGAATGAACTTATTTATACAGTACAAGTCAAACATATGGACATGAATGATTCAAATTACTCTTAACATGTTTTGATCTAAAGTATTTCACTTCAAATTAGTTTTGTAGACCAAAAATTATTTAAAATTAAGTTTTTGGCTTTTAAAGAGAGATTAAAAGTATAATAATACATTATGTCATGAATTACTCTCTAGTCGTTCCAATCCTGTATACATTTCTTTGTTTGGTTAAACACAAAGAAAGATATTTAGAAAAATGTTAGCAACTGTGATTTCTGGGGCAACATTGACTACCATAGTAGGAACAATTATTGTCATTTTTTTTTTTTCGTTCTGTTTAACACAAAAAAATATTTTTTAGGAATTTAGGAAAGCAAAAGGTTCTTGGACACCATTGATTTTTCTGCTATGGTGGTCAATGTTGCCCCAGAAATCTCAGTTGCTTACATTGTTCTAAATCTCTTTCTTTGTGTTCAACCGAACAAAGAAAGTATACAGGTTTGGAACAACATGAGTGTGAGTAAATAAACAGAATTACAATTACAAACTTCGATTGGAGATTCAGACCAGACAGTGACAGAAAAGTATGCAAATTTTCCAAATATCATTTTTTTTTGGCCGTTACATCACCCTACGTATTCATTTGGGTCATTTCCTAGTTTTAGCAGCTCTTACTATTATTCTAAAATGTTTGTGTATGTGTGTCCAAACTTTTCACTGGTTCTGTATATACAGTCATGGCCAAAAGTGATTGTGGAAAACTGATATATTTATGTTGCGTTGTGATTCGAGTATAAACTGAAAATCAGCGTTGAGAAGAATTTATGGAGGCTTGGCAAAAAATTACACCTCACACATGACCAAAGCTTAATGATTCAAAGCCCAATTGAACGACTACAAAATATTACTACAACTGAGGCTCTATACTCCAAACAAATAAAACTCAAGTCTATGTATGCCTTATTTCTAGTAAGCTTTTTGTTTACTGGGCATTTTTTGTATATTTTAATAAAAATGGATATTGCTTGCTTTGCTTTTGTGTCAAATAATTTTGTCCAAAAAAAAATGCTTTGTCCATTTTGTACTAAACACATTATGTTTTGATGGTTTTATCAAAGACATCACTTTTGGCCACAACTTTATGTACAAGTTGTTCAAGCAAAGAATTATGTAAAAGGCAGAATTCCAGTCACACTGGTGTATAAACTGGACAGTGACCGTCTGCCACACTCACCCCCGATCTTGGCGTTGTAAGCGATGCCCACTGTGCAGTGAGAGTTATTGGCGGACGCTGCCACTTCACCAGCGCATCTCGTGCCATGCCTGCTCAGAACACAGATCAGCCGGTCATGTTAACAATGACACACACATACATACATAAACTCATCAAGAACTGCATACGCAAGCACATACACTATACACATACTTGTTACAGAAAGAATGTGAATGTGTACAGGAAACAAAAAGGGTGAAACAGCTGGGCTTAAACTAAACATGTGCCTCCAGAGCCGACGGAGCTAAAACACATCGGCTAAATATTTGAGATATTGAAGGAAAACATTTGAGAGGTTCCTCAGCTTCAGACGCCACGTGGACGCATTCCTGACCCAAACTTAACCCATATAAATGCAATAGAAATCGGCAGCAAAAACAGCACTAGTAACTCAGTAAAGACAGACAGACAAACGGCGAGAGAAAGTGTGAGAGAGAGAGAAAGAGAGGGAGAGAGATTCTCTATAGAACCTCCAGCAGAGAACAGCTGCATAGCAAAACTCACGCAACCATGGTAACCGCAGTCTCGATTCCAAGCCATTTAAAAAAGGAACACAAAAAGAAAGAGAAACAAAGATTGTAAAGACCCACAGCAGCACCAGATCCCGGGATGACACCAGTGTCCTGTCACCATCGCAACCATAAACACTTACAAGGTCAAGAGGTCAAAAGGCCAGAGGAACTCCCAGGTGGTCCATGGGGCTCAATAACAAACCAATGACTCTGAACCATCACCACTGATCAACCAACGATCCAAAATGTTCCATATCTGACGTATAAAGGCTTCTGACACATTTTGCACAAAAATAAGTCCAGTTCTACTAACTTAGTAAGACTCTTTTCAAACCATGGTTTGGACAACCAAGGACAATGGGTTGTTTGAATGGGTATTTGGTAAATTGCCTAAAATAAGATCTGTGGTTAACAAAACCTATGATTATTTTCACATTTTAATCTATGACATAAAACCAGTTATAACCCACTCGTGATTTTTAAAGCTTTATTGTGTCTTGAAAACGACGGTTGCTAACAAGTTGCTAAAAGCGACTACATCCTTTGGTAGGGACATTAGGTAGGGCTGTCGCGATACCACTAAATCCTATTGAAATCATGCTGGCTGCGATATGCAATGTGTCGATATATTTTTTATGCGTAGCTTCTCCGTGAGATCAGTAGGAAATGCTGCTCGATCTAAAAGCAGTGCGAGTTTGAATTGGTAACAATGTGCATTTAAAAAAGCAACACCAGTCAAACATGATCATTATAAATATTCTTTATTATCATTAGAATACCAGATGAGTAACAGTGATAAAAGATGTCCATAGGCATTTCCTAGATTCTAGAACGTGTTATGGTCTTCCTTCTGCAGTGCGTATTTGGAGATTCCACACGAGAGCACCCTCTGGCTTTCGGATGCAGCCGCATTTTCCAGTACTTCACTCAAAAGCTGTGCATAAATCACGTGATATTTATCGTCGGTTTATCGCGACAGCCCTAGACATTAGACATTAGACATCATTAGGAGAATTTGTGGTGGTGACGCGTCTGTCAATTGGTTTTAGGCTTCAAAAGTAACAAATGTTGTGTTAACGTGTAGCCTAAACATCATAAACCTTAATATTCACCGAGTTTATATTTGCGATCTTTCAAAAGTCTATGGGAAAAATGCATAGGTCTTTCAGTCTAAATTAGGGTGCGCCGCTAACTTCCGGGTTGGCCTACAAAAAGGCGTCATCTCTGTGGTACTCTAGTGCTGTTGTCATTCAAAGAACAAAATCAATTAGTTCACAGACTGGCATTGTTTGTTACTATATGGCGGACATCTTGCGTATATGGCGTCCCACAGAAACCACTGATGAGGCATCTATGCATATATATATACAGTATATCTATGGTTTTATACATCTGTTGGCAGATCCTATTCCTGTTTAAACGCACAGTTCTTGGCCAGAATAAGCAGCAACGTAGACCAGAATTCATGCCAAGAGTCAAAACCTTGGCTATGTGAGGCTAAGTCACATCTGCTAGCAGAATACAGGTCAATGTGAAAAGCAGAAACACACACACTCACACACAACACCTGAACACAGCATTTCTCAATCTACAACACACATTCCACCAACAGCTGCAGAACTGCAGAGACATTTACTTTCAGCTTAAGCAAACTAAATTGACAACAGAATTAAACTTAACATTGGAACCCATACATTGTATCCCAAACAGTCACTGTTTCACTTACTAACTACACGATGTGCTGTACATGATCTGACATGCAATTTAAGGGTCAAACTGTGTCAATAACTTGCTTTTTTCCACCTGAAGTCTTGCGCAAAGCTCACGTTCCTCTGCGAGATATACAAACGTACAATATTTACAATACAGCCGCTCGGTTTGAAGTCCACAGTCACTGAGAACAACCACCAGAAGTGAACCTCACGGTCAAAATCCAACACAGGGAAATAAAGACTCACATTACACAAACTATCAGCAGAGGAACCAACACAAAACATTCCAGCACAAAAGATGGCCAGCGTGTGCGGGACAGTCGCCAAACAACAGGGGAGACCTTACGGAAAACTGAACGTACCCTGAATGCGTATATTCACAACATTAAATGTCACATTTAAATGATAAATGTCCAGATATTTCATTAGTAGTATCAACTAAGGTATATACTACTTCACAGGAATACTCGATGTCTCTTGACACCTGCTCTTGGTTCGGTTCCCTTACAACATGCCTTGACCATGAAAAATATGTTAGTATGCTTTCAGCCAATCATAACAGCAGCCAATTACCTACAGAAGTCTTAAAGATACAGCAGACCATCATTATCGTAAGTAATTGTATAAAAGTAACATTATGAGACTTAAGTAAAAAGATCGACTTTTGAACTTTCGACTCATGTATACGGCCTGACAGAGAAGGTGGATGGTATACAGCATGTCTATACATGCAGAACTATACACCCCCCCTCTTTCTGGTCTCAACCACCCATTTCATCCTCAGGCCACGGAAATACTTCTGATGGGGTTCCTGAAAGTGTAAATTAAGAGGCGAGGAAGAGATGTGCTCACAGAAACAAAACGTGCACCCAGACGTGCTTGCAGTCACACGCAAAGACCTCCAGATGGGGGTTTGTGGAGCATTTGGAGAGTTCTGACTGTGTACGTCTCTGTAGTGTATAAAAAAAATCAGCTTCAGTCACAGTAATTATTTTAATAGTCCTCAGTAAGAAACAGAGATAGGGAGAAAAAGATTTAAAGACAGAGTACGTTTAAACTATAAGAAACGGAAAAGTTTTTCCTTTGCGTTTTTGAAAAGGGGAATACTCACGCATGCCTACAGACTGAAAGCGTAATACGCATGCGTATGACGTCATAGTTTTTGGAAAACGTCGCCTTCAGAGTTTACACGGAAACGATAATGCCGTCGTTTTAAAAAACTTGCACTTTGAGACCCGTTTTCAAACGTTTGCGTTTTCAGTCCCCCAAAACGCCGTATTCGTTTAAATAAAATTCGTTTTTAGTTGAAAACGGCCTCGTGTAAACGGCCTCATAGTTGTGTAAAAAAGTGTACATTTTAGCATGTACTGTAGGTCATTGCCCACTTGAACGACATCTTGAAATTCAGCAGATATTTGTGAGTTGTGTGCTGTTCCTTTTCTAAGACTTTCTAAGACCTACACTTTGGCTATATCTCTACCCTCCAAACAATAAATTGAATACAACAAATACAATGTAAACAAATAATAAAATTTACCAAGTACATCATATTATCATCATTTTTAGTAATTGAATATGGTGACTCAAGACCCTCAGTGGTTCTTATGTCTTTAGCGATGAAGTTTGATCACAGCATCATATTTGATTTAGGTTCTGCATACACAAGATTATCAAGACATGGAACATACCACTGGAGTCATATGGGTTACTTCATTTTACAGTCTTGTTGAAACTTGAAAGTTTGGATCCCCATTTGACCCCCATTTTAAAATACAGCTCAGGCATTTCTAAAGAAAATGTCATATGGTATTGAAGAAGGAATCCGAGTCATATGCATGAACCAAAATATTAGGAGTGGATTTTTGTACCCCATATAAAGGCCTGTTCACACTAAGGACAAAAACTATGATTATATATAAGCGGCCATACCAACAGATGGTAATGATGGTAAAGTTGCTGTTTTAGATTATGTGTGAATCCTTCAAAGTTGAATGAATCCTGATTGGCAGTGATTAAAAATGTTTTTTATTCATCAGCTGGAAAAAAAAATAACTCAGAAAGTCATCTCAAAGATTTAATTCTTCTGTATCCTTCTAGTTGAGATGTCATAAACGCACAGACTATCATAAATCAATTAATGTAATAAAAAAATGTTATGGTAAAGATAACTTTGTTAAAATGAATAAAGCGTAATAACTGTAAGAAAGGGTTCATATTTATAAAGCAAAGTAGAATGTAAATCTTTTGATTTTGGAGTAAAATATGACAATGTCAACAGATTACAGCACATATCGCTGCTGTCCTTCTGAAACCTTGTATTGTGATTTTTAACGTTTGTCGCAGAGTTCTGCAAATATCTTACCAATAAAAAGTATTTATATATAAAGTGCTTGTCAACTTCAACAGCACCGTATTTAAACATTTAAAAAGTACATTCTTTACTCCATTTCCTGAAAACGCAAATTTGGACATCTGAGGTTTTGAAAAGACAGCGACAATTTACAGTTGTATGAACTATGAATTACTTAAAATGGGATTTTTTGGAGATGGATACACATTGTTCGCTGACATATTATAAGCTGTCACCATATGTCCAAATTTCTACATTTGTCTTCCAAAAAACTGAAAAACTTGACTGTAGCTCAGTGGTTAGAGCATGGCGCTAGCATCGCCATGGTCATGGGTTCGATCCCAGGGATTGCACATTCTTAGAAAACAAATGTATAGTATAATGCAATGTAAGTCACTTTAGATAAAAGTGTCTGCCAAATGCGTAAATGTAAAACCCAATAGGATTGGAAGGACATGAGGGTGACACAGATTTTCATTTTGGGGTGAATTTCATCAAGGAAACAGGGGCGGTGGATTGTTTGGTTTTCTAGAATCAGTTTGAGAATTCCAGGTCTTTAGAGCCCCTGAAACAGCGATTGCACAGAGAGGGCTTGAATCCTGGGCCAAGCTTTCTTTCTGAACCATCCAAAAAAAGCTCAGAGCCATCTGGCACAGACTCACACACACTGGCAGAGTGGCAGCCACAAAATCACATGGGGGCCTCCACCCACACACACTTACATACGACAATAATCATATATCATTCGGCAAACAATTTCAGCTTCTCTACATACACCTACACACGCAATTAACCTTTTTTAACATGTAAACAAATCCCCAAATCCCATTTCTGCTAAACAAACACACCAAATACACTTGCATACACGAACTGCAAGCCAAGTGGCACATTTCCTCTTTTTAAAAAAGGTGGTTCAAATGATTCTGCGATGCCATATAGAACCTTTAACATCCGAAGAACCTTTCAGTTTCACAAAAGGTTCTTTGTGGCGAAAAAATTTTCTTTAGATTATAAAAAGGTAAGAAAGAGATGGTTCTTTAATTAACTTTTGACTGAATGGTTCTTTGTGGAACCAAAAATGGTTCTTCTATGGCATCGCTGTGAAGAAACTTTTAAGCACCTTTATTTTTAAGCGTGTACATCAGACACAAAAACCCACATTTACCAAACAAACATACCAAACACGCAGATCACAAACCAAATACACCACAGTAAAGACCGTATGAACAAAGACTGTTAATGTAATGTAATGAATGAACTGTAATGAACTTACTTGTTCTCATTACTGGCATCATATCGTGGCATGGGATCCATGTCATTCCCGTTCACATCATAACTGGCCTCATTATCCTACAGACAGATCAAAAGAGAGGTGTGAGGACATATTGTGCAAGCAGCTTAAAACATGCAGGCTGCGTCAAATGAACCATGAGTAGGCCACTTTAACATAGTGATTGCTTTATTACTCTTTTTTGGAGGTTCAACACAGATTTTTGGACTTTGACATGTGACCAGTTTTCCAATTCAGATCTTACACAAACACAACAACAAATATCAATACAAACAGTCTGAGACGTGTGTGGTTTTGATATTTCCAAAACAGCACACGTGTTCTTGAGGGCACAAAATTACAGGTGTAATTTTCGCTGAAAAAATATATTTATACGTGTTTTTTAAACAACTCCTCCTTTAACTAATCTTTGAGCGAAGCCAAGTGTGCAATTCTCAAAAGCAGTTAAAATGCCATAAACACCTTTTATATAGACTACACATGGTGGTCTGCATTTTTAGGCAGAACCAATTCTCAGACAGAGCAATGACACACATTTTTTATGTTTAACCAAGACTTATTGCTGGGTAACTTAGTCATTCTCTGTAATATTTTATAATACAAAAAAGATAATCCAACTGGTTGTAAATGTAATCCTAAATGAAGAAAAAAGTTGACTTTATTGCTAAATAAGGATTTCCTGAATGAGCCCCATTACATTCAGAGACCAATGAGTCAATTTCGGTGACGGTTTATATTCATTATTCGAACACACTGCCAAGGTATCACACTTTTATCCAAAATTGTCTTTAAAGGGATACTTCAGCCAAAAATGAAAATTCTGTCATCATTTACTCACCTACGAGTTGTTGCAAATCTGTATATATTTCTTTGTTCTGATAAACACAGAGAAAGATATTTGGAAGAATGCTTGTAACCAAACAGATATTGATATTGATAAATAAATAATGTAAATAATGACAGGATTTTCATTTTGAAGGTGAACTATCCCTTTAAGGCAAAATACACATTTTTTGTTATTACACTGATTGCTGGAGGTTATCTGATCAAAATAGTGAAATCCCGTGGGAGTGTGCACTATTAATCTTTCAGACGGAGTCATATGTACAATAAAACAAAGACTTACATAGTTCTGTATAAGATCTGGGTGGTTCCTCTCAATCCCATCATCCAGTATGGTAACCACCACATCCTTCCCTGTATATCCTCTCTTCCAGGCACCCACGATATTCATGTCAGACTGGCAGTTATGGATATTATCATTACAGTGCTGCAAAGACCAGAGGAGGAAATTAGACAACTGTACGAACAATCTTAAATAACATAAGATTACATTTTGGAAAGCCTTTTTAACTGAACATTACCCTGAGATTCAAACCTGCACCTCACATGCGAGTAGCAGAGCATAATGTATGTACAACTTGCCAACTGCTATGTCATGAGAACGGTAAAACCCTTGCTCTTTCTGGAAGAGGTTCTATACATGTGCTAACAAGAGCACATCAACACATGTTTCCATATATTACATGCATCCCAATGGCTCCGGAGTTGGAGTTAGACCCCACCTTGAAAAGTCAAGTTTATTTGCTCCCAAAGTACAACTCGCAGGACAACAAGAGAAACCTAAGCCAAATGGATGCATTCAGGTCAAAGTATTGATCTTATCTGGGCCATATTAATCATTGACAGAGATGCAAGCCCTTTCTATTCAAACTATAAACACCAGAAGGCAAATTATGTGTGTCACACCTCAAGGATTCAACAGGAGCAAATGCAACATTTTACAAATTTCAGAAATGTGAAGGATGCTTTCCAAGGATGTCCTCATGTTCCGCACATGGTGAAATACCACGGCATTGACTGGCGTGAGCTGAAGATCATGACAGCTATGAAAACAAGAGCCTGTTTGTACAATTACCTCACAGACAATGTCTTCACTAGACGATATGTTAGATCCCACACTCATAAGTTCAATGCATCTCTCTGGGTGGCGTTCACTTGTATAAACTCGGCTAATTGGGTGTGACAGGGATTGTTTTTGTTTTTTTTGAGCGAGAACGGACAAATCAACAGAGCTCATGTTTTACTTAAAAACACCAAAGTTTTACTACCTGGCATTCCATGTTAGTGAAAAGACTTCTTCTCCCTTAAGGAGGGATTTATTCAATGTTTAAATTAATCAGGTTTTGCTGCCTTCGAATTCTGTAATATTTTTCAATAATTCCACACTTGAGTCGTGATTTAATCATGAAATGTTAGACTATGATTATGATAACTAATATTGGTCAATATGTTTCAATATGTCACCTATGGCTTGCTTACTGTTAAGGTGGTAAGGAACCATTCTATTAAAAAAAATACATATTTGAAAATGAACTGAGCTGAAATTACCAAATAAAAGTTTGTTGATTATGAAACGGCATCCTTCCCTATTGCTTTTTAAACTTAACAATTCATTAAAATAATTTTTAAGATGATAATAAAGGACACTCACAATATACCACATACTGCTCCATTTGGCATCATTGAAGTAAATGGAGCTAGACTGGGCCAGACTTGACTGACTGGGATATGAAGGTTTGTAATCTCGCTTTATTCGCTTCTTCACAACCTGTTGTTCAAGCCACTCCACCTGAGAAAAAATGAGAGGAGAATAAACTTCACAAAAAAAACGTTCACTTGTTAAAGTGATAATTTACCCAAAAATGAAAATTCTATCATAATTTACTCACCCTCAAGTTTGTTGTTCTGCTGAACACAAAGGAAGATATTTGGAAGAATGTTTATAAC
Organism: Triplophysa siluroides; assembly: GCA_006030095.1. NCBI lineage: Eukaryota > Metazoa > Chordata > Actinopteri > Cypriniformes > Nemacheilidae > Triplophysa > Triplophysa siluroides. Next base: position 256,084 of record VCII01000179.1, read on the forward strand.
CAAACCGTTCCGAGGCATCATAGTAGAGTAAAAAATACTATGGTAGTCAATGGTGCCCCAGAACTGTTCGGTTACAAACATTCTTCCAAATATCTTATTTTGTGTTTAACAGAACAAAGAAATTAATACAGGTTTGCAACAACTTGAGGGTGAGTAAATGATGACAGAATTTTAATCTTTGGCTGAACTGTCGTTTTAAGCAAGTACATAAAAATCAGTGTTTAAAACGGTCTCCTTTCATTAGCCTTAATTTACAATAGTAAGCTTACAATCATTTTAAAATTTAGATTTAAGACATAAGTTTCAGATTTACTACTGTCAGGTCTGATTCTGTGGGCAGAATTGAGTGCTTCTAACAGAGATGGCGATAGAGAGGCAAAGGTTACAAATTGCAGCTTAAAATCAAGAAAAAAAAATGAAAATACTTTTTATTTAGATGTGAAATATGACTTGGCCGTTCATAGCTCATAGCTTTTTTGTTTAAGGTTAGGAATTCTGTTTAATTTCCAAAATAAGACAACTCCAAGTTTGCATGCCACCACACTATACCGGGTATATGAAGTGGTAACCCAACCATTAACTCTCCTTTTCCAAAATTATTGACAACATGGATCATTTTTATTTCTTTTGTTTTGGATGCACCGTCACTTCTATTCATTGATGAGTAAGTAGTCTATATAGACCATAGAACATACAGGTGTGGGGTTGTCATAGCGACAAGCCTGACCTTTGGCTCCATGGTGATGAAACTGTGTGTGCCTCTGCTGGAAATCGTCGACCTTTTTATCGTCCGGCTGTGGAAGAAATGGTAGTAGTCCTTCAGGTCACCAATCTATAGGAACAACACACAAAACTGTCCTGTGTCACAAAGCAAAAAGAATATCCCAACAAATACCCCACGCCAATGTCAAAACACGTCACAAAACAACAGATTGCAAAACAAGAACTAAAACGTGCTGCAATGTGAATTGTGATCTGTGGAAGAAATGGTAGTAGTCCTTCAGGTCACCAATCTATAGGAACAACACACAAAACTGTCCTGTGTCACAAAGCAAAAAGAATATCCCAACAAATACCCCACGCCAATGTCAAAACACGTCACAAAACAACAGATTGCAAAACAAGAACTAAAACGTGCTGCAATGTGAATTGTGATCTATGTACCTCTTGATAAAAAAAGAGCAAGTATGGGCTTGTTTTATACCTGAAAAGTAATAATATTAGCATGAAGAGAAAGGAATTAGGAATTACCAAACACAACTGTTAGCCATGGACGTGTTAAATATGTTTTTGTTAATTATTTATTAGGAATGTGTTAATTATTGAGGATGTCATTGACTGGAAGATTGGTTTCTCAAGGGGCGGTATCACTTTCCACTGTATCACAATAACCTGAGGCAGCCATGACACATTCTCCCTAGACTCCTGTACTCCAAAGGCATGGTAAACTGACATAAAAACCATACATTTAGATCCCAGTTAGTCTAAGTGGTTTTTGGTGTATGTTCACAAACAGATATTCACCTCTTATAGGGATGTACTGCATAATTTGATCTCAGTAAGAGCATAATCTTTAGATGTTCACCTCTTATAGGGATGTACTGCATAATTTCATCTCGGTAAGAGCATAATTGTAACTTTTTTTTAAACCGGGATTCTTTTGCGCACTCCCACAGAAAGACATACGTTTAAAAACGTCTGAAATTGTTATTTTGGATATGACCAACTTGAACAGAACTCATAGCAATGCACAAAACAGAGCTTGTGGATGATAAGATAGCACATTGTGAAATCTGAGAATGAACAACATGATTGACGTACAATAAGCACACTGTAGATATGACAGTGGAAAATGTATGGTTTCTTCTAAATTACATGACCCTATTATTTATTTAAATGTTCCAACATATCTTTAGCAGCAAATGAATAACTTGACAAGGAAGCATATTATTAACTAAATTATTATGGAGAGTCAAAGTATAAGGAGGGTGACCTAATAAAACCAAGGCAATGCAACTCATCCTGCAAAATGTAATTAATGACTTGTCTCGACAAACTAAAACTAAAAATTAAAATAACTGCATTGTTGTTTATTATACACCGATAAATATGTGAGACAACAATGTATGTGTTGTTGGTACGAGTTAGACTGAAACATATGTCGCCTGTTCATATTTCTATTACAGTTTTTCCAACATTTTTTTATAGCCGAACAATGTTCCAAGCACATACATTTATCTGACAAGAGAAGAAAGATTACATTAAGATAGTGAATATCTAACAGAGAACGCACTTCCAGAACACCTGTTGTTATTGTTGGGATCCAGCAGATCCTGTTTGTTCACTGGATAAAAGGCAAAAAGCTGTTTTCCGACACATGAATTAAAAGTTCAGATTTAAAATGATAAACAAAAGTGTGGACTTTAACAACACATCATGTGAAACTCTGTGAAACTTTCTTGTGGAGTTTAAGCGCTTCCAGCCTTGACGTTTGAACTTCAATGTGATAACACGCTCGAGTACTCGAGGAAAAAAGCACCAGACATAAAACACATCGAGATAACGTTACATCTTTCAAACTGTTAAAACTCTCTTGCATGGGGACACACGTACCTGACCCAGGTTTCTATAGCCATATTTATTGGCGATATGCTCAGCCTGCTCGGGTCCGCCGGGTATCCGGACAGCCCAGTGGTTGGTGTAAATCCGAGCTTTGCACAGACAAGACGAGAAAAAAGAAGCCAAGCACAGGCAAGCCAGGACGTATTGGAGGCTGTTCAAAACCATCTTTCGCCCTCTCGACTCTCCCCAGCACCCCCGGTTTAGGAAAACAAGCAAACTTCGTTTCGTTCAGCGGGGAATCACATAGAAGTGTCGCTTGTGCTCCACATATACTCAAACAGCGGAGGATTTAAACTGGACACGAGCTTCCAGACGCTTCAGTCTGCTCCGCATCGGCCGCACTCGCTCCTACGCCGCGGGGGGAGAGAGAGCGGGGAGTCCGTTTGCACCGCTTTGAATCGATTTGTCCGATCAAGACAGTGCCGTTACTTCTGCTTTTTTGTAAAGTGGAGATATGGCTCTAGCGCCTCCCTCAAATAACTACAGACGGAGTCGGGAGAGCACGGACAACAGAGCCGTGTGGGGTTAGCCGGGCGCCGCCGGGTCTTAAAGACACACCGCGTTTCATCAACTCAGATCCGATGGAAAGCTACGTTTGTCACGTTTATTAGAGATTCCCACAGAACTGAACGTAAGCTTCATACTAATTTCCTGCAGTTGAATCAAAAGAATAAAGAGGACAGCCACGGTAACTAATAAAACATCGAGTCTTGTATTTCCGGCTGAATTGAAGGCTGCGTTTGTCACATTTATCCCACTGACAACTAATAAAAGTAACTTATAAACTAAGAACAATAGCTTTTTCTTCAGGCTATTGTTTCTATATCACTTTACACTGATTTTTTATATATATTTGTCTTATGTAGCTCACATGCTAGAGCAGGTCTTGGGTTCGAACCCTATGAACACACATACCGACCAAATGTTAATTTATTGGTTAAATATTGGTCGGTATCGGTTATTATACACGTAACTGTTCACTTGCTCTCCCTTCAGTCCATGATCACGACTTCATCGGTGACTTATAGATTGAGATTCCTCTCACAGTCGCATCCGCTCGTCACCATGCAGCCGTACTTTTGATGGCATTATTATGTGGCCATCGTCACGCTCCGTTCCCATTCGCGCCGTGATTGATCTTTGTTTTGGTTGATCCCTCCGAGCTTCGTCCCGTTTGCAGCACAAGTGCGAATCAGCATAATTGCGCTAATTACGGCCAATTTCTCCGTGAATGGACCCGCTGTCAAATCCGACAACAGCCGAGGGACAAGAATATCTCACGGTCCTTACGAGCGAGATGAAAGGGCACGAAAACACCCCGTGAACGCGCCATTCAGCGCAGGAGCACGATTGTGATTTAAAGCGCCGAGGGAGGAGGAAAAATGGGTAACATGCGGAGATTTGAGAGAGGAATCGAGTACACAGCTCACGGAGGTGGCGGGCGAACTCCATTCAGCGCGTCGTTTCTCTACCGAGGGGCGCAAATTCCGCTTGACAGCCATTACCCCGCGAGCCCGAGTCTCCCCCCTTCAAGTCGATCTTCCCTGAGAACTGTTAGCAGCCAGCGTGCATTCCTACTCCTGCTGCAATTAAGCCTTTATTTATCACCTCTTCAGAGCGGAGTAAACAAACGTAATGTGCGGAAATCATTGGGTCGTTATTATGGGACCCCCAATGTAAATCCCCAGACCACCTAACACGAGCACTACTGGGACTTGTACGCACGAAACCCGTTTATTCATTCGTGCACTTGATCACTAGACACTTTAAGGAAAAGTGGCAGCAGCATGTAAAATGAAGATTGCAGGGAGGACTTGATGTGTTAAATGTTGAAAGAGACATGGGCTGGGCCCATTGACCTGCATGTGTGAGAGAGACAGACAGCCGGAAAACACACACAAAAAGGTCTCTGTGGCCCCGGTGGTTGTGTGGGAGCCCCTCTCCAGTCTCGCTGGCAGGAGATGATTGTTATTCTCGGCAAATCAGAGGATGGATGACACACAACTTCATTCTTAAAACATTTACCCTCTATGCCCACAGACTGCATTATTCCCACCCAACAGGCTATTCAGCTGACAGTCTATGGGCATGAAGTAAATTCATGCAAACGCTGCATTAATGAATGCAAAGCCTCACTGCATCCGAGCAATTAACACTGCAGGACCGACCTGTGTATGTTAAGTGCATGGAAATGAACAATGCTGCAAATCAGCATTAGAATAGTCTTCTCTGGGTCATGGAAGCGGTATGATGCAGTTAAGAACAATGGGGTGCATTTATAACTCAAAAACGCGCAATGAAACGTGTGGTAACACATAAGGATTCATTGGTTAATATCAACTAACAATGAACTTGCTTTATACAGCATTTTAAATAGTATCACATTTTATTACTAAATTTTTCTACTAATACATTTTTAAAAACAAAAATTGTAGCTGTCAAGAGTAATGCACAGTGAACAGAACAAATGTAGATGCTAGAACCTAGAACTAGTAAAGTGATAAAATAGTAGATTTTTTTGATAATGAAATCAATAATCGCATCAAATAATATTAATCTAACAAAGCAATAAAGGGGGTGTAAATTTCTGCTTATATTATTATTTCTTTATAGTCTCACACTATATTGACAGTAACAACTGATACACTTACATACAGAAAAAAAGTTAAAGCTTACTATCGTCTTATCGTACATACTACTGTCGATGTTGGCGCACTCTAGTGTTCAAAACCATATGACAACAGCACATGCCTGCATTTACTGAAGACAACACGCAAGCACACACAAATCTGTTGCAAAGTTTTGTGATCGAAACAAACCCAGGAGTAAATGTACAGAGCTATGTAATGATACTGACTGACCCAAACGCAAAATATGTTTGTTACATCACTTTTGGGATCTTCAGAATAGTATTTATGGTGTACTTTCTGAGAACCACAACACCGCCCAGATGAATCATTTTCAAAATGTGGTGCAATCTACCAGTAAACATTTTCGAAATGTGTCCATTCTCTTTTTTTTGCAATTAAAAAAAAAGACAGACACACAATATTGCCTATTCCTGTTACACAGAAATCTATGCAGAGAAAATAATGGTTTACTGGAAAACATACTTTTTTCCTATAATCCGTGGAATTTTCAGAGGTCCAAAGTGGTTTGTGGGAAAAAAGCAATGGGATGTTTTAATTGTCTCACGGGGCAGTTACAGCTATGCAATATAGTATCGAAATGTTTTGGGTAAGAGAGAAAACATGTTATACCAGCCATTCAAGCTCCCAGAACAGAAGCAGTTTACAGGAGATAAAGCTTAGTGACGAACTAACCTTCTTAAGATAATTCAAGAGCCTTCATCTATTTAGACTATAAAGGAGATTAGGTTTAACCTCTGTGGTTACTGAAATCTTAAAATGAATCTTAAAAGAAAAATAAATGATTATATAGGGGTTAGCTGTGTCTCTTTTTTAAATTTCCCTCAAGTCAATTAGCAATAAAACAGGCGAAACAAATTATCTTGAAAGTCTATTAATAAATGAAATTTTCACAAAACATAGAAAACATACATGACCAGTCACGTGAAGCAGGGTTATTTTCAGCGGGAACAACTGAAAACATTGTTCCAAACCCTTCAGCCAAACTCTAATTCAATGAACTATATTAACAAACATATTTAAGTTGATTTTCAAAAAAAGAACGCGATTTTCCAAGAGACAGAAACAAAATGGGGGGCTGTAGACACGAGGGCAACCATGCAGTACATTGCAAAGCTTATTTATTATCAATATATTGTAGGATTTCTGTTATTATTACATTACATTTCAATTTTGATGTCCATTTGTGAGGAACATGGACTGTTATGGATGTGCCAATTTGCATGCCTCACAACAATTTTTCTTTTAAACTTGACTTCACATGGGTATTTAAACCACCAAATATTGATAAGTCCCGCAGCAACCAATGCAAATAAAAGACAGATGCAAAACAGTTAGCTCAGAACCTTTATTCAAAGGGCAACAAGAGTAAAATATAAAATTTATGGGCTGTTTTCTCTGTCATGTGACCGAACTGAATTTCAGAACCATTGTACAATCCTCAAAGAGAATGGCTCAAGAGTAGAACGCTCTTTACATGTGTGAACCTCTCAGTGTTTGAATGGGTGAAACCCCCCCACACAATACCTCCACTGTCCCTGCTCCAGCATTCATCACAATGTCTCTTAAGTTTTCCTTAAAATGCTTTTCCTTTTATTAGTTTTTGCTACATCTCAGCAGTTTTTAAAAAGTAAACAAAAACGTCCTTCAAAAAAATAAAACAGAGCGACCATATCTCATGTTCAGCTTCTTTACATTTACAGTATATATAAATACTTACACATAAATATCTTACATGAAAACCTAATTCGGAGCAGAAACAAAATGGAAAAAAACCAGAGGAGAACGTTGGATAGAGGGCCGGTGGAGAATTGGTATGGTGTGTGTTTGCGGGTGAAGGGGTAGACACAGATTTGGGCTTTCGTATAACAGTAACATTAGAAAGGAAATGTTCAGTTAGCCCAGTAGGGAGAGCTGCTGTAGTTGGACTTGGCCTGATTCTTCTGCATGCTACTGGACTGACTGCGTTGGCCCTGAAATTAATGAATAAAAATCTGTTAATACACATCAGCTCAGTTTTTATCATTTAAACACATTTTATAATGCAAGTATATGTAAGTATTTTGCTTGTACCTGTGTGTCCTGAGCCATGTGGTGGTGCAGTAGCTGTGAAGGGGGCTGCTGATGAGGGGGTAAGATGTGCAAGTAGGGTGCTGGGGCATATCCGGGGGCACCTGTGGGGTTGAGCGGCCCAGTTCCTCCCAGAGCTGAGGGCAGGCTGAAGGCAGGGGCTGCCGCTGTAGGGAAACCCTGCTTGTCAAACGTCTACGAGGCAGACAAGACATATAAGGTTAATGAGGCCAATTATGTCAAATATTGTCCATTTGGGGAGAAACAGAAGTAAGGACCCTTACCTGAGTCTTGCTGTACACTGTTCCAGTAAGCTCCGAGCTTGCTGATCCAGACATTCCTGGTGCTTAAAACAAGAATAAATATAATTACATACATTAATACATTCACATGGTTTAATTGCAAGATTTAAATTGCTTTGGCTAGATCTGAAACACACAGTGTAATCACATAAAAATACATTTATTTCTTCTATAAAATGTAGAAATCAAAAAGTAAGATTGACCTTTTCCCGTGCTGTTACTCATGGCTTTGGCCTGGGACTGAGAGCTGCTTCCATATCCTCCCTTCCCATAGTCCCCTGCAGCATGAGCCTGGGACAGCTCATCGAAACCTTAGCAGAGCATTAAACATTTCACATCAGCAAATCTTCTTTGTTTTGCCCAACAAGCATGTACTAACATTAATAAGGTTTTCATTGCAAAAATGATGTAATGGACTGCGTTGCAAAAGTACAAAGGTCATGAGTTAAATTCCCAAGCAGCACACAGAGGTGAAGAGGAATCTGTACCTGCTCCGTATGCATGTTGGCTGTATCCAGCCTGGTGCTGGTACTGGTTGGACGGGCCCATAGTGTGCTGCTTCGTGGATGCCTGTGGCATGAAGACGGTGGGACCGTACTGGAAGGCACTGGGCACTCCCGGCATACCGGGGTAGTAGGGCAGGCTGGTGTAGCCGTAACCTGGGGGCAGGGGAGGGTTGAGGAAGGCCTGGGTCTGACCCTGTTGGGCTTGGCCCGGATTCTGCGGCCCTTGATTTTGAGGAACGGCGCTCTGGGTCTGTGAAGGGGGCAGTGAAGAGAGGCTGGTGGCGGGGGCCGGGGAGTTAGAGTCGCTGCGTCCAAATTTAGTGGGCTCACCTGAGCAAGACAAGACAGAAGACTTTGCATTTGGATTTCAAGTAAAAAAATGCTTAGATAGGTCATAATAAATTGAAGTGTTGCTCACCCGAGTAGGGATTGCTTGCTAATCCACCATCTCTGCCAGCTAGCGCTGTACCAGGGAAGGTCATTCCATAATAATCCTGCAGACAAGAGAGCCATAAGAAATTTTCCTGAGGCAGACACGATAGAACTTACATAGACATTTTATTTCTATGAACACACATCACAGGTCAGATAGTGAACACGGTCTAGTGAACATTTGAGTTTAGCATTCGGCTAAAGTGTTTTTAAGGATAAGTAACAGAATAATGAAATCCTTACCATGGGCAGGCGGGACTGCATCATCTGTAGGTCTTCATATCCATAGATCGGCTTTAGGGATAAAAAAGATCATAGAGAAATTAGGTTAGATTGCATAGAAGAGAGATCACAAAAGTATGGTGCCAGCCAAAACATGTCAGGTGCTGATTTAACCTTTATTTAGCCAGGAAAAATCCCATTGAGACTTTACTGTCTCTTCTTCCAGGGAGAAATGATGATTTCACTTCCTGTATATGAAAGCAGAGTAGCCACACACTCACCGGGTAAGCGGGAAGTAGCCCACCGGGCCCCATGATGTACTGACTGGCCAACAGTGGCGGGACTCCTTGAGCTAGATTAGGAGGAGCTTTACCTGAAAATAAAAACAACGTTGAGGAAAAGAGTGAAAGGAAACATGCAATTGTTTTTAAACAATTACACATTTCTTCAAATAACCCAAAAATGACTGACCGGAGTGGGTGGAAGGGGTGATGGTGGTCTGCAGCGGTAGAGAGCGGCCAGCAGAGGGAGTGGATGTGCCGTTAACAGTGAGGTTCTGTGTTCCGCTGGCTATTCCATTTGAGCTGACCGCAGCGCTGGAGAACACGGGCAGGCTCGCGCTCACGTCACCGCCCATGTGGGACTACAGGAAACATTTACATTCAATTAGCATTGATCTCTCCTAGCGAATTTATGATTTTATTATCAAAATGTCACAAGGAGAGAACTTACGCTCAGGGAAGAGCTGGCGGGGACAGAAGATCCGAGAGAATTACCACTGCTCACATGACTGACAGGAAAAAACACAAACGGCCATGAGAAGAGAGAGACTGATGACATTACTTGGAAGGCTCATGAATATCAAAATAGATTGAAATTAGAAGGGGGTGCTACCTGCTAAGAGCTGTGTTAAGGGCTGGCGCTGCTGTTGATGAAGATGATGAAAGGTTTGACAAGCCGTTTTCACTGGGAAGAATTGAGGGCACGTGCTGCGGGGGGTTGGACAGGACAGCTGCAAATGCAAAAATGCATTTGAATTCACACGTCGCAGAAAACCAAATGTTAACTAAACGCATTCACTGATGGCCCAATAGTACTACTGATGGTGCCTTCAGCCGATCCAAATTCCTCTCTTGCATGTTGACAAAGGTTGGGTAAAAATCCCACTCCACCAGACGATAAAATATAATGCATTTGTGCCATATGTTATATATCGCGAACTTGTGCTTAGCAAGTTCACTGTGTAATGCAGATCACACGTACCGTCCTGTGTGCTGGACGTCCTCATTTCACCGAATCCATTCTGTGTGTGAACGGAAAACCGACAGTCAGTGACATTAACTTCAAAAAGCCAAAGTAAAACAGAAATGGAGTTTCTGGACATACACTGAGAGGGGTGGTGATGGAGGACTCCGCTCTGCTACTAGAAGTGGGAGCCAACACAGGAGGTGCAGTAGTGCTTTGTAAACTCAGAGAGGCTGATGGGTAACTGGACTCGATCCCCGCCGGAGGCAAACCAATGAGAGACTCACTACAACCATGAAGACATTTTCGGGGGTTTTATCATCAACAGGCGGCTTAAAAACACAACAGGAACAGTTCAGGAAGAGTAACAAAGTGGCTAAACCTACCTGACGGCACTGGATTTGGAATACAGGCTGCTCTGGTTTTGAGGAGCGGCCGCAGGTTCCTGGAAACTGGTTTCCGATTGGTTGACATTCACCACTGTGGACTCTGATCCAAAATCCAGTGCACCGAATTGTACATTCAGCCCAGATACATCAGCTGAACCTGGCATTTCCACTGCAGAAGAGGGGATCTGGCAACCAAAGCATATAATCACTTAATTCAGTCTTTATCATGGTTATGTAGTAGTAGTGAGAGCTGGAAGTCAACCTCTCTGCAAACTGGGTGCAATACATGGACACACAAACTATTTAAGTGATGATGGGGAACAATCATTACCTTAGAAGGAGGGGGCGCTCTCCGCCTCAGCGGTCTGATGTTTTTGGGCTGTGAGGGCTCAGCCATGGTGCCTGCAGGTTCAGAGAAGGGTTTCAGCGATGGCGAAGGTCCGTCGTGTGGGGGGAGTGGGGCATGGTTTCGGGCCTGAGCCGGCAGGTCCGACTGGAGTGCTGAATTCTGGGTCAGTTGACTGAGGATGGGGGATGGGTCAGGTTGGCCCTTCAGGTCTACTAGAAGAAAACAAAAGGGTGTGAATTTAAGGTCCGATGTGTAACGTTTTTGGAGGGTCTATTGACAGAAAATATAATAAACCTGACTATGGCTTCAGAGGACCTTACATAACGAAGTGTCATGTTTTTATTACCTTAGAATGAGCTATATCTATCTACAAACACCGCGGGTCCCCTTGCATGGAATTCGCCATGTTGTTTCTACAGTAGCCCTAAATGAACAAACTGATCTACAGAGCGCTTTTTGAAAAATACATTATCTCCTTCTGGAAAGAAGCGAAAAAGCGACGACATCTTAGTCCTGTGTCAGCCACTGTAGTGTTTCGAAAGGGAGGGGTGAGCGGTGGAGTGAGCCATTGGTACTTACGCTGAGCTACTGTAACAGGGGTCTCCTTTGGTTCATTCAAACTCATAGGCGTGGGTTCTGGAGGAGCCGGAGCGGTGGATTCTGCAGATGCAGCGCCATTACTCAGACTCCCGTGGACCTGACTGGTCACAGGTGCGACTCGGGGTGCGCTGATTGGTTCTGCTTTCTGCACATCATTGTGGGGAAGTCTGGATCCCAGCATGGACTAGATGCAAAGCATGATGTTAAATGAAAAACTAGCACAGTCATACACTAAAGTGCTCACACAGCCAAAAAAACAAGTAAACCAAGGTTGGCTGAGATGCTGTGGTGGTCTGTGCATGCGTTTGCATGTTCTCACCGATGCAGCATGTGCATATGTGCCGGCAGCAGCGGAGGCGTAGCTGTGTGTGTGTGCTCGGGTGCCGTGCTGCTGGGAGTTGGTGAACACCAGGCTCTGAGTAAGAGAACCCGGGGACGACAGCTCTAAGCCGGCCAGATCAGAGTCGCCATCCGCCTCAGACAACAGAGAGCCGAGCTCCATCCTGGAGAGATAAGACAACATGTATATAAATTATGATTTCCACAACAAAATAAATGTTGATTTGGTGTGGTATAAAAGGTGGTCAGTAAAGTGAAATTCAACTAGCAAGTGTAATAATGTTACACTCAATGTACACGGAATGTGCTCATAACGTTTTCTTGACATTTAATGTAGAAAACTGAAGACAGACAGAAATCATACTTGACTGCTTGCCCAGTATCTTAGTGCACTTACTGACAAAATATTTGCCTCCGGTACATCTGTGGTTTACTGGTAATGTATGTGGTTCCGAAAGGTTTAAAGTCTCTCTTTGTCTTTTTAAAGTGGGCATATTCATAGACTTCCTTCAGAATTTTAGTTTATGTTTGTTTAGATATCTCAGATACAAAAATTAAAACACTGGGACCAATATTGTTTGGTTCCCAACGTTCCTCAAAATATCGTTTTGCAGAATAAAGTCATACGGTTTCGTAATACCACATGAAGTACTCACCCCTTCACGTGGTTCTTGGAGCCAAGAGCACAGGAGGCGGTAAACACTTTGGTCTCAGAAAGCTGTAAGAAATATAAGTGTGCATTACACATCAGCTTCACTTATACTAATTTTCCGGTTTAATCTCAACACCCATGAGATTACTCACATCTTCATTCCAGTCTTCTGCAGCCCAATCTTCCAGATTGTCCATCCAGGCTCCTGAAGAAAAAATTGCAAGTTGCATTTAACAATCAAAAACATGCCAAATGCATCACCCCTGAGCGAAGATGTGTGTAATATACAACGTAAATCAGCAACATGCATTCTGGGATTTCATCTAGACAGCCTGCAGTGTGAAATCAATACTACACATAAAAACAGGCTCCGCTGGGATCTACACAACACTCAAAATGGCTTTGGGTATGATTCGAATCGATAAAGAGCACTCACCTGCTCCTTCAGTAGTCTCAGTTCCAGCTTCAGCTGCGCCGCTGTAGTCCACAGGGTTAAAACGTCCTATGAGTCAACGAGAGAACAAACGACTTGTAATGATCCAGGAACATAAACACCTTGTAACACATATGAGTTTAAATCTGAGTGAAAGAAAGTGTTCCAAGTGTATTTCTAAAAATACATTAAAATTTCAAAGACAACGTGGATCGAACCGTGACCGTCTGAAAATCATTCGACCGATTTGTGAAGATTCCCAGCTTTATTCAGAATGGGAAGTAGATGGAATTTCGGGGAAAAAGGACTATAAGCTCACCCCATTCCTTGAGAGTACCTGCTTATTCCAGCTCCTCTGCCTCTACCTCGCCCTCCGGCTCCTGAGACAACACCTCCACAAAAAAATAATTCACAAATAAGCATAGTGTCATTTGCAAACAAAATTTGTATTAATAACTTTGTCAAATTATACTGACCCACATTTTATACTATTGGTTCCCATATTTTGTAATTTACAGTCAAATTTGAATACGCATAAAGGAGATTAAGTTATGATGGAGGGGGAAATATTTGCGTTTTAATGAGCCAAAAAAAAGCCAAATATTGATATTAGCAGGTCTAATAACTAGCATTATTATCATTTCGATATGTAGAATGCATATACTAGGGAATTCGTTCCGGACCCGCCAAGTGCTAAACAAACACACGCGTTCACACAAGCGCGCCACTTGCACAAACCAGTGTTGCAGTGATCTCTTTCATCAGGTAAAGCGCGTAGATAAACCGTAGCTTTTATGCAGTAGAAAAATGTTGCAGGTTTCCTGAAATTTCATCCTACCCATCAGATTATCCTACCAGCCATGCACATATCAATTTTACGTAATTTTTTTGCCCTACCTGTTTATTTTATACTGCTAGAGGAATATGTATTTTCGTTGTTAAATCATTCTATATATTAATTAATACCTATAGTACAATTTGAATGGTAGGACTATCTGACAGGGTATTTGATGATTTTTGTAAAATCATCCTACCTGTTTATTTTGTCAATGCAGATTAGAATAACTTTTGCCCTGCGGTAGGAAAATCTGACAGAGTAGGACAATTCGAACACCAGTACAGCCCGCGAGTGTGAGGTTTTGCTTTGCCGACGCAGCTTGCCTTTCTCTTGGTCTATCTGTGCAGCGACCGGCAGAAAACAGCAGCCTGGTCGAACAAAACAGCATTTCCAAAATTCTGTCACTGTTACTGACTGCCTGGGCATATTAACATTAACGTTCACGCTAAAGCCTACATCGCATGATAATGTTATAACGCGTATTTTCCATTATTATCAATTATCATCTGGTATCTGTCTGTTGTAATCGACATCGAGATATTTGAAAGACATCGTCGATATACGATAACATCATCACATCGCCCAGCCCTAATGTACTGTTATGAAGTGCATTGGATGCAACTCAATGAGTGCGTTTTCATGCATCGTCTTACACCGATTATACTTAATAAGCTGATAACAAGTAAGGTCATGTAAAACGGTTTTCTTTTATTGGGGAAAGCTCATAAACGGCGTAAGCAAAACCCACATTTGCCCATTTCTCAAATTTCACGCTGCGTATAAATGCCTTTACCGGTTTTCTCTCAGTTTTGTATATTGTGCGCATGTCTGACAGCGCAATAGTAAAAGTCCCAAATGGAAGTAACAGTAAAATAATGCATAAAAGTTGGTGCATGCAGTTGATGTAGAAACGTCAAAACGAAAACCTGCATTTTTAATTACTAAACAGACCATTGATGGGGACGGCACTGCACGTGAGAAACCTGGTCAATCTGTAAATACAGAATCTGTATTTTTATATCTCTTTTATATCCTCAGTACCTGCAACTGCAACAATAGTTTTTCATTTTGCTGATTCCACATAAACTGCATGATTCGAGAGCAGACATTTATGCGTTATTTTATGGTTTCTTCGATTTGGGACTTTTACTATTGCGCTCTAAGACATGCACACATAAACAAAACTGAGAGAAAACCGGTAAAGGCGTTGACACGCAGCGCAAAACCGGAGTAATGGGCAAACAACTACCTCTGCTGAGCGGGTTTTGCTTACGCCGTTTATGAGCTTTCTCAGATTAACAATACTTGTTTTACGCGTTTACATGACCTTACTTGTTATCAGCTTATTAAGCACAATCGGTGCAAGACTGTGCATGTAAATGCACTCAATGTCTAAATTACATGTATTTCTAAGAATAAAAAAATATTGTGATATGTAATCCCCTTTAAAAGAAATCCACTCGAGTTGCAGCTGGTGTAACCAAAACATCTGTCACATGTTATGTCCTACAAACTCTTGAACTATTACAGTGACACAAATAGTAACACAGAAACATGCTCCGTTCTGCCCACTATGAGATAACAGCTCACAGGCCAACATTAAAGGTGCCTAGTTCTGTTAAAGTTATAAGGCTACACAAATATATAAATGATTCAAATATCCCAATATGCACAGCACAAATTGAATGATTTTATAGTCAAAGTTTAAGGTACATGCTGATATCAGAGAAACTGGCTGGCAAATGTAAGTGCATTAGCGCATGGCATGTGTACAAAAGATGATACACTTCCAGAAAATCTTTGAGTATTTTAATATGGTTCAATCTTTTTACAAATGCGTACTATCTGATATGATAACTTCTATTCATTTAGAAAGGCATATCTATTTATTTTATACCGGACAACAGGGCTCCTAAAGGAACAACCTACTAAAAATATATATATGACTTTCTTCTCTAAAGCAAATAATAAAACATTTTATTATTCAATAAAATACAAGTTAATTGGGACCAATTTTAGATCCTTATTCAATTCCATTGTATAGAAAAATAAATTCTCAGAACAGACAGTCTGTTTGTTTTCATCTCCGGAAGTCAGGAAAAACAGGAACAGCGTTACAGCCAAATACATGACAAATTTATTTTTACCTATTAAGAACCATCTTTAAAATAAAGACACAAAAGCCATCCGTCTTCCGTGACATCATTCTTATAAATAACTGTTCTCTGGTGCTGACGGATTGAATCAGTATATCTGGGATAGCATAGTGTGCTAGTGAGTAAGAAGGTCTCTGTGTGTGTCTGTGTGTTAATGTACAGACCTCTCCCTCTTCCTCTGCGGCCTCGGTCTCCTCCTCTCTCTCCTGGGGCCGAATCAAAAGCGTTCTCTTCTGACCGCCCTTAAAACAAAGTCAAAGTGGACGCTTGTATGAAAAACTATTGCACAAACTGCATGCCAACATCATCATGCTTATCAAAAACAGTATCATATAAGCAGGTCCAGACACGCACAGAGATAAACACCCAATAGGACACACCTTCATGGTTGCGGCTGGCCCCTCGGCCGCGTCTGTTTGGACCCCCGCGGCCCCTGCCTTCCCTTTCTCCTCTTTTCTCTCTGATCTCTGCTGGGGTCCCTTCTTTTACAACATTTTTCTTCTTGCCAACCGTTTCCCATGAGTCCTATGCAATAAAAGGGACAACAAGCATTGTATAAATGTTTTGAAACAACACGTAAATGTCTATAACTGCTCATCAAAGACCTCCAGTAGCTTGGCAGGTTTGGAAAGTAGAAAAAGTTCCATTACATAAGCACTCAGATTGTTTTTTCTTGGTACAATTAATACAGTTACAAAAGAAACGATGCTGCGACTGAATCACAAACACGTAAAACAGGATCAAGCACCTTGTCAATGACCTCCTCCAGCAGGAAGTTGATGGCCCTGTTGACATCTCCATTGCAGTCGTGAAGGGCTACCATACACTCGTCCTGAGTTTTGCCTGTTACCTCCATGAGCTGCGACACAAATGCAAACAAACTTTACACGATTCGATAAAACACAAATGTATTAATGAAAACATGAGAGATTAGGAACCAGTGGGTATTAAATTATTCTAGTTCTGATTCTATTCATTCAAGAACACGTCAGTGCTGTTTATTCATGTTTATCTGAAACTATTTTGCAGTAGCACTCCAGATCGCTGTGGAATAGGTTTTTATTTGAAATGCAGCTTTTCCTTTCTGTTTTGCCTTGCATCCACATTGAGATGGCATTTTGTCAACAAAAATAAGCGAGGCTTTCGAAAGGGATGACACAGTATTAGTCATGTGATCCATTCAGCCCAAAGCAATACTGTGGATGATGACGTACCACTCTCCAGTTTCATAAGTGTCACAACAATGAAAATAAGTCATTTTGAAGCAACTACCGCATTATTTTTAAGATTTTAAAATGAAGATTAAGATGTTGTTAAACAAATTTTTTTACTTTCAAATCCCTATTAGTGTAAACATAGGTTGTGTTTACATAGTTCGGTTCTCTTGGTAATTTGTTCGGGACCAAAAAAGAAAAATACCTGTAGTTCTGGTTTGCTTAACATTCACACTGGCATTCGAGCAGCAAACCAAATATACTGAAACTAAGGGCACTAAGTCCTAAAAGTCTAAAATAACCTAACCTATAAAGTCTCAACATGATTGGACAAATTTTGTGATGTATATTTAGTTTCTATTTTGGAACTTATCGGATATCCAAAACACTGCTGTGTTGCGGGTTATACACGCTTAATGTATGCATGTGCATATGAAGGTATTTTTACCTAGACGGTAACTCGAAGACCTCTTGTTAAAAGAAATCAAAACTGCAACAGGAAGTGTCAAACGCACAAGCGGCGATCTAAAAAAACACTTTTTATGGTCTCGTCTTGTTTTATCGCTTCCCGGTTTTTGTTTATATAAATGCCTTTGATCCATGTTGTGTTCATATTTCAATCGAACCACATAAATGTTTGAAAAACAAACCAAGACCCATCTTCCAGTGCTCTATGCATGTTTTTTTGGTGCACACACATTTATTTATATAAACCACACTTACAGATCAATATGTAAATATACAAATAGTGCATCACACAGTATTGTATTATCAAATGTAACTTGGGAATCGTTTGAATGTTTTCTATTCTGATTCCAGATCTGCGTATCGATTTCGATTCTTATCGTCTCCCAGGTTTGATTCCACAGTTCAAGTAAATATTTAGATATCAACCTGTATGGTCATTTGCCTGCTTATTAACTGGTTTTGTGTATATAAACACATAGAACCATGTTTTTTCTGATTTATTACAATTTGTATTACCATAGTTGAATTACATCATGGTTAAACTGTAGTAACTATTAACTGTAGTGTTAGCTCGATACCAAAATTTTGGCTTCGGTACGGTACCAGAATCTAATACTGGTAATATCGGTACCATAGGTGATCAATAACCAGCCCCAAAATAAATTTGAAAAATATTAAGAAGACTGCATGAAACTGCTTTAATGCATATTTTATATATTATTTTTACATTTCATATAGCACCATTTTATTTTTACACTTTTAAACTGTATTACTGAAAAATGCTTTGGTTATATAGACTTATCATCATAATCCCACAAATATGAACAATTACATTTTGAACAACAATTAAATGTTTAAAGTAGGTCTATTTAACGGTAGCATTCAAGATGAAAACTGAATGATCAATAAAAATAAAACACTGCACAGTCTTCACTGTATAAAATGAATATGCAATGACTCTAAATAAAGCTACAAAAGTTTCATTTCTTTTTAATATGTGACACAGATGTATTAGGTTACTGTCACTTTAAGGCAAATTCTTTTTTTGACGTGGATATACATTTAAAACACGACGGACTGTGCTTATGAGAACCGATTGTGTTTTTGACATAACAGCGTGTGTATTTGACAATACAAGAACATATACAACACGCGAAAGAAAACTTCATGATGATGGAACAGAGATAAAGTTATATATGCTATGTATGCTGTTGAATGGGGATGTACAGACATGTAGAATATATGTTACATTGTAAAACAATCTAAAGATCTCGCAGCAAAAGTGGAAAGAGCCGAATTTGTTATAAATCACTCACAGTGTCTCAGTTTAAATGATCGCAAAAGTGCTTGTAGAGCGATATACAGCCGCATAGCGGTGAACTTTGGAACAGCAGTGTTTCAAGTACCGAAACAAGCAAAATTATGGTATTGAAAAGATTGCAATCTAACATGTACTAGTAAATTTCCAAATTTACTGTGCAACCCTAATTAAAAGTGTTTGTTTTGCTTTAATGCAAATACTACAGTTAAACCATGCTTTCTATAGTAAAAAAGTTAATTTTCAAAAGGGCTTGTATTGAGATATCAGCAGATCACGTAACGCGTGTTCTTTTCTAAAAACATAAAAAATAATAAAGTATCCGATTCCTATTCCTTTCAATTCCAAATAGGAATTGAATTTCGAATCCCGACCCTAATTAAATGCAGTTCAAACCAATGGCCACAACAATAGATGTGTGGTTTGCTCACCTGTTGGACTTTGCCCTCAAAATCTGCATCATTTTTGTCATAAATCATCCGGGCGAGTTGGATCTGTTCCGCTGTGGCCTACAGAAAGATAAAGCAGTTAAACATCCCGCTAA
Source organism: Triplophysa siluroides (assembly GCA_006030095.1). Classification (NCBI taxonomy): domain Eukaryota; kingdom Metazoa; phylum Chordata; class Actinopteri; order Cypriniformes; family Nemacheilidae; genus Triplophysa; species Triplophysa siluroides. The sequence goes on from VCII01000179.1 coordinate 275,431, forward strand.
TCTTCTAGTGTACATTTGGGTTAATAAACTAGATTACACTGAAGTATGTAAAGGCAAAAGACGTGTTTTGCACACCTGTATCTGTTTCTGTGGCTGTGAGGTGTGTGTGGTTTGTGGTAGGGCTCTATCCCGATTGCCCCGGGCAGCGTCAGCGACCACTGAAGTCATCATAAACAGTATATACAAAATAATGTATGTACAAAATAGAAAAGTCTGGAGAAGAAAGGGAAAAAGAAACCATTGCACGCAGACACACCATAAAATAAATATTCAAGACGTTTGTGTAAGAGGGAGTTAGTGACAGGTGCAGCGAGCCTGACACCAGTTTAACTCCACACTGTTCTTCCAATGTAATATTATCATCTGCTCAACACTTAAATATAGCCAGGCGAACACAGTCCGGTTCGGTGTCCATTTACACTAACCCTAAACCCCCTCACACACACGCCCACCCGAAGGCCTCTCCTAAAAAATAAAACATGTCTGCATTTACAGACATCACAACAACACAGTCCCAACTAGATCAAGTCAATAACAAATCGGTAGTGTATGCAGGAGAGTAGAGTTTAGATCACAATGCCAAAATACCTACAAGATCCTTTTAGTACTTTTGAAATATGATCGTATTGATCAAGTTTGATTTTCAGATCCTATGATTTTAAAAAGTTGGCCACTAAAATAGAACAAAGGCTCTGGTGGGGTGCGTCTCAAAACCTAATAAATTACCTAACCAGATAGCTTTTGAGGGCATCACGAGCACATACCCAACGTAGGTTCCGGATAAAAATGCCTTTTAGGTATTTAGGCACGTCGCAAGGTTGAGACACCGCCAAGATCGTTGTTAACAAAGATCGTAAGTAAACGCGATTATGGTATAAAAACGCCTCGATTAGTCACTCGAGTCGGACTCAAAACACACAGACCGCAGTTGTTGGTAAATTTACGACGCGTATGAGACTTATCAATCTACACAAAAACTCCACAAAATAGTCCGTATCGTATAATTGACGGTTAAAAACACACAGAAGAAAACATAACACAGCAGTTGAAAGTTTAGAGTCCGCCGAGTAGAGGTAAAGAGAACATAACAGTGTATTGTGCAAAATGCAGCACAAATGCTAACACGCTAATGTGTTCTTCACCACGCCGCGCTGCCGCTAATGCTACGAACAAACGATTATCGCGATACATATAGTCTACATCGAGTCATATAAATATGTAAGTATCAAGCAGACAAAATCAGACGCTATGATTTTAGTTGATGTGTGTGGCTTTGTTCTCAAGTTTTTCGATAACACAAACATACCCTCTCCGCTCCCTCAACGCTCTGTATGTGTTTTTACCTGCCCACCGACCGCACGCGCTACCCCGATACATGAGCGCGAAGCCAGCGACCAAAAGCGACCTGCTTATGCAACTTAAAAGCCCTCATTTATTTATTAAAATAAAAGATCCAGTAAATGGATGGAAGAAGGTATGAAGCAGTACAAATGTGTCTTTTTGTTTACGGAAATTATATTATCAGTTTCAAATAAATTAATTGATGTCACTATGAACCAACAAAACACTAACAAAATAAAAGCCTTTGAACAGGAAGCTGTTAAACAAGAAAAAACTAAGAAAATACGAAATAATGAAAATTCTACAATGTAAAACGCATCACATTTTCAGTGGAACTCCACCAGCCTTGTTTTGATATTAATCATTGCCAATTAAAGCTATATTTCTAATTGAAAAATTACTCCATTTAAAAAAAAGAAATGGCTTTATTAATATCATAATTGAAAAGTATTGGTAATTCCTAGAGGTTTGCATGACTTCCTTGAAACCATGTCCAGTATGCTAGGCCTATTTGTTAGTACTTAGTACTTGTTATTCGTAATTTCATTCCAGCAATGTCACAAATCAATAAAACAGGCATTGACAAAGAAACCAACCATACTTGTTACCTTCTACACAGATCATGGTGTGTCAACAAATATTGTCTGTTATTTATCAACTCAGTTTCTCGAGGTTTGACCATGCGTGCTGATCAATAATGTTTGTGTTTGATCTTTCTAAACGCAGAGACATTGGTCTACAAACAGGGCAACTACAACCAAATACAAAGGTTTGTCAAAGTCAGATTTGTGGCGGAGGATCACCGTCAGTCCTCATGACCTTCATTTTATTCGTCTTGTGCTCAAACATGGGAACTCTTGTATGGATATTTCTAGTTTCAGGCTTGTTAGGAACAACAGCTCTTATTTTCTCAATCAACTTTGCAAAAGGTATGAGCTGGTATGTTAGGATCATATACATTTATAACATGTTATTTTCACAAGTTTCAAATGTTTACGGATTAGTATTAATTATATAGTAATAATAATAACTTATGTAATAATAAAATGTACAGTATATACAGTTTTAAAATTTTAACTGTTTAAAAATGTGTAATATAATTAATAAATTAAGTAATAAATTAATAAAGTAATATAGGCTATAAAATGCAGACAAGTGAACTTTACCAGCTGTGATGAAACATTTACATTTTCTCTGTGAAATATCTATGCTTTCTATAAAATGTATTTAAAATTAATAATCTGCAATAAAAGCTATGTTTTGTTTCACTTCTTAAGGATTTCTTAGAGTCATTGAAACCACAAGATTTATTTTATTATTTTGATACTATTTCCTCTAAATCGGGTAAGTCTGATTCAAAGATATTGAGTAATATTAAATAGTGGTCACGAATAAATAGTCATTAGGTTCATACATGAGCCAATAAGATGACCGCGTGATGACATTGGCAGCATGTTTTGTTCAGTGCCTCAGTTTGAGCTGGTGTGGGTGAATTGCTGGAGGAATGAGTCCATCAGGGGGCTGTGGAGATGCTCTTTTGATGCCCAGGAAGAGAGTTTTGAGCTGGGACAACACAGAGGTGAACCACCAGTGTCCTGTCCCTCGACTCTGGAGATGGTCATTAACTCAACGGTCAGTGTGGTGAAGAAGAGGGACGATATGTGTTGTGAACAGCTGAAGTTACTGAGACCACCAAACACAAGAACTCTGCTCCCAGTCTGCCAGGGGAAACTGGTAATAACTGCGTTGTATTCTTCTGCCATACCATATATTTGCAGACATGTTACTCTTTGTGCAATTGTGGGGTTTAATTCTTATTCCAGAATTAAACTGGAAATGTTGTTCCATGTTGTTCCAAACCTGTAAATCTCTTTTTTCTGTGGAACACAGGAGAAGATATTTCGAGAAAAGTCTCTGCGGTTTTGTGTCCACACAATGGAAGTCAATGGGGTCCAATGTTGTTTGGTTTCCAACATTCTTCAAAATATCTTCTTTTGTGTTCTGCAGCAAAAAAAGTCATAGAGATTTGGAATGACATGAGAATTTTTGGTTTTGGGTGAACTATCCCTTTAAGTGTCCCCTGTAATGCAGTATGGGACATTTTGTTTGGATGACAAAAATGCTCTGTTTGATTCATATGTGGCCCTTGTGTTGAATAGATTAGTACTGGAGGATGTGGCCCCTTTATTCATGTGGTTGGGGGTCTTACTCTTGAGGCCTGCATGTCTCATCATAGACTGTATTTTTTCCTAGCAAGGTCTGATACAGTCAGGGGAGAATAGGCTGTACATTCGCCCAATGCTTCAAAAACACATAGACAGCCTGAAGGACTTTGCTGTGGATTTACCCTCCGGTGTACCTCACCTGATACTAACCAATACAGTACCTGTGAGGACACGTCTAAAACAGCCCAAGAGTAAGTGACCTTTGTATTAGTCCCTTAGTGTACAGAGGACACACAAGAGAGAGACATGGACTATGTATACACAATGTGCTACTGTACACCAATTATATTCAAGATGTGTGTTAAAATAAAATATAATTTACATAGTGAAATGCTAACTGCACATGATTCACCTATACAATATATAAATAAATTATCCTGTAAAAACGGTAATAAACCGTAAAATACGTTTTTCCTGTAAAAAAATGTACATGTTTTCCCAGTTTTTCTTGTAAATTTGCAGCCTTTTCTGTAATTGTAAGTTTTTTGACCGTATAAAAAAAAAAAACTGTAAAAAAATTCCTGTAAAAAAACTAACATTTTCTAGTAGCTGGGACGCCAGAAATAAACTGTAAAATAACAGTTTCTCCCTGTAGAATTACATGTTTTCAAAGTTTTTATTTATTGCATATTTTTTGACAGTATTATTTAAAAAAAAATTACAATTAAATTTTTTTAGATCAAACTGTAAAAAAAATAACAGAACAGTTCTGTAAAATTAATTAATTCCATAGTTCTTTTTAATTTAAGGTCAGTTCAGGTTACGGAGAACAGCTCTGGGGTCAGAGGTCACACATCTGGAACTAGCAGTGGTGGTGGGTCCAGATGTCTATAATGTACATAAGCAAGATACTGAGAGATACATCCTCACCAACCTCAACATTGTAAGTGTGTTTTATTAAACATTCGCCATGACAGACAAGATATTCTACAATGTAAGTTATGCTGTAATATATACCTTGTTTGGCATACATAACAATGCCTATAGGCTTAATGTATGAAAATATTTTTGAACTCACAGGCCTCTGAGCTCTTGAGAGATGTCACCCTCGGGGCCAACATCAGACTTCATCTGGTCCGTATGGTTATTCTTACAGAGCCAGAGGTAGGAAAGCACTGATTAACTCTCTGATGTACATCACAACCACTATATCAATACACACAGACTGTTTGAAGAGTCTCAGATCTGTTTAAATCCACAGTCAGAGATCCAGATCTCTGAAAACATCACCTCTTCTCTGAAAAGTGTGTGCGAGTGGGGTCAGAAGGTCAATCCTGATGCTGACACTGATCCTCTTCATGCAGATCTGCTGTTGTATATTACCAGGTGCGGTCTGAAACCGTATGGAGAACTCTTAACTTTTTTTTTTTGTTTTAATGTATATGGCACTTTCCACAAATAGGTTACAAATAAAAAAAATGCTATTTTGAAAAGTAATACTCAGACGGGTCAAACTAAACATTTGGGATGTGTGCAACAACTCTAGTTTGTATTTGATTATTATATTATTGTATTAGATTGACTTCTTTTTTTCTTAAAAATAACTTTTAGTTAACAGATTTATTACTCTTTCTGCCATGCTATTTTTTTGCCTTAGTTAATGGGACACTAAAGAGTACTCTATTCCTAGAAAGTGCCTTTTAAAAGCTGTGGATTTAAATCAATAATGAATTATGTTATTAAATTATGTAATAACTGGCAAGCTGTTAGAGGTCTTGCAAATATGTTTAAAGTGCTAATTATTGAAATAAAACGATGTCACACAGTACTTATTTGTATAAACAATAAAGTATTGCAAAACAAAATAAATGTTCGCAAAAAAGAGAAAACACTGGGAAGAAGATCCTTAACAAAACTAAACAAATAAATAGAATACAATAAAAATAGTGTAGTTTTTAATTTGTAGTAAAACTATAGAGATTTTACTATAGTAAACATTTTTGAACCAAGATACAGTATTTCTAGTAAAGTATGTTATACTAAGGCAAGTAAAGCTATTAATTCTGTTTATTTATTTTTGTTCTATTTAATGTATGTTTTGCGATTCTTTGTGTTTGGATACTTTGCAATACTAACAAAAACTTTTGGTTCAATACCTTTTTTCTCTCATCTTATTTTGCTTTTCAATAATTTATAGTTTTGCAAATATTTGTGTCATTGTTCTGATCCTATAGGTATATTAAAGCTGTCTTTTTTGGCTCACTTACATTTAGTTTAGTTTTGACTAAATTGTTTTGACATCATCCAGGTTCGATCTTGTGTTACCCAATGGAAATAAGCTTGTGAGAGGTGTAACTCAGCTGGGCGGAGTCTGTTCCACCCAATGGAATTGTGTGATTACAGAGGATACAGGCTTTGATCTCGGCATCACCATTGCACATGAGATCGGCCACAGGTACGTTTAAAGGCTGATTTGTTTCAAACTGTAAACCATTAAAATGATGAAAGTAAGTCTCACTTTTTTTCTAGTTTTGGCATAAATCACGATGGACGAGACAACACATGCAGCTCTAGTGGGTTTATGATGGCATCTGATGGAGGTTATAACAGTGTAGATCTCACCTGGTCTCAGTGCAGCAGAGCTCAGCTCCACAGCTTCTTCAGGTGTTACTCACTGAAAGCATGAATCTCACGAATCTGTTCATCTATTCTCATCTATCATAGTGGATAACATGTCTGTATGTGCGAATGTGTGTAGTGCAGGTAAAGCAGAATGTGTGAAAGATGTCCCAGTGCTGGGAGGCTCGGTTCAAGATTGGAGACCTGGTCTCTTTTACGGAGTGGACGATCAGTGCCGTATTGCATTTGGCAGTTCAGCTACTGCTTGCTCTTTCACTCATGATGATATGGTGAGTAAAAATGAGAATGATAAGAAATGAATAGCTTGAATACTTGTATTAGCCATGTTTATGATGTTTTACGTGGTCAAGGTAACCTGCCGTGTTCTGTCCTGTCACATCAACCCCCGCGAACGCAGTTCTTGTACCCGCCTGCTTGTTCCTCTTTTGGATGGAACAGAATGTGGCATCAATCAGGTGATAAACTACTATAAACATTATTTTAATTGTTTAACACATTTTAAATTATTGTATTATCTTCATTATGTACATATATGGGTCAATATTTGTTGATGTGACATTTTATTGTATGTAGTTTGTATTTAGTTTATTTGTTTAGTTTATTTATTTTCTGTAACACTTTACAATAAATTTGTAAGTTGCCAGTTAATGCATTAGCATAGTTTATGTTACCTAAAACTTAAAACTATTACTAATGATAACAAATACAACCGTATTGTAGTGTTATTGTTTTCTATTTAAATAATGTCACATAAGAAATCCTTAGGAATCCAAGCCAAAATTGCTCTTAATCCCATGTTGCTCAGTGGTGTTTCAAGGGTCGATGTGTGTCTCCTTCAACCTTGGACACCTCCATGATGGTTCATGGTTCCTGGTCTTCCTGGTCTGACATCTCTCCATGTTCACGAACATGTGGAGGAGGCGTCACCCACCGCAAGAGACAGTGTAACAACCCCAGGTGTGTGAGATAGAGGTGAAAGCTGCATTATTTGTTTAATTGTGTTTGTTATTTTATGTTTTTGTATTTCAGACCAGCCTTTGGTGGTATAGTCTGTAAGGGTCCTGACACAGAAGCTGAACTTTGCAATCGACAGGTAGAGTTACTCATCCTCATCTTAAGCAAATTAAAGATTGCAGCATCTATACATTATGGTGTGGCTGTAGGTTTGTCTGCTATTTCTCTTTTGCTCATTTGCTACTAAGTTGGCAGAAGCAAACAATATTCCTTGCAATAAAACTATGTCTTTCTTTCTTCTGAAGAACACAAAAGAAGATATTTTGAAGAATTTAACAGAAAACCCTTGGTCCCCATTGACTTGCATTGGTTTTGTGTCCATACAACAGAAGTGAATGGGGACCGACTGTTTTTGTTTACAAACATTCTTCAAAATAGTTTTGTGTTTTGTAGAAGAAAGAAAGTCATACAGGTTTGAAATGACAAGAGGGTGTGTAAATGATGACAAAATTTTCATTTTGTTGTGAAACATTTTTTAAGTGTCTCGTGACCTGTTGTCGCTTGATACTTCAGGAAAACAACAATAAATTTGGTTCATTATAAAAATGAAGTGACATAAGTGTTATTGTTTGTTGAAGCCATGTGAGACGACACAGCTGGAGTTCATGGCGCAGCAGTGCTCAGCTACAAACCAGCAGCCTCTCTCAGTGTCTGTAGACTCCACAGTCTACACTTGGATCCCAGCTGTCAGCTACAGCTCAGGTGCATGTTAACATGAGCACAATTGCTTTCATTTAGTGTATGGATCTGGTCTATTGGGAAAGTTCTGGGGTGGTAGCTCGATATCATGTCTCTGTATATCAGCTTTCATCATACATAATATATTCATCAAATATATAAGTGAATTGTGTCTGCCTGCTCTTGTTCTCTTGTTTCCTTGTTTCAGGTGACTCTCAGTGTAAACTGATGTGTCGTTCACGGGACCAGGACTTCATGGTGAGTCGTGGATCTCAGTTCATCGATGGGACTCGATGTGAAGCCGATAAATCTACACCGCCTGGTTCCGTTTCTGCCTGTCTGGTTGGAAAGTGCCAGGTAACGGCACTATTGCATTTGTTTAAAAGGGGTCATATGGCGCAAATACATGTTTTTCCGTGTCTTTGGTGTGTTATAACACCAAAGACCTACCTGAAACGCCTCCGTTGTGTAACTCTACGTCAGTTTGTGGTATGAGTTGACTAAGACCGCCCAGATGTATGCACATGTAAGGTGGGCGTACCTGTCAGTACAATTGCTTTGGAACCTGATGTTTCAAATATGGAAAGAAGCACCTGTCAGTATAATTGCTTTGGAACCTGATGTTTCAAATATTGAAAGAAGCACCTGTCAGTACAATTGCTTTGGAACCTGATGTTTCAAATATGGAAAGAAGCGTTACATTTTCCCTCACATGCTTGCAGTATTCGACCAATCACTATGCACTGGTTAACTGGCTCTTTTCAGAGCGATGAGCTTTGTTTAAAAGCTGGGCGTTTCAAAGAGGCGGGGCAAAGAGGAGATATACAAATGGAAAATACAGCTTTTTTTAACCTAAAATCGTGTATACACATTGCATTACGTCTAAAACAATCGATAATATTCCTTTTAGCCGTGTCATATGACTCCTTCAAAAAAAGATTGTGAGAACAGGATTGGGTTGGTTTGCAAATTTTTAAAGGGATTACCTGTAAAAGATTTCAGAAATCTTTAGTTTAGTTCTTGGCCACCATTGAAGACCATAGTAGAAAAAAATGCAAATAAATGATATTTATCTTATATATCGCAAGCGAGTGCTTGTCTGTGTGTGTGTGTGCGTGCGTGCGTGCACGTCCATGTGTCTGAGCGTCCGTGTGTGTCAGTACGTGTGCATATTGTGTGTGTGGAGCGTTTGTATGTGGGTATGTCTGCCTTTGTTTTCACCTTTTACAGTTATAACTTTAATTGTTATGCTTATAGTCAATATGTCTTATGTACAGCTACTTCGTAACAATGAAAATTGTAAAAAGCGCTATATAAATAAAGTTGAGTTGAAGCAAATGAGATGTATTCTGATACTGTTAGCTTGCAATGCTCCACTAGCTGTTTGGCTGCGATGGAGTAATGCATTCCAGGAAGGTGGAGGATGAATGTGGGGTCTGTGGAGGCAACGGCTCCACCTGTCAAATCATCTCAGGCACCTATTCAGGTGGAGAGGCCAGAGGTAAGACTTCACCCGGCTACCTCAGAGTCACACTCGAACAAGTTTGTTTCATTTTCGGCTATGATATAAACATAATAACCATCATTGAGTCATCTCTCTTTTAACATTTTCGTTTCAAGAGTACATCACATTCCTCACCATTCCAATGAACGCTTCTCAAGTTCACGTGATTAACAAGAATTCCGTTTTTACACATCTTGGTAAGTCTCTGAGCATCATGTGTGTTGTGGATATAGTTCAAAGACAATATTAAAGAAATATCCATCTTTTCTTTTCTTCCAGCGGTACTGTTAAACGGTAAGTATGTGGTCTCAGGAGATGAAAGTCCAGCGATGAACATCACATACCCCTCACCTCTGGAGAAGAGCCCCATACGTTATCACTTATACCTGACACCTGACCATCTACCTCATACTGAAGAGCTGATCATCTCTGGACCGGTCACAGACAAAATCCTCATACAGGTGCAGGACTGACTATGAAATGACTTATTTTACCATTTAGGAAAATATTGAGAGTTTATTTTTATGGTTTAGGTGTATTGTAAATATGGGAGAGAATATGGAGACCTCACCAGCCCGAACATCTCGTACCAGTACAACTCCTCTAATACTCTTCCTGTGGCTGCAAAGGGCAGATGGTCCACTGTCGTATCTCACTGCTCGGTTACCTGTGGCACAGGTAATACATGACCAGTAACAAAAATACGTATTATTTGTTATTGTTACTTGTAAAAGCAGTTTCATCCATAAATAAAATTCTGTCATCATTCATTACCCTCGAGTTGTTCCAAATCGGTATAAATTGTTCTGATGAACTCAGAGAAAGATATTTGGAAGAATGCTTGTAACCAAACAGTTCATGGCCACCATTGACTACATAGTATGAAAATTACAATGGTAGTCAAAAGTGCCCCAGAACTGTTTGCTTTCCTACATTCTTCAAAATATCCTCTTTTGTGTTGACACATCAAATATATTTACAAAGAAATTTTTGGAGAACTGTTTGGTTACAAACATTCTTCCAAAAATCTTAGTGTTCATCGGAACAAAGAAATGTATGCAGATTTGGAACAACTCGAGGGTGAGTAAATGAAGACAGAATTTTAATTTTGGGGTGAACTGTTCAATTAAATTAAATTTTATTTATATAGTGCTTTCACAATGTGCATTGTTCGAAAGCAGCTTTACAGGAGAAAATAAGAAAAACAGAAAACACAGAAAGGTTAAACAACACAGTGCATGGTGTTTATAGACCAAGCAAGATCATTCTAATAAATAATATCTAATAAATAAATGAAGGAATAAATGCAGTCTCCCGGTGAGCAAGCCAACACTGCCCTGCTGTGGAGAGGAACCCAAACTCCAATGATGAATAAATGGTGAAAAAAAAAACTTTGGTGAAACCAGGCTCAGCCGGGAGGGCCAGATCTCCGCTGACGTGTCATAGGTGCACTCAGTGACTCCAACCAAAAACCACAGAGCAAACATCCACGAAGAACAGGGAGAGCCCACAAGCCGCGACCCAGGAAGACCCATCCGCCGAAAACCGTGCAGGTCCAACCCGGTCCAATTCCGCGATCGACACAAGACAACAGAGGAACAACCAGGGAAAAATAGAAATGGCATAATTTAACTTTATTCTTCTGTTGTCTTACATCGACCACAAAACAAGACCAAACCAGACCCACAAAGCCCCAACAAATGAAACCCCCCCAAACCACAACCAACAAGCCCCCCTCCCTACAAACACCCACCCAGCAACCTCCAATCAAAGTTACTGAGTGCAGCTATAACTTCAAACTGCTGTCATGTGATGCAAGTTTAGCATTAAATACCAAGTATTGTAAATTTAGCATTAATGTGACAAGTAGTCCATCTTTGCTCTTGGTTGGGGATGAAATTGTCTGAGCTGGGATGGTCAGATAGTCGCTTTACTCTTGGGTGGTGATGGAATTGGAAATGGGGCTGGGATGGTCAGTCAGTCAGCAGGCTCTTGAAGGAGGATGGCACAGGATTTTCAGATGTAGCTGGCGTAATCTCTAGTTGGATGCGTCTTTAATCTAGATTTAAATTGTAAGAGTGTGTCTGACCCTCGAATAGTATCGGGAAGGCTATTCCAGAGTTTAGGTGCTACGTATGAGAAAGCTCTACCCCCTTTGGTGGATTTTGAGTTTTGAGATCTTCGAGAGCGTGATGGGTTGTAATGTGATGGAAGCTCTGTTAAGTAGGTAGGGGCTAAACCGTTTAAGGCTTTATAAGCAATTAAAAGAACTTTAAAGTAAATACGATACTTAATGGTTAGCCAGTGAAGGGATGATAAAATTGGGTAAATTTTCTTGACCTGTTTAGAACTCTGGCAGCTGCATTCTGAACTAACTGTAGTTTGTTTATAGATGATGCAGGACAACCACTAAGTAGTGCATTACAATAGTCAAGTATTGAGGTCACAAATGCATGAATAAGCTTTTCTGCATCAGCAACACGTAAAATATTTCGTAATTTGGCAACATTTCTAAGGTGTAAGATCTGAACCATTGTAATGCCTGTCCCTGAATACCGGTATAATTGTGTAAAAGTATTTTATGATCTACAGTATCGAACGCAGCACTAAGGTCAAGCAGGACTAGAAGTAAGATGTTACATTTATCTGATGCTATTAGCAGGTTGTTTGTAACGAGGTAATTGTTCTAACGTTACCCTGTCAATAACGAGTTATACAGCTGATTTCTGCAGTGTGTACATGTTATAAGATGGTGATCGGTGACATCGTCGCTATGATGTATAATTTCTATATTGGTTAGATCGGCTTCGTGAGGTAAAATCGAGTCTAGTGTATGATTAAATCGATGAGTTGGTCTATTGATGTGTTGTCTAGTCTAATGTTAATAAATAACGGAGGCAAATATGAGTTGCTGCCGAGAATAAAGAAGATCCCAGTGTGGTTATAGGATACAGCATTAAAACAATACGACGGTGCCCATAGCCCATATTATTTCAGAAGAATACATGAAACCTATAACTAACTAAATGTATCCTATTATAACTAGAAATCTTAAATGTATTCTTTTATATAAGAAAACTCTGTAATGTAATAAGAAAAACCACCATACTATTTACACAGAGTGACGTTACAAATAGCATGCCCAAGGCAGCAATGCATTTTACTCTAACCGAAAATAGCTGTATTTTCTTTGGATTAGATGCTATTGATACTTTTAAATAGTGACAGATAACGTAACTATTTACACCTCAGTATTGTTGTGCATTAAACATTATGCAAAAATAACAGTGTGTAAATCATTACATTTATACAAATTATTAAAGATATTAGAGATATTAAAGCCCTACAACCCTAACCTTACCCTAAACTTTATGAATAAAAAACATTTGAAGTCTTAAATCAATTTTATTGAATACAAACGCGAGAGTTAGAACCCCGGCCTCCTGTGTCACGCTATATAGACTTTACACCTTACGCCACTGCAATCATTGTTCCAAATGAAGTCATTCTTATACTTTCTTTATTCCAATCACATATTGGTGGGTGGACCTAGTGCAAATAGTCTCTAACTTTATTAATTTATCTTTCACACTGTTTCAGTATATCTTTCGCTCGACTTCGCTCGAAAAGAGTGTAGTAGCTCTATAAACGCAGCTGCTAATGCAATTAGCACTTTATAAAACGGTCAGTTCTGGTCCTTGATTCTGATTGGCTGAACCGTGTTCTAAGCTGTTATAAAATACCGATATATAAGGGCTGACCGCATTACATAGCCTGAATAAAACTTTATTTACTATATTTTATGAAACCTTGTTACGCATATGGAATAACCATTTTATAAAAGCAATAAGCCTTGTGAAGCAGTGGGTTACAGTGCATTTCCGCTTCGCGTCCACAACACCCTTAGCTGTTATAAAATGCACTGTAACCCACTGCTTCTTGGGGCTTATTGCTTTAATCTATGTGGAGATTAAAATCTCTGAGAATCAGTACTTTATCAACGTTAACCAATAGGTCCGATAAGAAGTCCGCGAACTCGTTCAGAAAATTAGTGTATGGTATCTATAGTGTATAGAAAGCAACTTAAGCTTCAACTTCATGGAACAACATGAATGTATCAGGGTCCGTGCAGGGAATACTCTTGACCACGTAGAATACGAAAGGGTAGTCTTTTAATAGCACAGGAGGACACAGGAGAAAAATGACACCATGAAACAATACAATACTGGACAAGGAATACAACGAAGGGGAGAACTTAAATACAACAGAGAACAAGGGATCAACAGGTGCAGGGGATCAACTAATAACGAGGGACAGGTGAAGACAGTAAATGATAAGGGAGCGTGTGAAAAATGGCAGTCCATAGGGAAAAACGTGAAAAACAAGGGAAGAGGCAAACGGGAGTGTTACAGTACTCCCCCCTCCCGGTAGGCGCGTCCTCGCAACCGGGAAGCAGGCTTTGGCAGCTGGGCAGCGGGCCCTGGCCACAGGGAGGCCGGACGGGACTGGCCCCAAGGGGTCTGGAAGGCCGGGCGGGACCGACTCGAAGACCCCTGGATGACCGCACGGGACAGGCTGAAGGACATCAGGAGGTCGCAAGGGACGGGTTCCATGCCATTTCCTACGGCGATGAGGGCTTTTGGAGGAGTGTTGAGCAGGCTTGGGGTGAGTCGGAACCGATCCCCCGCTCTTGACCGGTACTGGATGACGATCGCTCAAGTCCCCAAAAGTGCCCCCGGCGCAGTATTCGGAACCCATAGCTTGGAGGACAAAAATTAACTAAGTCCTCCAATGGATATTCCCCCACGTCGGGGAGCATGATGAGTGCGAGCAGATCATCATCCAAACCGGTCAAAAACAAGCGGTTTAAAAAGGGATCGCTCCAACTCACCCGATAACACAACTCAACAAACTCCTCCGCATAAATCTCCAGAGGGCGGCCATTCTGAGTTGAGTTCATCAGGCCGTCCTCTGAAGAGAAAGCATTTCCCCATCCAGGCCGAAGTGCCATCGTTGCAATTAAGGTCCAGTATTCTGTAACAGCGGTCCGTGCAGGGAATACTCTTGACACAACATAGAATACGAAAGGGTAGTCTTTTAATAGCACAGGAGACCACAGGAGAAAACACGACACCATGAAACAATTCAATACTGGACAAAAACAAGGGTAGGGGCAAACGAGAGTGTTACAATGAAGAAATGTGTTGTTGCCAAAGTTTTTTTTGCGAAAGACAGCAAACAGCAGAACACACATTGAACATTTACAAAAGCATTTACAAAATGTTCAGAGCACAAAAAATCATATCATATCAATGTAAACCACTGGTCACATTCCGACGCAACCTACAATCACTCTCTCCCTCCCGCTCATCCTCTGCGGTCTCTGCCACGCTCTCTCCCTCTGAACAGCTCTCTCTCTCGGATGCTAACAGTGCCACCTACACTCTTTGCTCCACACTAACCTCCTGCTTAGACAGCTTATGCCCTCTTACATCTAGGCCATCTCGTGCATCCCCTTCTGCCCCCTGGTTATCTAATGTTCTCCGTGAGCATCGTGCCACGCTCAGGTCTGCTGAGAGAGAAAGTGGCGCAAATCTAAAGAACCTACTGACCTCTCGCTCTATCAGTCTCTCCTTTCTTCTTTCTCTGCTGATGTCTCCTCTGCGAAAACCCTGTACTACCATGCAAAAATCAACAACTCTCCTGACCCTCGTACTCTCTTTAAAACCTTCTATGCTCTTCTTTGCCCACCTGCCCCCTCACCTCCATCTGCCCTAACAGCTGATGATTTTGCAGCTTTCTTTGTAAAGAAAACGACCACCATCAGCAGTCAATTCTCTGCGCCACCGCCTCTTGACCGCGCCCAACCCCCAGACACATGCTCGCTCCCCTCTATCTCTCTCCTATCTGAAGACGACGTTTCCAAGGTCATTTATTCTATCCACCCGACTACCTTCCCACTAGATCCCATCCCCACTCATCTCCTCCCGGCCATCTCTCCATCGGTTGATCCCACTCTGACCCACATTATCAACTCGTCTCTTACCACTGGTACATTTCCCACACTCTTCAAAGAGGCCCGTATTACACCACTACTGAAGAAACCCACTCTTAATCCTGCGCTGTTAGAAAACTACAGACCGGTATCTCTCCTCCCATTCATTGCTAAAACTCTTGAATGTGTTGTATGTAACCAGCTCTCATCCTTTCTCACCCAGAACAACCTCCTGGACAGCAACCGGTCTGGTTTCAAGAGCGGTCATTCCACTGAGACTGCACTGCTCTCTGTCATTGAAGCCCTGCGACTGGAAAGAGCTGCCTCAAACTCATCTGTTCTTATCCTACTGGATCTATCTGCCGCCTTTGACACTGTTAACCATCACATCCTCCTGTCAACCCTCAAGGCTATGGGTGTCTCTGGAGTGGTCCTAGAATGGTTCAGGTCTTACCTCTCAGGTAGGTCATTTAGAGTATCATGGAGAGGCAAGGTCTCTGAGTCCCAACATCTTGACACAGGGGTGCCTCAGGGCTCAGTGCTTGGTCCATTGCTATTTTCTGTATACATGACATCCCTAGGCTCTGTCATTCGGAAACATGGCTTTTCCTATCACTGCTGTGCGGATGACACACAACTCCACCTGTCTTTTCAGCCTGACGATCCGACTGTTTCTGCACGCATTTCAGCATGCCTAGCCGACATCTCGCTCTGGATGAAGGACCATCACCTGCAGCTGAACCTCGCAAAAACAGAACTGCTTGTAATCCCAGCTGACACAAAGACTCATCACAACTTCTCTATTCAACTGGGCTCATCAACCATCACATCTTCCAGAAAGGCCAGAAACCTGGGAGTGGTGATCGATGATCAGATAAATTCACAGATCATGTCGCCAGCACCGCCCGGTCCTGTAGATTCATCCTCTACAATATTAGAAAAGTTAGACCCTTCCTATCAGAGCGTGCTACGCAAGTCCTAGTCCAGGCTCTTGTTCTGTCCAGACTGGACTACTGCAATGCGCTAATGGCTGGACTCCCAGCTTGCACAACCAAACCTCTACAGATGATCCAGAATGCAGCGGCAAGAGTGGTCTTCAATGAACCGAAGAGAGAGCACACGTCACTCCTCTCTTCATAAAGTTACATTGGCTCCCTATTGTGGCTTGCATCAAATTCAAGTCTCTCCTCCTGGCCTACAAGTCCACCACTGGTTCGGCACCCCCTTATCTTCTTTCGCTAATGCAGACTTAAGTACCCGCCAGATCTCTGTGTTCCGCAAACGAACGACGTCTTGTGTTGCCATCCCCAAAAAGGTAAAAAATCTATCTCACGAACCTTCTCTGGATGGGTTCCACTTATGTGGAATGATCTGCCCGTGGCAACAAGATCTGCAGATTCTGTAGCCATCTTTAAGAATCGTCTGAAAACGCATCTCTTCCGTCAACACCTTACCGAACAGTTCTGACTTCTATTTCTTTTCTACTCTTCAAAAAAAAAATTATTCCAACTTAGCTCTGTATACTGTGGTAGGCTTTATAAAACCAGTTTTTTTATTGCACTTATGCTTTTTGTTGTACTTATGTTGTCCGAATTGCTTAAATTTTTACCCCATCTGTAAGTCGCTTTGGATAGAAGTGTCTGCTAAATGACTGATTGTAAATGTAAATGTAAACACAAGGCACAATAAGCAAGTACGTAGTAAACACAAGGCACAGTTTTAATTAATTCCCAAAATGACTTAATGTAAGCTATGCATTTATGGTTGTCTCTCTGCCAATATTACAAAAATATCAAAAAGCTCTTGACAAAAAACACACAACTGTTATTGTATACGTCAATGTCCAACACAGTTTCTTTCATTTTGACTGGGAGTATTTTATCTGTTCTTTCTCTTACAGGAATTCAGAAAATCAGTCAAATGTGTGTGGATGTGAACACACATGACCGTCTAGAAGATGAGTTGTGTAGTTCATCCTCTCCATCACCAGATTCGGTGCAGCAATGCTTCCTGCCAGACTGTCTATCCAGGTACATCTCAGAACCTAAAAAATATATCTAATTGATCATAATAATCAATAATAATCAATCCGACTGGGCTCTAAATACAATTTTGACCATATTGGATGCTAAGTAATCCGATTAAATAATCAGATCAGTAAAAAAACATGCATGTAAATTTTTGAATCTGCGTATAATCTCAATCGGATTTAAAATTTTGCACACATGAACAGTTTATCTTCATTTGGTACTTTAAAGATTGAATAGATTTTTGTTATTGCAACAAATACAATGCCAGTGGTATACAAATAATTATGGCTTAGCACCTTGAAATTTATACTTGTGTAAAAAGAATTTACCAAGTAGAATAAAGAGGTTGATCAAAAAATATTGATCTTTAACATTCTTGTTAAAATTATGACACCAAATAAAATATATCTTTGTGTAACAAAGAAAACATTTGTAAGAAAGAAGAGCGGACAAATATAGAGAAACCATTCCAAAATAAAGAAGCATATATACATTCCCATCACAAAATGAACATAGTGAGTCAATATCTGGAAACATTCTTCTCAAATAAGCTTGGTAGGATAAAACAGATGTTTCTGTCCCATATATTGTGTCCGATTGGAATCGCCAATTTTATGATATTAAATGGAAAAAAGTACGGACTTTGCCATCTAAATATTTAGTAACAAACAAGGTATAGGACATATCTTATAAATTTAATTGAATTGTCTAAATAGGCCCTTTTCACATAACGTCACGCATCTTCCGTTCTGCGGCGAAGCAGTGTAGCGTTACTTCCGCTAGCGCCTCAGAATGGAGTTTACCAAGTCCCTGGCACAGCTGCCACAAATACGGCTAGATGATGTACAACATCTTTTAGACCATTTTTTCTCCGCTTACAACAAAATCAAAGCTAGATAAAGGATACAACTCTTCGTTGAACAGTACATGTTTGATTATGAAGGTAAGTGTAAGTTATTTTTTTGTGTGTGTTAGCGAAGGTGCTAGGATAAGTACTTAAATAAGTGTGTCAGATTTTTTTGCTGTTGTTAAAGTCCAGCGCGATGGCAAAACAGAAGTTCTTCTTGTTCTTCCTCTTCTTGTTTGTTGCAAGACAGATGTTCTGATACAACATCAGACTGTTTTAGAAGTAGAAAAACAAACTACACTATAGGTGCTGTACCAAAAATAGCCAAGTTTAGCTCTGACAACTGAAAGGAAGACTGCCATGTTAATTTGAAAAAGGGCTGCTTCATTTGTTGTTTGTTGTTGTTTATTGTAGATGGGAGTTAGGTGAGTTTGGACCCTGCAGCACCCCATGTGGTGTGGGAGAGCGAGTGCGCGCTGTGACCTGTTTTCAGAGGCAAGGTACAGTTAATGTGCAACTGCCCGAGTCAGAGTGCACACGTGACCCCAAACCCCCAACTACTGAGACCTGTAACCTCCAACTATGTTCTGCCAGGTGAAGTTCAAAAGCATAACTTTTAGATTTAATACATATTTTTTATTATATGCCCATGTATATTTGTCCTGGTGTATATGTGTGTTATAGGTGGCAGGTGGCAGAGTCAGGTGAATGCTCAGCTATATGTGGACCTGGAGAGGCCAGGAGAACGGTGTTGTGCGTCCGCTCTCACCGCGGGTTTGATTCTGAGGTTGATCAGAGCCTGTGCTCCGAACCCAAACCTTCAGAACACACTCCTTGTGTGGTAGACGTGTGTCCAGTCGGATGGGATACAAAGAGAGACGTATGACAAAATACATTTAGTATTTCCACTGGTTTGCAAGAATACACGTAATGTGATCTGGTGATCAGGATATATCCTATCTAGGTCCAGATGACCCATGCAGATTCCCTTGGTGTTATGCACCGGTCCAGAATGGTTCCCGTTTATGTTTGGAGCCCTGTGATTGGCCAGTGCTCTAAGACCTGTGGGAATGGTAAATGTGCTAATACGGAAATTAATATCTGAACTATTATCGCACACAAAATCACACGTTCTGTATCTGCGCAGGATTTCAAGAGGTTTGGTTTTCTTGTGTGGATCACCAGTCACGTCTAAATGTCCCAGAATTCCTTTGTGATCGTAGCAACAAACCAGAGCCTCACAACCAGCCCTGCAGTCAATCACAGTGTCCTGCAACGTAAGCATTGACTATACTCCATTTTTTGTTTTTTAGATGTATAAACAGTATAAATGTACACACGACGAGCACGTACGTATGTTCTGTATGTGTACAGTAGGTGGGGTTACATACAGGGAGTATGCAGTGTGTCTTGTGGTGGCGGTGTGGCGAAGAGAGTATTGTACTGCTTTCA
This sequence comes from Triplophysa siluroides, assembly GCA_006030095.1. NCBI lineage: Eukaryota > Metazoa > Chordata > Actinopteri > Cypriniformes > Nemacheilidae > Triplophysa > Triplophysa siluroides. Next base: position 295,097 of record VCII01000179.1, read on the forward strand.
GGAAGGAGATGGAAACAGGCATGTGTTGGTCGGGAAATCCGCCTGTCAAGCTGTACCCAGACCTTCAGAGGTAGTGGAATGTAATACTGAAGCCTGTCCTGCTAGGTAAATGACATTCACGTATGACATTTACATGCCCATATTCTATTGAACATATGAACAGATTTACAGTAGAAGCATAGTGAAACCATTGTTCTCGATAGAATATTTAACTCGTAAAGGGATAAAGACTTTCTTTCCTCTGCAGAACACAAAAGAAGATATTTGTTGGTAACCAAACAACACGGACCCCCATTGACTTCCATTATATGGACACAAAACCACTGAGACATTTCTCAAAATATCTTCTTTTGGGTGGGACGAGGTCCAGAAACGGGTTGAAGGTCTTATAATATAATGTTAATTTTTGGCATTTGTCTTTAGGTGGCAGGTTGGAGAGCAAGGCGAGTGTTCTCTGTGTCTTGTGGGATGGGTGTGGCGGTGAGGAGGGTGCTTTGCGTTCAGTATGTGGGAGGTGTACAGAGGGTCGTGGAGGAGAACAGGTGCGAGTCCGCAAAGAAGCCTCCGGTCACAGCCCCTTGTTACACACAGGCCTGTTCTTTCGAGTGGGACGTCAATGACTGGAGCGAGGTACAGTAATGTGCAAACACATAGATGCATTCTAACATACCACTATTATACATAAAAACATATTTATGATCGTACAGTTTAAGCCTTTTTTAAGTGATAGTTCATCCAAAAATGAAACATCTGTCATTATTTACTCATCCTCTTGTCATTTTAAACCTGTATGACTTTCTTCTGCAGAACACAAAAGAAGATATTTTGAAGAATGTTGGTAACAGACCAATGGGAGTTCCCATTGAATTCCATATAGACACAAAACCAATGCAAGTCAATGGGTCGTTGTTTAGTTACCAAGATTCTTCAAAATATCTTCTTTTGTGTTCTGCAGAAGAAAGTCATAGAGGTTTGAAATGACAAGAGGGTGAGTAAATTATTTATTTATAGGGTGAGTTTTCATTTTTGGGTGAACTATCACTTTAAATCACAATGTTTACAGTTTAGTTACCCTATTAAAATTTTAAATATATCAATTCTATACACAATGTCATGTTTTCCCTGATACAGTGTTCGGTGTCATGTGGTTATGGAATCCAATCTCGGACAGTGTCCTGCATGGGTCCGTCAAGCCCTCTTCCCGTCAGTCCCTTTCTTTGCCTCCACTTCCCAAAACCCATCACCATCCAGTCCTGTTACAGCCCCGATTGTTCCCCAGCTCAGAGTCCCACACCAGAGCCTAAAAGCACCCACAGAGAGCACTCAGAGACCCAGGGAGGAGAGAGGGCATGGAAAGCCCCCGGTGTACCTGCCAAAACCACCCCGGCTACTTTTCAGATAACTAATAAGAAGAAAAGTTTCTCAAGAATTGTACCTACAGTGCCAGTGATGAAAAGCACGATGACCACACCGACAGAACCACCACAGACCAGTTAGGTGTCCCGTGTACAGCCATGTTTAAAAGGGACATATTGTACAGTTTTGTGGCTTTAATTATGTATCTTCCCATTGGAAACAGTGATATACAATGACAGCCAGTCAGAAATTATTTGATGTTTAATATGCTTTAATGTGGAACTGAGTGGTGGGCAGGTCTACAAAGTAAAAATGACAATGAAGTTAAAATGTACAATTTATGTTCCATAAACGTCCCTTTTCTTGATCAGGCTTCTGTGGGCGTCTCCTCCTTCAAGACTCAGGAACTATTGACCTACGCAACGTCACTCAGAGGAGGTGCATATTTGCTATTGGTCGGCCTCTCGATGAGGTTATTCAAGTCAAAATTGTTTCCAGCTCTCTTAACTGCCAGCAGAGTAAGTACCAACCTCAATTTACCTCGAGACGTGGGATTTTTGTGGAGTAAGATATGTTGTGTTCATTCTAGAGGACAATATCGCCCTGTACGACCGACTCATACTGATGCGTCTCTGTGAGAGGACTCATGGTAAAACAGTGAGGTCACGATCCAATGTTCTGTTGGTTCGTCAAAGCCGTCTGACCCCTGGCAATGGAGTGCTACTATTTTATCAGAGCGTAAAGAACAAAAAAAGCCAACATGGAGGTGAGTGCATGCCATTTGTTCTTAAAGAGACATACACTCAAATTACAATTGATGATACAGATTTTCTGCAAAAGTTCAATGAAGAGTTCTGGCTTCTTTGAGAGTACATTCTCTGGCAGAGAAAAAGCATACAACTAACATTTGAAAGCATAAAGATTTGCATGTCGCCAAGCAGAGTGTGACGTTCAGCTGTTCTCCCCGTCTGGACTCATCGAGAATCCGATCAAGAGTTCAGCTGCCTCTCTCTCCAACACTCAGAGCTGCCGTGTGTTTATTGATGCTCCTCCTGCTATGAGGATTCAAATCAGAGCACTTTCTGTATTCAACAAGACGGACACAAACTCCACATACATACTGGTGAGTCCTAACATTTGACTGACAAATAAAAAAAAATACACCAGAAATTGTATGGCAATTGTTGATTTTATGCAATATTTTAAAGGTCTGCGTAATCCTAAAGATTAAACTGCCAACATGTGACCCTCAACAACATGTAGACGGTTTCAGCGCCAACAACATAAAAAACCTAATGTGGCCCAAACTTAACTTCCGGTGACCTCCGCAAAGAATCAATAACTGTTAAGTAGTTTTAATATAATTTGATACAATTAATATACAATAAAATATTAAAATAAATTAATATTAATATAAAATAAAATTTTATTTTACGATAAATAAACCAGAAGTTAACTTCGGGCCAGGCATGCGTTTTCGTTGAAACGGTCTACTCCCGTGTTTTCGTTGAAACGGTCTACCCCCCAACTGGGGGTTTCTCAACTGACTTCTAAGGGGGCCTGAAGATGACTAGTAATTTTAAAATTAGACAAAATTACCATTGAAATTCATTTTTAAAAACTAAAAAAGCTTACTATGAGTAAGCTTTGAATATTGATGAATACAATTGGAGTCCTTGGAGTCAAAAAGGTTAAGAACCCCTGGTCTGTACAGTATGTTTTTGTTACTGCTTTAAGAAATTCTCTTTTGGGGGTTAGAAATTATTTTCTATTTTAATTTTTAATTTACATACGGAATGTTCAATTAAACCTTGAATTTTGTCAAAGGTTTAACAAAAATAAATCAGTTCATAAAATTGCAAATAAATTGAATTTTAGCTTTTTATTTTTGCAAAAAATGTATGATGTAGTCGTATTTGTGAGCCAATGTGTATGTGAACTGAGCATACACCCTAAGTTGTCTATGGACCATTTTGGCATAAGCAACACTGGTTGGTTGTGAGTCAATACGATCTTCTTTTATTCACCCTCAAGTTGTTCCAAATCTGTATAATTTTTTTTCTTCTGATGAACATCGAAAGATATTTGGAAGAATGCTTGCAACCAAACAGTTCTTGGCCACCATTGTCTGCCATAGTAGGACAATTTCTTTGTTCTGTTGAACACAAAATAAGATATTTTGAAGAATGTAGGAAAGCAAACACTTCTGGGGCACTTTTGACTACAATTGTCACTATGGTAGTCAATGGTGGCCAATAACGGTTTGGTTACAAGCATTCTTCCAAATATCTTTCTCTGTGTTCAACGGAACACGAGGGGAAATTATTATTTTATAAAAAATACATACAAGGATGTTTTCCTTCCCCTAACCAGATCCGGGATGTGGATGCCTTAAAGACGATGGTTTTCAGAGGGAATCAGCTCTTTCTGTGGAGCTCCTCAGGAAGCCGAGCTGAAGTTGAATTTCACGGGGAATATCAGCAAACTAAGGGAACGTTCAGAGCGGTGTATTCACATATTAGCACATCTAAAGAGGAACTGGTGTAGCTTCCCTTCTCATTTGTAGACCATTAAAGATGTTTGAAGTGTCATAATTTAGTCAATAGTTAAAAGAATCATTCCAGTCAATATGGTTTATTAACTACATCAAACATATATAATCTGAAGTATTCTGTCTGGTTTAGTCATTCCATTTTCACACGATTTCTACAACATTCTGTTCATATATATTTATTGTACTGAGTTAATTTGTAAACTGACTGATAATCTTAAAGCACAAATAACAACACATCTAGAAATAATAAAATGATATATAATCATTTTTATGCATAAATTACAACCTACTCTGGACCTACTGCACCTGATCCTCCACCGGATCAAATTTAAACTTTCTCAAACCTAGATTTTAAACAAATGAAACAAAAGAACAAAGAGTTATGTTGTTCCCATTTGTTTGTGATTGCCACATAGTATAATGCCATTTGCTTAAAGCTAAAGTATGAAGCCATTTTTGTGGTGCCAAGTTTTTAAACACCACACAGTCTTTCATTGGGAAACAAACTGATGTAAAGATTTGTGGTACCAGTATCTTACATCAGGTAAATTACACTAAAACAGGTACAAGCCACACTTCAAAGGGTTTTTATCTTCAGTCTGAAGAGCTGTCAGACCCTCTGTGAGATTCTTTCACCAGTTATGAAGTGTCATTCACTGGCCTTAGAAACCTGCTCCATCAAAGTCTTCATATCCAGAAGGGCATCATCTAGAAACCTGGACAGTTTAGTGGCGTTGGTTTCCTCACAGCTGTTGAAGGCCGTCACAGCAAAATTAATATGGTCGTCCATGGGGTTGTAGCAGACACCGTAACCATCAGGAACCATGGGGCCAAAACACATAACGCAGTCTGTCTTTGATCCAACCTGAACAAAACAAAACAGAACAGCCATTAAAAGTTTAAAACATGAAAATGCTATATTAAAAAATATTGGGTAGATCTATTTGTATTTGCTTTGTGATAGGAATGAAAAATTGATACAAACAAAGACACCAGCAGTCATGACAAATAATGACTGGAATTATTTTCTCTTTAAAAGTGTGAAATATGTTTTACAGACAAAATTACGTTTTGCCTGTGAATGAATCAGAAACATTTTTTTAAATGAATGATGAAGAAAATACATGTATAAACAGTACATCCAGTATCTTTACACTGACATTCAAAGGAATAGTTCACCTTCAAAATGAAAATTCTGTCATCATTTACTCAGCCTGTTGTCATTTTAACCCTGTGTGATTTTTTTCTCCAAAACACAAAAGAAAATATTTTGAAAAAATGTCGGCAACCAAAAACCGCTGGTCCCCAATTACTTCTATTGTATGGACACAAAACCAATGCAAGTCAATGGGGACCAACGGTTTTCTGTTAACAACACTCTTTAGAATATCTTTTTTTGTGTTCAGCAGAAGAATAAATGTCATACAGGTTTGAAATGACAAGAGGGCATGTAAATAATGACTGAATTTTCATTTTGAAGGTGAACTATATTCCTTTAAAATGCTTTACAAAAAACTATACCAAGCCAGTTACTTAATTGTACTGGATCTGAAGGATATGATAGGTTTATTATAGTTTTGTCCAATGATACAGACCCTGGGTTTATTAAGAAAATCTCTTAAAACGTCATAATTTGAACCAAAAGGTGATCATGACTTCTAGAGTTTGGATGCTACAAACCTGGCTAGTGAACAGGTTAAAATGTGAAGCCACGGCAAAAGATGTGTCCATGAAGATCTCGGGTAGAGACGTCAGATCTTCAATTGCCACCATCTTTAGACCCAACAGATGCCTGTCTATAGCCTGTCCATGGATCGCCTGGAAGGATTATATTGTAAACAATGTCATGGCAGGTGTGGCACAAAGCGGAGTGCTTTTGCATTTACAAAAAGGCAAAAAAACAGATGTCAATTTTTTATATTTATAAATAAAATACTTATATGTGATTCTTCGTTTAGAAGAAACTATGCTGTGTTTGAAATAAAGGCTTGATGAAGAGGTAGCTGTGAATGACTAAAGCACATACTGACCAATCGGAATCAAGGACTAGAATGATCCGTATTATAAAACAAACCAATGCAGAACAATTAGATCATATTTCTTGAGCGTTTTTAGTGACTTCATCTCCAGATTTGTCATGATCATACAACGAGACACTCACCATGTGCGTGTGCTCTCTGTGGATTTTGATTGCCATTTCGAGCAGCATGGCCTTCTCACTATTCTGTAAACAAGATTGATAAATTAATTGATCATGTATAATGTCTTATTTTAAACTTATCGGATCAGAATGCTGCTTAAATTCTCACAGGTTTTGATGGGTCATCCATGGCTCGTGTAAACTGCAGGGACTCTGTGGTGGTGGATCGAATGGCTTCCGTCCTGCCCAGTTTAAACATGCGTAAGGAGGCACTTTCAGAGGTTGGACAACACGTCTGATACATCCTAACACAAGCACAATATCAATCAGCATTCAAATCTGCATCATGAAAGGCGACTTGCATTTTGTGCCATTTAACAATCTCACAGTTCCCCGAGCTTTTAGTTTAATACAAACGTCAGTTATTTTTAAAACTTATAAATATAGTGCATGTGACGACAATTCCTCAGAATCTACGAGAGAACACCTGCACGGTGATGAGCGGCAAACACGGGGATCTACGCAATGTCTCGTTCCCGCTTCTCAGGGAACCGAGGTTACAAAAGTAATCGGAGACGTTCCCTTTCAAGAGCGGTCACCGTCTCACAACGTCTTTTCTTCCCTTTATAGGTTTTGAGAATAAACAAGTGAATGTTGACATTCTCCTCTTCATCCTGTTTTTCTGTGACTGATCAAATTCTCTTGCTTTTGAAAAAATAAACAAAAAATACCTAACAAATAATAAATAATAATAATAAAAAAACTAATAACAGTCAATGGACTGGAATGCAATGAAAATCAAACCAAGGATGTCTGAGAGGCTACAAACACTTCAAATTATTTAAATGTCAAATCAGCTGAACTTCAGGTTGAATCTTACATTTAAGTCGCAGTCTTCATTGCATACTGATATACAAGCCTGTGTAAACCATGAAAACTGGTTTATAAAGTTTTTGTGAAGGAACAAGAGAATGTTCACATTTTTCCCCTTTAGCCTATTTTTTCTTTGACTGATCAACTCCCCTGCCTTTGAGAAAATTCTCTCAGACGGAACCGATGATGCAGTGATCCCAAGATATTTTTTTGCTAGTTTGCTGAGAGTTGGAAGGTTTGCTCATGATTTCTCCACCAAACTAGTGGTGTAGCTTTAGATGTAGCTGATGCAGTACTTGGGGTCATTGGAGGAGTCACTGATGAGGCAGAGCTTGCTGTAGGTACTGACACAGACCTTAGGACAGATGTTGAGGTAGCTTCTAGTGGTGCAGCAGCTGACTCAGACGTAGCCAAGTGGACATCCTGCATTTCAGATAGGAGTCGCTTTTTCACTGTTTCTACATGATCTTTGTCACGAAATGCCAGGCGCTTAAACCTCATGTCAAGAAAGGTGCTGGGAGCAAGGCTGTGTATGGTTTTAACCCCACGGAATCTTCGCTGACATTGCTGTGCCAGTTCTGTGGCAAAAGAGCAACCTTGACGCTCACTGGCAGCAGTTGCTCTAAGAAGCAGTGATACTAGGGGAATGACCTTTGAGATAGAAATGTGTTTCTCTGCTGATACTTCACATGTTGCCTCCTCAAAAGGTTTCAAGGCCTCAATGGTGAGGTTAATAACTCCCCGCTCTTCATTTGTAAAGCACAGGTCACTCTTCCCAAGTAGACTTAGGGCTGTTGTAACTGGATCCATTTGTTCATGTAGCCTCTCCAACATGTAGAAAGCTGAATTCCACCTGGTTTCAACTGAAATTATGAATTTATGTTCTGTCACCTTCAGCTGCTTTTGGGTCTGTTTAAGCTTCTCTGTGGCTTTTGTGCTGTGGTGGAAAAATGATACAATGCTTCTGCATTTTTCCAGCAGGTGAAAGATCTCAGGAGATGCTTTAATTGCATCTTTGACAACCAAGTTTAATGTATGGGCAAAACATGGGTAATGCTTCCAACCAGCCTTATGCACTGCAGAAACCATATTTGCACCGTTGTCTGTGACAACTGCAACCACCTTTTGAGTTATTACCCCATTCTTCAGCTATTCTTTTCAGCTCTGCCCTTATATTGTCAGCTGTATGCTGTGCACTGAAATGGTCGTTTTCTATCACAAATTCCTGCATTTGCCAGTTGTTAAAATGAGATTCATCCTCTACAATATTAGAAAAATTAGACCCTTCCTATCAGAGCATGCTACGCAAGTCCTAGTCCAGGCCCTTGTTCTGTCCAGACTGGACTACTGCAATGCGCTAATGGCTGGACTCCCAGCTTGCACAACCAAACCTCTACAGATGATCCAGAATGCAGCAGCAAGAGTGGTCTTCAATGAACCAAAGAGAGCACATGTCACTCCTCTCTTCATAAAGTTACATAGGCTCCCTATTGTGGCTCGCATCAAATTCAAATCCCTCCTCCTGGCCTACAAGTCCACCACTGGTTCAGCTCCCCCTTATCTTCTTTCGCTAATGCAGATGTATGTACCCACCAGATCTCTGCGCTTTGCAAACGAACGACGTCTTGTGGTGCCATCCCCAAAAGGTAAAAAAATCGATCTCACGAACCTTCTCTGGATCGGTTCCACTTATTACGATTTGCCCGCGGCAACAAGATCTGCAGATTCTGTAGCCATCTTTAAGAATCGTCTGAAAACGCATCTCTTCCGTCAACACCTTACCGATCAGTTCTGACTTCGGCATCAGTTCTGAAATGGCATCTCTTTTCTACTCTTCAAAACCAACCTTCTAACTTAGCACTGTGTACTGTGGTAGGCTTTATGAAACCAGTTTTATTGATTGCACTTATGCTTTTTGTTGTACTTACGTTTTGGATAAAAGCGTCTGCCAAATGACTAAATGTAAATGTAAATGTTAATAAAATGACAGGACACAGTTAGATATGCCTCTGTGGACCTTGAGGTACACATATCCGTTGTGAGTATCACATGGTTTACATTTTGTAATGCTGCCATTACTTTGGCTTTACAGTCTTCATACATGTTGTTTATTGTATCCCCCTTATTTATTGTAAATCAGCTTTTTCCCGCTTGGGATTTGGTAGCGTGGATCAAGAGTCTTGACAAGTGCAATAAATCCTCTGTCTTACCACTGAGATTGGCCGGAGGTCCCTCACAATCATCTCTCCTATGCTTCTTGTAATTGCCAATGCTCTCTGAGAGTCATCTATGAAATATAAATATAAGTTCTTAAAGCTGTGTTACAGGCAGTAAGAATTTATTATTTATAGTAAATCTCTGCCAGCTATTACTTGATACTTAAACTATGTAATTTATTTAATAAACAACTTTTTAAATTATATAAATAATATATCAATTATTTAATTAAGAATATCCACCAGATACTAGCTAACAGAAACAGGTATAGGCTAAAACATATTTTTATAAAAATCCTAGTTTAAACTTAAATGCCTAGTTTAAATCTTTATACTCATATGCATATGCAGTGTAATATTCTGCTCCCCTTGAATTAGGCTACTGCAATATATTCATATCTGAAATAATATGTATTGTATAAAGTATATAAATAAATGTGACTCGACTTTTTGTATTCAAATAACCTTATCACCACTTGCACTTGGTTGGTACCTGGATAATGTCAGCCTCTCTGAAAGGATTCTGCTAAATAACTCTGCCTCAAGCCAGAAGATGAGGGTCTTGTCTCTGTTACCTCCTCTACTCGCCTCAAGCTGTACTTCGTCATACTCTTTAGGGTGTTTTACTTTTAGATGCTTTATCATATTTGTGGTATTGCCACAGTGGCGTATTGTTTTATGACAAACGTCACAGGAAGCTTCCTCATTGTTAACTGGAGTGAAATAACTCCAGATTATGCTTCTTTTCCTTTCAGTCATGACTGCAGCCACGCGCACTCTTTAACCTTGCGCTGCATGTGCTTGCTTGCCTTCGACATAGTAAGCGAGCGTACACTGTCTTGCCAAGCGGAGATACGGCGGAAAGAAGTAGTTCCCATTGCAGTTCCTATTTAAGGAAATATTTCAATTATATACAGCAAACTACTGTTATTAAAATATCCCAAAATCACAAAAAAATACAGATAGGATCGATACTTCTATTTGAGAATCAATCTTTTTGATACACTGCCAGTCCCTAAGGAAACGCGTAAAGCCGAACGTCCGGCGTTCCCTTTCGAGAGCGGTCACTTCGACATTGCGGAGAACCGCATATGAAACTCCTCCCCTTTTTCACTTTTTGCCTGAAGTCTTATTGGATAACGCCAGTAAAAAAACTGGCCAATTGTCGCAAGAAATGCAACAGTATGCAAATACTGACGAATCTAGACAGTATAAATACAGTGCATGTGACGACAATCCTCAGAATCTTCTTTTTCACGCTGCCATCGTTGAAGATGCAACTGGATACTTCTTTCACCGCATCCGATGGCTTCATACTGTTGTCTTTGCGCGGGTCCCATTGACCCACCGGATACTCACGAGCACTGCATTGCCTGTCTGGGCCTGGCTCACGCGGAGGCTGCATTCTGTGAGTCTGATTGCGCGCACTGTGCGGACCTGCCGGCGCATGTCTTGAGGACTCGCAGGAACATCGCTCGTGGACTTATAGGGTTGAGGCTAACTGCCTCCAATGAGTCGCTGGTGAGTCTACCCATTCCACAAGGTAGCGGCGACGAGACGGCTCCGGGCTGCCGTTCTCTGCCGTCACCTCATTCCCCCCGCGCCGGCTACTCGACGTCGTGAGCCGGATGCCCGGCCTAAACAATGGTCAGGCCCAGCTAAAAAGAGGTACGGGCAAGAAGAGAGGTCCTCGCCACGACGGCGGAGCGTCATCGGCTGCCAAGCCGTCGTCCTGACGGACCTGTGAAGAGGAGTAGAGAGTTTGTGAGCGTGCCGGTGGCCCTCAAATGCCGCTGTTGCATCAGTTTTCCCCCGCGGTTGCGGGCGAATATTGCAATGTTGTAAATGTTTGTGTGAATGCAATAAAAACACATACCTGTTCACAAAAGGAGCTTTTTCCCCCTCACCCACCCAATGCTGCGTTCCTTGCCCTGCCACGGTGCAGCGCGAAGCCGCAGTTAATCTCAGCTATAACCAGCCTTCCCTCGTCCACGGACTCTCCCGTGGGCGAGAGACGGCTGGATTCTCACGCACAAGCCATTTCCCCGCCAGTGCATTTAGCCTCGCTAAACAATCCACTGACGGTAACGCCCGAAGAGATTCTGCCATTATATCTGTTTCTGGACGCGTGGAAAGCCATTCCGGGCATCTCTCATTGGCTACTAAATGTGGTAGAACACGGGTACTCCCGGCAGTTCAGACGCAGACCTCCCTGCTTCAGCGGTGTGGTTCCGTCGCTTACGTCAGCGCAAAACGTGCCTGTGTTGAGGCAGGAAATTTGCAGACTGCTCGCGAAAGGAGCGATCGAGCGTGTCCCTTCGAATGAGCGAGAAAGCGGGTTTTACAGCCGGTATTTTGTAGTGCCCAAGAGAGATGGTTGTCTGCGTCCGATTCTGGACTTGAGACCCGTCAACCGAGCGTTCAGAATGACAACTCTAAAACAGATCCTGGCACAAATGCGTTCGTGGATCTGAAGGATGGGTATTTTCATGTTCAGATAGCCAAGCGCCACCGAAGATTCCTGTGATTCGCTTTCGAGGGTTTAGCGTACCAATTTGCTGTCCTCCTGTTCGGACTGGCATTAGCTCCGCGCACATTCTTGAAGGGCGTGGACGCGGCGCTTTCCCCTCTCAGAGCGAGCGGTATGTGCATTCTGAATTATCTGGACGATTGGCTGATTTTAGCCCATTCACAGAAGGCGCTATTCGGTCATACGCAAACGCTGCTTCGCCACTTGACATCCCTGGGGCTGAGCGTGAACAGTCAGTCTATAACGTATCTGGGGGTATGTTTCAACTCAGTGGAGATGCGCACTCGCCTCTCTCCAGAGCGGACGGAGTCCATCTCTTCAGCTCTACATTTGCTCAGGCCGGGACGGTCTGTTCCCCTGAAGGAGTTCCAGAGACATTTGGGTCTCATGGCGTCGGTCTGCCACCTGGGTCTTCTGCACATGCGACCACTACAGTTTTGGCTGAAGGCTCGGATGTCATGGAAAGCGTGTCCTCGGGTCGAGTGCGAGTCCTGGTTACACTCAGCTGCCTCAGTGCCCTGAGCCCGTGGCGCGACCCGAGCATGTTCAGTCGGGGAGTTCCCCTGGGGTTGGTGACGAGACACACAGTCTTTACGACGGATGCGTCGTCCTCGGGATGGGGCGCGGTGTGCGAGGGCATGCCGGCATCCGGCATTTGGACACAGTCACTGAGAAAATGGCATAAAAATTGTTTGGAGCTGAAGGCGGTGTCTCTAGCTCTTCATATTTTCCAGTCGAGGCTAGAGAAGAAACATGTCCTGATTCGCACCGACAACATGTCCGTGGTTTCGTACATAAATCACGAGGGAGGGGTCCACTCCGGAACTCTTTTCAAACAGGCTGCGAGTCTCCTACTGTGGGCAGATCGGCATCTACTCTCTGTCAGGGCAGCGCATATCCCCGGTCGTCTGAACTGTGGAGCGGACATGCTTTCGAGGGAGGGTCTTCCACACGGGGAATGGAGGCTTCATCCCGACTCAGTGCTGTTAATTTGGGAACGCTTCGGGAAGGCGGAAGTTGATCTATTCGCGACAAGCGAGAACGCGCACTGCCCGCTGTATTTCTCGCTGATCCACTGGCTGGACGTTCGGCTTTACGCATTTCCTCCGGTGAAGATTTAGCCCCTGGTGCTGTGCAAAATCAGAGAGGAGTCGGCGACGGTGATCCTCGTCGCTCCATTTTGGCGAATCAACCATGGTTTCCGGACCTGAGCGAGTTGTTAACGGCACAGCCGTGGCGGATTCCCCTCAGGAGAGACCTGTTGTCCCAAGTGAACGGCACGATATGGCACCCCAGCCCGGAGCTGTGGAGCCTTCATGCCTGGCCGCTTCGGGGGTTTTAAATGCACTTCCTCAGCGTGTACTTGACACTATTTCGGAGTCTCGTGCACATTCCACCAGACGTTTATACGCTCTCAAATGGGGGGTGTTTGTTAAATGGTGCAGTAGTAACAGTATCGACCCGACGTCCTGCCCCGTGTCTGATATTTTATGCTTCCTGCAGCACAGGCTGGACAACGGCGGCCCTCCCGTCAACGCCGAAGGTTTTATGTGGCTGCTATCACCTCGTTTCGTTCCCCGGTTGATGGGCAATCGATTGGTAGGCGCATGCTGGTGGTCAGATTCCTCAGAGGAGCGAGGAGACTATTCCCCCCGCGATCCCCTTCGGTGCCGCCTTGGGACTTAGCGCTGGTGTTGAAGGCTCTCTCTTCTCCCCCATTCGAGCCTTTGGGCTTCCATAAGAGAGCTCACTCTAAAAACTGTTCTCCTTCTCACCCTTGCTTCGGCTAAGTGCATAGGGGATTTACAAGCGCTCTCAGTCGGCGCTAATTTCATTCGTTTTGGAGCCGGTGACTGCAACGTCACTCTCCGGTCGAAATCGGGTTATGTGCCAAAGTCTATGTCTAACCCATTCAGGGCACAGGTCATTTCTTTGCCTGCTTTGTCTTCCGAGTCGTCAGACTCGCGGGATGCTAACGCTCAGGGAGCGGTCTGCCCGGTAAAGGTTTTGCGGGCTTACATTGATCGCACGGCCGGGTTTCGGCAGTCTGAACAGCTCTTCGTATGTTTTGGTGGGGGAACTAAAGGTCGAGCTCAAAGCAGAGGCTCTCTCACTAGGTGGTGGACGCTATTACCTTGGCGTATGAGAGTCAGGGACAGAACTGCCCCTTCGGTATCAGAGCTCATTCGACTAGGGCTATCGCCTCTTCGTGGGCCTGGTCTAAGGGCACATCTATTCAGGACATATGCTGTGCGGCTGGCTGGTCTTCGCAGAACACTTTCGCCAGGTTCTACAGATTGGACGTGTCCTCTTTGGCGTCTCAAGTCCTCTCGGTGAGTGCTGATCACTCTTTATCTTCTGCCTTATAATCGCTTATGTTACACAGTTGTTGCCGCGTTGCTGTTTACGCTGTGCTTGGTGTACTTTTATGTTCACTGTTATATCCGCCCGGGATTACGTGCTGGCTCTTACTGTAGTGGTATCTGCCCTGTTTCAGCGCAGCCCGCTGCATTTGTTGGGTTTGGATATTCAAATTTGGCAGGAGCCCGAACTAGTAGTTCATTGGCCTGTTCAGTGATCTAGCAGTTCATTGGCTGGTTTAAGCCAATCAGCTGTTGATGCTTAGGGCGACCTCGCGAATGGTTAACATTTCTATGCTTCCCATGCTTTGTGTGTTTTAACCCAGTTTGTCTGGCTGATTTTGCTAGCTCTCACGGCGGGGTTGTACTACCGTTCCATATACGGTTCTCCGCAATGTCGAAGTGACCGCTCTCGAAAGGGAACGTCTCCGGTTACTTTCGTAACCTCGGTTCCCTGAGAAGCGGGAACGAGACATTGCGTAGATCGCCGTGTTCGCCGCTCATCACCGTGCAGGTGTTCTATCGTAGATTCTGAGGATTGTCGTCACATGCACTGTATTTATACTGTCTAGATTCGTCAGTATTTGCATACTGTTGCATTTCTTGCGACAATTGGCCAGTTTTTTTACTGGCGTTCTCCGCAATGTCTCGTTCCCGCTTCTCAGGGAACCGAGGTTACGAAAGTAACCGGAGACGTTCTCGCTTGTCGCGAATAGATCCACTTCCGCCGAAGCGTTCCCAAATTATATACATTTATTATATATTAATTATATATAATATAAAAAAATTAAAATATATATAAAGCTTTGGATAAAAAAAGCGTCTGCCAAATGCATAAATGTAAATTAACAGCACTGAGTCGGGATGAAGCCTCCATTCCCCGTGTGGAAGACCCTCCCTCGAAAGCATGTCCGCTCAGCGATTCAGACGACCGGGGATATGCGCTGCCCTGACAGAGAGTAGATGCCGATCTGCCCACAGTAGAAGACTCGCAGCCTGTTTGAAAAGAGTTCCGGAGTGGACCCCTCCCTGGCAATTTATGTAGGATGTTTCTTCTCCAGCCTCGACTGGAAAGTATGAAGAGCTAGAGACACTGCTTCAGCTCCAAACGATTGATATGCCATTATCTCAGTGACTGTGACCAAAGGCCGGCATGCCCTCGCACACCGCACCCCATCCTGGGGACGACGCATCCGTCGTAACGACTGTGCGTCTCGTCACCAGCCCCAGGGGAACTCTCTGACTGAACCATCGAATGCGGTGAAAAAAGTATCCAGTTGCGTCTTCAACGATGGCAGCATAAAAAATAAGATTTCTGAGGAATTGTCTTCACATGCACTGTATTTATACTGTCTAGATTCATCAGTATTTGCATACTGTTGCATTTCTTGGCCAGTTTTTTTACTGCCGTTATCCAATAAGACTTCAGGAAAAGTGAAAAAGGGGAGGAGTTTCATATGCGGTTCTCCGCAATGTCGAAGTGACCGCTCTCGAAAGGGAACTTAATTTCTTGATATGTAGTAGTAATTGTAACAGTAGTTTAGCGCTTTAGCCAATAACATCTAATGCCTAAACGGATAATATAAGGCAAAATTCTGGGGAAGAAACTAAACAAGTTCAGTAAAGAATCCCATTGGGCTAGTTGCACAAGATGGCACTGGTGAGCTTTTGCGACTCAAGAGTCCCCAGACTAATTTCCGGTAGTAAAACAATATAGGGTTGTTTTGGCTTAACGAAGTGTAAAGAATATTTTTATTAAACACCCATAGCCAAAAACCCTCCTTTTCCCACACAGTGTTTCACAACAGGAAATTTCTTTTTGGCATCCCAAAAGCTCACCGGCACCATCTTGTGCAACGAGCAAATAGTCCTCTCCATTATTGGCACAGTTGGTGCTTACTTGTGCTATACAACGTTTTATATGCCTGGTACTTTGGAAATCCTTCCTATTTTGCCCCTACTATTTCTTAATAGCTAAGGGACATTTATTTTTCTTTCTTCCTGAAGAGTTCATTACAGAAAAATAGCACTTGTTAAACAAGAACATTAGACGTTGACAATTAACTGTATGCAAATGTCCTACAAAATGAAGAATTAAAGGTTTAAAGTGGACCTTTTGCACATTGCAACCAACGGCTCACTCCATCCCTCCCTTTCGAAGCACTACAGTGGCTGACACAGAACAAAGATGACATCACGTTTTCGCAACTTTGTCAAAGGAGATAACATATATTCGAACGCACTCTATAGAGCAGTTTGCCCGTTACTGTAGAAACAACATGTAAGGGGACCCGCGGTGCATGTAGATAGAAATAGCTCATTCAAAGGTAATAAATACATAACCTCTGAAGACAGTTATATTATATTTCACACAGTATCATCTATGAGAGGTGTCTTTGTCCCACAGAATGTCACTAGAATGTCAAACTCACCTGTAGTAGGCCAACTGCAGAGCGATCTGAATGAATGCGTCTGGACTCAGTTTATGAGATTTGGGGAATTTTCTGCCATAGTGTGTGAAGTTGAGCACTCGAACGTCCAATTCATGCACCATTCTATTCAGAGAGTTAAGGGAGTGTATTATAACAAAAGTAAGCTGGCTATTCAATAGGCTATTTAATATTAATTTATTACAAATGAATGTTGTTTCCCTTTTACATTTTTGTATTTGTCACACAATTGTATTTGAAGCGACTTACAGTGCATTTTATCAGTACATTTTTATCCGTACGTGTTTTCAACACATAAAACATGTATAAATGTGCACAATGCTTCACACATAAAGAAACTGCACTCTTTAGCATTCTTGTGGCTCAGTGGTTAGAGCATGACACTAGCAATGCCAAGGTCATGGGTTCGATCCCAGGAGATTGCACATAGTCAGAAACAAATGTATAATAAAATGCAGTGCAAGTCGCTTTGAATAAAAGTGTCTGCTAAATGCATAAATGTAAATGTTTAATGAGAACGCTTTGAAATGTCCTCACATGTTCATGTTCTGCTTGGCTTTCTCAATGTCCTTCTTGATTTCAGGCGTGATGTTGAATCTGAGCTTCAGTGGCATAGGTAGTGGAATCATGGGAGTTCGTACCATCTCTGTCTTCTTCCTGTTAGAAACATGTTACACATTTCTGAATAAGAACAAATCGGCTCTTACAAATGCATTGTCACTAGTCATAAAATCCTATTCAATGCCTTGTCGTTCTTAAATGACAATTCCCCCTAAGATTACAAATGCAGTCATTATTTACTCACTTTCATGCCATTCCAAATGTTTTTATAAACACTTTAACTGAAGATTGAATTTTTGTTCACAAAACTTACACAATTACATACTTAACACAAAAATATGTTTGGATGACCATGAAGATAAATAGTTTCTGATTGCAGCTTTATGCAGAAATCTGGCCCAGGAGATGTGAATGGCCCGCTGTCACTCATTACAAATTTGATGATATTATGTCCTTACATATAGTCCACAACATGGTCCACCAGAAAAACAACAGGCGGTCCCTCAGCTGGTGCATGCTCATAAGTGAGTCCACAGGATCCATCTTCCCCAACTATAAACTGAATCAGAAAAATGAATTGTTTTAGACCAGATCCAGATGTATAATGTTGAAGGGATACTTTTCCTTCCAAATCAAAATTTCCCTATGTTACTCACCCTCAAGGCATCCTAACTGAATATGACTTTCCTCTTGAAGAATAATGCAGTAGGAGTTTTAATACCACATATAATTTTACCTCCAAGCGGTAGAATGGGAATGAACAGGTGTTGATTTTTTGAAGCTCCAAAAAGTGCATCCATCAATCAAAGAACTGCTCGACACGGCTCTGTGGTCTTAAAGGTCCCATGCCCCGCGATCCCATTTTTTAACCTTTAGCTAGTGTGTAATGTTGCTGTTAGAGCATAAACAATACCTGTAAAATGATAAAGCTCAAAGTTCAGTGCCAAGCAAGATATTGTCTTTAACAGAATTCGCTTTTCAAGAACTACAGAGAACAGCTGGAATCGGACTACTTCCCTGGTAAATGATGTCACCATTCTGAGTGCTTTCAATAACCTCCGCCCAAAGGAATAAGCCAAAAAGGGACGAGGCCTTCCTTAGAGAAGAGGAAGAGCCACTGGAGTAGTGTTTGGTTATCAGAGAATGTAAACATTTGACTGAGCTGCATGCTTCATTACTTTCACTTTCATCACAGTCCTACAGAGGGTCATAAGAAATCAGCTTCACACATTCAAGGATAACCAACGGTCAAATAACAGCTTCCATGACTTAAACATTGGCTGTGAAAGCTGTTCTGTGTAATACACTGATATTGTGTGTGTGTGTGTGTGTGTGTGCGTGTGTGTGTAACTCTAAAACACTTCTATGAAACGTCCTTTGAAGTCCTGCTTGCAAATGTCTCCTAGTCAATCTGCTTGTTTTATTATCCAACTCGGGTCCAATATAAAAAGGCAAAACTAACGCTTCTGTTATTAGTCTTAATTGATATAACTGGCTGACAGCATTCGTTCCGGTGTCATTTCCCTCGCCATAGTAGGAAAAAAATGCAATCCCTAACATAGTTTGACCTTTGCACATGCACTAGCAGACCTCCGTTACACTTGAAAGCATGTTTTTAACTGAAAAGTAAAGTTGACGCCATTGTTTCTGTTTATTGCTAAAAGCCAAAGTTTATGAATACACGTGAGAGGGGCACCGACCAATCAAAACAGCCTGGGAAGCGGAAGCTAGACATCAACGTTAATAGCGCTGTCAATATGGATATTTCTCTTTAACAAACGCATCAATTCGCTTCAGAAGACCTTTGTTAAGGCCACGGAGCTGTGTCGAGCAGTTCTTTGATCGATGGATGCACTTTTTGCAGCTTCAAAAAGTCAACACCCATTCACTCCCAATCTACCGCTTGGAAGAAAAACGATACGTGTTATTATAACACTGACTGCATTATTCTTCAAGAAGAAAACCATATTCAGTTATCATGCCTTGAGGGTGAGTAAAACATGGGCAAATTTTGATTTGCTAGTAAAGTATCACTTTAAGCATGACTTAACATCTGTAATATTAATATCACATGTATCAATAGCTATAAATACTGTGCTTAGTACATTTATTAGACCACCACCACTACCAAATGTAAGGCTTGTGCGACAGCTGTCCTAAACTAACAGTATTGGCGATTACCAAAATCATGAGCCATTAAAGACTATTTAGTTGTTTCAGTTCGTTTTTTAACTAATAAATTAACTTCGTTTAAAAAAAATTGAGTTTCCTAAAATATTTGTATTTTCTCTTTACCATGACAGGTGGTCTACTAAATCTTTTAAGCTCTGTACATGACCGTTTGCCTATGTATTTGTGAAAGCTCCAGTGACCTGCAGCGTTTTATCAAACCATCGGTTGCCACTATTCCAACGACTGCCTCCCCCGTGAAGCATTTGAGCAGCAACCTTGTTGTGGTACATCTCATCTGACACCCGTGGCTTTGGAGCATCAAGACACACCATGAAGATGCTCTTCTGGATGGCCCGCACTGACTCCTTGTTTGTCTTGTCTAGAAGAGTTAAAAGATAAGTGGAAAAGGCACACAGGGCATAAGTAAACACAACATAGTTACACAAGGTTAAAGGTTGAGATTCTGATTTAATGTGCAGCAAACAGCCTGGTTTTAACGTAGAGCCATACAGCAGAGCAGATTTTATCGAACATACTGTTAACCAGCGCTCACCATTTGCATCGCGCTGTGCCGCATCCGGTGTTCACATGGTGTAAGACTCACCCTTGATAAGGTTGTTGTAGGCTTTGCCCCAGGTGTTACGATGGTTGGAGGTCAGAATGCCAACTGGCTCTTTATTGGTTTGAAGGGAAGAGTTCCAGATCTTCTCCAACTGAACATAGATCTGATCTACTGTCAGTGGTGAACCGTCACTGTTGTACACATCCAGAACAAAGTACTGAGGAACACAATGAGAGACAAGGTACATGGATGGTAAGAAAAAAATGTACCTCCTTCTATTTGGTATCAATTACGTTTTCATTCTTATGTGAAAAATACTGTTTACATGTATTTTAGGAACCGTTCATTAATGAATATATGATGGATAACTCTGAACTTGTATCACTTTTCATACAGACTCCCTCCATACATGCAGAATTGCTGATTAAAGTAAAAACTGGAGTGCTCTCTTATATTTTTCTTAAAGTTTGGTGAAGCACCTGAAAGTTGTGGACCACTGTGATGTGCGTAGGAGAGGTCTTTCCAATAGCGTAATTCAACACAGTGTCCCTCTTGGGTCCAGGGATCCTACATGACGACAGGACTTGATAATACTGGTCCATGCACAGAGGCTTTCCACCCAGATATTCCACGGGTAATGTTTGACTGTGTCACAGATCATATCAACAGTCAAGGAAGCTCCATCAAAACAGGCGATCGGTTTGTACACTTTTCAATTGCTTGGCAAAAATATTAATAATCACAACTTACCTATCAATCATGCTTTTGAAATCCAAAACTCCAGCAATAAGTTTAGCAGCAAACCTGGGAAAATAATAATGTGAGATTGCAACAAATTAAAAATATCATGGCACTGTTGCAGAATCTTCATTTTCACATCAACAACTGTTTTCACCAAAGTCATGAAACATTTTGTAATCCCAGACTATAAAAATAACAGAGTACAACACTGGGTTGTGTAAACAAACAAACACGTCTGTATATCATATTATCTCTCTCTCACATAGCAATCTTTCAAAACATAATAAAATTGGCAACAGGCTCTGACTCCATCTTTACCTTACAATCATGTTGTTCCAAACCCAAACCCTTTTCTTTATGCAATGCAACGCAAAAAAGAAAGAAATTGAAGATTGCTGACACTGCTCTTCTTCCACTTGCGTTCCACTAGAGAAAGAAGGTCATGCAGGTTTGGAACAAAATAAGGATGCATAAACAAGGTTTTGTTTCTTAAAGGAACAGTTCACCCAAAATTGAAAATTCTGTCATCATTTAATCACCCTCAAGTTGTTCCAAATCTGTGTACATTTCTTTGTTTTGATGAACACAGAGAAAGATATTTGGAAGAATGCCTGTAACCAAACAGTTCTGGGTAACCATAGTAGAGAAATTGCTTTATAAATTTCTTTGTTCTGTTGAACCAGAAGAAGATATTTTGAAGAATGTGGGAAAGCAAACACTTCTGGGGCACGTTTGACTGCCATTGTCATTCTTCCTGCTATGGTAGTCAGTGGTGGCCAAGAACTGTTTGATTGCAAGCATTCTTCCAAATATCTTTCTCTGTGTTCATCATAACAAAGACATTTACACAGATTTGGAACAACTTGAGGGTGAGTAAATGGTGACAGAATTTCTATTTTTGGGTGAACTGTCCCTTTAACAATCCCATATATGTCTGCCTATATATAACCTGTCACTTTACAAGTTTACTGCACAGAAAAACTTAAGGGGCAATCTAAAAGGGGAACAGGGCAGAATCTGAAGTCCACGCAGTTCTAAAGAGCACATCACTTTCAAGAAAAAAAACAGTGCAATACCATTGGCAGCAGCACATATGCCAAAAATAGCCGAGCATAGAGAGAACTCTGACCAAAGGTCGACATGAAACTTAAAACCCTACATCTAACCACTCCAAATTATTTGGTAACAAATAATGTCATTCCCTTTGCTTTTTATTATGCATAACTGATGACTAAAAGGTTGCAGGCTAAATTTAAAAACTATCACAATTGTCCCCTTGAGAAATGTATTTGGTTCACATTGCTCCATGGGGATTCTTCCTGTAATAAATATACTGGTTTGAACTTTGGATTAAAGTCTCAGATGAATTAAAACACACACACAAAATGTTTTATATTGTATAGATTTAAACATACATTGATTTCAAAAGCTTTCTTGTTCATTTGTGTCTCATACCCACTTTAGAACACTGCAACATTATTGCCCGGTTTCACAGACAAGGCTTAAAACTAGTCCCAGACTAAAATGAAAGTTTGAGCTGTTTAACTTCAAATAAATTGCCCTGCCATATCTTTAAATATGTCATTGCATTTGTTTTGTCTCAAGATGCACAACAGTAATGTTTTTATCTAAGGCATTTCATTAAAAGAAACTTAAATTTCCTAATTAAACAAAGGCATAGTCCTGGCTTAAGCTGAGCTTTGTCTGTGAAACTGGGCCTGTAATGCCCACCTCATTTGTCCCTGACGATCTTGGAAGTGCATTCTGGGTAAGACAACCCCAGGGCTAGTGTACATCGCCACTGGCATTCGAGAATCCAGGTAGGCTGACTGCATCCACCAGTCAGAGACCTGGATCATGCAATGACAGAAGGCATATTTGGGAGGAATACTTTAAGTGGCCCTTGTCACCAGGCCTGGTACTATGCCGGCTGGACTGGGGGGACTATATTCGGGTTGGGGAGATATGTATACATAGTTTAATACATGCATCATTTTAAAAAATTCTGTGATTTAATTAACAGATCATTATTTAATTGATCATACAACTAAGAAGTAGAGCATTTTTTATATAATACAATATTTTTTATACGTCAGTTCAAGTTGTTTTCAAGACATCTTCAACATATTCGGTTGTTTAGTCTGACGTCACGCACCAACATATATGGAAGGTCATATACTGTTTCTGGGTCAAAATGCTAATATATGCTCATGGCGTGCAGTAAAACTATCGGAAAACCACGATCCTAACTTTAATCTTCGTAACTAAATCCCACATGGCCAGTCACCCTGTTGAAAAAACAGCATATGCTGGGTTAGGTATGTGTTGATGCTGGTTTGACCAGTTTAAACCAGCATGACCAGTTAAGGACCAGCACATGACCACCTAAGGAACAGCTTAAACCAGCACATGACCAGTTTAAATCCAGCACAAACCAGTAAACCAGCATCAAAACATACCAAACCAGCATATGCTGGTTTTTTCAACAGGCAGTGATTCATTTTTCATAATTTATTCAAATATTGATGTCGATTCCATAAGCCTGGAGACTGTAGTATATACTGTGAGTTAATACATAAATGCTCAGCTATGATATGCGATGCGAGTAAACAATGCTCATTAAAAGCTGTTTAAACTGTAGCCCCGCTTGAAATGAATTGATGCTTGGAGCCGGAAACGGTATTCCTTACGTCACCACTTAACAACCGAATACGTTTTGGGACTAGGCCTAAGCCCTGTAAGGGAAACCGCCTCATGGGCATTTAAATACACCTGTGTCAATTGTTAAAGACGTCAACGCCTAATTATAAGAGTATCTATTTTTAACAAGAATGCAAGCTTAAGAAAAGTGCTTATAAAAACATGTTCTGGGGTTATGGACACGCACTAACGCACCCAGTTTTCAGTTTTGCGCGCCCTTCGCTCGAGGCTCTTCTGCAGTCTATCTCCCACACCACCCGGGACCTGGAACTCCTGCACGAGCTCGCGCGTGTGCACCATCTCCTCCGCGCTGATCAGCGGCTCGAGCGCGGCCAGATAGCGCGCGCATGTCTGCTTCAGCGGCGGCACCGGCAGCTTTGGCAAACTCTCCTGATGGACCAGCGACCGGTCACAAATTTGGACAACCGACACCGGACTCAGCAGAAGGCAGGGCTTCACCAGGCCCGTCCTTGACTAGGAACACAGTGGACAATGAAAATTGATTATTATAGAACATGTAACGCAACACCCGATCCTTGAGGAGCGACACTTCAAAAACAACTTGAAACCTCTTATATGGACAACTAAAATTATAGAAATACATAAATGATTGTAAAAACATACGTAGAAATGTAGAAAAATTCAAGCCAATCATGACAAAAGTAAGTTTTTATGAATTTAGTAATTTAAATGGCTCCATATTTTGTGGAATACTAGTGTCAATGGTTTGCAACGTTTCTAACCTATTTATGATAATGATGCATGCAGGCTTATTAATGAAGTGAGACATTCTTGTGTGGTGTGAAAACATGGCAATGAGCACTGAAACTTAGCTGTACGATCTAACAATACTAAACTCGAGAGAGGGATCATTAGAGAGATCTTATCATGTCATGTCATGCACAATCTGTTCAAACATGTTTACATTTTATTGAACAGATGGTTGCATGACATGATAAAACATGATCTGAGAAGGCATGCCATACTATCACAAACGACGTGCCTCGTTGCACATTTGTATTAAGCGTGTTAATGTATAGGCCTTGTGTGTGTTGTGTTTTGACTAAACATCCTTGACAAGATTTTTTTGTTGTTGAATTATTCACTGATTATGTGGGTCACCTCAGCATAATAAACATAATACAGAATTTGATTATGTTTATATTCGTTCAGACTTTACATTATTTTACTTGCAATGCAAACAATGTTGTAGATCAAGAAAACGTCCGCGCTAGCGGTGCTACCAATACAAACAAGCGGGCACTTAAAAACAAGTCATGCTTAATGCCATGTATAACTGCTATTGGTGCGATTAACTACCGTTTGGTAGCCAGCCTATATATTTAATCATTGTTTTTCATGATGATAACACTTACCGCGCTTCGTGTCAAGACGCACAGCATGATTTCACACCAATGATATCGGATGATCTTCAGGGTCTCTCCAACATTTTGCTCTCCAAGGACGACCAAAAGTTACTGTATGCGTTGCACGAGTCGTACATCTTCGCCCTCGCTCGGACAAGATTGACAACTACAGCTAACGTTACGTACGAGCTTGTTTTGGCTGTGAATAAATTGCACTGAAGTCGAGGAAGCACCGAACTGAAAGGATAATTAAATATGTAAATTGTTAATAAAACATTTTAAAGATACAATAACGTTTGCTGGACTAAGTCACGTATGCTTTATTGTTAAACAAGAATCATAGGCTAGATAAGTAGTTTAGATCGGTTTAGATTACCTATAAATAAATAAATATTGCCCTCTGTCGGCCTCTTTGGACGTTTGCAACGTCATTCGAAAGCGACTGTCAATTTTTTTTTTTTTTTGTATTGCTTCAAACAAAATGCATAATGCAAATACAATAACATAGTACAAAGAATAATACATTTTTAGTATATTACATTACATTCACGATATAAATGTTCATCATAAATTTCTATCAACATCGAGACATTTCAACATAACATAAAACACAAAAAAAAAAAAAAATGAAAAATAATAAACAGAAAGAAATAGAAGAAAGAAACGAGGATTATAACCAAACCAGCTTTGCTTTTAAACAGATGTTGTGTTCCTGACAGAGTCAATTAAACATAGTATTACTTTTCCTTGAGGAGTAAATATTTTGAGAGTTTTAATTCCTTTCTTACTTTTATTCATTTTACAAAGGGTTTCTTTAAAACATTTAAGTTCACTACAAAAAACATTAATATTAGGGCTAGAGCCTGTAACTTTACATTTGTGTATGTAATATTTACCAAGCAAACATACATTTTTAATAGCATTGTCTATTTCAATAGAACCAGTGTCTGAGTGTAAACATAGGACCAAGTCAATCAACTTATTGAAAGAATTAAAAATCAAAAGGGAAATCTCTGTCCAAAATGATCTTGTAATTTTACATCTAAAGAACAAATGGATAATTGATTCATCTTCATCACCACAGAGAGAACATTCTGGTTGAATATCCATGAACTTAGACAAGAATAACTTGCAGGGATAAATTTTATGGAGAATTTTAATATGAATTTCGTTAGCTTTGTTTGTAATCATAAATTTATTGTTCGTAGACCAAATATATTGTACGAAATTAATGAAGGGTACATCTGTTTCCAAAACATTGTAGTTCTCGGGGCACTACTATTTATACTGATTATTGTTTTTCTAATATGCCAGTTATTACATTTTTTTCCAAGTAGGTCTACTCCACCTATCATTAGACGAGGCATTTCTTCCCTTAACCTTGAATATTGAAAAGATGATTTGACGAGGTGTAAAAGTTTAGCAGATATTCCCTTGATTATCCTTTGATATTCCATTCTTGTGATATTGACTTGGTTATATTCAATACATTTTTCATAGCTTATTCGGTTTCCATTTTGTTCTATAAATTGGGAAATGAAAATAACATTCTTTTCAAAACAGTTTTTGTTAAAGATGGTCCTATTTTTTATATAACACATATTGATTATTCCACACAATGCATTTATGGGGTGAAAAGTTGTGCTTGAAGGCCAATTTCCATGACTCCAGCGCTTGCTTGTGAAAATTTGCTAACTTGACTGGTAATTTACCATATGTAAAATTACAAGTCAACAAAAACTTTAGCCCCCCACATCTATCAAATAACAGATTTGGTATAAAGAACCAAGGAGCATCTCTTCCTAAAATACAATATTTAATCCAGTTAATTTTGAAGACCTGGTTGATCGTTGTGAAATCAATAGCATTGAAACCTCCTTCAGCATAACTCTTAATAATTGTCTTTCTTTTGATGTATTCAGTTTTGTTTTTCCAAATAAATTTGAATAGAACCGAGTCGATTGAAGATATTGTTTTTGAGTCCACATACAAAGATAAGGCCGGGTAAACCAATCTGGAAATTCCTTCAGCCTTCGACAACAAAGTCCTTCCTTGTATAGTTAAGACCCTTTGAAGCCATCCATTGAAAGTAGTCCTTGTTTTTTTTATTTTAAAAGTAAAATTGTCGTTCATTTGCCGATTTATTAATCGTTATTCCAAGATATTTAAACAGATTGTTTGACCCTAATTCCGTTGATATTGGTTTTGTTGGATTCATGAACAAATAATATTTCACTTTTGTCTGTGTTAATAATGAGACCAGAAGCTTTTGAAAAGATCTCTAAACCTTCCAGAACTTTCAACACCTGTCTTTCATCCTTAAGAAAAATACAAGTGTCATCTGCAAGCTGAGAAATTAAAATGGAATTGTCACCAATTTTTATGCCTTCAGCATTGATACAGTTGACCATATAAAGATTTAATAATTCTGCTGCAATCAAAAATAAAAAAGGTGAAATAGGGCAACCCTGTCGAATACCTCTGCTAAGAGTGAAACGTTTAGATGTACCTTCCGCTAATGATACACTATATTGATATCTTTGTATATAGTTTTTACCATCTTTTTAAATTTGATTCCAAAACCAAATTTATCTACAGCGACTGTCAATTCATACGGGCGCTTATCAGGTTTTAAAACCTTTTGTAAAATACGTATAGCGCTATTTCAATATGTGTGGTGGTTTGATGTGACCCTCACATTTAACTCTTAAATCGAGATTACAGACTACATGTTAACGTTATATGTGGGATAGAGCAGACAAAATAGTTATCCACAATTTTTCAAAATAGGTTTCACAAATGGGCAGTACCAGTATAAATGAACCACAGTTTCTAGGCAATTATTACAAAAAGTGCAATTCGTATCTATATCTTTTTTAAATTTCATAATTATTCAGATATTCCACTCTGAATCAGCCTCTCACCGTCTGTTACTTTTCTCAGCGCAGGTGGGGGTGGACCAATCATCGACATTTGCGCATTCGGGGTCATTTAACTGTGATTACTGTGGTAGAACATCATTTGTATGTCAGGCTCAAATCCGTGTAATCAAAATGATATTCTGTATGTTTAAATGTGTAGTGTGAATTTTGAATGAGGGTTATCCAGTCTGACTGTTCTGTCACGGGGAGATTGCGTAAACGCACTGACGTCATCAGGGTTATCATGGAGGAGTATGCCCGTGAACCATGGTAAAGTACAAGTTTTTTTACTTCCACTTGATTGGTCTTTGCTTGTAACACTGTCTCTGAGTGTCTGCCAATCTTCCGAAGTAGCCTACAAAAAGGTTGACACATTGTTAATACATTACACTGAACGCAGGGTAAACAACGTATCAAGCGAGATCTCATATAGCACAATACAACAGCAATGAATTCTAATGCTTCCCTTCATTGACAGGCTTAAAAAAGCTAACATGAAATAGTTTTGCAATTCAAAAGTTTTGGTAATTATATGCATGCACCTCTCATGAGCACAACTGAAACAACACGGGAAAATATTTTTTAGTTTAAAAATATGTGTAATATATACAAATTATTAAGGTATAATATTGTTGTACCTTTATATATATATATACATATATATATATATATATATATGATGTTGTCCATTGACACATTGTGTGTTGACAGTTATGTTGACTTTTTTTATTTGCATTAACAACAACTTTTAGTCTTTCATTTTTTAAAGTCCATGGAGGATTGTTGATGACTGTGGTGGTGCCTTTTCCATGGGGGCCATTGGAGGGGGAGTGTTCCAGACTGTTAAGGGATTTCGGAATGCTCCTGTGGTAAGCTTTACTGACTGACATCAGGAAACTGTTGGTTTCACCTGTTTTAAATATATTAACTTATACGGCATTATATTCACACATGCTCTGTCCTTTAGGGTGTACGACACAGGCTAAGAGGGAGTGCAAATGCAGTGAGAGTCAGAGCACCACAAATTGGAGGTATATATTTAGTTTGTTATTGTGTTTATGGCCCATTTGCCACAAAGTTATAAAAGTATATAAAATCACACACACACATCTTCTTCTTTTAAAAGAAAGATCAAATCTATAAAATAAAAGCTATAAAATCACACGCACGCACGCGTGCGTGCGCACACACACACATTTTCTTTTTTAGAAGAAAAATAAAATCTATAAAATTGCACTCACACACACACACACACACATATTTTCTTCTTTTAGTAGAAAAATAAAAGCTATAAAATCACACACACACACGTTATGAGAATTCACATTATGAGAATTCAAATTCTTACCTAGGATTTACTTCTCTTTTAGGTAGTTTTGCTGTGTGGGGTGGATTATTTTCCACCATAGATTGTGGTCTGGTGCGTTTGCGAGGTAAAGAAGACCCTTGGAACTCCATCACCAGTGGAGCCATGACTGGAGCTATACTGGCTGCACGCAGTAAGTTTAGT
This sequence comes from Triplophysa siluroides, assembly GCA_006030095.1. Taxonomy (NCBI): domain Eukaryota; kingdom Metazoa; phylum Chordata; class Actinopteri; order Cypriniformes; family Nemacheilidae; genus Triplophysa; species Triplophysa siluroides. The sequence goes on from VCII01000179.1 coordinate 324,110, forward strand.
ATCATGGTCATTTTAAGCTGGATCTTGTGACAAATATGTATTACATTATCAATAGATTGTTCCATAAGCTAATAGTGCTGCAAAGTACGATTCAGAGAACAACATACTGGAAATAATAGCCTGACAGTTTTCTGTATACATACATGCAACATCTTTAGTCGTGAGTGCTCCTCTGTTTTCAGACCTATATCATTTATTCAGTGATAGAAAATATTCTGAATTGTGAATTTACTACAATGTCTCTAAATCACGAGCGTGCTGATAAAAAAAATGTTGGTGTTTCAGGTGGTCCACTGGCTATGGTGGGCTCTGCAATGATGGGGGGAATTCTTCTTGCTCTTATTGAGGGCTTTGGAATACTCCTTACTAGATACACAGCACAGCAGTTTCAGAACCGTAAGTTTCACAGCTCAGGATAGATTTCTTCTGTGTGGTTGATTCAGAGAGCTGACTTGCTTAAAAATAGAAAGTATATTTCATTGTGATTCTGAAGTAGTAATACGACCTTCTGCATCTTTCTTCCTTCTATAGCGAGTCCCTTTGTGGAGGACCCGAGTCAGCTTCCCCCCAATGGAGGTCGAGAAACCCATGGTTTTGGACAGTATTAGTAAAATAATTTACAGTGACGACTGTGATATATTATATTATAGGCTGTGAAAAATTTGAGGTCTTTTTAGAAGTCTTGCACAGTTTACAGCACCCTCCAAAGTTGGGGAGTACTGACCTGAATTATCCTGTATAAGAGACCACTCAGGGGCAAATAGAAGGTAATTTGTAGTATTAATAAATTGTAATGTGCACTTTAGTATTTTCTTATATTGCAAAGGGAAGGTGTGGCGCATCCCTTCAGTCAAATTTTTTTAGTTTATACCTACAGTATTTCAACATTGTTTTGAAAGGAAGAAATTGAAAATATTTTAACAAAAAAAGCAAATGTGAAGCAATAATGTAAACGCGCAATGCATGGCTGTGCTATATTGTTCTATGTAATTCAGTTTTTTAAATATACAGTAAGCATATGTAATTTTTGACATAAAAAAATTATATTTTGCAGTGTTAAATTGGGACACGATAATTTTAAAAATTGACTGTATTATAATTGTAAATACTGTAAATTAATGTATATGTTTATATCCCTATAATGACGATTTGCAGTAAAAAGCGACACTTTTGAAATAGATATGGAATAATTGTTTGTCTACCAAATGAATTTCACTTTTGTACTGATCGGTCTCCTATACACTCATTTGTTTGAAGCACTTCAATGAAAATAATAAAACAGTTTTCTTAAAGTATTTCCTGCTTGATGAGGTTTACATTTACATTTACATTTAGGCATTTGGCAGACGCTTTTATCCAAAGCGACTTACAGTGCACTTATTACAGGGACAATCCCCCTGGAGCAACGTGGAGTAAAGTGTCTTGCTCAAGGATACACTGGTGGTGGCTGCTGGGATCGAACCAGCAACCTTTTGATTTACCAGTTCAGTGGTTTAACCCACTAGACCACCATCTCCTCTGTTTAATAAAACTATTATGTATTTTTTGCTCTATGTATGTTTTTATTCCTCTAAAGTTTACTGTAGTGAAATAAAAAATATAGCAATTTCAAAGCCGACAGTGTTGACATTTATGTGTTTCCCGTGCGAAATCACAGCCCATTGCATACTGGGAAATGTAGTCACAAACAGCGTAAAAAAAAATGGTGGACATGCAGCCTCCGCCTTTTAGAACCTTGGACGATTTTCTCTTGTGTTCCGCCCGGTTTTCCGTACCTGATGTCCGTAACTTAGAGCGGTGGAATAACCGTATCATAAACAACTTGCTGTATTACCAGTCAAACTATTTTGCTTCGGCTGTGGCTTTTCTTGTTATAGTCGGGTGAGTAAACATCAGTGACGTGTTCCTTCACAGTCCCATTCATTGTTGGGTATTTCCAGCCTTAACCAATGCGGGCAACAGCGTTTATTCTTATGATTTACGTTGAGCAAAAAAAGTAAATAAATACAAATGTTATCCTGTCACTACAGTTAAAACAAGGTTAGGCCATTGCAGAACAGTCGCGAGAAAGATGCACTGTCTGACAGACACAAAGTTTCGGTTTAAAGTACTGTAGGAAGTTACAATTACTACTACTCATTATTTGCGAAATATAGCGACTTTCTAGTACCTTTACATTATTTATTTATAACATAACGGTTCTTTACAACATAATTGTTTGATGCCATAGGTATTTCCAGCCATTCCAGCTGATTCTCGGAGCAACTGTTGTGGTTGTTCTCTTTTTGGTGTTTGTCTGGGCTGCGGAAAACAAAGCTGTTGTCCGAAGATTCAGGAGGAATCATCCGTCACTCTGCCTGTCTGCAATCCTGGGCTCCAGCTACCTACTTCTTTCCGTTTTAGGAGGGGTGGCGGTGTTTCTTTTTGGCATCGCCTTCCCCATATTAAGTTAGTATTCCTATTTATCTGCTTCGGGGGTCTTTTATGTTAGTAACTTGAGTATTATTGTGCTGTACTGTCTAAGCCCCATATTCCCTTTCTCCCTTCAGTGATTCTTATTCATGCTTCAGTAAGACTCAGAAGTCTTAAGAATAAACTGGAGAACAAGCTGGAGAGTATAGGACTGAAGAGGACTCCCATGGGCCTGTTGCTGGAAGCTCTTGGACAGGAACAAGAAGCTGGATCATAGCTGTGCTAACTCTTTCCTGGAACCTTCACGTTATCTTGAAAAAAATAGACATGAATTTGACATGTTGTTGTATTAAAATCTTTCAGATATGCAAGATGGGTCAGATATGAGGAGGACTTGATGCAGGATAAGAACTGACTTGAAAAGCGATTTGAAGCAAAGTGTTCATACTTTATTGTGAGTTGAACATGAATGAAGAAAGGATAAAATGTCTTAAACATTTGTCTTAAAGTATAAGGTGTCTTAAAAAAAATATAGAAAAGTATGCCTAGTGACAACACTTGATATTGTGAACTGTGTGTGAAGGAAATATATCTGAAGACACGATCAGAAGATGGCCTGGAGTGGAGGTTTCCAGGAAAAGAAAAGATTTACATTTTATGGCCATTAATTTTTTTACAATTAGTGTTTTTTTTTGTTAGCACATTACATGACCAAATATAACTGTAATTATTTGTCTTAAGTTGTATCTTATTTTGCTTTTAGCAAAGTTATGCCTTGTGTTGTTGTACTCACAAAAGTGACCATAGCAACCCTTTTGAGAGAATATCAAGAATATGTATTCCTCCATAGCCCTTAACTGATATTGCCAAATCTCTGATTTCCTCAGACAGAGGAGATGCAATATATAATCAAAAATGTAGACAGTCATTATGTTAAAATATGTAACAATATGTGGTGCATTAATATGTAACGCTACAGCTTTTGAATTGAATGACATTACAGAAACTTCAACTTTTCATTCCTTCATACTCTGTTGCCAAATTTGAAGACAATGAATTCCTAAAACTGCAATGCATTTATGTATTCATACAAAGTACTTTATGAATATATTATATATTATGTCCTGTCTTACTTTATGTCTGCTTGAGTTTTGCCTTTATTTAACAAATTTTATATGCACGCCATATTTAATGTTTAGCATCCACTGCCTTGTATTTGCGCGAACTTCTCATCCATTGTAGTGATTATAATAAATACACGTTCAGAAACGGCATGCTTTTTCTTTTCTGACGCACGGGGACGCTGTTGTCTTTACAATAAACTTTTTCAGCCAAATATTTTAGTTCCCCCAAAATAACGAAAGAGGCACCAAATGCTAACGTTAGTGGAGCGTTAATTGTTTGCTGGTTCATGTGGAATTCTCGGACTGAACACATATGGTAAAACATGTCCATGATAAAACAATAAAAATGTTTGTTTTACTCTGTTGGCCTAAAGTCTGGATACGTGTGATCTAAACTTAAAAAAAAAACACTTTAAATCAAATACATTTGGTTAACACACTTTGAGGCATATAGAATTTTTCTGGTGTCTCCACCTGCAGGGTTTCAGCACAGTCATCCCCGTTAACCGGCTCAAATTAGTTAATCTTGAATTTACGGCTTACTACACCGAACACCCCACGGGCTGACGAGGAAAGGATAGGTGTACACATTTGTTTTTATTAAGTGTTAACTATCCAAATATTCAAGGATGTTTTGCTCATGTAAACCGGACAATGCACTGCTCTTTGCATCTGTCTTTTATTAGGTTTTGTGGTTTTTTACTTATTTTCAATGACGCGCGCGCTTAAGCTCTTCCACCCGCTCACTGCTGCGCGCGACACAGTTCAGTCCGACTGCTGCTTATCAATAGATATGCGATGATTATAAGCCTCGACATAAAGAGTTTTCACATATTATTTCATGTAAATTTCTGGGAATAACCAGACGGTTGTCGAGACGCCGTGGAAATGGACGCGCCAACCAAAGGTGAGTTGGAGCTTCACATGTTCAAACATCGCATTGCCTTGTTGCCGGATTTGACCAGTTTTACAGAATAATCTGTTTAATTTTTCATTCCTTTATTCAACTGATTAAAAATTTGTTGAGATATCAAGATTTTAGATTAACAGATTAATTACAACTGTTTTATAGTAGTATTGCAGACTATAATGTGAATTCACATTGCAAATTATATAAATGATGATAAATGATACAGCTTTCCTGTAGCTCAGTGGTAAGAGCATTGCGTTAACAGGTTGTGGGTTCGATCCCAGGGGATTGCAAATACCTATGTATAAATGTATAGGATAATGCAATGTAAGTCGCTTTGGATAGAATCGTCTGCCAAATGCATAAAATAATTTCTGAAAATAAATTCATCCTACTGAAAGTAAAATGATAAGCATTTTATTTTAGATGTAGGCTTGGCCGGGTCTGACCCTAGCAAGACAGACACACTCAACTCAACGGGTTCCGCAGGGCAAAAAAGAGCCGGCGGAGCCAAGAAACATACGCAAGCCAACAAATCTGCGCTGCGTGCTCCCAGGGCCCTATGCTGCCTCACCCTCAGTAACCCCATACGCATGGCTGCACTGGCCCTGGTGGAGTGGAAATATCCTTAATTTACCCTACGTGTTATGTGAGTTTGTGTGCATTGTATCACTTGTATTCTATGGACCGTTTGTTCCTTGACATTGGACCTTCAAGCCTTTTGATATATTCATTTTGCTGGCCATCTTTGCAAATTGTGTCGCCCTTGGTGTGTCCAAACCATTTCCTGAAGATGATTCAAATGCCACCAACCACAATCTGGTGAGTTACTGGTCCAACACCTTCATTAACTGATTTCCTCACACAACAATGGATCAAACAACATACTGCAATATTATATGGTGGTGATTCATAGCTCTCCACCCATACACATCCAGCTGTACATTTAGGTGTATTGAGTGCGTTAAATTCAGCAGTCAATTTAATCTAATCATCAGCAAATATATTCATCAACAGTCCCTAAGGACTACAGTTGTGCTCAAAAGTTTACATACCCCTTTGCAGAATCTATAAAAAGTTGAAACTTTTGGAAAAATAAGAGGATTTTTTTAAAATAAAGGTTAAAGTTAAGTTAAGTAAAGTTATTCACTCAAGAAATGTTAACATAAAGTTCACTCTAAAGAATAATAACAGAATTTCTTAAAATAGCCCAGGGCAAAAGTTTACTTGCCCCTGATTCTTAATACTGTATGATGTTACCTAAACAATCAATGACAGTTTTTATGTTTAGTTATAGTTGTTTAAGGGTTTCTTGTTTGTCATGAGTCATTAGACTGTCCACTGATCTTCAAAACAATCACACAGGTCCTTTACAATCTTTGCTTTTTCAGTATTTCTGGATATTTGACTCATGTCCAGCAGTAACTGTATGATGTTGAGATTCCTCTTTTTACATTGAGGACAATCAAGAGACTCATACACAACTATTACAATAGATAGAAACATTCAGTGCTGCCCACAAAGTCAACACGATTCATTTAAAGTCAGGTGAGTGTAAACCTCTGAAAATGGTTTTGGTGTAAAAAAAGATATTTAATTTCCTGAAAAACATTTATGTATTTTTAAATCTTCTAAAGGACATTAGTAAATGAAAAAATAAGATGTATAAATAAAACAATAACAATTTACACCAAAACCATTTTCAGAGGTTCCCTTTCAAGTCAGGTGGGTGTAAAACGTTTCGGTTACGTATGTAACCTCGGTTCCCTGATGGAGGGAACGAGATGTTGTGTCGAACCGACAGATGGGGTTCGCCCTTGAGAACCTATCAGCTCTGACTACTTTAGAAAAGGCCAGTGAAAATTGGTGAATTAAATTTGCATGCCTGACTCCGCCTCCGGATGTCCGGTATAAAAGGAAGCCGGCGTGCTTCATTCATTCACCGTTTGTTCTTCAGAGCCATCGCTCATGATTACAGACAACAGTAAATTTTTGCTACAATTGCCGGTTCTACGACGTGTGCAGCGGATCGTCCCTATTCTGCAGCGACTTTCCCCTGGGCGTTTCGGTGGTTCCAGTGGTGTTGAGATTTTTTCCAAAAAGTCCTTTTTAGGACTGGGCATTTTCTCCAGCACAGCATGTCCCGCTGTTCTCTTGGATGCGGCTCCCTCATCGAGGAGGGGGACGGACATGAGAGCTGCGTTAGGTGTCTGGGCGTTCAGCACGCCGAGGCAGCTTTCATTGACACATCTTGCCCGCACTGCGAGCGGATGGTCATTCAGACGTGCGGTCACTGGTGGCTGTCTTCCTACGGGAAACAGCCACCACTTCGCTTGCTACCCAACTTGCAACGACGGGGGCTAACGCCCTGCTGTCCGCGAAGGCTAGCAGCGTTGGTGATATGGGGACTTCTGCGAGCGTAAACCCGCCAGCTAAACGCTCACGGGCCGCCCGCTCCCCGTTTCACTTGTCTGGCCGTTCTCCAACCGACGGTGGCATACCGTCCAGATCCTCAGTCATGTATTCGGAAATGATGAGTGACGAAGATGAGATGTCGTAGCATCGGAGGGAGATTTGCTGGCATCCGACACTGAGGACTGCGTGCAGCTCCTTCCCAAGGGGGGTCGAGCGCAGGAGGAAGCAGATGTCGAGATGACGGCCATGCTTACCCGGGCGGCCGCGAGCATTGGGCTGCAGTGTACACCACTGCCTCCTCCCCAACGCTCGCAGCTGGATACGTGGTTCCTGGGGTTGGAGCGCGGTGCAAAACCGCGCCCACCCCCGGTGCCATTTTTACCGGAAGTGCATGAGGAGCTGTGTAAGACTTGGAGCGCTCCGCTTACGGCGCGGTCCAGTCAGACCAGCTCCATCTCCCATACTTCCCTCGATGGTGGGGCAGCCAAAGGCTACGTCAATATCCCCCAGGTGGAACACGCAGTTGCGGTGCATCTTTGCCCGCAGACGGCGGCCACCTGGAGGAATCGGCCACGCCTACCGTCCAAAGCGTGTAGGACTTCGGCATCCCTGGTGTCGAAGGCCTACGTCGTTGCGGGCCAGGCTGCCTCCTCTCTTCATGCCATGGCCATCCTGCAGGTTTACGAGGCCAAGGCGTTGAAGGAGCTCCACGAGGGTATGACCGACCCGGGGATCATGCAGGAACTCCGTGACGCGACGATGTCCACGCTTGTGGTCCAGGAGAGGCACCTCTGGCTCAGCCTTGCACAGATGAGTGATGCCGAGAAAGTTCGCTTTCTCGACACACCCATCTCGCAAGGGGGGCTGTTTGGTGACACTGTCGAGGACTTCGCTCAGCAGTTCTCGACGGTGAAGAAGCAGACAGAGGCTATTAGCCATATTCTTCCTCGCCGTGACTCGGCCGCCCCTCGGCCTCCGAGACCCCGTGCGACGTCTGCTTCCCAGCAGCCCAGGCTCCCTCCGACATTGGCTCCGGTTCCCGTGCCCCCAACCCAGGCTGCACCCCGGAAGAAGAGGTCGAAGGGGAGACCACCACCCCGTCAGCAGCCTTCCCGGAGGAAGCGCCCCTGACGGGAAGACCCCAGGAAGGACATCATCGGGCACGACCATCACAGCTACGTCTCTGAGAAGTCGGTTAGGGACGGTTCCTGCCCCGTCCCAACAGCCGGGCCCTTGGCGAGGCGCAAGATCGGATATACATGGCAGCCGCCACCACTCTCATCGTGACAGTGTGTGCAGCTGTTTTTGCCAGGCAGGTAAGTCGGCAGAGCTAGTCTCTTCTCCAGGGCTCATCCCCTGGCGAGAAGACAGTGGCTCCGCCAGCCGACAAACCACCCCCCGCGGGAACTACTACTCGATCCAGTTCGCCAGAAACCCTCCCAAGTTTCGAGGGGTCCTCTACACCTCAGTCAAAGGCAGGGATGCCCCCGTACTTCGGGCAGAGGTCGCCACCCTTCACACCCTTCACACTCGCGAGATCTGTTGTGTACACAGAGAGACCTGGTGCTCCGGCACCTAGATCGACTGGGATTCAGGTCAACAGAGACAAGAGCAAGCTCTCCCTGGTGCAGAGCATCCTCTTTCACGGTATGGAATCAACTCTGTCACCATGACAGCGCGGCTGTCCGTAGAACGTGCCCAGTCGGCGTTGACCTGCCTGAAAAAATTCAGGCAGCCAGCAGTCCCCCTGAAACAATTCCAGAGGCTCCTGGGACACATGGCGTCCTCGGTGGGGGTAATACCCCTCGGGTTGATGCACATGCGACCGCTTCAACACTGGCAACAGAGTTGAGTTCCAAGGAGAGCGTGGCACACTGGCAGCAGGTGGATGGTGATAACGCCTCTCTGTCGACGTATCCTACACCCTTGGTCTACCATGGCCTTTCTCCGGACTGGGGTCCCTCTTGGGCAGGTGACAAGGCACGTCGTGGTGACGATGGATGCCTCCCTCGATGGATGCCTCCCTCGGGCTCTCGTGCAGGACAAGCACGTGCTGGTCCGTCTGGACAGCACAACAGGTAGACCTGTTTGCCTCCCGAGACACCACCCATTGCCCGCTCTGGTACTCCCTGTCCAAGCGGAAGTATGCTTTCCCCCCAGTGAGCCTCATTGCACAGACACTGTGCAAGGTCAGGGAAGAGGGGCACCAAGTGTTGCTAGTTGCGCCGTATTGGCCCAACCTCACTTGGTTCTCAGAGTTAATGCTTCTGACCACGACCCCCCTGGCCGATTCCCCTGACAGAAGACCTGCTCTCTCAGGGGAAGGGCACGTTCTGGCATCCCAGGCCAGACCTCTGGAACCTCCATGTCTGGTCCCTGGACGGGACGAGGAGACCCTGAGTGGGCTACCCCCCCTCTGTGGTGGAGACCATCACTCAGGCTAGGGCCCCATCTACTAGGCGGCTTTACGCCTATAAGTGGCGCCTCTTCTCGTCCTGGTGTCTCTCGCGACGAGAAGACCCACGGAGGTGCTCGATCAGGATCGTGCTGTCCTTTTTACAGGAGAGACTGGAGACTAACATCTCCCCCTCCACGCTGAAAGTGTATGTAGCCGCTATTGCCGCTCATCACGACTCAGTTGATGGACAGTCTCTAGGGCAGCATGACCTGATCATCAGGTTCCTAAGGGGCGCGAGAAGGCGGAATCCACCTCGTCTCCGCTCCGTACCCTCTTGGGACCTTAATGTGGTCCTGGCGGGCCTTTCCAGGCCCCCCTTCAAGCCCCTCAGAGGTTCCAATCTTCCTCACCTCTCGAGTAAGACGGCCCTCTTGCTGGTGCTCGCTTCCTTCAAGAGGGTGGGAGACCTGCAAGCATTCTCTGTGTCCCCGGATTGCCTCGAATTCGGACCTGGCAACTCTCACGTTATCCTGAGACCCAGGCCCGGATACGTGCCCAAAGTTCCCACTATTCCCTTTCGGGACCAAGTGGTGAACTTGCAGGCGCTCCCCCTTGGGGAGGGGAAGACCCAACCCCATCCGTGTTGTGTCCAGTACGCGCACTGCGCCTCTACGTAGACTGCACTCAGAGCTTTAGGAGCTCTGACCAGCTCTTTGTCTGTTTCGGAGGACAGCACAAGGGGAGGGCTGTCTCCAAACAGAGACGAGCACTCCCTTTATAATTACTAAAAAGCTGTCACTCATCTTCTTCTGGATCTCTAGCACCCCAGAACCAGGCCTAATAATAATTTACGCAAGGAATACAAGAGTCCCGACATGGAGTTGATAAATATAGTGAAAAAATATATATAGAGAGAAAATGACCTCTCAAAAAAGTAGAAGCTTCCTCTTCCCGACTGCGAGTGAAGGTTTATTATTCTCCATTTTTAAGCTGAAGTTAGCTTTACTGGAGCGACGCCAATCAAGCAGTCATGTCAACGATGTCCTGCGCTTAGTGGTCTTTAGACTCGGGGCAGGGCATTTCAAATTTAAAGAGACATGACAACTAGCCCATAAACAAACTTAATATAAATTATTGTAAATAATCCATTCATGAAATTTACCATATCCATTGCATGAATTTAACATTTGTCATTATCATTTTATTCAAATAGAAATATCTAAAATAATTTAAATAATTATGGGGGGTCCCGGATCCCCCCAGCCCCCCTTCAATTCGAACACTGCTTTTAGTTTCTGTATGTGACGTTTTTTTCAGAACTTTTAGCGTTCAGTTCAATGCTGTAATTGCATTAGGCTTGAAGTTTGACTGACAGCTCTGAATGCCAAACAGGATAAGACTTTGACCATCTGTTCTATCACTCTCGCAACACGTGATCTAATACTCGCTCATTATATATTTAACCCATACATACATATCAATGCTTGGTTTTAGATCTTCCCCTCCTTTTTTTTCTCTTTCTTACCCATAATGATATGTCTTGATGCAAGGTTAATACAGTTATAGATACATAAATAGTGTATATATTGTAGAAACATACAACTCTATATACTTTGCATTCTAAATTATCCATGTCTTTTTACAGACACTGTTTAGTCAGAAGTGTCTCTGTACTGTTCTGAGCATTGGTTTGTATCATTGTGCGGGTAACCCAGAACACCTGCAGCCTTTAGAGTCTTACTAAAGTGTGTCATGAGGGCAGAAGGCTAATGAGATTAGCAATGTGTGTTATATGGGAAAGCAGGTTAAAGAGAAAACGCACATGCATGTGTCTACACCAAATAGCTTCTCATGAATTTACGCTTTTCTTTTAAACTTTCAAATATTTACAAAAATTGACAAATTCTTGTGGACTGTTGGATCCTGAGATGGGGTCTCTGTAGAACAAAAAGAGGCGTTTCCTAATTATTGGGTGTTTTTTTAATTCTAGGACAGGATTTTTTCAATCTCTTAAAGGGACAGTTCACGCAAAAATAAAAATTCTGTCATCATTTACTAACCCTTAAGTTGTTCCAAACCTGTACGAATGTTATTGTTCTGATGAACACGGAAAAATATATTTGGAAGAATGTTTGTAACCAAACAGTTCTGGGGCACTATTGGCTACCATAGTTTGCCACAAACATTCTTCCAAATATCTTCTTTTGTGTTCAATAGAATGAAATTAATACAGGTTTGGAACAACCTGAGGGTAAGTAAATTATGACAGAAGCTTCATTTTTGGGTGAACTATCCCTTTAAATTGATTTGCGAGATTACCAATATTTTTCCCATTGGGTGGTTGAAAAACACCTATCCTACTTGGAAACACCCAAATCATTGAGAAATGCCCCTTCTGTGGTTTCCAGCGACCTGTACTTTCGAATGCTTGATTCGAATGCTTGATTGAATTAAGGAGAGTAAACATCAGGAAAGCCGCGGGACCTGATGGGATTACCGGTCGCGTTCTGAGATCGTGCGCCGATCAGCTTGCTGGTCTGTTTACTTCCATCTTTAATGAGTCCCTTGCTACCTCTGTGATTCCCACCTCATTTAAGAAATCTGTCATCATCCCTGTGCCTAAGAACAGTAAACCCTCTTGCCTGAATGACTATCGTCCAGTTGCCCTCACATCAACAGTCATGAAGGTTTTTGAGAGACTTTTAAAGAATCACATATGCTCCTCCATCCCTGCTACCTTGGACCCTCTTCAGTTTGCCTATCGCCCAAATAGGTCTACTGATGATGCCATCTCTCAGGTACTGCACTCCTCCCTCACACATATTGACAGCAAAAATGGCAATTATGTCAGACTGCTATTCATTGACTATAGCTCAGCTTTCAACACTATAGTCCCCTCCAAGCTAGCTGTCAAACTCTCAGACCTCGGCCTAAACACTACACTCTGTGACTGGATCCAAGACTTCCTCACCGGCAGACCACAAGTGGTGAAAATGGGCCAGTTCACCTCCAACTCCATCACCCTGAATGTAGGAGCCCCGCAGGGCTGCGTTCTGAGTCCCCTGCTCTATTCTCTCTACACACACGACTGTGTGTCCTCTCATAGCTCCACTTCTATCGTCAAATTTGCTGATGATACTGTGGTTCTGGGCCTCATTTCCAACAATGATGAGACGGCATACTTGGGTGAGGTAGAGAGACTAACATCATGGTGCCAGGACAACTGTCTCTCTCTGAACGTGAGCAAAACTAAAGAGCTGATTGTAGACTTCCGGAAGAGACAGCAGCGGCCCTACACACTCCTCTTATGATCAGCGGGACCCCTGTGGAGAGGGTGAGCAGCTTCAAGTACCTCGGTGTAAACATCTCCGAGGACCTGACTTGGACTGCACACATTTCAACACAGGTCAAGAAAGCCAGGCAAAGACTGTACCATCTGCGACAGCTGAGGAAATTCAGGGTCTCTCCAGCAATCCTGAAAACTTTCTATTCAGGGGCCATAGAAAGTGTATTGACTCAGTGCATCTCAGTGTGGTACAGTAATGCCACAAATCAGGACTGCAAAGCGCTGCAGAGAGTCGTGCGCCTAGCTGAGCGCATCTCTGGGTCTGCCCTCCCCTCTCTGCAGGACATCTACCTCAAATGCTGCAGAAGCAGAGCTGTAAAAATAATCAAGGACTCAAATCACCCCGGTAACCGTCTCTTCATCAAATTGCCATCGGGCAAGCGCTTCAGAAGCGTGATGGCAAAAACTGAGAGACTGAGGAGGAGCTTCTATCCTCAGGCCATCAGGCTCCTAAACTCAGTCTCATAACATCCTCAGGACTCATTTAATTTACTGTAACACCCATCATTATCCATTTTCGCATTGCTGCTATGTGTACATACCCAGTACAACCTGTTTGCACATTTCTCTTGCACATCCCTGTTTATATTTATTATTGATATTTATTAAATCCACAGTAGACTGTTTTGCACATTCTAGTTCATTGCACTTTTTACTCCTTATTTTTATTGTTTTTTACTTATTATCTTTTTTTTTCTTATTCCTACCTATATTTAAATATATGCTCCTGTGTTGTATTATTTTTTTATTTATTTTTTTTGCACTGTCCATTGAGCGGACCTGTCCTGACCTCCATTTCACTGCTGATTATACCCTGTATGATTGTGTATGTGACAAATAATAAACTTGAACTTGAACTTGAACTTGACAGGAAGGGTTTTTGTGCTTAGAGCTGGATCCCAAACTTTTCGACTTCAAGGATCCCTGTCATTTACTCACCCTCATGACATTCCAAACCTGTATGACTTTCTTTCTTCTGGGGAATACAAAAGAAGATGTTTTGAGAAATATGTGAGTGGTTTTGTGTCCATACAATGAAAGTCAATGGGACCCAATGTTGTTTGGTTATCAATGTTCTTCAAAATGTTTTCTTTGTGTTCTACAGAAAAGAGAGAGTGATACAAGTTTGGATGACACAAGGATGAATAAACATTGAAATAAATATCAATTTTGCATGTACTGTCTATAAGTCATTGTGTTTACCAATAGCAGTGTTACACCATCAGCATTTTAAAGACTTTTACAATACATGTTTACTAACTTGCCCTGGCTTTTTCTTTTTCCTTTTTGTCCTATCCCTCAATTTCTTTTTCACTTCAGGAACAAGTGGAGTATGTGTTTCTGGTGATTTTCACCATAGAAACATTCACAAAGATTCTAGCCTATGGCCTGGTCATGCACCCCAGCGCTTACATCCGCAGCGGGTGGAACTTGCTGGACTTTATCATTGTCATTGTCGGGTAGGTGATCTGATTCTTGCATCAAATGTGCTTAATATAACACAATGTTAAAGTCAGAGCATGAACTGTATGTACGTGCTTCAATACAAAATCAAATAATACTTGTGGATTGTGCCTGTCACAGTCTATTCAGTGTGATAGCCGAAATGGGAGATCACAAACCAGGAGAGGCCCATCACGGTGCAGGTAAACCAGGTGGTCTGGATGTCAAAGCCCTGAGAGCTTTTAGAGTACTACGGCCCCTACGCCTGGTGTCCGGTGTGCCAAGTAAGTGTGTACTCCTAAATGGATATTTATTGCATTGACCGCAAGTCCAATTCCAATGTATACTTGGTGAATATAGAGATTGTGATTGTGTTTGTTATGTGTGCAGGCCTGCAGATTGTGTTGAACTCTATCATGAAAGCTATGGTTCCTCTGCTCCACATTGGACTGCTGGTCATGTTTGTCATTATCATTTATGCCATCATTGGATTGGAACTCTTTATCGGGAAGATGCACAAGACCTGCTATTATGTTGGGACAGGTTAAAAATACACACCCGCACTCAACATTTGTTTCGGGAACTGCAGCTTTTTATTACTAGATTTTGCAATTCACCTTAAAATAAATTTTGTCATTACAGTACTCTTTTTATTATGGTTACTGATCTGTGGTCGCTTTCTTGTGTGAAGAACTAATGTTGGATGATGACCCAACACCGTGTGCTTTTGCGGGTAACGGGCGATTCTGTGTGGGGAATAACACAGTGTGCCAGGGAGGATGGGAGGGGCCTAATGGAGGCATCACCAACTTTGACAACATCTTCTTCGCCATGCTCACTGTGTTCCAGTGCATTACTATGGAGGGCTGGACAGATGTGCTCTACTGGGTACAGAACTCTTTTCTCTCTCGGTTATCATTGTGAATGCAACTTATTTAAAATAGGTTTCCTACTTCTGTTCCTTAGAATTAAACAGGTTTTACTACTCTGGCTTTAAAGGGAACCCAGTTTATAGAGAAGCTTAATACGCTGTAATAGATTTACACTGCTAGCATTTGTCGTTAGAAACACATCAAATATTTCCATTTCTTTAAAAAAATAACTAAATGTAATGCTCATTTTAACCTAAGGATGTTCTTTTTCGATGACGCTAAATGGTTGCACTCACAGGCAGCCAAACTGAACACAGACACACTAATCAGTTCTTCAGTAAATATAAGGTACTGTAGGATAAAAAAATAAATAATAATAATAATGCTAAAATAATAAAGAAAGAAAATAAAGACGCTATTTGGTGTATTTTCATGCATTTTAATATTGTAGGTCAGAAACAATACAAAAATACATATAAATAACTAAAATCATTGCGAATTTAATCTATAAGCAATGTTTTTAGTCATTATAAATAAAAAATGTATCCCGATTTTGACTTTTCGATGTTGGATTTTGACGCAAAAAATGGCGGCCTCCGAGTAAAAATATATTTTTTAAAGGTTTATGAATACTGTGACAGTAACACTGTTTTTTAATTTCACATTTATAAAGTCACTACCATTGTTAACATATTAAGCCTTACATCTCTCTATACCCAAGGTTCCTTTAATATTTCTGTATGTAAATTACCTCTGTTTTTGATGCCGTCAACATACAACATTGTTGTATTTGTAGCCAATTTGTGTGACCATTAATGTGTTTATACATCAAAATGATTAATGATGGTTAAAGTTTTGCTTCTTGATATTGTATTATTAATTTACACACTGTATACCCGGACAATGCAATCTACTCATTACAAATGAGTTAACTGTACTCAAAACTTAAACAGTTCCGTTAACTTAAAACTTTTAAGGGTCCCAGATAGCAAGCAAACATAGAAATATGGTTTAAAAGTTTAAAATTGAATCAGACTATCATTATGGTGATCAGTGTTTGCTTCAGTTGGGCTCTTGACTCTTGAGTTTTAATGTTAAGTTTTCTTTAGCCGGCCATGTGTGTTACAACACATCTGTTGTGGCAAAGAGTTATGATCCTGTGGGGTCAGAATATGATAGTTATTTAATCACTTTGCAGTTCTTTAAAGTAATTTTGAGTGTGTTCTGTTATTGATATGTGAATGCAGAGTTATAATACAGTTTAAAGAGATTAAAGCAGTGTTATGGACAATTATCAGAATTAAAGATTTTTACAAAACCGTTACATTTCTGAATCAGTTAGACATAAGGAGTCGGTGTATGAATCTTAACAATGGTGAATTCAACAAAATTATATTTATTATGAAATCTACTCCAAACTTACCTTTTTAAAGATCTCTTTTTCATCAATGCGCAAGTGTTATTTCTGAAACATACACAAGCACTGACAGAGAAATTAACTTTACAGAAGTCTAGAGTTTTTAAGTTTAAGTCAACTTATTACATTTCACAGTTTGACAGAGCTGTTGATGTTACTCATTATTAAAAGTTCAGTATACTCCAGTATAAGCTCATCCAACATATAAAAGGGCATTGCACTAAATTCTAAGTTCTCTTTACTCAAATATCAAATACACATTACTTAACTGTTTTAATGTAATCGGTTTCCTCAAAATGTTTAAGTACACTCAACTTGTCCGGGTTAACAGTGCATGGGACTTCATGTTAGAATGTGTCTTAAAGAGCATTTTGTGGTTACTTTAATATACAATTTAAATTCTGAACCTGCTTAACCACAACCCTTCATTTTCCTCTTTCTCTCTTCTGCTATCTATCAGATGAATGATGCCATTGGTTTTGAGCTGCCTTGGGTTTATTTTGTGTCTCTGGTCATTTTTGGGTCCTTCTTTGTCCTCAATCTTGTGTTGGGTGTCTTAAGCGGGTGAGTGACTAAAATGATCCATCCCATAACCCTTATTACACTAGTGTATAACTCATGCGTTGATAAAGTGAACAGCTGACCATACGTTGTCATCGATATTACAGTATAACATGAGTAAATACCAAACAAATAAGGAATGATTATTAATTGAGATTAAAGAAACACAGTTTTTACCATTGAGCATTTCAATCGTAGTATTTCAGAGAGCCCTTGTATTACTTGTAAATATTTAAAGATTTAGCCTGTTAAACAGTGATTATTTTTACGTTACACCGTGTCTAAACCAGACGCAACCAGTGTGGACAAAACAGAAAATTATAATGGGTTCTGTTGTCTTTTTGTCACGTCGTGTTGTGTCACGCCGCACCATATTCGTTGTAGACACGTTGTTATATTGTAACAACATTTGACATTTGTAACAACATTTTTCTGAAGCACTATTTAAGGCCAGTAAACAGATGCTATAAAATTGGCCTTTTAAGTCCTAAATAGGAATTACAATTAACCTAATATCCTAAATAGACTATACAATTTTGGTCCTCTGATTCTTAATTTAGGGGCCATGTCCCCCGGAGGGTCCCCGTGCGTGCACCATGAAGGTCACCATTTCATGAAATGTAGAATTAATTATAAATTCTGTGAAATAAAAAATCTGAAAATTAAGGACACCCTACCAAAATTACTGATGTTCCAGAATTGTACAGTTTTATATGTTTTTGTTTTAATTAAAATTCTATTTGTAAAATTATACACATTATTTCCAAAGCCAATGAAACACGCCTAAACCAAGGTATTCAGGATTACTTGAAAGTTACAGACAAAAAATAGTGTCGCTGTACAGTCTGACATTGTAATGTGTGTGTCTTATACAAATGACAGTGAGTTCTCCAAAGAAAGAGAAAAGGCTGTGTGCCGTGGTGAGCTGCAGAAAGCCCAGGAGAAACAGCAGATGGAGGAGGACATGATCGGCTATATGGACTGGCTCATTGAAGCAGAAGACATGGACGAGGATGGAAATAAACGTGATGCACATTAATATGCACACACCCACAGCCAAGGATTACTTGTAATTAGTTTCTGTTGACTGAACGGAGAACATTTATTCATACGGGTTTACTTTTGTCTCTTGGGTAAATGGCAGGTGCTGTGGTGGCCAAAAAAAAGATGATGAAGAAATATGGCTGGTATAAGCACAGTGAAGATGGAGGTGTGAGACAGTTAGATTTTCATGTGCATTCACTGCATCGTATATTGAAGTGTATCGGAATAACACTCTTTGGGTAAAATCTGTATGGGTTCTTACAGAATCAGATTCAGACTCAGAGTTTGAAGCGTTTTTGGATGATGACAATGGCTGCTGGTGCGTCCATAGTGCAAGTGGAAAAAAAAATTGTTGTTTAAAATAGAATTATTATTAATATAATTGAACTTTGATTGAATCAGAACTCTCTTATTCCTCTCAGGGCACGGCTGATGGCTATAAGTTTCTGGTAAGTGTTTATTTGTTTATTTCCCCTGTTATTCATTTATTTACTCTCACTTTATCTTTTTTAAAGACCGTTTTAAAAAAAACTTTAGAGACCCAAACTCTGCCACCCCACAGACCAATATGGGTCCAATAGTGCATCATCAAATCTAAGATGGGGAGCACAAATTAGACATTTATGTTAACCTGCCTGTGATAACCCAGCTAAAGTAAATTTTGTGTTATTTGCTGTTTTCTACATAAAATCATCCTACATAGAGTAAGGAACATTTTGTGAACATTTCATCTTGATATCTTTATTGACTCAGTACGGCCATGTCAAAGATTTGTTACATTTTGGTCTCAGAAAATCATGGTTCCAGTGAAAACTAACTTATTTTTAAGCTGAAACACACATGAACCATACTATATATATCACATTAAGGCTGAGATTCTCTGATTTTAGTGATATATGACATATTTATGAGGAAATTCTTAAAGTGTTGTAAAATGTATTGTTATGCGTATTTAGAAAAAGCATAAAAGCGTTGAAACAAATACCACAAGAGCTTAATGGTAGTAACAAAAACCAGTTAAATTCATAAGAATCCTTTTTTATCATTTTATTAGTAATATAAAATAAAAAAATCAAGTTCCCCCTCAGACTCGTCCAAGAGTAGATTCTGTTTATCATCTTCTGCTCCTCTCACTTCGGCTGCCAGTTCAGAATACTTACGTGCAGCTATTTCAGTCATAGCAAGACCACAGTCCTATCTACTTGATTAAGGGAGGACAGATTTGTCTAAAATCGCTGGCATAAGTCACATATTTCTGATCATTAATTAAACCTGACATCAATTATAGCATACTTTTTGTTTCCGAAGCTTAAACTGCGCTAGAAACCTTTAAAATGCCGCTTCTGCTCCTTCGAATCACGAGAGCCCTGTCTCACGAGCCTTTCATTCACTCCCCATTCATATTAATGGCAGTGACACATCTTGTTTGGCAGTGTTACTCCAGCGTTCAAGAACCGAATTATTTTGACACATAGCAGTTTTAAAATGTATTCAAAATAATATGTTTATCTTGTCAGAAGCTGTGCTACAAAACATATTAGCCGTGTCTAATATTTTGGCTGATGATGCGGAAATATTCACACAGAAAAAAGAACACTGACCTGATTTTTGCTCGTGCAATTTAATATTATTGTCTGTTTGAACTTTCTAATGTTAAAAAGTAGTTTCTGAAACGAATTATACAAGAATCATGAGGCGTTTCTGCGCATAAAGTAGGTTCAAACAAAGAGACGATCAAAACCAATGTTTATGAAGAAAGTAATAACAAAAGTTTGTTATAATTAAACACTTTTTATCCTCTTCACTATCCACAACCCATCGCTTACATAATGGTCTTGGAGGAATTTGATGAAAAATTTAAATCTTAATCTCTGAAATTCAAATGTATTCTTTGGGATCTGAGAGCAGTTTGTAACATTGTTGAGATTTCTTCTCAAAGACTACTCAAATTGCTTTACATTTAAAATGTCAGACGATATATCAGTATAAACACTGTAATATTTCAGGGTCACACACACTACATGTTACACATGTTATAGGATACTATTTCAAGAGAGGTAATATTGGGGCAAGATCTGTTTTGCCCATCTGCCAGGATTCTGCCCCCATCTTTTGCATTGATTCACATACAACATAGTCAAAAACAACTAGTTTAAAGCAAAACTTTGTTTCTCTTGAAGGACTAAATCATAATAGCATAGCGCTTCTATGGGCTTTGTTTTAATATCTAACAAAGTTTATGAATGACCCACAGACCATTTAACACAACAGAGTCTTTATGAAGAACATCTATATAGAACATTAAACTATTTTATTTGCAAAGAGAAAAATCAATTTTTTGTCCCACCTGCCTACCTCATGTTGGAATCATGAATTTGAGATCCTGATTCCTTTCTTCTCTTAGCGAGCAGCTGTACCACTTGAATCTGGTCATCAGGAAGAATTGCCGCGTTGCCGTCAAATCCAGCAATTTCTATTGGCTGGTCCTGCTGCTTGTGTTTCTTAACACTGCCGCCAGTGCTTCAGAACACTACGACCAGCCTCAGTGGCTCACTGACATACAGGGTGAGTGTTAGCCAACACTTCCCTTGAATGAGATGAATTGACCCCGCCTCAAACATGTTCTCTTTAATGCCCCCAGAACGAGCAAATAAGATCTTACTGGCTCTCTTCACGCTGGAGATGCTGATGAAGATCTACAGCTTCGGCTTTCAGATCTACTTCATGGCGCTCTTCAACCGTTTCGACTGCTTTGTGGTGTGCGGTGGGATTCTAGAGACGGTATTGGTGGAGATGGAGGTTATCCCGCCCATTGGGATCTCAGTGCTGCGCTGTGTTCGGCTGCTCCGGATTTTCAAAGTCACACGGTGATTCTGACACCTAGGGGCCAGTTTACTAAACAGCCGTAACACTTAACATGGCTCAGTACTTTAATGTAAAAACCCTCCCTCTATTTTCCTCTAATGTAACATTTTATTGGTACTGGCATCTACTTGAAGGGATTATTTATGAATTAGTATTTTATTATATAAATTTACTTGCTGGTTTTGTTGACTTATCCCCTTTAGACACTGGGCTGCTCTCTCAGACCTGGTGGGCTCTTTGCTGAACTCTATGAAGGCCATCTGTTCCCTATTGCTTCTGCTCTTTCTCTTCCTCATCATCTTCGCTCTGCTGGGCATGCAGCTGTTCGGCGGGAAGTTTAATTTTGACGAGACCCAAATGAAAAGAAGCACCTTTGACACTTTTCCATCTGCTCTACTCACCTGTTTCCAGGTAACCAATGAAACAAGCTTTAGTCACTTTAACATGGCTTATCTGGATTACTAAGGATATAAATGTTACAAACCTTTATTTGACATGTCATTTTACTTTACGTATTTTGAATAACAACAGGCACAATTAAATGGCAAAGATGCACTAATAGCACTCTTCTAAAATAATATGTAAAATAACATTCAAAAATAAGTTTTCTTTAAAGTTCTCTATTAGAAGAGAAATACTAACAATGTCAGAATGTTACACTGTTTTTTGCAATTTTTTAACTTATATAATTTAACAAAAGTTGTTTTGTTTTCTGGGAGCAGTCAATCATTAAGCAACCTAAACTAAATAATATCGCTTGGTAATTTGCATGGAAGAAATGTTAAGATCAATTAATTCACATTTACATTATATGATGATGATTAAAGACATGATTCTCTGTTTTACTGTAGATTCTAACAGGAGAGGACTGGAACTCTGTCATGTACGATGGCATTATGGCATATGGTGGACCTGTGTTTCCCAATATGATCGTCTGTATTTACTTTGTCATTCTTTTCGTCTGTGGTAACTGTATCCTTTTTATTATAAAGTATGTATAGAATAACCACAGTGTAACCTCTGTGTTATCATATCCGTTGACATTAACAAACCATATAATTTGTAAATGTATTTAAAGTTATTCTCTTTTATTTGGAGTCTCGTGTTTGACATTTGACTCTGACATCCAGACATCTTGCTGAATGTCTTCTTGGCTATCGCTGTGGATAACTTAGCTGGAGATGGTGGAAAAAATAAAAAAGAGTAGGTCTCACACCCCCACACACACCTGCAATAAACAGAAGAAGATTGTGTGCATCTGTGTTGCTATGGTCTAAAAATCAATCCAGATGTTCTGTTTTAAAGAGAGAAAAAAGATGAAGAGGAGGAATGGGAAGATGATGAAGAACGAGAGGAAGATGATGCTGGAGTAAGAACACTACATAGTTTTGTTTTGTGGTGTTAAAAGGTCGCATTAGCAATAAAAGCAAAAACACTTTAGCAAAACACGGTCAGGTCAAAGTGTGAATAATAAATAATAAGTCAATTTGATCCCAAATTTGTATCAGTTTTACTGGTACCAGTTTTACTGGTAATCATACAGTTACACTGTATGATTTTGGGGTTTATTATCTTACAGTTGACTTTATCATGCTATATAATATATATATATATAAAATAATAAGAAAATATTTTTCTTTCTTGTTCCTGATCCCTGCAGAATGACGGGGATGATTGGGAGGAGCATGAAGAATTGAGAGCAATCGAAGGGCTTGAGGGTAAGTTTAATTTAAGTATCACTTTAGATTCAAATTATGAATGTCCATGAATTTATTTCATTACTTTTCATTACTTATCTTCTTTAAAGGTATAGGCACACCCATGAAAGTCGAAAGTTTTCAACCCAAGGAGAAAATTGTTCCTATTCCTGACGGAAGTTCCTTTTTCATCCTTGGAAAGAAAAACTGGTACTTCATGTTCAATATTTTTTAATTACCTAGTCATCGATGATGGTTTTTATTAATGCTCATTTTTATCTTTGACATTCCCAATGTTAACTTAGTCTCAGAGTCGCCTGCCATAACCTCATTCATCACCATTACTTCACCAACATCATCCTCGTCTTCATCATATTTAGTAGTTTTTCATTGGCTGCTGAAGATCCAATCAAAACTCACTCAGTCAGGAACGTTGTAAGTTATTGAACCTCTAGAGTAGAGGAACGTAGGGCCAGTATGTGTGTAGATCTTATAGCCTTTTTATTGTAATACAAAAACATGACTTGAATGAGGTGCATCCTGAACTCCCTTCCCTGCTAGAGAACATTACTTAAGAGCGGTGAGATATAAGTTCACAAACCTCATTCTAACCCTGTTCCCTATAGAGTCCTAGACCTAGAGAATATAGATAGGTGGGTGATTCGCACATAAAAATGTCATTTAACACCAAAATCTATGGCAAAGAAATTATATTTTGCTAAAAGAATTTCATGATTTTAGTATAATTATGATGAAGCATCTCCTTTATTCTCATTATTGTAATACACTGTGCAGATATTAATTTTTTTCATGATTTTGGTAAAAAATTATTGTCATATATAAATATAGATATAAATCATTGAGGCCTCATTTTCTTGGGGCAAAATATATTTTCTTTCAATTTCGAGGTGTACATGTAACATGAGCTGAGCCAATATTCCTGAACATTGACTCTTCATTCCTGTTCTTCTTATGACAGATGCTGGGTTATGCTGATTATGTCTTTACCACTGTCTTCACTATTGAGATCATGTTGAAGGTAAACCATTGTTCATCCTGTACAGATTAAAATTAATTTATTCTCATCACACTGAGTTTTAAAACTTGTATATGACTCTTGGAACACAAATGATGGAAGGTAATGGGTGCCAGTGTTGTCTGGTTGCCAATATTCTCCAAAATATCTTCTGCAGAAGAAATTGTCATACAGGTTTGAAATAATATATGAGTATGAACATGATGAAATCATGTACACTTTTGGGTGAACTGTGGCTTTAATCTCTTAATTCAATAAATTAAGTTGAATAACTAAGAAAGTGTATGACTGTGTTTCAGATGACAGTGTATGGAGCGTTTCTTCATCAAGGTTCCTTCTGCAGGAACGCCTTTAACCTTCTGGACCTTCTGGTTGTCAGCGTCTCTCTTACTTCCTTCTTCTTGCAGTTAGTATCCTTTCATCACCCAAATTGATTTATCTATCCATCATTTGTTTATTTATCATTTGCTCTCATTTTATTACTCAGTTCGAGTGCCATTTCGGTGGTGAAGATTCTGAGAGTGCTGAGGGTACTCAGGCCTCTTCGAGCTATCAACAGGGCAAAAGGTCTAAAGGTACCTCCCTGACTATCCCACAATGCATTTCTCTGTCTGTACCCTGACTTCACGAGCCATTCCCCAATTGTTGCAATATTGGTATAGTTGGTATAGAAGTTTCCTTAAAATAAAATTACTGAAAAATCATATGCTGTTATACAGCATTTGCATATTTGGTTAGACTATACTCGTCAAGCAGGGATCCTTATGTAGCATTCCATCATATTTATCCATTATCCATAATATTCAGACATATGTGTTGTTCATTTGTGTCTTCAGAGCGTGATTCAGTGTGTGTTTGTGGCCATCCGCACCATCGGCAACATCCTCATCGTCACCACTCTCCTGCAGTTCATGTTCGCCTGCATCGGTGTGCAGCTGTTCAAGGTACTTTGAGGCAATATTTATTTTAATTGACATGTTTACTTTACTAATACATCAGTGAACATTATTCCAAAATAGGATTCATTCCAACTAGCTTTAGAAATATATAGTAAGTCACGTGGCTTACATTATCCTCAAAAATCCTTTATGGGAAACTGACTGAACAAATTAGAACCCATTATATTTTTAAAAAAATTCCACACCGGACGTCTGTTGTAGACACGGTGTAAGACAAAGATTGCGGATTTTAAATGGCACCATTTGAGCCACATCCTTCTTCCTACAGGGCCGGTTCTACAGATGCACCGATGAGGCAAAACACACACCTGATGAGTGCAAGTATGCTGTTTGACTGCCATCTCATGTTGTCAGAATGACACCCTCTTAATGTGCTATGATATGAGACCTGTATGTCTGTGATTTTAGGGGCACGTTTGTGGTGTTTAAAGATGGTGATATGAACCATCCAATGGTCAGAGAGAGAGTTTGGGAGAACAGTGACTTTAATTTTGACAACGTGCTGATGGGCATGCTTGCTCTCTTCACCGTCTCTACTTTTGAAGGCTGGCCACAGTAAGTGGGAAATCTATCCATAGTACAATTAATACAGTTTAATATATGTTGAGATATATAATGACTTTAAGAAGGTAAAAGAGTTGACGGTAACAGGGTTGACAGTTTAACAGTTTATTTGGCACTAATGAGCTAAAGTTGTGAAACTTCAAGGTGCTTTATAGAAAAAGAATGGATGCACTTTTTTGCAATTAATGCATATTTTGCAAATGAATGCTCATATTTGTTTAAGACAGGAAATTACAAAAGGGTTGAAACATTCATACCCCTCCGGACATGAAAAAGTTCACTTTTTGAAATGATAATGATGTTGGAAAAAATCTTTGATTATAGAGTTGACACAATTTTTTATAATAACTTAAATAAAAATGTAAAATGCTTAGTTTACATAAAAATATATAGTATACTTGCCAATATATAAACAAATCGTAATAGCAAAGAGCAGACATCATTTCAATTTACCCTTGGTAAATGCTAAGCTCCTAATTTTATGTTTTTACACTGTTAATGACACAATTTTAACATTAATTGGCTAGTGTAAACTTAATTTTGGTTTTGTATTTCACAGACTTTTGTACAAATCCATTGACGCTAATGCCATAAACAGAGGGCCCATCTACAACTACCGTGTAGAGATTTCCATCTTCTTTATCATCTACATCATCATCATCGCCTTCTTCATGATGAACATCTTTGTGGGTTTTGTCATCATCACTTTTCGTGAACAAGGAGAGGCCGAGTTCAAAAACTGTGAACTAAACAAAAACCAGGTGAGTCTGAATTGTAAATAGGTTATTTTTGCTAGATTTGTGTTCATCAGTCTCAGGCACTTTATTTGTAACACTATATTTCCATTGTTTTATCGAAACCCACGGTCTTTTTCATGGTATCTCTCTCTTCTCACAGAGGCAGTGTGTGTATTATGCATTAAAAGCTCAACCAATAAAGATTTACATACCCAAAAACCCTTCTCAGCTCAAATTCTGGAAGATCATCAATTCATCTCAGTTTGAGTACATCATGTTTGTGCTCATTCTGCTAAACACGCTCACACTGGCTGTGCAGGTAGGCATACACACACATATACTCGATTTAAAGGGCCGTTAACCCCTAAAATCAAAATTTTGAAATCATTTAATCAAATTGTTCTAAATTCCAAGACGGGAAATATTTTTTATTTGATGTAACACAAAATAAGTTATCATTTATTGTAAATTAAGAATCAGAAACTGCACACATACTTTTCATGTATATCATTAACATGTCAGGCCTGAATATGCAAAAGTGGCAACCAGATGTAAAAGATAGCCAAACAAGGCAACACATGTCTTTTAGTCAACAATTTTCTGTTTGTAAATGATAAGTTTTTTGTGTAAACTAACCCCTTTCGTTCGCTAATGTATTTTTATTTTACTGAACTCACAGCACTATGAGCAGTCAAAGCTCTTTAACTTTGTGATGGACATCCTGAATATGGTCTTCACCACGCTCTTTACCATCGAGATGATCATCAAACTTCTCGCTCTGAGACCTTACGTGAGACCTGCCACACACTTTCACTTCACCTTGCATTCAAATTATAGTTCTGATATTGACCTATTTCAATCTCTCTCTCTCTTTCTTGCATGCTGTTTGCTTTGGGTCACACAGCACTACTTTATAGATGCCTGGAATTCTTTTGATGCAATGATAGTGGTGGGAAGTTTGGTGGACATCATGATCGCAGAGTTAAGTGTATGTAACCATTTTCTCTAGATTCTCATGCATTCTCGTGTTTACATTAAATCACGTTTCACGTATCCAAATCCGGAAATTAGGATCATACCTTATGTAACCCATTGTAATCATCGATCTATCAATAACGTCTTGTTTCACCTCTTCCTGGATTTTCTCATTCTCTGTGTGCATGTTGAACATTGTGTCACTCTCAGGGTGGAGGAGGACATGGTGAGGTGAGAATATGAGGATCTAATGGCTGGTTAAGTCCCTGCTTTATGTATTTTTCATTTGATCTCTAAATATCATTTTGAAAAAAACTTAAATATGAATTTATTAAATATGATGATTAGTTCTATATACATATATTGCTCTGTATATCTCTTCTACACATTAAAGGGGAAAGAAGGAGAGGGCGCCAAAGGAGAGGGCGCCAAAGTGTCCATCACTTTCTTCCGTCTTTTCCGAGTGATGCGACTGGTGAAGCTGCTCAGTAAAGGTGAGGGAATTCGAACCCTCCTTTGGACATTCATCAAATCTCTACAGGTAAGAAATACCGTCACCAAACCTTCAGAAAAAATAACTTTGATTCATTTATTAACATCTTGCGGTCTGCCCTCAGGCTTTGCCATACGTCGGTCTGCTCATTGCTATGATCTTCTTCATTTATGGTGTCATTGGGATGCAGGTGAGTTTGTCATGTGTTCTTGTGAAGTTAAACTTCCGGCACACTGAAAGCTCTTTGTTTTGTTTCCAGACATTTGGGAAGATAGCCATAGATGACAACACTGAGCTCAATCGGAACAACAACTTCCAAACCTTTTTCATGGCTGTGCTGCTGCTCTTCAGGTCAGTGTGCATCAGCATTTGCCATTCGGTTGATTTTGACCAAATTATTACTGGTGAACATTTTTTTTTTGGTTCATTTGTTTCAAGATGTGCAACAGGGGAGCAATGGCAAGAGATCATGCTGGCGGCGCTGCCGGGTCGCCGGTGTGACCCTGAGTCTGACTTTGAGCCGGGAGAAGAGTATAGCTGTGGCAGCAACCTGGCATACCTCTATTTCATAAGTTTCTTCGCACTCTGTGCTTTCTTGGTTAGCAATACAGCACGCAAAGGACAACATTGATACTAACTGATACTTGGCAGCAAATCTTTCATATCTTTTTCTCTGTGTGTCACAGATCATTAACTTGTTCATCGCTGTCATCATGGATAACTTTGAGTATCTGACCAGAGACTGGACCGTGCTGGGCACACATCACCTGGATGAGTTTAAAAGAGTCTGGTCAGATTATGACCCAGAGGCCACGTAAGCAAACATTAACGCCAGCAAAGTCCGTTTATGGAAGTCGTGCCACTTGGCAGCCATGTTTGTAATGCCTCTGGGCAGTTAATAGCAAGTCCACAGTCCTATCTACTTGAATGGGGGAAGGCAGATATTTTTCAAATCGCAAAAAAATCACAATTAAACAGCATAAGTCCTATCAATAATTAAACCTGACATGAACTGTACCATAACTTGGGTTTGCTAAGCTTAAGTTGCACAAAAAATCACCTTTTTCGAGATCGCTTCATCTACTGCCACTGGGCACAGGCTGGCAAGCTGTCACGAGAGCCCCGCCCCAGAGAATCGTCAGTCAATACTGATTGACGATTGGCTCGTTTCACTGGAAGGCGGGACTTTCTTCCCTAGAGCGGCCATATTGAGGGTTGCATTACTCCCCATTCATTGTAATGGCAGTGGCACATCTTGTTAATATTAATATCTTTGACACCAATATAATGCTTATATTCTTTGTGTATGTAGTGTGCAGTGATTCTTAAACTGGGGGCCCCAAGTTGGGTCCAGGGGGGCCACAGTTTTGTGGCATTTTATTAAATTTTTCATAAATGTTGCGCAATCAAACATCAGAAAATAATACCACCAACCAAAAGCATTGATGTTCCAGCATTGTATAATTGAATATGTCTTTGGTTTGATTAAAATTCTATGTTTAAGATCATCAGTATTTATGTGGGGGGAGCCTTACAACAAAAAAGTTTGAGAACCACTGTTGTAGTGTATTATTGTATCTGTCTGTATTTATAAATGACAAATTCCATTCCAGGGGAAGGATTAAACATCTAGATGTAGTCACTATGTTACGCAGAATTCAGCCCCCCCTTGGCTTTGGAAAACTCTGTCCTCATCGGGTAGCCTGTAGGGTGAGTATGACTATTATTATTGCTTAAACTAATAAATTCCTTTTTCAGTAATTAGATATTCAATATTAAACTCTAAAATATTTTCTGTCTCTCCCTCTGTCGTCTGCAGAGGCTGGTCTCTATGAATGTGCCTCTTTATCCCGACGGCACCGTGACTTTTAACGCCACCTTGTTTGCTCTGGTCAGAACTTCACTCAAGATCAAAACTGATGGTTAATCCACTGCGCACACGCACACGCACACACAAAGCATACACACATTCATAATCCGCACACTTATTCATGTCCATTCAACCACATGTCATATTTTAGATGGTAATGTGTTAATCTTCATATGCAAAAGTATAATAGAGATTGTAGACTGTGTAGGGCGCGTGCATCCGATGAATCCGCTTATAGAAGATCTTAAATATAGAAAGTTATTCAGAACTTTTGTTCACCACAGGACCAATCGACCAGCAGAATGAGGAGCTCAGAGCCATTATTAAGAAGATCTGGAAACGCACTAAACCCAAACTACTGGAAGAAGTTATACCTCCCCCTTCAGGTACAGAAAATACTGTTAAGAGAATAAAATCGCATAGATAATAGAATATTCCAATTAAAGGGATAGTTCACACAAAAATTAAAATTCTGTCATTGATTACTCACCCTCAGATTGTTCCAAATTTCTATACATTTCTTTGTTCTGCTAAACACAAGTGAAGATATTTGGAAGAATGTCAGTAACCAAACAGATCTCATTCCCCATTGACTCCCATAGTATTTGTGTTTCCTTGCATCGCAGTAAATGGGGGATGAGATCTGTATGGTTACTGACATCTGTTAGGTAACTGACATTCTTCCAAATATCTTCCTTTGTGCCAAGGTCGTGGGTTCGATCCCAGGGGATTGCACATACTTAGAATCAAATGTATAGGATAATGCAATGTAAGTCGTTTTGGATAAAAGCGTCTGCCAAATGCATTAATGTTAAATGTTTGTGTTCAGCAGAACAAAGAAATGTACACAGGTTTGGAACAATCTCAGGGTGAGTAAATTATGACAGAATTAAAATTTTGGGGTGAACTGTCCCTTTAAAGATTTAAATTGACTGCATTTGCGGCATAATAATGATCACCAAACTTGTTCATAAAAAAGCAAAACAACAGGATTACAGTGATGTCTGAGAATTAACAGAGCTTTTCAAACTGTGTGTACTTTGTTATGATTTTCTACTGACATTTCTATATATATTTATATTTCTGTATTATGTTATTTTCTATATTTATACATGGTAAAATGTGTTAAAGGGGGTTAAAATGATCTAATTACTCTTTAATTGATAGCTGAAAACAAAATGAAGTTTTATGAAGAAAACATTATTTTGCTAAAAAGAAAGAGCATTTGCATTTGCATTTGCTAAACTGCCGCAGATGATAAAATCTGAATATGCAGATATCTTATGTTGCGGAAACTTGGATGACGTAAATTTTGCCAGCCAGTGACATACCGACTTTCTTATATTGTCATTAGATGTTTTTTTTCAACTTTAATATTTGAAAGTTTCTTCTTTTATGGATCGGTTTGGGTGCCTCTGTGTTTCAGGGAATGAGGTGACTGCCGGAAAATTCTATGCCAGTTTCCTGATTCAAGATTACTTTAAAAAGTTTCGTAAGCGAAAGGAGAAAGAGAGAAAGAAGAAAGGCAAAGACAAGTCAGCTTCTCTTCAGGTAAAGACCTATGAAAATGTGGTGAAGGAATTAGCACTGACCTGTGAGCAGTGATGCCTATGAATCCCAGCGTCTCTTGTTTGCTTCAGGCTGGGTTACGAACACTACAGGATTTGGCCCCGGAGATGCGTCTGGCCATGGCAATGGAGGAAGGGCTTGAGGGGGAGATGACGGAGGAGGAAGAACTCTTCAGGGTGAGAACACCCGACATCCAACTATTCTATCCACTACTGTTGATATTTATACAGCAATACTGCAGGAATAGTGAAAGAAATGTATTGTAGTTAATCACATTTTAAGAAAAACTGGACTTAATGGAATATTTCGAGTTAAATAAAAGTTGAATCTGCTTTTGTAAAGAAGATTTGGGTTTTGGGAATACCACAAAATCATGACAAAACCATACTGTTGTATTAGGATATTATTATTAGTACTTCTGTTAATTCTGTTTCTCTCAACGAACACAGAGTGACAGCGTCTTCAGCGATGCTCCTCCCACACCGACCATGTCCACGCCCAGAGGCACCCCACTGCCCCCCCATCTGGACGAGACCACAGTGAGCATTGAGATTCATCCTAAAACAGCCAGCGGGGACTTTACTCTGGAGGAGGCCCTGGTGGACTCCCGCCCCGTCTCAGCAATGTCACACAATGATGTGATAGTTGAACAGCCTCAGAGGTTATCTCCCCTGCCCAACAGGTGGGCTTCCAGTCACAACAAACTCAACACATTGTGGATACTGAATACCAAACCAAGGCAAGAAATACACAAAGATACGATAGCAAAGGAGGCTGGTATCATTAGACGCTTGAACCGGCTTGATTTGCTTGAAATCTGCTCCGAAAGCACCAGAAGCCATTTTGAGTCATATTGATCAAGAATATACGGTATGAAGAGTTTGGTTCCAAAATTAAATAAAATGTTAAAAAATCATGTTTTTTATTATGTTATCGTATTTTTATTGTGTTTTATTGTGTTTACTTAGCTGTATTTTTTTATTGTGGTTTAAATCAAAACAAACCAACTGCAGTTTGATTGATATTAATTGGAATGCACAATAAAAAAAAAACATGATTTTGAAACCAAACTCTTCACATTATTGTATACATTTTAGTTGGCAGATCGCTTTAAGACGCATCTTTTACTCCAACAATTCAGTTTCATGTCAAATAAAAAATTATGTAAACATTTCTATTCTTAAATATGTTTATAGTTACAATTATAGGGAGCTGCTATGCTTGCCAGGCTTAAATTCATGCTGTTATGCTCTCTAGTGTATTCCAGCGCTTTGTTGAATATGTCAAACAGACTCTTGTCTCAATTTGTTCTCTACTACTTTATTTAGGAATGAGACAGCTACTAACTATATTCCTCCTCCATCTCCGGATGGAGGGATGCTAAATGGAGTGCAAGGAGTTACAGGAGGAGGTGGATCCAAGGGAGGAGGGGATGGTGGGGAGATGGCACATACTGCACAGGAAAGCATCAAGCTGGACATGAGTGCTACATCATATGAAAGGTGAGGAGAGCTGTCAATCAAACAGCAGTGATTGACAGACGAGGTTTGACCTTTGTTTAGACACAATTTTACAATATAATACTGTTTGAAATTAGCATAGCGTTTGGAGGCTATTACATGAACAAACGATGGAAATCGTTTACATTTTTAACTGAAACTCAATCAAATCCCCCCATTTCCAGTCTTGGATATGTGAGAACATTTATAACCATATGTATTGATGTTTAAACAGCGAGTGGCATCCTTTGGTTCCTCCAGCACATACTCTTAATGGCACCAGTGCAAGTGTTTCCCCTGTACAGCCGAATAACATCAACAACAATAACTACCAAGATGCCGGTGGCTATAATGGAAATGGTTACTCTGGTAATGGTTACAATGGGAATGGTGTTAATGGGACCAGTTATCCTAGCCACAGTTACTCAAATGGTTACAGCAGCAATGGATACAGTGCTAATGGATACAACAGCAATGAATACAACGGGAATGGTTTTCCAGCACGGCGACGCATGCTTCCACCGACTCCTTTAGGTAAATCTATTTGTATCTTACATTCTCTTTCTACGTGTATCTTACATTAGGGTTGACACAGTACCATAAAAAAACGTACAATAAAAAAATTCGTACAAAAATCAACAACGACCAGGGAAGCCCTCGTTTCTGTCAAGCTTTGTCATAAACACTTGCATCGACACAGAGTCTTTGTGTCCTGCTCGGTCCTAGTAGCCTACTTCTCTGTGGCGATGACGGCTTGTGGTCAAAAAATCATTACAAACAAATAAAAAAAAATGAGCCCCCCCTGTCCCCAGTGGAAATTACGCCCCTGCCAAGTAGTATCACGGTGCTGTGCCATGTTCATAATTGAAATCTACAAAATAAACCAAATTTCCTTAATACACAGATCTAAATTAAACATTTTGTATTTATTACCTATAATAATTGGATAAATTGTAGCAAATACCCTTGTATATTTTAAAATTTACTATGGTAAGACACAAACACACTGTACCGTTTACTGTAGTACACTAGAACAGTTTTCATATGGGAACTTATACAAATTTGTCCAATTCCTTTATACAGCAATGTATAGGGAAATGTTAGGCTTACTTTAAATGTGAAACTAGAACGACCAGTAGGGGGCGGCAATTTTTAGTTGAGTCACTAAATCATTCAACCGTTTCGTTTTATTAAAGGTGTGATGAACTGGGCTGGTTTATTGTTTTATAATGTTGTATGAGGTCTACTTATGACGTTCAATCAATAAGTAACAGGCTATTTTCTACCCGGGTTATGAGGCCAGCTCTACAAACGCTCGGTTTTAATGGGTGTACAGCATTGAAGACACTTGGAGACACGTGCAGTATGTGCCCACTGCTTTTATTGGATAGCAGTTTGCGTAGTTGGAGCCTTCTGTGAATTAGCTTAGTGACGTAACGTTAGGTTACACATTAGCACCATTCACAGTTTTCGCACGGCATTAGTATTATCTGGAGATCTCTTGTGATTTATAAATTACCTCCTCACATCAGTATTTCATGTGACGCATTCGCACTGGATGATTTTACTCAAATTGACTGACTTATTTCCCGGATGGGATGGCAAGGCTTTGTGTATAGTTTGCCCATACATTTTGCGTTTAATGGTATGTGACCGTACCTGTCAGCATTTGAGCATTTATCATGGAAACTCTCGTAACATTTTAAACCCGTGATTGTGGTGATCTTTTGTCCGGTTCGCAATCACGGGTCTAAAATGTTACGAGAGTTTCCATGATAAATAAACAAACGGGAGACACCCGGTAACTTATGGATATCACCCAGCACCCGAAATAATACCAAAACAGTTAAATACCTCCATTATTCGCAAACGGTGGTTAAAACCTTTAAAAAATTGTATTTGAGCCCGCCAAATCACATAGATCCCGCTTCGCACAGGCTTAAGATCACAGACAACCTCTGCAATTAATACAAATGACTAGGGCACATCAAGCGATCTCTTACAAAGCAATAGTGACGCATAGTACAAGCATTTTTACTAACATAAGATTTCTGCAAAATTCATGTTGGATTCTATATTGACGGTAGAGCACTGCTTAGTCTCTCCCCAAATCCACCGATCTGTGCCTTGTTCACGAAGGAATCCTCGGTGAAATGAAACGCTAAATGTTTTTCCCACATGAGCTGGAACATCTTTAAAAATAAACTTTAACCACGCATTCCTAATATCGGAATCCGAAGGAAGGTTATGCAGCGACTGTATTTTTCCACAACCAGGGATGGCACCATATTAAGCTATCTTTAACGGCATGTTTGTTTATTGCTTGCTCACTCTATCTGGTTCCGCGCCACTTGTGGTACTTCGGTTCTGTCATGCGCAAACCAGTGGGCGGCTAGAGAAGTAGTCGTTGATATTCTTTCTGTGGAGGCGGTGTTCAACCTATCAATGTCGTCATATATAGGTGCATTCCAGAACCTGCCGTTCGCTGGGCCTGGTGTCAATAACAGATGTATTCTCAGTAACAAGTGCGTTTTCAGTTCTGACACTTACATGATGTTCGCGTGAATACGATTCCCTCTTATATAACAAAAGCTCAGGTTAAATTTGTTAAATTTTAATTCATGCCTCCTTTAATTTGTTCGATTTATTCAAGAACGAAGTGAATGTGTGTGGATGAATGACTCAATGAATCATTATCTCATTCAAAACACGGATTCATGAATGTTAATGCGCACGTGCAACATTACTTATGGTACAATGATACTACCATTTAAACAATCCAGCGACATTGCGAGTTGTTCTAAGCTTTAGCATCGCAATGCTACTGTAGCACCGGTATACCATGAAAGTGTTACAATTAACAAAAATGTTTTTTTTTAACTTGACACATTTTTTTGCCCTGTATTTACTCTCTTTGTATTTACTGTATTTATTTCTTCATTAAGGCCGAAGGCCAAACTTTAACATACAGTGTTTAAGGAGGCAAGGCAGTAATGAGGATCTTCCCATCCCAGGCACCTACCACCAAAACTCGCCAACCTGCAGAGGACGCACACAGGTAGCTCATGTTCCTATAGCTCAATTGATAAAATAAGAGAATAAATCACTAAATTCCAGTTTGCAAATAATGTGACACTTCTGCGATAAAGAATACAGTCTAAACACAGCAACTGTTTACTCACCTGCTCCCACAGACACACAGCAGTTATGACTCACGACGAAGCAGCATTTCATCGGTGGTGTCTTCAGCCTCCTGGGCCAACAACCAGCCCAGGCGGGGTCGTCTCCTGTATACCCCCCTTATTCTGGTGGACGAGACGGGGGGCACTCAGACTATGTGGGGCGACACTAATGGAAGCGCCACCCTGCCAGCGTTGGCCCGCCCTGGGTGGCTTTCAAGTGGATCAGCAGGCGTGGCCCAGCAGAATCGGGCGTACACTACACTTAGAGTTCCTAAACAACATAGTCTGGGCTACATGGAGCGAGGGAGTGCAGACAGCCTTGTGGAGTCGGTAAATACATATTTTTTGCTCATTAAGTACTTCACCCAAAAATGAAAGTTCTGTCATCATTTACTCACTTTCAAGTTGTTCCAAATATGTATACATTTCCAAAAAACATTTTCTTTATCATTGTTTTTTGCTCTGTTGAACACAAAAGAGGACATTTTGAAGAATGTAGGACAGCAAACAGTTCTGGGGCACTTTTTCCTACTATGGTAGTCAATGTGGTGCAAAATCTGTCAGGTTGTAAGCATTCTTCCAAATATCTTTCTCTGTGTTCATCAGAACAAATACATTTATACAGGTTTGGAACAACTGGATATGTTTGATGGTGAGTCGATGTTTGGAAGGTAGGTAAATGATGACAGAATTTTCATTTTTGGGTGAAGTATCCCTTTAAGTGATAGTGTTATTTGTGGTATATAGATTCAATACTTAAAGTATACTATACTTAAATATATTATACAATTTCCATTGTTTAAAAAAATTAACTGGCTGTCTTTAGCAATGTTATTTTATCTCATAGATCCTTATATCTGAAGGTTTGGGTCTCTATGCCAAAGACCCCAAATTTGTTGACTTTGCGAAACGTGAAATCGCGGATGCCTGTCACATGACCATTGATGAAATGGAAAGCGCTGCAGCTGACTTGCTGACCCGAGGAGAGACAGGGCAGCCCATCAGACGCTTGGAGGAGGATCTGTCTGATGAGATGAACTGTGTTATTTCTGACTTTCTGACTTGACTCAATATTTTTTTAATTGGGCAAGTTTAGATTTTTTTTTTTTTTTGAGATTTAAAAACTCAAACATAAAAGCAACAAATAATAGTTGAGGCAAATCTATGGGAGTATGCTGGTGTGTTTTGAGATGGAGGCCTACATCTTAGTTTAGCTTAAGTTGCTTTGTTTTAGCCTTGCAATTGTAAAATTTTTATAAATGCATGTAGTTTCTCTTGGACATTTGCAGAGACTTAAAAGAAGCATAACTTTAAACCAGTGGCCATACAGTATTTTAAAAACACATATTATAAAGACAGCCTGGTGTGAGTTGATAACTAGTATTTGTATTTTTTCTGACGCATGTATTTGGTGTCTATGCAACTCTATGCAATATAGAGTTGAAAGCAACCTAAATTGCTGACATGGTACCAACACTGGGTAACATGTAATAAAATATATATTTTTATGTCTTGCTGACGTTTCATCACTTGTCTTTTAATAGGCAAAGCAATATTTTCTATTGCTACATTGTATAAAGCAAGAGATCCCAGTTTTGGAGGGGACAGGCCCTTCGACTGTCAATAATCTCAGACCTGATATCTTTCAGAGATCAATAAATAGATTTATCATATTTATCAATGTGCTGCTTGCTAGAGCTTCAACATTTTGTGCGTACCGTATAGGGACTAGATATTTCTTATTAAAAAATGTTTGTGTTCAGGTGAAGTCATATGCAGTAAATCTAAGATAGCATGAAGGTGAGTGAACCATGCAAGACATTTATAGGTGAAAATGAACATCATCACTTACAGGTGAAACACAACAACACCAAATGTATTGAAATTCCTGGGATCTCTACCACATTAGTTTTTCCAAAAGGGTGGGGAGGGATGTCTTTAACAAGAGGGATGAAATCCTGTTGCATTCTCCCTCATGTCGAGCCCTGCTTATGGACAGCAGTTACTATAAAGTAGAGCTTTTTAATGCACATTGAGCATTGTATGCTTAGAACAGTCACAAACAAATATATCCTTGCTATCCTTCTAAAACCTTGGATCTCCAGATTCGCTGTTTTTCAGGAAATTGATAAATACTTTTGGTTTGATTACACACTGTGTGGTCAAAGTTGTTAAACAAAAAGGTGTGCCAACACACCAGAGCTAGCCAGAGTAAACCAGGCAGGACACATGTGAATATGTAAACAAGACTTTATTAACTGAAAAGGAAGTGTTCTTTACCTCAGGCCATTGATCCTGCTGGAGACAAATGTCGACCCTGTAGTCTTCAACAAACACCTGTTGCCTTTAATACACATTGGTTGTTTATATGTGAAAAAGATAGGTTAATAAAGTCCATTTTGTAATGTGACTTCCATTTTCCTTCAGTGGGTGTGGTGCGGGTGGTCGTATGTGAAATCTTCATTACTTTTTAGTTGTATAATATAGATGTGTAACTATGAGAACGACGAGTGATTGTTTGTTACTTAAAGTTTTGTCATATTTGACATGTTTTCATAATCATTATTTACTTTCCTCTTATGAATTAAAAAGCTTATGTGTCATTTCAAATGTGCCTGTTCCAGTTATGCTTCACTTCCCACAATTCTCTGGTTTTATATGCACCAACGTTTTACACATGTCTTAACAGTCACCGAAACGACATAAGGGTGAAATGATGACAACTATGGCCGACTGCATACCATACTGTTCCAAACCAATCAATATTTGGATATAATTTTTTATCTGTCGCTTGGTTTTAATAATCGTCTATGTTGTAATTGTAGTTGTATTCCAGTGTGAAATCAATCTCTGACGACTGGGTTGTATTCGACTCCAGGATTTCTTCAAGAGCCGAGGAATCAAACCAGGGTGTGGTACTCTCTGTTGGAACTGTGGTTGTGGTGATCACGGTAGTGGTGGGCGGCGTCGTTCTGGCAGCCAGCAGCCTCTGTTGCCTTAGGTGACGGAGTCTGAGCAGCCGTAACCGCCGTAGTTGTGCCCGGTTCGTGTCGACACCGGAATTACCGCTGTAACTTCCTCCTCCCCTGTTGCCGTTGCTTAGCAACCGGATGGGCCTGTTGCCGTGGAGAGCCATAATTTGTTTGATGCGGTCCCAGTTTGACTTGCTGAGATCGAAGTTGCACAGGGTCGCACCTGCCTCATACCCTACCACGCACAGACGGGTGGAGGGAGAATAGCCTTCGGCTCTGGCCGTCACACGATACTCGCCGGGGTTCAGAAGTCGCCAGTAGTCACCAGATTCACCTAAAAGTGTAAAAGACACAATGTGTTTCATTTATCTACAGTTTTCATTGTTTCGTATTACTTTTTTTGTGCACTACAGTAGAGCTGCAGACATGGCAGACATCACGAATAGTTTAAATGGTTTGCTAGGTAAAATCTATGAATGTTTAATATTTGAAAAGACGAAAATTCACTTGCATTAAACAAACTTTGGGTTTGTCATCTTCACTATAATGTTTTCACCGGATAGTGTTAAAGTTGACTTTACACTTTGTTGAAGTTGACTTTGATCATTTTAACACTCAAAAATATATATTTTTGCAGAAAGCCTGCCCTACAAATAGTTAAAACTGTCCTTTCAAAATTTCAATGGTTCTCTAGTCCAATGGTTCTCAAAACGTGGCATTTTATGAAATATAAAAATGTATCATACATTTATGCAATCAAACGTTGGAAAATAAGACCACCAACCAAATTAATTAATATTGCAGTATTGTATAACTGAATATGTTTTATAACTGAATATGTTTTTGGTTCAATTAAAATTCTCTGTTAATATTACAAGTACTTTTTTGGGGGAGCGCAAAGCGATGCACCCGACACAAAGGGTGCCTTACAATGAAAATGTTTACGAACCACTGCTCAAGTCCAACAGAAACACCTCACCTGTCCTGACATCATGATTGACTTCCTCCACAGACACTGTGGCATTGACAATAGGATTCCCCTCTTTATCTCTCACAACACCTTTAATTCCTCGATGCACCTGAGAAAACATCAAACTTAAATGTCAAGCACAGGTGTTTCATCTCACACCAAAGCCTCCATCCCAATCCGCATAGTATTCATCCTAAATAGTATTTGAAATTACAGTATATGTGATATGTCCCAAATCACAGTGTTAAAATGGGTATTCTCAAAATACCCGGATGGTCTGCTCTACTATTTCCGAAGAGCAGTTTTAATGTTCATCACTGTTATTGATCACAGTGTCGCCTATAGGCAACAACGTCCACTTCTGTTTTGCATTCCTATGTCCCAGTGTGTGCATACTTTTCCATAAGAGAAACAATACATACTTTTAGAGCATAGTATAAGTATGCCAACTGGGATGTAGCATCAGGGTTTGGCTGGTGAGAATGGGCACCTGTCAGCAGATGCAAAATAAACTTTCTCCAGTGATGACTATTGACTATTGATGACTAAATGCATTAAAGGAATAGTTCACCCAAAATGACAAAAGACTACCATGGGAGTCAATGGTGACCCAATGGTTAGTTTTTGTTCAGCACAACAAAGAAATGTATACAGGTTTGAAACAACTGGAGGGTAAGCAAATGATGACTTAATGTAAATTTTTGGGTGAACTATACCTTTAACATCATCATATTGTGGCGAACCACAAGTTACTATGAAGGAGACATTCACCAAGGTACTGTACCCTTAAGGGAGGGAGGAGTTTATTTGTTTGTGGTGTTCCGGTTGTGTATGTGCGTAGCGGTATTTTACATCACTCGCTGTTGAGAGTGAGAAATATTAAAGTGGAGCGTAAAGCCGACTCGACGCATCTTCGTCTCTTGTCTCCTCATTTATTGCACTCCACAATATAACATTTACACTCTAAAAATAAGGACAAACACAACTGTTGGGTTAAATGAACCCCGAAAATGTTAATATTTGGCCCAACGACCTGGCATTGTGGACGGAAACAACCCAGAATATGCTAATTTATAAACCATTAGTTAAAATTAGCGAGCACATTTTAAAGTGTATGACTTAGCTGACTGGTTGAAAAACATCAATGAGCCAAGATTTTAGACTTCAAATCACAGTGTCAGCCCAAAAACTGTCATTGAGATGAATGGGAATGCTAACAAATAGTTGCATTCAGGAGTATCAAAGATGAAAAAGAATCTGTTCTGTTCAGACATCTTACTTCTGACTGTTTTCCAGTCCTGTTCATAATAGTAATCTAAGCATCTCACCTGAG
The DNA here is from genome assembly GCA_006030095.1 of Triplophysa siluroides. Classification (NCBI taxonomy): domain Eukaryota; kingdom Metazoa; phylum Chordata; class Actinopteri; order Cypriniformes; family Nemacheilidae; genus Triplophysa; species Triplophysa siluroides. The sequence goes on from VCII01000179.1 coordinate 364,773, forward strand.
ACATGAAGGTCAGCAGAGCTTCTCTGTTATGCTCCCACTCTCTCAAAAGCTCGCTCTGATGTGGAAACTTATCACAGCCCAGAAAAACAGACAGCTCGAAAGAGTTAGTGTGAAGGTAGCTGAAATCATTCATACCTGTGAAGAGACAAAAACAGTTATTAAAAATCACAAAAAATAAAAAAATCTGACTTGAATTCAAGAAATAGAAGGAATGCTCACTTCCAGTGATGGGCTTCCACTTGGCACGGTTGACAATGCCCGTGCCACCCGTTGGGTCATCACTATGGCAACCTCCCTGATGGGTGCGAGTCATGGTCCGGTGAGTGGAGGCGTAAGATATGGCCAACCAGCGGAATAAAGACTGGTCCTCAGTGACCCTGATCTCCTCCTCTGCTTCAGCTTCTCCATACCCTTCCCTGTAGCCTTCTTGATATCCTTCTTGATACCCCTCATGATGCCCTTCTGAACGCTCACCTCCCCGATTCTCCTCATAATATCCTTGATTCTCCTCACGATATCCTTGATTCTCCTCACGAAAGCCTTGATTCTCCTCACGGTATCCTTGATTCTCCTCGCGGTATCCTTGATTCTCCTCGCGGTATCCTTGATTCTCCTCGCGATAGCCTAGATTCTCCTCGGAATAGCCCTGATTCTCATGGTGGTACCCATAGTTTTCTTGATGGTACCCATAGGTCTCCTGGTGATAGGGGTTGCTTTCCTGGGGGCTGCCGTAGCTCTCCTGATGATATCCAATGTGAAGGTACGGGTTGGGTTCTTCTTCCTCCTCCTCGTACTGTCGCTTCCGTCGATGTGCTCTAGAGTTCAGCCGTTTCTCTTTCTCCTCAGACTCCTTGGTCAGGCGGCGCATGTCGAAGGGATACGTCACCAGTCTCTCGCCCCCCTGCAGGTTGGCACCGAGCACGAACGGATGGGCCTCCATCCAGGTGATGAGGGCAAGAGTCTCTACCGCAACCTGATGAAGACACAGTACACAATGAATTTCATGAAAGCGTTTTGCTCCTCTAATCTGATTGGTCAACGGTTTACGTACCGAGCCATTGCCTGAGAGATAACCCTCACGGATGGGCACGTGGTGGTTTGGTGTCAATTTGGGCACCATGCCGGCGTCCTCCGCGTCCCAGAGGATGTTATTTAGGACTGGAAAGTTCTGGAAGATGTCATGGCCGTCATCAGTCCAGTGGCCTAATGTCCAACTGCCCAACTCGGAGCCCTGCGGAACGCAGTAAAAGATGAAATATACTAGCAAGTAGCATATTCGGGAATCGTGAAATATAAAAATGAATTATTTGTGTTTTTGTGACTGTGTAGACTTTATTTTCGCTTGTAATCTTTGTATAAATGTGTCACACACCTTGTCAAAAGCTTTCTCATGGCCATCAGGATTGACTGAGGGCACCAGATGAATTCTGGTCTCATCCACCAGGTGACGCACTCGAGGGTTGCCATCTTTATACTCTCGGCAGAGGAACTGCATAAGCATCAGGAGAAGCTCTCGCCCCAGGGCTTCGTTTCCATGAAAACCTGCTGTGTATCTAAACTCTGGCTCTCCTGAGGGAAGATGTTCATTTTTGTATTAAACATCAAATGGAAAATGAACACACTCACATACTTTGTTGTTTCTCATTCTTGGTTATATTACTTATTTTTTAACTTTTATATGGTTAAAAAGTGCCGTAATGATCAGATGTGTATGTATTATAAATAAAGTTGGAATAATAATACTGTCTTGAAACCCTGTTCTGATGTTCTTCACCTGTTTCATGAGCCCCAGGGTTATCAGTAATCTCCATAGCATATATCTCTCGACCTTTAAAGCTCTTGCCCAGACTGTAGAATTTGGTGATGTTGGGACACTCATCAGAGACAGATTTCATCAGCTGTGAAAACAAGAACAAATGTTCAATGTGCTAAAATACTTAAAACACCTTTCGTAACCATATGCTGTAGCAAAAGCCTGGCAACCACCATAACCACGACTTTAAAATGGTTTCTTAGCACATCACAGGTCTGAAAACTTTTAGTCTTGCACCATTGTGATTTTTTTGCATGGACAAGCACAACATATACAACCGCAAAAAAAAAACATTTTAGAGACCATATTAAAATGATTTTCAGTATTTCTGAATATTCGGTTTATAGGTATGTGTTTAGGTAAAATTCTCATTTTTGTTTCATTCTGTTAACTACTAACAATATACATACTGTTATTTTGTTTCTTTTTGCATTTATTTGCAGAAAATGAAAACTGGAGAAATAGGTCATAGTAACAGAAAAGATGCTCTGTAATTTTCACTTTTAAGCAATACAAAAAGTTATTATTGTACATGTATTTAGGAAAAGTTTGGAATGACCACAATATATCTAGAAATGCTGATTTGAAATGAAACATTGGAATGGTATCTTTATTTTTCCGAGGCTGTATATATATTTTTTAAGAATTCACTTTATTCTTTTATGTCATTATTTTCCCTGCTGTATTAACTGGTTACATTCCAGGCATCTGTCCTTACCTTCTCCATGTCGAGGTAATTGTGATATTTATAGTCCAGGTCATCTCGGGCTGTCACCTCATTCTGACTCTGGTATTGGTTGAGAGAATCTGAGTGCAGAGCAAATATTAAAATACAACAGGCATACCATCAAAAAAATATCAAATTATCAAAAATTATCAAAATTAGCTAAAGTGTTTGAATGAATCTCCAATGTGTTATTGCAGGTCCTGTGTCTCTCACCTGGCACTGGGCATCCCAAAACCTCCATTCTCATACACATGGTGCCATTCCAGCTCTGGGGCAAGATGCGGATGTAGCGAGCCACTTCCGGCTCCATGAACTGAGACAACACTGGGGTGGTTTTATCTGTGTTACCAAAGAACAACTGAACATATAGGCAAAAAAATAGAAAATTTTGTTATTTTTTGTTATTGTGTATGTATATTATGTTAAAAGTGGTGGGGTAATATTTAAGTTTTCTATTAAGAGGCCTTTTGGGTGTGAAACTGGCAACCAACCCATTCAGCATATCCATCATGAAGAACAGTCCACTCTCTGCTGTCATTACTGAAAGCCACATGATATGAAGACACATAGTCACTCCTGAAACATCAGAACAATGAAGACAACGTTAAGAATGGTGTACAATTCCTCCAATAAAATGCGACACATATCGTTATACAATATACTTTGAACTATTAGAGAATCACTATATTAACACAAATTTAACCTTGAATTAAAAGTATCTTGTTTTGACCACTGTTCTTACTCGATGGGGTCGTCTCGTCCCTGTGTGATGACCCCAGTGAACTCGGTCAGCGTACGAGCATCCAGTTCAATCCAATGGAGCTTCTCTTCAGGGTTAGCACACCACGCCCCACCATTCAAATCATCTTCATCTCCAGACGCCTGTTAGATTTACAGGTAAACAATCTTTTTACTTTCATTCATTTGCAGTGAATTCAGCACAATTCATGGATGTACCTGAGTATTAAGACGAGCTCTGTTTGGCCCATAGCGATGATGATGAACAGAGGAAGTCAACAGCTGGTCATTGTCTATACGATGAGACTCCATCCCCAGAGGTGGACATACTGACGGAGGCATAACAAATATTTACTGTATACAGACATGAATGAGACCTAGTTTAGTTTTTAACTGTTCTGCTTGCCAATACGTGATAATTAACTAAACTACTGTAAATTGGTTTTAGTTCTTTTGCTAACATAAAATGTTAAAGTCCCAGTGAAATAAAAAATGACAATGCCAATTTTTTTCATGAAATACTGCAGTGTTTATTGTAAACAGTTTATCAATTTGGGTCATTCTCTTTTTAAAATTCATGTGCCCTCATAATGTTAAAAATGCACTTTCCTGTCCTGCAGTGACTATCCATCTTAAATGACGTATGTTAGACAGCTTGGGCGGAGCCTCCCTTAACTCCTCCCCTTCAACTGTCAGTCTACTGCCAGTTCCATTTTAAAATGCAACGGGGGTTTTTAAACATCCAATCAAATTGAGAAAGACGAAAGCCACAGCCACTATTTTTCTCATTCAAAATTCAATTTCACTCGCAAAGGCATCAAATTATGGAAGTAAAAACGATTGCAAAACTTCCGGTTCACGGTACCTTTCAATTATTTTGCAATTTAAAAAGTGTTTATTGCTGTTTTCTGGATTAACATGAACTGGTCAAGATGCTCAAAGCTTTCTTCGTAGACTATGTTTAACTTACTTAAAGTAGTTGTCTTCTAACAATAAGCTATTCAAAGAAAATATTTTAATGTTAGGAAAATTATACTTTGATATGGTTTGAGCTTTTCCGTCAAGTGGTCATAAAGAAAATCTGGTTACTGTAAAAAACAATATATATTAAATTATATAAATAATTAAATTATATAAAAAATATCTTCAGTTTCAATAGTTCTAGTACTCGTATTCAGGATGTAAATCTCCGATGTCTTTGGTGATATAATTCATAATGTCAATGTTTTCATAAAAGACAATACATTTTCTTGCATTTTGACAGCATGCTAGTCTAATACAGGAACGGCCTGTATTTTTACACTCTAGCTGTTTTTTTTACTGCTTGTCTTGGTTCAGAGTAATGTGCATGAAGAAGACCACATTCATGCATCTGTTTCATAAGGAGAACATGTTTTCTCTGAAAAGAACCAGCTGTGGAATCGGAGCGTGGATTTGCTCAGATTCAGCACCTTCAATTATTTAAAACAGCTCAAATCCTCAAATATAGAAAATACAGAAATGGTCTCATTCGATTTAACTTAAACTAAGAATGCTTCGTCAAAATATTGTTGTCTAAAGAGTCTGCAAACGAAAGAAAGTGTACAGTGACTATTGCCATATGGAACGTATTGGGCTGATCTGCTGCCAGAACTAAACTATTTGGTTACCTAAGTATTGTTATATAAGTTTGTTATGACTAAGTATGACATAAAATCTCTCAAAAAATCGGAATACTTTAAATATCAAACACGGCAACAGACTGAACTGCACTTGTACAAAGGAATGTGATGGTAAAAAAAATGTATCCTATGTTATCAATACTGTAAGAAAACAGTGACTGAACACCACTCACTCTTGGGTTCTTTGTACACACGTGGTGGAGGTCTTTTTCTCCTGATTTCCTCTTCTTCCTCTTCCTCATTCCATTTGGGTTCTCTTTCTGAGGAGAAAACTTGCACATTCATACTCAACATTTATAGCCTGGAAGTCGTGATTATTGAGTTATTCATGGAAAATACACGATAAGAACATTTGAGGCAAAACATGCACATAAACTCGATATCAGATTTCTTAAAACTTGGATTCTTGCTAAACGTCTGGCTAACGTTTCGTTTTGGAAGGCTGGAGACAGATCTTTATAAACCAGATGAGGAAGACTTCAATACAAATGGAATATTAGCCAGTCAAAGTACTGTTACTGCAAGATCTGGTGTACATGACAGCAAATACACAACTAGAATGACAATTTCATTTGGAACCCACAAAAGTCATTTTACACACATGTGCCCTGCACATTTCTGCCTTTAAATGTGTCAAAATGCATTAGCCTACGTACAGTCTAGTAAAAGAACATTAAAAGTTTTGTTGATCCTAAAACGTTCCTCGAATCTCATATTTGGGATGTGTCCTGTTACACAAAATTTTGTTTATCAAAACAGTTCTGGTTCGCTGTCCCACTTAGATAAGTGCAAAGGGTTTTGTTCTGCCAATTAGAAACAAGACATTCCTAAAGAAATCTGTTTGCTGTAGTTAATGGGAACAGGGTCAGAGATTGCAGCTATTAATAAGCGGTAATCAAATTCAAATGATCTGAAGAAAGAACTGAATCCAAGCCAGGAAGAGAAACACATTTATAACTCTGTTATTTAAAAGCGTCAGAGATATTGAACGACATTTGTGTTACAGAATTTGAATATGGAACGTTAGAAAGACCTGCAGGGGAGATTACATTTGTAGGACTGTGCCAACTTTGCCAAGCAAATGCATTGGTTTGATGTAAGGGATAATGTACAGGCGGCTGGTTGTTATCGCAGAAATAAGCCCTGACAGTGTGACCACACTTGTTTGACGTTTACTTTCGGTTTTAAGGTAAGAAATAACGTGCAAATGTCACAAACAGGCATTTAATCATTTGTCAATGTAATCATTAAAAGACATATTTATATTAAATTTGTAAAAAAAAACCTGTCAAAATGATTTGCTGCATCCAGGTTACCGTGTGTTATTAGTTTTGAGAGGTTGTTATCTGGGAACAACGAACCTGAAAATGTGGCGACTGGCCAATCAGAATCAAGCATTCCAATGAGCCGTGTAATAAATTTTTTTTTTAGTTCAGCTCATCTATAGCCACCATTAAAAAATAATGACTGTGCATAAACTAAAGAAGCAGGCTGAAACACACTGTACCTCTCTCCTCCTTCTCTATTCTCGCTCTTTCTCTTTCCTCTTGTTCTATTCTTTCTTCCATCTCCTCGTCCAGCTTCTTTTCTGTTGGTGAAATTAAAACCAATAGTGCAAGTGAAAGCGCACAATGACATTTAATGTTACAGATTATACACACATGTCATGAATGTCTGAAAGAGCACATTGGAAAATTGAGATTGTCTAGATTGTCTATTTCTAGGTCGCTAATAAAAAATATATTCTCAATGTTAACCATGTTACATGTTTTGTAGCAAAAGTCAGATTTTAGTTTTTCTCAAAAAAATAGTTCATGACATTAAAGGAAAAGGGGCACCAAATGCCAAAATATTAACTTATAAATTTGTCTACATCATCATATAATTATTAATGAAAGTTTTGTGTATTGAATTTGAGACGCTAATTATAAGCATATATAATATAATAATGTTTTCTCTGAAAACTTAATAGTATTGTTTTTTCTCTAAACGTCAGGTTTGGTTGAAATACTTCGGAATCAGCAAACAAACAAGACACAACTATGAATTGATCTGCTCTGTTGTCTTTTGTAAGGATGTATTTCCATGTCCTTGTTACTTTGTGACTGTAGGTTCGAGCTTCAAGATTTTACTTCATTTGAAATGATCAGCTTGAGCTAAAATGGCACCCCAAGTGTCTTAAACAGTTTAGTTCAGGGGTGAACTAGCTGGTTTCTCCGTTTATATTCTCAGTCTGACATGCTTTCTCAATGTACAGCATACTGCTGTATTGTTCTATATTCATAATAACGGAATAAATAAAAGTATGCAGTACTGTACCATGTCCATATTCATATTCTTCATACCAGTTGGTTCTCAAATAGAGGGACGGTGGGCTCCACTGTGACCCAAGAAAACACATGAATAATGAATAAATGATGGATTATTCAAGTCTCCCAAAAATGACACTATTAAAAAGGTGCTAAAGGTGTTAGGTGATGTCATAGAAAAAACATGTTCCCTTTCTGTCGGTCTCTCGACGTTGTGTCGAACCGACAGATGGGGTTCGCCCTTGAGAACCTATCAACTTCGACTAGACTAAAAAAGGCCAATGAAATTGGTGAATTAAATTTGCATGCCGGACACCGGCACCAGATATCCGGGTATAAAAGGTAGACGGCGTGCTGCATTCATTCACCTTTTGTTCTTCGGAGCCTTCACTCATGACTCAGAGACTACAGACTCTACAGAGTTATCTTCAAGACTGCCGGATTCTTACGACGTGGTGCAGCGGACTGTCCCTTCCTGCAGCGACTTCCCCTGGGCGTCTCGCCGGTTCCAGAGGTGTTCGAGAAATTCTATAAGAGCTAATTTCCTTCAGCATGGCATGTCCCACTGTTCTCGTGGGTGTGATAACCTCATCGAGGAGGGGGACGGACACGGTGTCTGCCTCAAGTGTTTGGGCATCCAGCACAGGGACCTGTACACACAGGGACCTAGTGCTCTGGCACCTAGATCGACTGGGACTACAGGTCAACCGAGAAAAGAGCAAGCTCTACCCCGTGCAGAGCAGCCTCTTTCTTGGTATGGAACTCAACTCTGTCACTATGACAGCGCATCTCACTACCGAGCGCGCTCAGTCAGTGTTGGACTGCCTGAAAAGCTTCAAGCAGCCTGCGGTCCCCCTGAAACAATTTCAGAGGCTCCTGGGACACATGGCATCCTCGGCAGGGGTGATACCCCTCGGGTTGATGCACATCCGACCGCTCCAACACTGGCTACAGAGTCGAGTTCCCTGGAGAGCATGGCACACCGGCAGCAGGCGGATGGTGATTACGCCTCTCTGCCGACACACCCTAACCCCATGGTCTTCAGTGACCTTTTTACGGACAGGGGTCCCGTCGTGGTGACGACCGATGCCTCCCTGCAGGGTTGGGGTGCAGTGTGCAACGGGCACACAGTGTCGGGGCGATGGATGGGCCCCCGCCTGCGCTGGCATATCAATTGCCTACAGTTGTGGACTGTGCTACTCGCGCTAAAGAGGTTACAACCTCTCGTCCAAGACAAGCACATGCCTTGGTCCGGTTGGACAGCACAACTGCCGTAACGTATATCAACCGTCAGGGTGGCATTCGCTCACGGCAGTTAACATGACTCGCCCGACGCCTCCTCCTGTGGAGTCAGCAGGTGATCCGCTCCCTGCGAGCCATACACATCCCAGGCGACCTGAACCAGACAGCCGACCCACTCTCTCGTCAGTCGACTCGTCGCGGAGAGTGGCGACTCCACCCCCGCGCAGTCCAGCTCATGTGGGTGCAGTTCGGGCAGGCACAGGTAGACCTGTTCGCCTCCCTGGACACCACCCATTGTCCGCTATGGTACTCCCTGACCAAGGCCCCCCTCGGCACGGATGCTCTTACGCACAGCTGGCCGCGGGACAAGCGGAAGTATGCCTTTCCCCCAGTGAGACTCATTGCACAGGTCCTGTGCAAGGTCAGGGAAGAGGAGTATCAAGTGTTACTAGTTGCGCCGTACTGGCCCAACCGGACTTGGTTCTCGGAGCTAATGCTCCTGACGACAACTCCCCCCTGGCCGATTCCCCTGACGAAGGACCTGCTTTCCCATGGGATGGGTACGTTGTGGCATCCCAGACCAGACCTCTGGAACCTCCATGTCTGGCCCCTGGACGGGACGAGGAGATCCAGAGTGGCCTACCCCGGCGGTGGTTAAGACCATCACTCAGGCTAGAGCCCCGACCACTAGGCGGCTATACGCCTATAAGTGGCGCCTCTTCTCATCCTGGTGTTTTTCTCGGGGAGAAGACCCGCGGAGTTGCCCGATCAGGTACGTGCTGTCCTTCTTACAAGAGAGACTCGAGATCAATCTCTCCCCCTCCACAGTGAAAGTGTATATAGCCGCCATTGCCGCTTATCACGACTCAGTTGCTGGAAAGTCTCTGGGGCAGCACGACCTGGTCATTAGGTTCCTAAGGAGCGCGAGAAGGCGGAATCCGCCTCGTCTGCACTCCATACCCTCTTGGGACCTTGATGTGGTCCTGGCGGGCCTCAAGAGGCCCCCCTTCGAGCCCCTCAGAGCTGCTGCTCTTTCTCATCACTCGATGAAGACGGTTCTCCTGATGGCGCTCGCTTCCACCAAAAGGGTAGGGGACCTGCAAGCATTCTCCGTGTCCACCGATTGTCTTCAATTCGGGCCCGGTGATTCTCACGTTATCCTGAGACCCCGGCCTGGATACGTGCCCAAAGTTCCCACCACTCCTTTTCGGGACCAGGTGGTGAACTTGCAGGCGCTCCCCACCGGGGAGCAAGACCCAACCCCGTCCGTGTGTGTCCAGTACACGCACTGGATTGTGGACGCCGTCACGACGGCGTACCAATCCCAAGATCTCCCGTGCCCACTGGCAGTGAGAGCGCACTCCAACCGGGGTATAGCCCTCATCGTGGGCACTGGCCAGATGCGCCTCTCTGGCAGACATCTGCAGAGCTGCGGGGTGGGCTGCGCCCAACACCTTTGCGAGGTTCTACAACCTCCGCGTAGAGCCAGTGTCAGCCCGCGTCCTACATGGCAACATGTAGGACCGGCAGCAGGTAGGGCGTACGTCTGCGAAAGCACCATCCCCCCTTCTCAGGTGGGTAAGTGTGCTATTTAGCCTCCCTTCTTCCCCCACTGGGTGAAGAACAGGCATTCCATCCATCACTAAGCAAGCACCTCAGGTGGGCAAGCTGGGCAGAGCAGCCCTGCCCCTTAGGCCGGGTACCATTTGAGTTATCAACACATAGCTCTAACCGGACCTAGTGCTACCGGACGTTGTAACCCCCCAATCGGGCGGTTCCGTCTGATGTATCCTCATGATTGGTTCCCACCTTGGCAACCCATGACCTTCCCTAGGTGGACCTCCACCTCGCGGTTAACTACTTCAGTCCGCACATTTTTCATTCTCAAGGGCGAACCCCATCTGTCGGTTCGACACAACGTCTCGTTCCCTCCATCAGGGAACTGAGGTTACATCCGTAACCAAGACGTTTGATTCCCCAAAGAACCATTCGTTAAGAGGTTCACATAAGAACATTATAAGTTTCTGTGGATATTAAAGTAAAGATTTTATGGACAATGCAGCCAAAAATGGCTCTTTTATGGCATTGTAAAGCATCTTTATTGTGAAGTATCTTTATTTTATTATGCGTCATACAACAAAGTGATTTTAAGTGCTATGCAGTATACAATCAGTATACATTCCAGTTCCATACAATAGCTTTGAAACAGACTAAAGCCTATATTATACCTATAGATGGATGTTTTTCCACTGGGTTGGAACAAACATTTTTTTGGGGGGTAATGTTCCTTTAAGGCTGTTGGCTTTGGTACTTTAATACAGACTCTTTAAGATGAATCTGTATCACTGAGAGTACAGTTTAATGACTCATAAAGTGTTTGCTAATTGTCTGACGCTTTTGAGCTTCTGTTCTTTACAACAACCACACTAGACATTTTGGGTTTTATGTAGTAAAACAGCATCTTTCATGACGTGGGTGTATATCGTGTTAAAACTTTTTATTCGATTTGGTTAACACCAATTCACAGGGTGTTTAAATTCACTCCTTTGCAATGACAAATATACAAATAATACAAGTCTGAGATGTAAAGAAAGTTAAAATTAAATAATAAACCACCGTGCATTTTCACTTCTGCTTTTGAACTATATTAACAATTACAAATGACAGTAAAAATCTGCCTCGGTAGTAAAACAACAGAGAAATAAAAGCAGACTTTTCATAGATAAATTATTTTATTAATTTAATACTTTCTGTATTTCTGGCCTAACCTGTGGTACTGTATTGCCAGTTTTCATCAGTTGAGCTGATCTCTTTACCATCAGGGAAAGGCAGGTTTTCTGCTACTTCATCTGTTAACAAAAGAAGATACTCTGGGTTGTATTACAAAAGGAAGGGACTCAAATCTAAAATACGTAGGTTGTGTCAAAACAAGGTCTGTAAGTCAAATAACAAAAAATAAGAATAACACATGGTCGATATGTCAATTTGCTGAGAAATTTTAATACAGAAGTATTTCATTGTTTTAATTAAATTAATTATGATTTTGTGGACCAGGATGAAGAAAATACTTTGCTCCCGTCATTCCCATTCAAATTATGATTCAACTTCCTTTGAGTTTAAAACCTCAAATATTATTGATAGATAAGAGCATTGAATAGACATTAGATAATGTGGTCTTAAAATTCACTAGATGGTTTGTTTTAAGATTGGTCTGTTTCCAGTCACGTTTGTCATTAGACTCAACACACATTTACTTAGTTTCAGCTACTTTATCTTCGTCTACTGTTAATGGACAAATGCTGATACTGATTGTATCATTGTAACATCTCACTTTTTTCAGCACAAGCCCACATCCTAAAACACTGCGTCAAGATAAAAGTAATCTAACTTTGATACATTTAAAAATAATAAATGAACCATAATAGAATTCTTACATCTGGCATCCCAGTAGTCAACATTGTCATTGCGACCAGTAGTCCCAGGGGTTGTAGGTACGGGCTCATCCACCTTCCAATAGTCATCGTCTTCTAAAAAAGGCAATGCAGTGTTGGACATATTTGTTAAAAATAATTATGTAAATGTTATTTATTAGACCAGATATTAAACTCACCTGAGTCAGGATAAGGTTGAGGGTAATCATCTGTGTCAGGAGGAAAATCTGTTGGGAATTCTGTGGATTTCTCTGTTGGGGGCTGAGTGGTTATAGCCGTCGTTGTCTCAGTATATACTATGGACATCAAGGAGTGATCGTAACAGAAAAATGATCTTATTCGAGATCAAATACAGAAGTATTGCACTAAATACATAAGTATTGTACTAAAAAAGCATGCTGTAAGATCTGAATGGTTTGGTGTTTATAAAAAAGGTTTTCTAACCTTCGTCCCAATATTGGTCAGGTTCAGGATCATAAAAGTCATCATAGTCAATGGGTGGTTGAGTGGATGTGGGTGCCACAGTAGTGGGGGTGGTGGTGGTGGTAGTGGTGGTGGTGGTGATGATCTCCTCCTTCTTGCCTTTCTTCTTCCCGCCCTTGGGCTTCTTCTCACCCTTGGGTTTCTTGGTGGGCTTGGGAGCTTTGGGTTTCTTGGTGGGCTTTAGCTCTTTCTGTCTTTTCCCTCTACCCTCTCTCTCCGATTCTCTACGTATTCTTTTTACTTAAGGGACAGATAACGGCAAATGAATAGAAAGATATTATGAATTTTAGCGTACTGTAAGTGAGACTGTAGTCTGATCCCCCAATCTGAGACTATAATCACAGGTTAAGCGAGGGATAGTTGAAGGTTATACTGTGGTTAGTTTTAGCCTCACATGTTGTGTCTAAAGACTACCCACAGTCAACTCAGAGACTCATGCACATTTCACACAAAAACTAGTGAAGATTTCCTGAAAATGTCAAAATGCAAGCTGAACCAATAGGTTTTTCTTTTAAAAAGCTGTGAACACATTGGATTTCGAACACTCTTCATATATATAAAATACCTGCCTGTAAAAAATGTGTATGTGTTTATTTAAAGAGTACATAACATGAGATCCTGCAAATTACATTTCATGCAGTGTGTAAGGTTGCCGTGTTTGAAAGTAAGCAGTCTGCCAAGTTGTAAATCCGAAGGTGAATGAATAACAGTTATTGGCCTCGAAAAAAGGGAGTCGACTCCGAATCACGCAAACGGGTCGTCCCTTGTCCGATTCACGAACCGCTGCGGATGTTCGTCACTACATATAGTCCTCGCCTACGCTTTGGTAGGACTGCCCGCGAAAACTTCACTCTTCTCCCCCAAACACTGTAGCTCGTGAGCCTCATTCGTGGTAAACCAATCACATCAGACTAGGCTAGCGGAAAGGAGGGTAGTAGACAGATGAATTGCAGAACGAATCCTTTGAAAGTCAGTCAAGAAATAAGTTAGGAATAACTGCCTATTATAACGAAATAATAGTGTTTTTACACCTTCTCTGTACATAAACTTGTTGTTGGACACTACATAAACCAAAGTAGGACCTTAAAATTCCCTAGTTATTGTGCGCTTTAAGTACTCTAAAAACGATGGGTTGTTTTCAACCAATGGTTGGCTCAAACATGGACATTTTCAGTGTTCATTTAACCCAATGGTTGGGTTTGTCCATATTTTTCTTTCTTTTATTCCTGTATAAAGTGACTTACAGTTTGAAAACCCCTGTTTCATAGTTTATAAACATTGCATAAATGAGCCTAATCAGCAGTGAAACGTTCACTAAATGTATCGCAAGGATTATCAGCGAGCATTTTTTACCATCTTAAGAAAACAAGGTTGAAACTGTAAGAGGTTTTACTGCAGTTCATCCTCAGTTTAACATGATTTACAAGAGTGGGGAGTACAGTTTGACTACTGCTGAGTCGAATAACTTATATCTGAAAGCTTTAAGGCCCAGTAACGGCTGTCTTATAGACCATAAAATGAGGTCATGCACCCTCATAACCGTATTTCACAGCTAAAACACACACACATACAAAAAAAAGGGATCAGATTGTGACAAAAAAGCTAAATAAATGTTTAGAGGTATTCTCATTAGCTTGTGAATCCAGGAAACAGAGTGTTTCTTTCCAAACATCCTGCCATGTTCTATTTATTAGAGCTGCTTAACTGATAAAATGCAAAAAATAATTTGCGGTTTAGGGATAAAAAAACACACCAATTGAATGAATCATTCATTTCTGGGTTTCTTAAAGGGACAGTTCACGCAAAAATTTATTCTGTCATCATTCACTCAGCCTCGAGTTGTTCCAAACCTGTACACATTTTTGGAAGAATGCTTGTAACCAAACAGTTCTTGGCCATCATTGACAACCATAGTAGGGAAAATTACAAAGTTAGTCAATAGTGCCCCAGAACTGTTTCCTTTCCTACATTCATCAAAATATCTTCTTTTGTGTTCAACAGAACAAAGAAATGTATACAGATTTGCAACAACTCGAGGGTGAGTGAATAAAGACAAAAAAAATGTTTTTGTGTGAACTGTTCCTTTAAGTCTGTTTTGTTCCAATGCAAAACTGACATAGACTTCTACATCAGCCAAACCTTGGACTCCACCATGAATATACAAAGAGCAAGAGTGGAATACAGTACGTCTACCAGGATGTCTGGCTACAATTTTCCAACACACTGTTCACTTATTCAATGATTTTCCATGCATTTATGTGTATACTTGCTTAACGTCTGAAAACAAAGCACATTAAAGTATTATATATTGTATCTTTTTTTGTTCTGTATTTTGAAGAATTTAGGAAAGCAGCCTGTTGGATTCAATTTGATGTACAGTATACAATGATGTCCCAGAAATGTTAGTTGTCAGCTTCTAACATTTTTCTAAATATCTTTCTTTGAGTCAACAGAACAAAGAAATTGATACAGGTTTGGAACAACTTGAACGTGATTAATTCATGACAAAACTTTCATTTTTGGGTGGAGTATCACTTTAAGAATAACATTCTCGAAAATATGACTGTTACTGATAGTGTAAAATATTGACTATTTATTATTATTTATTTCACATCTGACTGGAATAATGCTGAAAATCGAATAGTTCAGTATTTTAGTTTAAAACACAGAACTCATAATGTTCCGTTAATCTTTCCAGTGCCGGCTAGTTCCTGTCATAATATTTGCGATTACAGTAGATCTAAAAAATACGTTGAGAATACTAATGTAAACACTTACAAAGAATTTCAAGCTTGGCTGTGGCTTGTGATTCTGTGTCTCTGTTTCTCGCCACACATTTGTATATCCCAGCATCCTCCAAATCGGCTTTGCGAACAATGATACTGGATAGTGATTTTCCATGTTTGTGCACCCTGAGGTTCTTATTGGTTCCTAATACCCTCCCGCCATCAGGAGAAAACCAGTCGATCTCCTCTGCATCTCCAACAACTGAAACAGGAAGAAATAGAAATGATTTAATAGACAGCTATTAACAGGGACCATTTACCAATAAATTAAAATAAGTAAATCAATTATTTAAACTTTTTGTGGTTAACCTATGAGTTACAATCTCACCTCTGCACAACAATGCTTTGCGCTGACCGATTTCAATCTCTGCATATGCTGGAATGATCTTTACTTGCAGCTGGCCTAGAAAAACATAACAACAAATTCTTTGTTGTTAAGACTTTGTTCACATATTTTTTAACATTGGTACCTAATATTTCAATAATGTTTCACCCATTTCAGCATGTATTTACAGCTATTTGAGCAACACTTAAAATTTCCGTAACATATATACAACCACTTCAAAAAGTTTTTCTGAATTCACTATTTAAAGGTGTGTGTTTAGATAAAAAGTTTTTTTTGTTTTATTCTGTCAACAATATTTCTACCAAAATTTTAAATAAACAAAATGCATATGCAAAAAAAGAAAACTAGAGAAACGGGTCAAAGTTACATAAAGATGCTCTGTATTTTTTTCAGACCTCAAATACGGCAAATAAAATAAGTTCATATTCACTTATAAGCAGAACAACAGTAATATTTGAAAAGTTTGTTTACAAAATGAGATAAAAATATGTTTTTTATAGCTGTATTTTTTTAGTTATTATGGATTACATAAAACCAAACCAATTACAGTTTGATTGATATTAATTGGAATACCCAATAAGAAAACATGATTTTTTAAAAATTATCTAATTTTGGAACCAAATTCTTAATTTGTGCACGTATTTAAGAAAAGTTCAACATTTATTTTAATTTGATAACCTGTCAAATGCTGTCAGTCACAGCTGTTGGATGACTTTGTCACTCCTGAGAATTTGATTTTAATGAATTTCGACAGACACTGGACTGGAATGGCATTCATAGATTCATGCTGATTGAATGAAAATTTGGAATGGTGTTAAAATGTTTTGCACGGCTGTATATATACATACACACACACACAGAGAAAGAGAGAGAAACACGCAGACTGGCCTATATTCTAAAGTTCATAGTCCTTCTATGAAGACACAGACATTCTGGAACTTGAAGCTCATCCTGTCCTGTCTCAACAAGGCAGTTTCATCGCTCCTAGGAAACATTTTAGCAACATTCCTCCCTGTTGCTGTGAAATCATTCCCCACACAGAGCTCCAGCACAACGCCAATCCACGGGAGACCAAGTGCAATCTTCCAAACGTTTACTTTATCTGTTTACTTAAGCTTAAGCTGTCAATCAGCACTGTCCGGGAAAGAGGAAGTTTCAATGCAGGAGAATTATAAGGCATTTTTGACGATTTTAGAGACATTGAACAAAAAGTACTTAAATGACTTGACATAAACTTATATACGAGCACAATGACCAAACATGTTAGCTCTGACCAAAATAGGATAGATGATAATGTTAGTAAGTTTCTTGTAATGTATATAATGCTTAAATCATTTTCAAATTCTTTTTTCTTTTCTTTTCTGAGGAAAAAGACTTGTCTCGTACTGTAGATTCGTGTCTGACCTTTAGGTTCCATTACCCAGAATTTGCCCATGGTCAGCTCACTAACTCTCTGATTCAAAATGCATACAAAACTGGAAAGTCCTGGAAAGCTTTGATCTGATTGGATGATTTTACGAAACGTCTGGGACTGAGGGCACACAAGGTCAATTATCAGTCCACCTAGAAACAAAACTAATATAATCACAGGAGAACCAGGTTAACTAGATTTCCACATCAGTCTATGTCTATGGCATAGTTTGCATTTACATTTGAGCAGAAATGGTCTATACACGTTTTCGACAGTCTTTCCAAAGGCTGTCGAGTCATTACTTGATTTTTCTTGCATTTTTGTGCTATGATGTATTTTACATAATCTCCTAAACACTACATAAAAACCAAACACAATCTCTATTAGTCAGATGGCATCTTGCTGCCTAAAGGGCTGATGTTGGACATAATACGCTGCAATATGAACCAGAGCTTTTTCCGTTTAGTCAAAGGTCTGGCTATGCGATTTATTAAGATATTTTCGACATCTGGCCCATTTTAGCTTGGCATTCAGACCGAGAGTACTAACACATCCGATCTAACAGCACTGGTGCTAAAGTCTGAGCTTCACACTGAAAATACTGCTGTTACTTCAAGGGCACGAGTATTTCATTCTTCCTTTTCTTTAACCTGGTTGAAAATAGGTTATTTCTGCTCATCTGTCAACATTTAATCACCCTCATGTCGTTCAAAACACAAAATAAGATATTTTGAGAAATGTCTCAGCAGTTTTGTGTCCATACAATGGAAGTCAATGGAGGCCAGAGTGCCCAAGAAATGTAAATCCAGTCTTCAGGGGAATGAAACCATGTTAGAATTAGGTGCCTGGTTTTCTCATTACCAAACAATTTCAGTGGTGTCCACATATGAGGGAAATAGTGTGTTATTAAATAGGAAAACCCTGCTATTAACCATATTTTCCAATCCCTAGAAAAACCTCGGTAACAGTACTGTGATTAACTCTTATATCCTCTTTCCCATCAATATCCAATCCCTTCTTCAAGCACAGTGAGTTTTCCCTCTTGCAGCTGAATATTCATTGCAGACGTGCTTCTCCATGCGCAGGTGCTGCTGCTTTCCTTGGAGATGTCATTGACTTTGATAACTTCAAATGCAAATGCCAAATGAATAAAAACTTGTACTTGGCTAACCGTCACACAACAGTAAACATTAAAAGCATTTCCTCAGTCGTACCTGATTCTATGTCGTCCTCCGAACGCCGCTCTGGGGTTCTGACCTCAGACTCACCGTCTGCTTTATCCGGGTCTGTCAGTCCGTTTACAGACACTCCAGAAACGTGCGTCCAAAAGTGAGCCAGCAGGGACAGGCAGAGAACTGACAGTACTGCCTGGTCCCTCATGATGCCTTATTGATGGTCTCCCACAGAAGGAGATCCACAGATCGGGTGTGTGGAAGCAGAGAGAAGAGACAGATGGGGACAGAGCGTGCGTGTTTGAGAGAGAGAGAGAGAGAGAGAAGGGGTGTGGGCAGGAGGGAGGGAGATACACATATGAAACTAGTATGGAGGAGTGTATTATTCTTAATATCACTCAAGCTGATCTGAAGAAGCTATTTTTTAAGCAACTTTGGGGTATTCATGTGGTGTCCTGGTTCTGATGCTTTGCAACTGAGACAGATGCAGTCAGCTGAGTAAACAGAGTCGAGTGGAGGAAACGCATCTCAGAGAAATCCAAGAGGTGTGACATGAGACAACTTAAAGACATAAAAAGTGGGGTTCAAAAAGATCGGAGAGCACAAGTGAAATGGGCTTTAACTGAAAAGTAATGTAGCTTGAACCTTAACAAAACAGTTTTAACCAAAGAAATGTTGAATACACTTTATCTCCACGCCTAAAGCTGGAAATCTAATTACACCAATAAAAGAGAGGTTGGGGTAATATGAGAGTGTGCTGGCAGACTGTGGGAGGGGACACATGATGAAGAATAACAAAATGAAAGAGGACACGAAAGAGTCAGAAGCTGAAAATAAAAGGAAAAACCCCAAGAAGTGTCCTTTTGGTTCTATACATGTTTACTTTTTACATAATTTCCTTTTTTGCTTGTTCTCAGCATAAACTAAATTCATGTTTATTGATCTTAATATTTTAAAGGGATAGTTCACCCAAAAATGAAAATTCTGTCATCATTTACTCACCCTCGAGTTGCATCAAACCTGTAAAAAACTTGTGTACATTGTACAGAAAAGAAGATTTTTGGAAACTTTGAAAAGAAAGAAAGTTTGTAAACTACAGATCTGTGGCACCATTGACTACTATAGTAGGAAAGGAAACTACTATGTTAGTCAATGGTGCCCCAGAACTCTTTGGTGTCCACATGCTTCAAAATATCTTGTGTTCAACAGAACAAAGAAATAGCCGTCTCACTCGAGGGTGAGTAAATGATGACAGAATTTTAGTTCTTGGGTGAACTATCCATTTAAGTAATTTTGCTTGTCAAGTACTATAAATGTATCTTGATTTAAGATTTTTTTAACGTTTGTGCTGAAACACGACAAATGATTAAGTATGACATGAATTTATTTAAGTGTATCTTTCCTGCCAGAAAATTCCTTCCCCCTTTCCGAATGGAAACTAATGTAACTAACTAATGTAATTTCCCAATGGTGGCAAGGAAGTCTGAGCAATGGAAAAGACACCACATATCTCAATAACCCCCAACACACATGCTCTTCCTGGACCTGGTCTCCAGACCAATAAAGGATTCATTCAACCAACAAATAGTCACTTACAAGGTCTGGGATTATGGAGAGAATATTGTGTTAGATGATTCACTTCACTAATATTCTCTCATGTAATGCGACTAATTTTGATCTGTATAAACCCATCTGCCATTGTGGTGAAGGAAAAACACTAAGCACATCTCTGCTCAGACACTGAACCAGACGATCACAAAGTGACCTGCAACGAACCAAATCTGCAGACCCCATGGATACTGGTAGGAATGGGGGAGGGACGGAGGAAAAAGATTTGGGGGAAAATGAGGTGAGGAGGGAGAAACTGTTATAAACGTACAAACAGAAGGAAAAGAGCGAATAAAGCAGAGAGGGGGAGGGAAAGAAGCTAAACTACAGTCGAGAGAGCAGAGCGGGATGCAGAGCAAGAGAGAAAGAAAACTCAAGGAGAAGAGGGAGGGGCGTATTAGCCAGAAGGCTCCCAAGATACAGACGGAACCAGATTGAAATGCTCAAGTTTTGAGTGTTGTTTAGGGGTTGATAACATTGGCTTGCAGACTGGACTAAAAAAAGAGACCTTTCTTACTCACCCACTGTGATATTCTCATATCCCTAAAGAGAAGATAAAGAGAACCGGAAACTCAACAAAACGGCACATAAATGCAACATTTCTAAAAGCTTAATCATGGAAATCTCAGTGATTTCTGACTCATGTTTTCACAGAAACACAGTAGATGGACAGCACGGCCGCAGAGAGAGTGTTTAAAGGAAATCAGGGTCTGCATCCGGATGAAAAGACAAAAAAGTGAGGACAGCATGCTGATCTATCAAAGATGTAGACATCATTTTACCTGCTTTGCGAAACTACAAAGAAAAATCTGGAAAATAGAATGCTTAATCATCTTCTGTAAGATTAATATCTCTCTCTGTCTATTTTAAGGTGAAAATAAGTTGACCACGAAAAATGACAGATTTGTTTAAGGGGATGATTCACCCAAAAATGAAAATTCTGTCATGAATTACTCAGCCTGAAGTTGTTCCAAACCTGTTTAAATTGCTTTGACCTGTTAAACAAATAAAGATATTTGGAAGAATGTTAGCAACTGAGATTTCTGGGGCACCATTGACTACCATGGCAGAACAAATTGAGGTCAGGAGGGAGCCCCAGAACCGTTCGTTTTTTGCTAAATTGTTCAAAATATATCGTTTTGCATATATACAATATTTTTTTCTACTACAGTAGTCAATGGTGCCCTAGAAATCACAGTTGCTAACATTCTTCCAAATATCTTTATTTGTGTTCAACCAAACAACGTACACTGGTGTGGAACAACTAAAGCGTGAGTATGACAGAATTTTATTTTTGGGGGAACTATCCCTGTAAACTATCCCCCCGCCCAAAAAAAGTCATCATTACTCACCTTCATTTTGCCTTAAACCTTCTACATCAATCACAATAGAAGTTGCTGTGTAAAAGTGCATGGGGATAAGTGTTAAGCTCCTAAACTGATTTTTTTTTCTAAAACAGCAAAAAAAATGTATTCCTGGATATAAAAAAAATATTTCTGAATTTCAAAGTTTTATACACAAATAAGAACGAACAATGATGTTATTTCCATTGCTTCATTTCAATTGGGTCCAGACTCATTTGGAGTTTACGCTGGGATTTATTCTCCTTTGGGACTTTCTCTGCCTGGCTGTTAAAATGGCACATCATGCTTTTAAAATGGAAGTAACTGCTGTAAATGTTTTAAACACGGAAAGCTTTCCTTATTCTGAATTTTAAACGGTGTTTAAAAATTAAAACTAGTACAACAGTATCAAACTCTGTTGTTGTCTTGCTCTCTGAAGATTAACTGAAGTCATTGCATGTCTTTCATCCAGACAGAACGTCATCTGGCACAGGCGTTTCCAGCAGAGAGGAGCTCTTCCGTCTAGCCAGAACCAGACATCAGCCAGCAGTCTTCTGTAACTAAAGAACTAAAAGCCAGTTGTGAATTTTTTTTGCTATTTTAAATATTTGAAATGGTTATAGAAGCTTACTAATGCATTAAACTACTGTGTTAAAGGGGTCATATGGCATATTTCTGTGTCTTTGGTGTGTTATAAGTTGCACATGCATGTATTAGACACAATAATTTGCAACAATACAGTTTCGGAACAAAAGATGCATTCTATCTAAAAGCGAATGCTCAGCCAGACCTGCATGAAACGCCACGTGTTACCACACCCCCACAAATCCACGTCAGCTTGTGGTATGATTTGACTAAGACTGCCCAAATGTATACGCAAGTAAGATGGGCGTACCTGTCAGTACAATTGCTTAGGAACCTGATGTTCCAAATATGGTAAGAAGCGTTACATTTCCGTCACACGCTTGCAGTATTCGACCAATCACTACGCATTGATTAACTGGCCAATCATAGCACACCTGGCTTTTCAGAGCGATGATTTTTGTAAAAAATCTGCACGTTTCAGGGAGGCGGGGCAAAGCGGTGTTACAAACAAGCACGGTATGTGGAAAATACAGAGGTTGTTAACCTTAAATCGTGAATACACATTACATTACATCTAAAAAATAATACACATATACACTACAGTCGTGGCCAAAAGTTTTGAGAATTACATAAATATTGGAAATTGGAAAAGTTGCTGCTTAAGTTTTTATAATAGCAATTTGCATATACTCCAGAATGTTATGAAGAGTGATCAGATGAATTGCATAGTCCTTCTTTGCCATGAAAATTAACTTAATCCCAAAAAAACCTTTCCACTGCATTTCATTGCTGTCATTAAAGGACCTGCTGAGATCATTTCAGTAATCATCTTGTTAACTCAGGTGAGAATGTTGACAAGTACAAGGCTGGATATCATTATGTCAGGCTGATTGGGTTAGAATGGCAGACTTGACATGTTAAAAGGAGGGTGATGCTTGAAATCATTGTTCCATTGTTAACCATGGTGACCTGCAAAGAAACGCGTGCAGCCATCATTGCGTTGCATAAAAATGGCTTCACAGGCAAGGATATTGTGGCTACTAAGATTGCACCTAAATCAACAATTTATAGGTTCATCAAGAACTTCAAGGAAAGAGGTTAAATTCTTGTAAAGAAGGCTTCAGGGCGTCCAAGAAAGTCCAGCAAGCGCCAGGATCGTCTCCAAAAGAGGATTCAGCTGCGGGATCGGAGTGCCACCAGTGCAGAGCTTGCTCAGGAATGGCAGCAGGCAGGTGTGAGTGCATCTGCACGCACAGTGAGGCGAAGACTTTTGGAAGATGGCCTGGTGTCAAGAAGGGCAGCAAAGAAGCCACTTCTCTCCAAAAAAAACATCAGGGACAGATTGATCTTCTGCAGAAAGTATAGTGAATGGACTGCTGAGGACTGGGGCAAAGTCATATTCTCCGATGAAGCCCCTTTCCGATTGTTTGGGGCATCTGGAAAAAGGTTTGTCCGGAGAAGAAAAGGTGAGCGCTACCATCAGTCCTGTGTCATGCCAACAGTAAAGCATCCTAACACCATTTATGTGTGGGGTTGCTTCTCATCCAAGGGAGTGGGCTCACTCACAATTCTGCCCAAAAAACAGCCATGAATAAAGAATGGTACCAAAACACCCTCCAACAGCAACTTCTTCCAACAATCCAACAACAGTTTGGTGAAGAACAATGCATTTTCCAGCACGATGGAGCACAGTGCCATAAGGCAAAAGTGATAACTAAGTGGCTCGGGGACCAGAATGTTGAAATTTTGGGTCCATGGCCTGGAAACTCCCCAGATCTTAATCCCATTGAGAACTTGTGGTCAATCCTCAAGAGGCGGGTGGGCAAACAAAAACCCACTAATTCTGACAAACTCCAAGAAGTTATTATGAAAGAATGGGTTGCTATCAGTCAGGATTTGGCCCAGAAGTTGATTGAGAGCATGCCCAGTCGAATTGCAGAGGTCCTGAAAAAGAAGGGCCAACACTGCAAATACTGACTCTTTGCATAAATGTCATGTAATTGTCGATAAAAGCCTTTGAAACGTATGAAGTGCTTGTAATTATATTTCAGTACATCACAGAAACAACTGAAACAAAGATCTAAAAGCAGTTTAGCAGCAAACTTTTTGAAAACGAATATTTATGTAATTCTCAAAACTTTTGGCCACGACTGTATATACATATTCGTTTTAGCCGTGTCAAATGACCCCTCTAACTATCAGCGAGAAGGGGAATGAGGAGTGACTACTGGTAAAAAACGATCAATTAATGCTGTCTTTGCGACTTAAGAAAGATTTTTACAAAAGATTAAATGGATGGAATACACATTTTTTTCTTCAAGACCACACAAGACAGACCGGATGAGAGTTTATCCTTTCTTTAAATTAGCAAGAATAACATGTGTTATCCTCTGCTATAGGGGGAAGACTTCTTCACAGAACATTTTGTTGAATCTGTTCTTGCTTTTTGTTTTGAGATCGTTTTCCGTGCCTCTTTTGCTCTTCGCAAAGAGGGCCAGATGTTTGTCCTGATTCAGACATTCCTGGAACAGTCAGCAGACTTGCTTTAAATTGAGTCCTGAGAGATCCGTCTGGATGTGACTCAGTGGCAAGGGTACAGCATCAGCTTCAGGATGCCGAAGCAGCAGGTTTGCATTTGATGCTCTGATGTGTCAGCCAGGGCCGTGCAGGCCAAACCTCTCAAAGATCCTCAGAGGAGCTGCATTCATTTAATTATAGAGGAAAAACATCAGACTTTATCAAGAAAGTGCCAAATAAAGTTAATCATGTACTTAATACACATTTAAATACATGAAAGACATATATATCCAGGTCCAGATGTTTTGTGATTGGGGGATATATCTGTGAAACCGATTTCAACATATGTTAAGCAGAACCTATACTACAATCTTATATAAAAAATCTGATATAAGAAAACACATTCAGTGTTGGAACACATTTGCTAGTCAGTTTCTGAATCGAGCCTCAGTCAGTGGAGAACACAGACCCCTACTGGTACATCCACGCCGTTACAACGTAAAAATGGTCCAACAGTAGTTTAAACGCCAATAGCAACAGTTTTAAAGAATGTAAATAATGACAGTAAAATTGTTCTTGTTTTAAAGTTGCATTTATTTATTACTCTTCATACGATACATCACTGTACCACCGCATATAATCTCAAATATATTTTCATTATAAAATAGGGATTCTACAATCAAGGTTCAGATATAATAAAATGCTCTGAGGAATCATGACGGACAATATCGACAAATCTTTCAAATGAAGTGCAGGACATTTTGGAGTTTGATTCACACGGCGGTGCATCAGAACGGAGATTTGAGATCTGTGTATTCTCAGTAAAAGAAACTTTGTTTTTGTTTTTATCCGTGTGGGACAGATAAATGAAGTAGTGTGGAACCCATTCTTTTGAAACATATGGGGAGTAAATTGAAGAATTATAAGACCTCCAAAACCTGCTTACTGTAAGTGTAACTCAGTCAGAAATGTTCCTTTTGGTCCAAACAGAGTTACATTGTGCCGTAGTAAAGTGAATCGTTCTCGACAAACTTTGACACTGCAAAAAACCATTCACAAAAGCACAGCGAATACCAAAGGCCACAAAATCGCCTGATTTGTCGTCCTCCGGCGAAGGTTCGGTTGCGTTTCAGCGTGTAAGACTATAGTTTTCACAAACATGGGCTATAGAAATATATACTGTAGAAGTCGATATTTCGCAGTGTTGCATTAGTGTACATACATATACATACATACATACATATACATACGTACATTCCCAAGCTAGGTAGATTACTGCAAGAGACACCACACCATTTTGTGCTACGACATGGGATCATGGCTGTCCTCAATAAAATGTCTGCCCAGAAGAGATTTGTCTGAAGCCTGAGGTATGCATAATATGCCCAGGTAACAATCGTACTGTTACAATCATATATTTTCATTCTATATACACGTTAATAGTCGTTTTACGTACAGACCATCCTCTCCTTTGGGGAGAACGAAAAGAGCAAAACAAGCGCACACATGTACAAGGTGCTCATATCATGGTCACGGATGGAGGTTTGATCGTTCAGAATATAGACAACACGCGTCTAGCTAGTAAGTGCACAACAGCTTAAAATATGCGTTCAGAATACGTTGGGTGGTTCTCTCTCATTGCACCCTTTCTATTCATTGGCAAATCAAACAACATCCCATTATAAAACATTCTAAAATGAGCCCCTCAAAGGGTGTCTTACTGTTCAGCAGGTCAGAGTGCAAAACAAACCGATGACAGGGCGAATTACATTGAATTCAAACATATGAAGTCACCGCTCGTGTTGAAACTGCTTCCCTAAACTGATACCAACCAGGCGAACAGAACCAGTAAATAACCCTGGAAAGGATGATTTGCCTTTTTTCGATAAACATTCTTTATCATCATGCTCTTAGTCAAGTTTATAAAATACTACTCTGCTTTATATAAAAAATTAAACTGGCTAAAGTGACAGGACTCCTAATATACATCCACTGAGAATTTATATTCATGTGTTGTTCGAGGAGGAAAACAAATCTAAAAAATAAACAAATTCAAATGAAAAGTTACAGAACGCACAGTACTCATACCGTACAACAACACTTTGGACAAGGTAACTTAGACAAACATATGCAACCATACCAAGTTAGATTAACAAGCTTTTTTTGTTGACGAGGAATTGCGAAACAAATCCCGGATGCTACATCTCTAGTGCTACCTGACATGCTAACAAGACGAGAGTGCAGAATTAGCGTTGCACAGGGAGGGAAGAACGTTTCCCATCAAGTTTTTTTCCAAAATGTACAGTACTTCGCCGTCAACGACTGACGCAACCCTCGCACCCGGACCTGGGAGAACAAGACGCGACAAGCAAAATACTTGACTATTTTGGCGCTAATCTGAAGCTGCACAACAGTGAAGTTCTCTTATTTGTGTTTAAGCAACAACGTTTCACGACGTAACAGGTATGACGTGTTTTTCGGACGCTTGTGAAGGAAAATCCAGTAGAGATATACAGTCTTTCAAGCCACTTCCAATAAACATGAGGATGTTATTGTGATTTAAAATACATCATTTTTAAGTCGCAGACAACTTTAGTATTCTGTACTGCATATTTTTGTCTTCATAAACACAAACACACATGTAAATATATTTAGATTTTATATTTACCAACAATTGGAATTATATATAAACATTTATTGTTTTTTTTCTAAAATATATGCATGTGTTTATAAAAACAACATTAATATGCAAAATATGTAATAATATGCACATTAATAAACAACTTTTATTATGGATGCGATTGATCGCAATGAATCGTTTGACAGCCCTAAAAACAAGCAACCCATATCATTTTCAGGACAATTTAAAGAGTATTTTTGTACAATCCTGAGCATCCTCACTCTCGTCCACTACACGTCCACACAAAACTAGCCGCATCCGGCTGCTTAAAAGTGGAATGTCACTACTACCAATATCAAGGAAACATGTCGTTTTTTTGCTTCATGCAGACAAGCATTACAACACTTCCAAATATCATTATTACAAAAACATTATTACAACATATGATTAGCTGTTAATGAAGACGCCATTCATAGTGATCAGTCTGCGGGAAACAACGTTGGACTTGTAGCTGAACCGCTAAATGTTTCTGCGAACATCTAATCAGTTTCTTTTACACTAACACGCACTTTCCCATCGTCATAATGCCCTGACTTGAATTTAAGGCTCTTCCTGCCAACAGAAACAGAGCGTCTCGAAAACTTACGGTGACATTTATCTCCCTAAACGGACAAGAGAAAAAAGCTTTGGCCTATTGACGCGGTTTCCATCCAAAGTTTTCATACATCATTCCATTTTTCAACAGCGCAGGATGAAGAGCCAATATCAACAAACTCTGTCAACTTCCTGGTCACAGTGAACGCGTTCAAACTATCTAGAGATACGTAAGGCTTCAGGCTGAACTTGTCTCAATCGCATCGAATAAATGCCTTGCACAGTCGCGCCATCATAAATAAAAGTCATTTTCAATACCACAGTCATGGGTACACACGGTCAAGGCTCACTGTGCGACTGAAGTCACCTGCTTCCTGATTGGTTCAAGACAGCCCGCTGCCACTGAGGTGCTAAATCTAGCTTAATATCTGAGAGAATCTTCTGATATTTGGAAACTAAATCTATTGGTCTCTAAAGCATTACAAAGCCAATTCGTGCTCAAAAAATAAACAGGACGGTTTGATGATTTTTAGCTACTACATTACAACATAGACTCGTCTCGAAGTGTGCGTACTTCACCCAAAAACAAAACCTTGTCACCATACTTATGTTTGGTTTCAAACCAAATCATACAGGTTCGGAATGAGGGTGAGCAAACGATGACAGGATTTTCATTTCGGGGTGAACTGCCCCCTGAAAGGACAAAAGAAATGAAGAAACACGGAGATAAAGCATGAACGAACACGTTTCATTAATTGTCGTATCGCTCTCATCTCTGTCAGATGAGTCTGGCCTCTCCCTCCATCTCAGGTGGCAGCTCACACACACCAGTAAAGTTCAGGTCCTTCCCTCCCTGACTCCCCGCTCGAGACCCGCTGTCACCTGGTGATGGGTTGCTATGTGACAGTGTGTCAGGTGATGATCGGTGTCCCGTCCCAGCCCGTCTCTCCTTCAGGTAGCCCTCGAGACGTTTGAGAATCTGTTTGGGGTTCTTCTTGGCGACAAGCTCCACTTCTGCACATCCCAAAGCAGACAGAGACAGGGTCCATCTGTTACCATACCAACCAGTGTGGTTTCTTTTTTTTTAAATAAGAGACATTACGCAGTCATATTCGTTACTATTCCAAGTTGCAAATAGGGGGATATAGAAATCATCATGACATTAACACCTTCAGTATTACAAAACTTGCCCCGGCCTGATATTTGGAAGCCAGCCAATCCTAACCATTTACATTAAACTGTTTAATTTAAATGCATGGTGATATAGTAAACAATATCATGTGGTGATACAATGTTTATTCTCAAAATTAAATAAGTATGATGTATTCATTATGTCACCTTTAAGTACATGGCCAGAGTCAGAGATGGTGTTCTTCTGGCTCTTCCACAGCTGGTAGAGGTGCAGGAACATCGCAACGTAAAAATCATTTAGCACAGCCACGACCTGTTGCCTTCGATTACACTCCCTGGATTACATCACAAAGCAACAAAGCATAAACCAATTATACAAATTATACTACAGCAAATACCTCAAACTGAGGTTATTGTTACATAGTAGACAAACACATCCAAATAATTACAAAAACATAAATATTGCACAAACTAACCATCAAAAATGTTGTGTATATGGTATGTAATTTAAAAAGACAATAGTGTACATAAAATCCAAAATATTCTGACTTACTTAGACAGTACCTCCTCCCTGAGAGCATGCAGGGCAATTCTGGTCATGTTGATTGACATCACACTGAATGGAAAATTCTGTTAAAATAAACATGACGGTTTTTAGATGCAGTCAGAACTTCAGGTTTTCAGCGTATGAAGGCATGATAAGGGAGTGTCCAGAGAGTATATCTGAATATCACCTGGACCGGATGCTGAGAAAGTTTGTAGATGTCTCTAGCAAGTGGTAGTATCTCTGGGTCCATGACGAAGTAGAGAGCGTGCATCAGACCCAGAAAACCAGTTCCCCTTAGATCTGTGCTGGGGTCTGTACCTTTATATACAACACACATACATTAAGGAAAGCTTCACTTTGGTAAATATCGGGACAGGGCTGGATTGTCAATGCATCTTACATTTGTTGATTATGTACATGTGTTCTAATGTCTTACAAACTTAACCAGTGTTTCCCATTCATTAATTAGACTATGGCGGCCCGCCATATCATTGTGTTGTCTGTTTTCTATATTGATTTATTTGTCACGGCCTGCCACACTTTATACACTGGTCGCCATGAATAGATTTTTTCACGATTCCCATTTTAATTTTAATTTGACTATTTAAAACAGCTTAATTCTTTGAAGAGTTGTGAGAGCTCAGCGCCTCACTCTCCCTCTGTCTCTCATGTTGCGTGCAGCGTCTCGACAGCGCCTCTCTCTCTTAACCCATTCACACAGACCGCTGATCCCAAAAAGTTGCCAAAAAATTGCCAGAGTGCCTTCTGTGTGAACGCAAACGCAGCCCGGACTGATCCGAAAAGTGATTCCGGAAAGGGGACCTAGTAATATTAACGGGATAAGTCCCGAAAAGCGCATTGTGTGAACAAAAGGCAGAAACAATGCCGTAAAAGCCGTGTTGTGATGTGGGAGTGGGACCAGGTTGGACCTGCACGGTTTCGGCGAGTGGGACGTCCTGGGTCGCGGACGGTGGGCTCTCCCTCTTCCTCGTGGATGTTTGCTCGGTGGCTTTTGGTCGGGGTCACTGAGTGCAGCTATGACACGTCAGAGGGGATCTGGCCCTCCCGGCTGAGCCTGGTTTCTCCCGAGGTTTATTTCTTTCTCCATTAATCAATCATTGGAGTTTGGGTTCCTCGCCACAGCAGGGCAGTGATGGCTTGCTCACCGGGAGACTGCATTTATTTATTAGATATTATCTATTAGAATGATCTTGCTTGTTCTATAAACACCATGCACTGTGCTGTGTTTTACCTTTGTGTTTTTCTTATTTGCTCCTGTAAAGCTGCTTTGGAACAATGCACATTGTGAAAAGCGCTATATAAATAAACTTGAATTGAATTGAACTAACTCCAAACTTTCACCAGAACATTTATGTGCTTATTTATGTTTTTTATAGCATTAGTGCCCTTTATTTAACTTTCGTTTTCTGGATCGACAATCATTGCTCCTGTCACCAAAAACTTTTTCCAAAAAAAATTTTTATTAAACTTTCATTAGAATAGATCATAACACCACGTGCACAACGTTTGCTATTGTGCTTATATAGCCTTTCTCATTTGCTCCTTGCATATTGCGAGGTTTTGGAATTCATGTGCTCGCTATGTACCAACAATGATTGATTGAAATAACTTAAACTTTGTCATGTGCAGCAAATTTATGGTGCTTATTTTGCACATTTTTTAACAAAAAAAAAAAGAGAACAGGAAAAAACAAATGAACTGTTTTCCACTTTAATGCTTAAGTGAATAAAAAAAATAATAAAATGCTAGGAACAAACCTCTAAACTGCACCAGGAAAGAATCTTTCACCGTGAAAATATTTGCACAAAAAAAAAACTGGAATAAACAACTGAATGCAATGTAATTAAAAACGTACTCATTTATTATAGTCTTTCTACAGATCAGAATAGAATTAAAGTTGGCAGATAACCAATTTTTAGCACTAAAGTGCAAGGAAATATTCGGCACAAAACGACGACAACAAGCACATGCAACATTATAGTACGTTGCGTTTCGGGGATCTTCACAGGATAGAGTAGAAACGAAAGTGCAAGTGCCAACCAGTGGGAAACAGAAAACCATTTTTTTTGGCTACCAAATGAGTCCGTGCCGCAGATTGTGGTGCACATCATGTCAAATGTACTATTTTCAGAGATGCCATGCTAACAGTAGTGGGCTAAACATTATCATCACGTACGTAGTGTTGTCAGTATCCGGCATGACAATTTTTGAAGGATTTCCCGGTAATATGGGGGGATGGTGTTTATGTCTGTAATCGATGGTCTGGAGTACACGCCCGGCAACCTACTGTCCCCATTGATGACCATTATCCAGAGAACCTGCCAAATCACAAAAACAAAGAAAGGTAGACGGTGATTCAGATTATCCCCCACCAGATTTGTCAATTGATTTTGTGTAAATATTCATTGCACTCACACTGTGCGATAGCAAACACTAGGTCTCTCTCCTCTACTAGGTCTTTGTGTAGCCGAGGAGGACCGAACAGGAAGTGGGTAATGGCAGCCAAACCAGTCCTGCGAATGGTGGGCTGAATATTTTTCTGATACGGAGTGGAAGAGAAATAGAATATTGCAATATCACGCGCACCGCCAATGATGACATAATCTTGCTTGT
The DNA here is from genome assembly GCA_006030095.1 of Triplophysa siluroides. Classification (NCBI taxonomy): domain Eukaryota; kingdom Metazoa; phylum Chordata; class Actinopteri; order Cypriniformes; family Nemacheilidae; genus Triplophysa; species Triplophysa siluroides. The sequence goes on from VCII01000179.1 coordinate 396,471, forward strand.
ATGTTTGTGTATATACGTTTTAAACTCACAAGCAGGTCTCCAAGATCAGTGGTCTGAAAATGCTGCAGAGCCTCATTGAATGAGATCAGTGGAGAGGGGGTGAGATCTTCGGCAAGAACTACAAAAAAATGATGAATACACATAATTATAATATATATATTTTTTTTAATCAGAGGTATATTTTATCACAACATGAGCCATTTCCCATAAACGCCTATCTTGTACACAAACTGAATTGTCACCAATCAAGTACATACACATAGTCAATATCACACTGTGACACAAATACATTTTATATCCAATCCTGTAACACATTCACTGAATTGAATGTACTAGGCCATTCTCTTTGAAACATTACCTGGAGTTGGCAACACGTATTAATTTCCACACGAGTCTATACATAGTTGTAATGCAGTAAAACCATTCCCATTTTTTGGCTACGCAAGAGATCCCGATGCTCCAGATTGTATTTGACAGCGATCGGGTTTCGTAATGTATCTATTTTAGCCGGGGAGGTGATGCCATCTCTCCAGGGTAGGGGCGTATGCTTAGTCACGGTGACGTAATGTGCTCAGTATCCAGGCTGACAGGATGTTGTTTCCATGGTGACACGGTAATTGGTCTCACCTGGTTGGATGCTCTCCAGGGCATCCCACTCCTCTTGTGCTCGCTCCACCTCCGAGCTCACCTCTAGACACACAAAATCACACAGGCACACATATAAAGTTTGGTGTTGAACTACAGATATGTAGGGAGAGTTTAAATGTCTTTACCTTCGGTTTTGGTGTGATGGCCACCTGCTGCCAGAGACTGTAGGAGCCCATTCTGTTTGAGCGCTGAAATCTACACAGCCACAAGATCACAGCATTACCTTCTCTATTCAAGCTTCTGACTGCACTCAAATTAAACTTGTAATAGATTTTCACAAGTGAGAGTCTCACCGGGACTGTTTTAAGATATGGGCTGCCATTCAAGTTGCCATTCTCTTTAATGCTATTACCTGGAGTCAATCCATTCAGAATCTATTGAAATACACAGAACATAACCGTGACGGATGTAAAAAGTGAGCTGGTTTCATCTCACAAATTTTCGGATTGGGTTCTCACCGTTGTGCCTTTGGAGTGTCCATTGGTGAGGTCTTCTGTCTGTTTAAAACCTTGCGGAAAACCATTCAAGCCCTAAAACAAGACAGAAAAGGGTTATCAAATTATAAAATCTGTATGTGGGATGTGAGTCAGAACATATCCGTAATAGGACTTGGAAGCATATGCTTGACAATTTGTTACATAATTTAAATTCTGTTGCATGTTAGTGTACAAGAACGCATTTTGTCAGCCAAAATGTCAAATAAAAACAGTTAATGGGGCTAGTTGCACAAGATAAGCTTTTGCGAAGGCAGGGTCGAAAGTCTGATTTCCTGTCGTATAATGATTTCAAAGTGACAACGTAAACATGAACATAAACGTGGACTGCCCTTAACTTCCGGTACACATTAACAAACAATACAGTGCCTGTAGATCATTACTGATAACAAGCATATGAAACTGAGAAGAACCATTACTTGGCTAAACTTGCCTCTCCAATATTTTGAATTCAGACTGCAATACCAAGCTCAACCGCTAGATGTAAATGTCCAATATACGGTTTCTTTAAATGCGACCAAACTACAGGACCCATTCAACAAATTGTTTATTTAATCAAATGAACATACAAAAAACAATTCAACAAATTGTTTATTTAATACAATTATTATACAATAAAATAATAATATTAATACAAATTAAAATAAAATATAATTAGTTATATTATTAGACACTAGCCAAACACAGACCGGAAGTTAAGCGCAGTCCAGGCGCGCACGTCTGATGAAACGGTCTACAACACTATTGAGCTGTTTTGGCTTCACAAAGTACTCAGCAATGTTAAGAGGATCTGTCATATCGCTGATATATTACTTTCTTCTTTTGTATCTAAAAAACACACATATTTGCCAGCCAAAAATCCTCCTTTTCCCACACAGTGTTATACGACCAGAAATAAGTCTGCCGACACCCTGGTATCCCAAAAGCTCACCGGAGTCATCTTGTCCAACTAGCGAATTTGAGATCCTAAACAATACTGCATTCCTCTATTTGTTTTACAGATTTCATGCTTACCTCTGTATGTACTGCGACTGCAATAATCCCTTCCATGACATGAGTCCACTGTCTCGCTGACCCCCTACTGTCCACCCATCCTGTGGACTAGGCCAATTATAAACAGCCAATGGGCACACATGGTTCTGCAGCTTTTTGCCCGACAGCCACCAGCACTATAGAGCTTTCAAAAAACACCTGCTGTTTCCTACAGGTGCCTGTTAGGACTGAAAGAGCAGGATAGCTTTTCGTAGCTGTGCAATGTTTATCTGCGCCGCTCCTTGAGAATCAGAGAGCGGGTGGTAGAAACCGAATTGGGCCGAGGAGCAGAAGCATAATTATGTTGAATTAGTAACAGGCACGGGATTGGTTTGTAGTGGGATAGTTTTGTGCGGATGTGTCTTGATGGCCTTGTTGCGTATGAATTTAACAATTCCAACAGGTCTGGACAGTTAGCTGCGTCACATCAATGGATGAGTGGTAGGCTCGGTTTGGCTGTGCAAGGTTCACCTATGAGAACGGATAGAATGCATTTATGAAGTGATAGGGGACCGTATAGAACCTATATTTTAAGATTTTATTATAGAGGAATGCTCGTAATAACTGGATAAAAAGGGTTAACAGGGATCTTTCCACAAACCTTCCTGTGGTCTTCTGTTGACGGGTACAGCAAAACCAAAATAAGTCTCTGTAGAGGATAGAGTACGTAAGTAACATAATACACAAATTGTCGTAAATACTTAAAAATGTTTAAGTTCTGCTAAAATCTGTCTCTGCACAAACATACAGACATGCACTCTCCATCTTTTACATAACGATTTTAACAAAGATGCAAAGAGAAGCTGCATCCCAAAGAGGTGACGTCATCCGATCAGGACCGCATCTCTATGAAATCGAAATAGATGGAGGGCAACAACGCGAACAATGATGACCCCTTCTCAAATAAACCTCTCAATGGTCACATTCATTTTGCAACACACGAATTGTGCAGGCAGGACTTATAGTGCGTAAAAAATTAACCCGTTTATTGATAAGCAGAGGAAGGATGAGAGGTGACGTCATCCCTATCATGACTCCCAAAACCTGAAGCAACCGACGTTCAACATTACAATATAAAATCAACGTCGGGAGACCGAAAAACAAAAGGTATCGACCGGTAACTAACGATATGTCAATAATTTTCGACATCAGATGTCATGCATCAGCTTCAAATGTTGCATCCCGTGCCTGTATGAGAGCATCCAGCGAACTGTCAAAGCATCAAAGGACCTTTCCCAAAGACACATTACATGGAAACATCACTGTAACTAAGATTATTTTATACACACACACTTATTAAAAAGGCCCTATAAACATTGAACTGTCAAAGCGAAGAGATTTCTAACTGCTTATAATGAGAAAGACCAACAAAAACGATCCAACTTACTCACGTAATAACAGTTATTTCCGACACAAATAACGGTCCATTTCAGCAGTCTTCCCGATCTCCACATTGGCTTTCAAGTTACATAAACAACACGAAACGAATACAGTTGCCACAGCACTCAGGAGCTCCCGTTCCTTAAGTTTTTTTTTATTTGTTTTTAACAGATATTTCGCATTGACTGTCACACTCAGTCAGTCAGTGACTGGGGAAGCAGCTCGAGCTCAACTGCCTCGGTCTTTTCTGGACTCGTACTTCTAGCTTAGCTAACTTGCCTATATTTAGACTTTTTGAGGATACATTCACCGAAATGTGCGAACGACATAGCGCTGACTTCCCGATCTGATATTGACACAACAACGTCGTTGCTAGAATGACATGAATAAAATGTTAGTTGTAATCTTTACCTCAGTTTCTCTCCCTCCAATCTCGGTTTCCCTTCCCCCTTTCCTCAGATACTGAAGACCGCGATGGCTTGTGGGATATGTGGTTCCTTTACTGTAACTAGACTTCCGGCACTGTGGGAGATCATTCAAGTTCATATTTGCACATTCATAATAATTAATATTAGCTCAGTGGTAAGAGCATTGCGTTAACAACGCAAAGTTGTGGGTTCGATCCCAGAGGATTGCACATATCTATGTATGAATGTATAGGATAATGCAATTCAAGTCGCTTTGGATAAAATTAATAGCGTCTGCCAAATGCGTACATTTTTTTAAAATAATTGTATAATGATCATAAATAAATACAATTATTTGACACTAATCACACATGCAGTATTCATGACACCATATTATTAAACTACAAAAAACTATTTTTTTATTTGGCAAGCCACATCATTATTTTAATTCATAAAATACAAGCAGAAACGAGAAATTGGAAAATAGGAATTCCAGATTAGAGAGGGGAGAGCAGCCGGCCTTTGGCCAGGACTCCCATGTTGACCTCATTTCCTGCTTTGTGCCATGTTGGCTCTCATAGGTCTGCAAGGAGCCGAGAAGTTCCTAAAACACATGTGAATGAGCAAACACCTTCTTGCTTTGGCAAACCTAGGATAATCCACTCCAGACATGGAGAAAGTTTTATGAACTTCCATTTATTACCGTCCAAGGAGTCACACTCCCTTCTTAGGGCAGTTGAACATTTGGAGACGCTAATGTGCAGCTGACATAAAATGTTGTTTATGTAACCGGCCGAGTGGCCTGCCAAAATATGTTGATGAAGTTATTTCCTGTATATCCTCATTCAATCTGCAAAGTGAGGCTTTGCTCTTGTGCTACTTTCTGGGGCCAAGTGTTACATTTGAGGATACCATGAAAAAAAGACTCGCTCTCCAGGATATCATTTGAATAGTTTTAATGAATATTCATTTAGCAGACATCCTGTTCCAGGGTGATGCGATAATATTAACTTAAAATAAATACTTCTTTTTTTACAAACAATAATGAAATAGGAACTATAAGCTCAAGAATAATTTTTCATGTAGGGGTGTATAACAGGGAAAATGCAGAAGTATGGGTGAGTTTGAGGAAGCTTCAGCCACAAATTTGAGTTGACAGTGGAACTAGTTCACTACTTCATAAATCGAAACTCATACTAAACTCCATTGCAATGACCCAGTAACCCCTGCCATCCCTTGCTGATTTATCAAAATTTTATGCAACAAATATCCTCTGATAACAGAACAACACTGTCATTTCTTACAATGCATTGATGTGGACCTAACAAAGAGCAGCATATCATTTTGTTAGACCATTTAACTTTTGTATAAGAAAATGGTAAAGAATATTGCAGTGAGGCTGAACCTGTGAAGTGTTGTGCAGAAATGAAAAGTGTAGTCTGTGATAAGAATGGTTTTGATAGTTCGGCCATTATTATGGCTTCAGGTGTATCAGCTTGGATGTTAGAAGGCTATGGCGCTTGCGGACCTCCAGATGCCATTCTGTGTCTGAGGTGGTTCGCAAAATCCACTTGTGTCTGAGAAAGTACCCGGTTGATGACGGTCTTTGGGATCCAACCCTGAGGATGACGGCACAGAGACGGATATAAGATATTAGAGCTCAAGCATATTCTGAAATGTACAGTATTGCTCTTGATCTTTATTGATGTCTGTATTGGTTGTCATTGAATACGAGTTACAGTTATATTGACTTACCTTCAGATCTAAACTGAGCAACCAGGTAAACTTTGTTTTATTGGGGATCATCTGCGCTAGGTCGCATCACAATGCAGGTGGGTCCATTCTCAGCCCTGTAGGAGGAAAGAGGAAAACTGTATTTTCTCTAGTTTAATTTTCCTTTAGCAAACGAAATGTCGTATTTTAGTTTCACTTACCGTACAAATCCTCTCTGCACAGGCATTCCAGTATGGTGAGTGGACATCCCGGCTAGGAAGCACGTAGAGCCCCTCCGCTTAGCACAACGGACACTTACAAAGTCTCTAGGGCCTACCACGTTCCCAGGTGTTTCAGCAGAAACCTCATGCGTGATCATAGTGTCCGCACCTATTTTCTGCAGGATCTGAAGAAGCGAGAAACCAAATCACATGTTACATCATGATGGGTAAGATGTGATATCATGTGCATGTGATTCTAACAAAATTTCCACTCACCTTGACTTGTTTGACGTTGGGGTTCCACTCCCCCATTTGTTCCATGTTATCCACCAGCTCTTCATAAAGATCATCGGTTTGCTGATCCAGCGCAGCACTTCTAGCTTGAAAACCTTCCCTACGTCTGGTAATACTTTACTCATCACTTTATCTCCATTGGCCTGCAAGAGGAAAACCAACAAATCTTTCACAAACTGATATATTTAATCACACATAATCTGTGGAACATAAAGGAAAGATAGTTTGAGGAACGTCCAAGTGGTTTTGTGTCCACACAATGGAAGTCAAGGTTGCCGGGTTACCAGCGTTCTTCAAAATATCCTCTTTGGGTTTGAGGAGAGGAAAGAAAGTCATACAGGTTTGGAATGACTTGAAGGTGAGTGAATGATCATTAACAATGTTTATTTTTGAATGAGCTATCTCTTTAAAGTTGAAGCCTTACATTCTCTATCTCTGTTTGCCAGCCATCCTGGTCACCGAGGATGCTGATGGACTTCTGCAGAGCTTCTTGTCCCTGCTGCACGTAACACTGCTCAGCCTCACTGTATGTCTCCTCTACCATCCGGCTGCCTGTGCGAGGAAACACAGATATATACATGTAAACCAGTGTAAACTAATAATAAACACAAACTTGAGGTTGCTAGGGTTTTCTGAGTTTTTCTGGTTTTGCTCGATGGTTGTTGCACAGCACTGCATAAAAAATCTCTAAGATTTGGGCACAAGCTCACAGGGACCCAAGTTCGATTCCTGAATGGGAAGTTCATTGTCGAACCGCTCCCCTATCCTATGTCCAATGCTTTCCTGTCAAGTCAGCTCTATTTTGTCCTGCCCCAATAAAAGGTGTAAAACCCCTAATAAATATAACATCGTACTTCATATTAAAGGGGTCCTATTTTGACTATTTTTCAATGTCTTTATTATGTTTATGATGTGCTGAACAACATGTGTGCATGTTTAGATTTTTGTGGCTATCATGATGTAACTACTGCAGGAAGTAGCTTGTTGTAGTCCCACAACAAGCGGTTCATTGTAGTCATTAAAAGGTGATTTCTGTTCAAGAAAATATCTTCCTTTTCTGTTAACTTTGAGCATTGCGACTTCGTACACTGAAAAAAAGAATTTGTAGATTTTACTTAATAAAATCCTTGTAACAATTTGCACGAAAAGTTTTTACTTTTTTTACTTAGTTTTACTTATTTTACTTTTTAAGTAAAATAAAATAAAGTACAACTCACTAACCAGAATTAACTGAATTCTACTTATTAAATACATTTAGTTTTTGTTAAAATATCAAGTAAATGTTACTTAAAGTAAACCAAAAAAATTACGCTGAAAAAAAACATGTGTTTAGCTCAAACTTCACAGATCACTTACTTACATATTGAAACATACTATTTTTTACAACATAGATTGTCAAGTAAGAAGAGACTGGTGGTCTCTGTAGCATTAGCACAGTTACTGCTCAATAAGTAAACTTAATTTGACCAATTTAAATGGGTTTAACATAATAAAATAGAGTTGGATTTACTCAAAGAAAATAATTAAAATCTTAACAACCAAAATTAGTAGATTTTATTCCCAAGATTTTTACTTTATTTTAACTATAATACCATCATTATATTATGTATATTTTAATAATTTCTTTTCATAAAATGTAGATTTTCATAAAATGTACATCATATTTTTTTCAGAGTAGATGTTGTTTATGCTGAAACAGGGGCAGTCGTGGCCTAATGGTTAGAGATGGTGGCCTAATGGTTAGAGATGGTGGCCTAATGGTTAGAGACTTGTAACCCAAACGTTGCCGGTTTGAGCCTCAGTACCAGCAGGGATTGTAGGTGGGGGGAGTGAATGATCAGCGCTCTCCTCCACTTTCAATACCACGGCTGAGGTGAGACCCTTGAGCAAGGCACCGTTCCCCCCAACTGCTCCCCGGGCGCCGCAGCAATGGCTGCTCACTGCTCTGGGTGTGTGTTACTCACAATTGTGTGTGTGCATTGGATGGGTTAAATGCAGAGCAGAAATTCCGAGAATGGAACACCATACTTGGCCTCACATCACTCACTTTAAATCACTCACTTAAACTAAATTTAAAGAGTTGAAATTCCATCAGACCTCCCCATTAATATGAATTACGACACATATATTTAACAGCTGATTCATCTGTATTTGGAATTTTGCATTGCATTGTGTTGTGCTTTAAGATTAATAGGTTTTATTTCTTTTCGGGGTTTTCTTACAGAAAAGCCCAACTACACATTTTTTTGTGACCGGTGACATCTACAATTTTCAATTGGCTCAGTTGAGGTTTCATGAAATTATCACATGTCTTTTCAAAAGGCATTTGTGAAATTTACAAAATTTTGAAAAAACTGAACTGGACTTGCGTAAACATTTTGACAGTGAAAAGAGCCCACCCCCAAGTTCTGATCCTTCAGGTCCATTCTTTGATGTAAATCTATGGGATTTTTGTTTGCATAATAAAGTTCACTACTTAAATTTAGAGATTAAAAAAATTCTGAATTATAAGTATTGTAATAGACTGTACAATAATAAGAATAATAATTACTATAGAATAATAATCATAAATTCAGTTGAGTTGGGGCTATAGTGCCTTATAAACAGTATAGTCTTATTCCCCGGTTATGATTAAAGTGTGAAAGTTGTCTTACTGAGTAGAGAGCTCCTTCTTCGGATATGCTTGATCCAAGCACTTGGACCCGGACCAGAAATCTTGTTCAGCTCGTGGTGGATTGCAATCATTGCATTCTTCCTCAGACCTGCATGTGATAAGAAAAAAAATAGGAAACTAGACATATCATTAAAGCTCCTGCTGCTGTATTACATTGAATGTAAAGTGTGGAATCCTGAAAAAGCTTCTTACCTGTCATGTTCCTCATGTGCCTGTAGGAAATGCCAGCACACAGTTTGAATGTCGCAGGCAACATTATGAAACGTTTCTTTTAGAATGAATGACTACACTTGAAATATGGGCACGCTGAATTACAAGTGGATTCTGAGGAGCAGCTGGTTGTTTCTGCCCCTTTATAGCTCCAGTCGTACAAGGCCACGGGCTCGTCACCTCGCAGATAAAACCGCACCATCAGTCAACGCACGGGGGCGACCCTGTGTGTCAAGGATGTGCCGCGAACACGACGGTCTATCTGTTTTTACTGTAAACACGCTGTCATAGATAACGGCCAGTGCCTGAAGACTACCCGCACAGAACATTGGATGGCTCGCTTTAGCCGTTTCACTTCCTGTTTCCATTCGCAACCGTGTGTAAAGTACAACCGAACATACAGTATATTTGGAAGTATTTTGGGATATAACAGACCTGAAATAGTGAATGTCAAGCTAGTAATAGTGAATGTCAAGCTCTCTTGGTTGAGGTCAAGTTTACAATGTCACAGATCACCATAAATCTAGCCAATATGAAACTGTGCCAGTCACACAGCAAGCTAATATTACAAATGTTACTTTTATTTTCCCATTTTTGGTAATGAGAATCCTTTTATAGACTGAAAAACGCAGGGCCGGATTCTACCAAATCAGGCCGAGGATCTCATTGCAAAGCTGTGCAAAGCAAACCCATATTAATCCTATATCAAACCAATACTCCATCAATGACAACACGGCATCTGTCTGTACAGAGGCCTTGGTTTCAGCGCCAGTGGAAACTTTCCTAGCCATGTGAAAATATTGGTTTAATGATTCTTGGGTTTCAGTCTGACGTAAAGTCAACTTGTTCAAGAACGCTTTAGCCAAATCACGTGGGGAAAGTGGATTTCTGGGTGACATTACCTTAACCCGCAACCCCAGTGTCCCTCAGAGTAATTTATAGTTTCGGCCTTGACCTCTATCACCACATCAAATCACATCCCCAGAAGTGGCTACAGAATAGTGGAATAAAGCTGGAACAGGTGTCAAACCAAAAATATTCGGTTTTATCTTTTTGTGTATTATCAAAAAGTGAACATCCAATAATTGTTTACTATAATGAATGATATATACTATAAATATGTTATAAATACAATATAAATATGCTTTATTTAATCCAAGATAAAAGCATGTCACTGTTTTCTTTCTATGTATTTTAAAAGGTTAAAACGTCTATTGAAGGTTAATTATGATTTGCTAAATGTTTTTTTTTTTTTGCTAAAACATGATATCGATATTTAATCCAGAATACAAGCATGCCATAATTCATCTGTCTGTGTATTACCAGATGGTTAACATCTATTAATTGTTTATTAGAATGGACATTATATGTGCTTAAATTTGTTATAAATACATTTTTTAATACACTATATTTAATCCATTTAATACAAGCATGCAATGTTACAATTGTTTATTACAATGAATTATATAAATATTTTGTAAAAATACTATATTTAATCAAAATACAAGCATGTCACATTTCATCTGTCTGTGAATTACCAAAGATTTCAGATTTATGATGAATGCCACGCTATAAATATTTTATAAATACACTATATTAAATAAAAATAAAAGCATTTTACATTTAATCTTTCTATGTATTACCAAAGATTTAAGATTTATCGTTTACTACCATGAACACTATGCTATAAATATTTTATAAATACAAAATACAAGCATGTCACAATGTATCTGTCTGTCTTTTAATTGTTTATTAAGATGAACACTATATGTGCTAAAAATCTGTTTTTAAATACAATATATTTAATCCAGAATAAAAGTATAGAATTTCACAACATTTTTCTGTGTATTTTTGAAAGGTTGTATTATCAGAAGGCTAACATGTATTAATTGTTTAGGATGATGAACACTATATTCTATAAATTTGTTATAAATATGCTATAATTCTGTTATAATGCTATATTCTGATTCTGATTATTTTATGTATGCATTTATTTTACCATGTCTCATTTTATCTTTCTGTGTATTTAAAAAAGGCTAACATCTAGTAAAGATCCATTTTGATGAATGCTATGCTATTAATACTTAATAAATATAGTTTATTTAATCCAAAATACAAATGCATGTCAAATTTTATCTTATTGTGTAAAAAAGGTAGTAAAGATCTAAAAAAGATGACGAATGCTATATGCTATAAATATGCTAAAAAGAACTACACAGTTATTTTCAGGCCAGCACAGGTTTTATTCAGAAGGACTGGGTCAGGTTTGGCTTCACATGCAATCAGCGTAGTACAACACTTCTCTTTAAAACGTGTGTGAGTTTGTGCGTGTGTATTTGTGCCTGTTTACATTGTGTAAATGACCGGAGTGACACAAAGTGCAAACTGTATTATGGGCACTAACCTGGACTAGACTACTAAAAAGGAGGCACTTCATTGGGTTTTTTTCAGAGTGTACTTAAAACAAAAAAGTGAATCCAACAGGAGTTACGTCCTCAGTTTTAAAAGCCGACCTTCCCTTAGCCAGAAATTTCAGCTTGATCTCTCCAAATAAATACCACTTCCCTTTTAGTTTGGTCATTGTTTTAAAGGCATGTTCCCTTTTATGCAGCAACTATGTCTGTCACCGCAAGGTAATCCGTCCGTCACATTGTTGTACGGAGAACATACAGGAAGTACAGAAGCAATGCATTGACTCTCAGTCTAAGAAAAGGTTCACCCCTTTTCTAAACTTCACAGCTGTGTTACATTTACTGTAGGTGCACGAAAAGGAAGACCCTTTACATTGACAATAAACTTAAATGCAGACAACAATGATAGTTTACTGCACTACAACTCCTGAACTATAAAGAACGCCATGTAGGATCGAAGTATGTTGACAAACCTTTAAAATGGTGAACTTTTCCTTTACATTACAACAGTGCTGTTAAACAATTTATCATGATTACTCGCATCCAGAATAAAAGTTTGTGTTTACATAATATATGTCTGTGTACTGTGCATATTTATTTTGTTTTAATAAACACATAGACATACATGTGTATGCTTATGCATACATATATATGTATGTGCATATAAATACAAAATAAATATGCACAGTACACATACATATATTATGTAAACACACACGTTTATTCTGGATGCGAGTAATCGCTATCAATCGTTTAACAGGCCTTCATCATAAAACAATACACTTCTTCATGATATAGAGCCATAAACAATTACTGAACGTTTATGCACCCGTATATAAATAATATGCACAGTTTTACCTCCAATTGCCAAAGTATCACGTATCAAACTGTGTCACAACTGATCCACTGAGGTAAGGATCTTTCTCCAAAAAGATACAGCAAAAATTAGGAATATTCCCTGTAATAGTACATAAAAATACTTCCAAACAGAAAAAGTTGGCCACACTTTTTCTTTAAATAGAGATTCCGTTAGCTGAAACTGTCCACTGATCATTACAATAAAACCCATATGTGGGATATAGTCAACAGCATGGCAGTCCTATACACAGACATCTTCACCCTCCACAGAGCAGCTGTTCACAAAGACAGTTATCCAGACTCACTGGTCCCATTAAATCAACGTTAGGTTTTCCAGACGATGTGCAGTGCAAATCATGTATAATGTTGTGATGCAGTGCAATATCCAGTTTTTACACACATCCCCAATGCGAAGGAGATGTGTGAACTTGTAAAACAGCGGGATCATATTGATATGGTTTCTCACTCGAAACCCTTCTTAGGAAGTAATTTAATGGCATAACTGCACATTTATGGTAAACAAACATGTCAATGCATGACTGTAAATTACATGGCACCATACAGTATGTACTTGCGAAACAAGGTATTTGTATAATGAGGCATGTGAGAATTCACATGTTGGAATGGTACAGTAAATGCAAAGCTTATGAAGTTGAACATGGATTGTTGTGACGTTAATATTATGACACAGCTAAGTTTCCTTATACACAGCTAGAGTTTCCCTATAGTACGTTACTGATCAAACTACACATTCTTAAAGAAATTCATGACAAATACAAAATTCTCTATGCATGGGAAGTAAATGTATTTTAATGGCTTTGTAAACTGAATTTTCATTATGTCTACACAGGTGAAGTTGTAGTTTTAAAATACTAATTTAAAAAGTAAGTTTTGTGTATGAAAATTCCTGTGTGTCTGGTTTATTGCATGTGTGTTTTATAGTTCAGATTTAGTATGGGGGTGAATACATAAAAAAAAACATTTTTAGATCACCCTCAAACCTGTGTGACTTTCTTTCTTCTGCAGAACACAAAAAAGAACCCATTCACTTCTTTTGTATGGACACAAAACCAATCCAAGTGAATGTATGCCGGTTAACAAAAATCTTCAGAATATCTTTTTTTGTGTTCTGCGGAAGGAAGAAAGTCATTAAGGGTTTGAAATGACAAGAGGGTGAGTAAATGATGACAGAAATTGTATTTTTGGGTGAACTATCACTTTAAACATGAGATGTTTGTGTATCTTTGCAGTTCGGAGATGGAGGAAACCGTCAAATAAATAGTTTTTCAGCGATTACAATAACATGCACATGACATGGGGGATAAAAGATGCAAATGCTTAAGTGATCTCAGATTCTCCTTGTGCTTTTAGGCCTCATTCTCTGCAACTAAATATGGCAAGAGTTACTCAAACACGTGCCATACTGTGACAAGCGCAATCTTTGGCCTGAGAGTATGCAAGGCAACGTACATTTTGGTGCGCAGATGGAGAAAAAGGAGGCAGAGGGAGGTGAAGAGTGAGTGTTTGCGAGCGTGTATGTAGTCTCTTAAGTTCACTGTATTCCGTCACAAAAACTAAATTTAAAAACCCCCTTCCCGTTCCCTGTGGAGGCCTTTCTTTGTCGATAAAATCCCCTGAATAATACAAGTTAATATTCTTTCTTTGTCAGTGGCTCTTTACTGGTCCAGCAATCCTGAGGGAGCGCGAGTAGAGTAAAAGTTCTCCTTTCGGATAAATAGAGGTCTTTTCATCTCTGAACGAGAGTTAGTTTCGTCTCCTGTCCTCTCGGCAGAAGGTAAGCGTGGGTCCAGGCAGTGACCCTTCTATGGAGATCGGCCTTTAAAGGGCAGGAGAAGTTCTCTTCATTTCCTTCCGTCTTCTTTATCGCTCACACATTTTTGTTCCCTGTAGTCCAGCAACTGTCTGTCCACTAGGGGGCAGAGTTTGACATGGAGTCAACAGAGAGGACGCTGGAAGACGAGACCCGGCTGTGAGCGATGGTCACCTCTGGATGCTAAAACAGACAATCAGAGACAGAAGAAATAATTTAGTCAAGCTTGTTTAATGATGTTCTCTTAAAGATATGGGTAGTTGACATAAAATTTTAAGAAATGACCGCAAAAAACTATTATAAAGGTAAATTGTGCAATTTTTGCGCAACATGCATCGTCAAATTGAAATTGTTAAAATAATGACACACTGTTTTCAAATAGGTTAAGACTTTCATTGTTTGGACAAACAGACTTACTGGCTCAAACTAATGAACAGTAAGATTTATAATGGTAATGCTAAATGTCTCAAAGGCCTCATAGTATTTACACTTTTTTTCAGAGAAATCAACCTATAAATTGCTAATAGACAGCTCTGCATATATAGCAGACATAGATGAAAGCATTATTATTTTTGTTTAATAAAATTAAAACTTTTAAAGCCTTTCTGTTTATTGAAATCAACTAAAATATTGGCCTAAAAATGATTGGAAAAACCTAAACTTGTTGCCTCAGAAATAAACTGATATGTTAAAGGCACTTAACTTATAATAATAGACAAAACTAAAACTAAAATTAAAATAAATAGATTTTATATAGCAACAAAAAAAGTAAACAAATAACAAAATAATAAAAGCATAAATAAATAGCTAAAACTGTAACTAAAATTTTAATTAACATTAAAACAAAAATCTCAAAATAAAAGCTTATTTAATTACTACAACTCATTAAACAACACTAAGAACAAAGCTATAATAACTTTTTTTTACTCTTCTGTATGCTATGTATGTTCCATTTTTGATGTCATATTAATTGAGAAACTGCATAGTGAGTGAGTATGTTAAATATTTGTACATTATTTACACTGCAGGACTATTTCAAACGCAAAACATTCGAATAAAAATTCACATTTTTAACATTAACATTTGCATTAATGCATTTTGGCAGACGCCAACGTGTCCAACGTGACTTACATTTCATTATACTATTTGTTTCTGATTATGTGCAATCCCTGGGATTGCACCCATGACCTTGGCATTGCTAGCGCAATGATACACACATAGTGTGTATGTCAATTTTTACTTAAATTGTCCACCAATTCTATTTTTCACAATTCATTGTCAACATGGTCTGCTCTACAACGACCGTGTGGTGTCCTGATGGGGTGTTTAACCTGGTCTGTAGTTAACTATTGTGTTCTCTGGGGTGTTCCTCTGATGAGGTAGAGGAGATCCTCACATGTCTCCTAAAGATCCTGTCCAGCAGGCTACGCCGAGGAGGCTCGGGAGGCTGGTTCCAGTCCAGGTCAGGGGGCAGTGTCCCCTGGGGCCCGAATACATTAAGGTCATTAAAGCACTCAGTCTCGATCATCTGCAGCAAGGGAGGGGTGAAAGAATACATAAAGAGACACAAGAAATAGAGAGAGGAGACAAGTAGAAAGAAAACAAGATCAGTTTGATGATGGGTGGGGTCAAAATGCTAAATCATCTTTATTTTGTAATGTAAGACATGTACGTAAAACATCTGTAAATATGTATATCAGGTGCACATGTATAGCACTTAAAGGGACAGTTCACCCCAAAATTGAAAACCCTCATGTCATTTCAACCCGTATGACCTCTATTGTATGAGCAAAACAATTTTTCAAAATATCTTCTTTTGTTTCCCAGGTTTTGAAAGACATGATAGTGAATGAATGATGACAAAGTTAAAATGTTCCTCACTAAAATGTATTCTTGCAGTTGTGTCTAAAAAAACTTCATACCTCATTTTGCCATGGGATGGAGACACTTCCAGTGGCAAACTTGGTGTAGAAATCATTGTCTGTTTGGTCCAGATTGACACCTTTAACGGTGGAAAACTGCTCAATGTCCAGAACGTCTTTACAGTAGACAGCCCTGGGCTATGAAGGGAACAAAGAATAAAACAATAAGCAAAAACCGTCATGAGACAAACTGGAAAAATATCTCACACTGTATTCTTGTTCCAAATTTGTTTGACTTTCTTTCTGTAACGTGACGCAAAATTAGATATTTCGCAGAATGTCCAAGCTGATCTTTTTCATACAAGCCATCCACTTTCATTGTTTAGATCAGCTTACATTTACATTTACATTTACAGCTTAAACATTGTGTTTCTAACTCCTTGTGTCACATGCAAGAAACAAAGTCAAACAGGTTTAAATACATGATTTTACATAAACCAAAAAGCAGCTCACGTCAGGCAAAAAGGAAGGTTCCAGAATGCCGGCCTCTAATCTCTTAAAGTTGATGTTCTTAAAGAAGGGGTGGGCTCTGACTCCAGCAGCTCCTTCCGCCTGGCAGCCGAGCCTCTGCTTGGGATCTTTGGCTAACAGCTGTGGGACAGGAACCAGAGAGCAGCCAGACATGATGAACCCAGGTTTGTACATTCTTTAAGAGCGGAATGTAACCTATTACACCACAGCCAAAGTTGGTCAGTGAAACATTAGGAAAATGAGGTTGTGTGCCAGATGGGACATTTAAACAGGGCAAACATCCTAGAATGATGGTCGGCGATCGCAAACCAGACATCACAAATCACAAAACCGCACGCTAGGGCCGAGCCAGGCTGGGAGCATTGCGACATGGTTAACATGGAGGCCGCATAACACACCACAGGGTTTTCATAAAAGGCAGTGAAAAGGATAGTTCATCCAAAAATAAAAATCTGTCATCATTTGAACACCCTCATGTGGATGAAAACTGGTTTGTGACTGTTTTTTCATTGCAACACAAAATAAGATATTTTGAGAAATGTCTCAGTGATTTTATGCCCATGTAATGGTAGTCAATGGGGGCCAATGTTGTTTGGTTACCGATGTTCTACAAAATATCTTCTTTTGTGTTCTTTATAATAAAGAAAGTCACACGAGTCAGACATGAGGGTGAGTAAATGATGATATCGCTTTCATTTTTGGATGAACTATTATTCCCCTTAAACAATGCAGAAAACAAGCACTACCAGCCAGAGAAATTAACCAGACAGACTCATCATTACCAGCTTTGTTCACTCAATCAATGAGCCTCTAAATCAGCCTCTATGGAGTGTTGAGATAACGCAGCTTCTGCTTGTCCTCTGCTGCATCGTGTTGGATGGTGACCAGCAAAGAGCCTTGTGTGTATGTGTGTGTGTGGCCTCACCATCCTGCAGATGGCTTTGGTGTCTTCAGAAAACTTGTCGCTGTACTCTTCTTCCTCCTCCTGCACCCTCTTCTCCACCTCTTCCCTCTTCACTCGTTCTTTGCGAGCGCGGAAAGGCGACCGTCCGGCGGTCATCTCGTAGATGAGACAACCCAACCCCCACCAGTCTGGACTCATGCCGTACCGCTCATTATTGATCACCTCTGGAGCTGGACATCAATACAGAGGCAGATCAACTCTGTCAACCTTTTCGTGTTAACAGTTCAGCCCAAAATTTTAATTTTGTCTTTATTTACTTGTTTACAATGTAAGTGGATGGTGACCCACTTCTCAAGCTTCAAAAGGAGGCAAAGGCGTCACTAAACTCCATGCGACTTGTGCTGTAAAATTGGCGGGTGTTCGTTTACAACCCTGTATATACAGCCAACATATTCTGCATTAACTATTTATATGTGCTTGGCTAAAATGATTATTTTTGTTTTATTCTATAAACTACTAACAATATTTCTCATAACATAAATAAAAATATTCTTTCTATTTGCATTTATTTGCAGAAAATTTAAACTGGAGAAACATGTCAAAATAACAGAAAAGATGCTCTGGATATTTTCAGAAAACATGTTCATATTCAATTTTAGGCAAAACATCAGCAATGTTTGTACATGTAGTTAGGAAAAGTTCAAAAAATATTTTTTTATGTGATAACTTGGATTTTTATCACAGTTTTCACACGTCTTGTCATGCTATCAGTCTTTCGCATTGCTGTTGGGTGACTTTATGTCACTCCTGAGGTTTGATTTTGTATAAATTGAACAGACACTGGACTGGAATGACCACGAGACATCTAGAAATGCTGCTTAGATGAAAATCTGGAATGGTCTCTTAATTCTTTCCGTGGCTATATTTACAAATAGGTCAAGCTTTGGAAAATGACTTACCCATGTATCCCACTGTCCCCACTCGGCCACGGATCTGTTCTCCATCAGGCACTTTAATGGCCAGCCCCAGGTCTGAGATCCGGATGTGACCTATAGGATTACATAAGGATGATGAACAAACACGAGGAAATCAAAATATCACACGATCAAAAAAGTGACCTGACTTACCGTTATCATCTAAGAGTATATTTTCTGGTTTTAAATCCCTAGAATGATAAAATGACAATGTTTATTACTTAGCTGCTATGAATTCATGATGCTACAAGGTCGTGTCACTCCAGATGTTTGCATTTCGCTCACCTGTAGACGATAGACTCTCTGTTAAGGTGTTCCAGACCACAGCAGATCTCTGCAGCGTAGAACTGCACACGCTCTTTTTCAAAACCCGGGGTTCCCATATTATAGATGTGGAACTTCAGATCGCCACCGTTCATGATGGTCAGCACCAGACACAGGGCGTCTTTGGTCTCGTATGCGTACGCTAAACTCACCTAAGGAAAGAAATACGATTGCAAAAATGACAGAAAGACGATGTCTTTAACAATGTTAAAGTAATTTCATCCCATTCTAACAAACTGCAATAATCACATGTTCAGGTGCAAGTTTGCTTTTATTTCAAATATCCATATATTTGGATCAATATGCACATTTTTGTGTTTTCTGGAATATGCCATGTTATATGTTTAAGATGATTTTGTTTTCTGTAAATTACAGTATTTACAGAAGGTAAAGTGAATATACTGTAAATGTAAGAAAAGAAGGATATAGTGAAAGCATGAGACAAAGCAGGACTGGACAGAGGCGGTGTTTACATCAGTATTGAGCAATTCAATCACAAGTGGACGCATATGACCACATCACATAAGTAGCATGAATGCTAATGTGTCACATGCAACAGAAAAGGACCGTCTAACAAGAGAAACAAGCCATCATTGTGCCAAAAGTGCTATTTTAAACTTTGCAAACTAGGCAACATCCACCAACTGGATGTGTTTTTTGCTCATATAATCAAATTCAATAATCGCATCCAGAATAAAAGTTTGTGTACACATACACATACATGTATATACATTTAGGACATTTTAAAATGTATTTATTTATATTTACCAATAATTGAAATATATAAACGTTTATACATTTTTATATTAAATGTTTGTGTACTGTGCAAATTAATTTTGTATTTGTAAACACAAAAGCATACACAAACATGTATATTAACCAATAATTGAAATATATAAATGTTTATACATTTTTATATTTTTCATAAATATATATATATATGTATAAATAAAAAATTCATAGGCACAGTACACAGAAATGTATTATGTGTTCAAAAGTGGTAATAAAGAAAAGACATGTGAAAAACTAATCATTACAAAGATTCTACTTACCACAAACCTGCTGTTGACCTTCTCAAGAATCTGTTTCTCATTGAGAGCCATGGCCTCCCCTTTCCTCTTCTTTATCCTTTTCTTCTCCAGCTTTTTGCAGGCATACATTTTACCTGTGGCTCTCACCTGGCATGCACACACCTGGCCACAGAAAGACGGGTATTACAATTATTATTATTATAAATATTATTTTCATTCTGTACACCCCATTTACACAGAACTTAAGTACCATTTAGGGGCAGAACATCTGAAATACCACAACAATAGACTGGCATATTAAATACATTTAGCAATGTTTTTAATCCAACATGATTAAATTATAAAAATGAATAAATGCATAGTAACATCAGAAAAGGGAAATAATAATAAATGATAATTTATTGATCCCATATTGAAAATGTTTCACATGTGTATTGACTGTACGATTTGTAAAAAAAAAACTGTCCATCTCATCTCCTGGAAGTTCTTTTATTCAAGGAACCTGACTAAACTTGTTTTCCAGCTCTGTGTGTGACACGCATGAGGAAATGAACAGTAGGGATGAAAACAGAGAGATCTTGACAGTCTTATATTGCAAATCCAAACACAAAGACACAGTACACACAGACAACCACAGCTCATCACTTTTTAAGAATGTCCTCACCTCTCCAAAGCCTCCTTTCCCCAGAACTCTATACTGACGAAATGTGTCTTTCGTGATGGGCTGTCTGAAAACGAAACCATGACATCTCGCATCAAACAGGAAACACAAAACTGCAATTTTCACATTTAGGTCGCAGCTATATGACTGGGTGAAGTACAAGCTCATGTAGTCAATCGCAGCCAAACAAAGCCTTCTTACAGTTGTGTGTGTGTTTACAATTTCGATAAAGTCCGCTAATGGAACACTATATACAAATCTGTTATCTGTCATAGACTTGGATACACTAACAGCAACTTGATCTTTTCATAAGCCAAACATTATTTTTTTCTGACAAGCTGCTGTCAGTGGTTAACTGTTATATAGAAAAGTAATGGAACAGATTATTGTTCCTATAGCTTCTTTCAGCTTAACAGAAACATAATTACATAATAAAATGCAATTGGTTGCGATTCCAATGATTGTGTGTCTGTATTAAAAAAATGTTTTTAGAACTGATCTTGTAGACTTTTTATACTGTCATTTCGCAAGCAGTTTGCTATATAGCAATCTACATCGGTTGCTATAGCAACTATGTAAGCCATCATTACGATGCCAAGAGACATTCTACATAAAGAAGTATGCAACCAACCTTTCCAGCATCTTCCATTGAAGAAAGCGGTCGAAATACATACTGTTCTGATAGTCGGAGAAGGGAACAGCACTCAAGTAGTCATGAATAGCTCTGTCAGAGGAAACACAACATGAAAATTACAGATGCCTTCGTTTGAGTAAACAGTACAAAGGTCTGAAACTAAAATCAAGAACAGCCAACTCTTAAAACCAGCTTGTAGCATACACTAGTATACTGTACTATTCAATTCAATTTTATTTAAATAGCGCTTTTCCAATGTTGCATTGTTTCAAACAAAACAAAAAATACAGAAAAAGGTAAAACACAGTACAGTAAATGGTATAGTAAGAGTAAGACCGTTCTAAGAAAGAACCCTCAGCTAATGTAATATCAGCAGTCTCCCGGTGAGCAAGCCAACAAGGCCCAGTGGCGAGGAACCCAAACTCCAATGATGGGAGAAACCAGTCTCAGCCGGGAGGGCCAGGTCTCCTCTGACATGTTACAGCTGCACTTGGATTTAAAGTTACTAGTAAAATGTTAATGTTTTTTTATTAGTCAGGAGAGCTTATTAGTTGTGATTTATTATATTTATATTCGTTTGACGCCGTTTAAGTTAAGACTGCTTTTGCGACCAATCTCAAACAACAGAGGAACATTTAAGGCAGGGATAATGTTAGAGGCATAACTGAGTTCAGCTACAACATCAAACTGCCATCATGGAATAAAAGATAATAAGTATTGTACACAAGATAATAAGTAAAGTACACTAGAAAAATGCTTGAAATGGGCAACGTCAGGTCTTAAACCTGTGGTGTCTATGTTTTCTGCTTCAACAGCGTCACTAGACGGAAATGCAAAAATACTTGCTGTGTCCTGTTTCGACTACTTACAGCATTTTTATGAAATAATGTTATATACTGTATTTTTGATGGGACAATACATAGGTTTGAGTGTGTGGCAAGTGCAAGTTCTAGGACAACTAGCAAATAAATGTGTAACAGAAGTTTGTTCTTTTTGTTGTCTAGATGCACATTACGCAAACAATCACACACAAAATATATATGAAGAACTTGCATTCAAACTTTCTTTATTCATTATTGCTTGTCATTCATTATTGGAAGGGTCAGTGTGGGGTTGAAGTTTGGCAACTGACATTTTTTTACTAAATAAGTGTTTGTCTCTTACTTGCGACAGTCACAGAAGATCTCCTTGCAGGCGCTCACTTCTAGATTTTCTCTGCATATCTCAGCAAGACCTTCAGCTACATCCACACACTCAGGGGACTGTCAGAGAAACAAAATCCTCTCCGGTTACTAATGCACACAAGCGCACTTAAGATCCAAAGTCAACACGCATACACAACTGGAAAGTTAAGCCGATTCACACCTGCTTGGTGAGAAACGTCTTGATGATCTCATCTCCTCGACTCTTTCTCTTCTCGTCTGGCATCACCTCGTATTCCTCCTGAACGACCAGATACAAACAGAGATGATTCTTGACGACGAGTTATATATAAACGTTGGGACAAACAAACCGTAAAATAAGCCAAATCGAAAACGACGCAACTTGTAGGTTAACGTAATGATTCTCATTTAGAAGCGAATAAAATACTCGTCATCCTCTGATGAAATACGCATGGGGCATTTAATATTTAACAAATAAAATTATTCAATTTAATTATCATCCAATAAAATTCAACAAACTGATAATTGAATAATTTATGTAAATTCATATTAATATAAAACTATTTAAAATATAAATAGTTACATTATTAGCCACAAGCCAGACCAATAAACAAACACAGACTGGAAGTTAACTTCGGGCAAGTGCATGCATCCCATGGCCGTCTATACCTATTTTTAAAGTAATTTTCTGAAAGTACATTCATGCAAACTGTCAGGCCATCATTTCAATGATTTTTTTGTTGCAATTATTTCATTTCAGACAAACCCGCCCCCCACTCAGCTCATAAAATAAACTGTGTGAGGTCCAAACTAAGCTGCAGTGAGGACCAAACCTCAAATACCCAACCATTCAAGACACATGTAGACCAGACTTTGCGCCCAAAGTAAAAAATCTCAACGATAATGAAACCGAGACAGACCGCAGTCTATAAATTAAACTTGCATCATTGTTCAACACTGGAAAACCGAAACTACGTCCAGCGATTACACAATCGTCACCTCCAATTCTGACGTATCTATTTCTATACGCTGAATGAGGAGAAACATCATGTAATTCTGTCTGCCAGTGATTACACAATGAATGATCTACACAGTCTAGCACATCCTTTCCCTAAGGGCCGTAAATGTGCCCGTGTGTGTGTGCGGGGTTAACACTCGATGACACCCTCATCAACACCCCGTCCAGCCCTTATGCTCTGTGGATACCATTACGTAAGACTAACCATGAGACCACCTGCCCCACTCTCAGTTCCTCCACCGATGATGTAAACACACACATACACCAACGAACACACACAAGTGCTTGTGCCCACACCAAAGCATATGCATCCGCAAATAGGTTTTCACACAAATCAAGCGTCCGCATATGCGTCACACCGTATAGGACGAGAGGCGCGTACACATATGCTTAATAACCCACTGTGTGTGACTTCAGGTTGCTTGGTAACCGGCCAGTCAACACGGCAGGATTCCGTAAGGTCCCGGAGCGCCACAGCACGGATCAGCAGCGTCACTAAATACACTGAACGTCATTACATGGTGGGGGACTGCGTGTGCGCGTGTGTGCACACCGCGTCTCCACACATATGCCCGTATGATTTCCATTCCCCTTAAGACATTTGGCATCGCCTCCGATGGAAGATTTAAAATAGTTCAGCGAGTAATGACGGAGGAAAGGAATGCTGAAAAATGTTCTGCATTAGACACAAGTCGGGCTCTTTTGAACAGCATTTGAAGTAATGTTGAGCACCGTAGAAGATAAATTTATAACTTCGTAAAACTTGTGTATATTTTATAGTCGTATATAGTTCTTTATGAGCCCAATGAAGAGCACTTCATGAACTCTTATTCTGTTCTCAACTTGTCTCTATTTTGGCTAAGTTTGTTGAATATGAAAGGAGCTTTACATATTTGGACATACGGTCCCGTCTGCCATTCTTTGTATTCATTGTGCACTTTTTAAAATCTTGGATTTTTTTCAGGGCCATTAAATTGAATATATTGATGCAATTATTTAATTTGACATTATAATGTTCTGTACAATATATTGTGTATATGAATTAAATAAATAGGGGGTTTTACCTTTTTGTGATGAAATTGAATTGTAGTTGACAGACACAAAAATTAAGAGACCCTTCCAAAATTATTTTTGGTTTTTCAAAATTTACAATTTATAGGTAAAATGGTCATTTTTGTTTCATTCTGTGAACTCCTAATAATATTTCTCCCAAATGTATTTCTTTGCAGAAAATGAGACTGGAGGAAGAGGTCAAAGAAAAAGAAACAAGTTCATATTCACTTTTAAGCAATACAATAGCTATATGTATTTAGGAAGTTCAAACATGATTTTTCATGTGATAACCTGGATTTTTATGTCAGTTTCCATGTGTCTTGTCATGCCGTCGGTCTTTTACATAGCTGTTGGATGACTTGAAATTCAACAGACGCAGGACTGGAATGGCCACAATACATGTATAAAAGCTGAATAAATGAAAACTTGGAATGGTCTCTTCATTTGTTGTATATAAGCAGTTGTATATAAAAATATGCTATATTGTCAGATGACTATCGGTCAGTGGCAAAAAAAGTATACACTATGGTCCAAAAGTTTAGAAACACTAGACTTGAAATGTTTTACATTATCTCGTTTAATTGTTTTTAATGACTCTTGTAGACAACAATTTAATTGTGCAACGCTATCATTTCTTTCATAAGAAAACAAAAATTGCAATATGTTTTTAAATGTCAAAATTATTTTCTGTCGTTATTGACATTGTGTCATGAATTGATGATTGATAAACTTGCACTGAATCTTAACTGTATTATTATTACGACTGTAACCGTTACAGTAGATTGCGACATGCAGTTAGAATTGCAGCTCTGCTTCAGTCATCTTTCAATGGGAAATGCTGGAATTTGTTAGGGAATTTACCATGCCTGCATGTTAAAGGTCAAAGCATGGAAAAAAACTGCAAATACAAACACTCACAATCCCACACACACACACAGAGAACTCCAACCATAATAGTGGTTTGAGAACGGACATACGTCAGTGGATCTGAATGGTACAGTACAGCGAGCAGGCCAAAACAAATGGCTGACTGCCTGTGACTCGGGGGAACTGTGCCAATCTGATTTGTATGTGATAAAATCATACTGTTTTGTCTCCGCCATGATGGAAAAACAAAACCTGGCCCAAAAGGGTCAGCGATATGCATATAATCATTCTGATTTCCTCCAAACACATTAGCTGAAACAGTGTGAAGAATCTACTTACTTTTTTTCCTCGTCTCGCAAACACAAGAGACACATTCACAGACGTCACACAGTGAAGACACAGACAGGTCTGTCTAATTCTCCACAACAACTGAGATCCTGCTACTTTATGACGTCAAAGCAGACCTCAAGCCCCCCGGGTCTTTCCTTATGGTGTTTGCACAAGCGCACACACTCTTCATACGGCACATATGCATACATCAAATACACTGCAACATCTTTTCCTCGTTTCATTACATTCAGTCTGCTGTTTAAGGTCGAATCAAAATTGATTGTAGATCTAAGTCAACAACAAAGGAACAACTTCTTTTTCTGAATGTAGAGCAAAGATTTTTTTAGGTGAACCTCAGAAAGCAGGAACTGGAGTCTACTATCAACAAGAAAATTATTTTCAAGAAAATTATTTTTTCTATTATGACACTTTCAAGTACATTTCCTAAATTCTCTTCGTTACAGTTTATCCAGATGTTCACTCTTAAGTTTGTTTGAAACTTTCATTCCTGATATTTCATCTCTATAATTATCATCACTGTATGGACCACTTTGTAAGACGTAAACACTGGTGGTACATAAATAATAAAATGTTAAAGATATTTGTTTAACATTCGGTTATGAAAGTTTTGTTGGTTGTATTTTGTTTAAACGTTTGTGTAGTGTTAAAAAACGAAATGGGCAATAAAATTGTTAAAACTATAAATTAAATTAAATATCGGCTAAAATTTTACTTTAAAAACTAGACAAAAATTAAACATGCTTAAAAATCTTTAAATTCTGTGTGTGTGTGTGTCTATATGAATGATAAAATCGGAAAAGTACATAACAAAAATGCTACAAATTAAACTAAACATTAACGTGAAAGTGCAATATTACAGCAATGGGAATATGGAGGGAAATATGCTTCATTGTCAAAAAAACTAATGTTAGAATTCAAAACATCCACATGCAGCACAATATACATGGTATGAATATATCTTTGGTATCTATATAGCTTTGTGCGGTTTAATTCATTGTGAGAACGATTCTAAGAATAAGAAACTGTGATTACCTTTAATTTCTCTGGAAAACATGTAACTAACAACTATTTCTATTTAAATAACACCCAGTAAAACCCCAATTAAAACACACACACGCGCAGACACAATGATTACTAATAACATTAATTTGTGGCATTTCCCGCCATTATGTGAAATTTACCTGCTCTTATCTCATTAGCTGAATGCTCGTAACCCATGTACCATGTTCTAAGTGCTTTAAACGTTATTAAACCTTTTTCTTCCCGCCACTAAATTGCTGCTATGAAATGCACCGATAATGGAGACCTATACAGTTAGACAGCTATTTAGCACAAAGCTATTTTGTTAAACATAGTAGAGATTTCCAAGACACAACAAACCAGTTCAGCACCTTTCAGTTCAGTCCTAAAAAAATACAAACATGCAATGTTTTATGATGGTGATTTCCTGTCATGGTTTCAGGTCGGTGGGGTTCAGACTGTTTGGGGTCTATAGGCGGGACCAGACAATGGCCTCATTCAGCGACCACATGCCACTCGGAAGGGGTAACAATCCATAGGGATTGCTTGATTGAGATTTTAAGAGGTTTTCAGGAAAGTAAAAAAACATGTTGTGACTAAAAGTAGATCAGAAAGGTGTCGGCTCTCTTAAACAGGTTTTATTTGACAAGAATGTGAGTCAGGTGCATTTGGATGAATGAACGGGTGGGTGTGTTGCGATGTACCATGGCGTCCAGAAGCTGGATGCATCGCTGCAGCTCAGGTCTGGTCTCTCACAGTAGAGGCGGAACAGAAGTCTACCGATGGGCTGCTTGTCACACAGGCTGAAGTAATCCAGTTCTGAGACAAACACACAGATCACAATTACATCCAGTCAATTACATCACACAACTACCAATGTTGGACTAATACAGAAAATTCATGGGCCACAAAACTGTATTTCGGCATTATTTTTGTTATAGAAATATATTTGCCTGTCTCTATTTCCTCACACAATGAGTCCCACAAACAGTCCTGCTGAAACCTTGCATCTCCATATTTACATTTACATTTACATTTAGACATTTAGCAGACGCTTTTATTCAAAGCGACTTACAAAGAGTTTAGGAGCAATAAGCGATATGTCATACAGGAGCCATAATACATTAAGTGCCAATACAAAGTTACTGGTTTCAACAAAAGCTAGACCACTACCTGTTGAGAGAAAGGGTTAGCTTTTTTTGTCTGTCAAATATTTCACAGAAGAGATGGGTTTTAAGTAGTTTTTTAAATGTTGTGAGAGAATTGGGTTGACCGGACAGAGTTAGGAAGAATGTTCCACCAGGAAGGAGTTGTGAATGAGAATGAGCGGGAGAGCGATATACTGCCCTTATGGGAAGGCAATATAAGACGCCGCTGGTTTGCTGAACGCAGGGATCTTGATGGGGTGTAGGAGTGCAGGAGGGTGTGAAAGTAAGCCGGTGCAGATCCAGTGATAGTCCTGTAGGCAAGCATTAGTGACTTGAATCTGATACGGGCTTCAACCGGTAGCCAGTGGAGAGAGATGAAATGGGGAGTCACGTGAGCCCTTTTGGGCTGTTGGAAGACGAGGCATGCTGCTGCGTTCTGAACCAGCTGGAGCGGTTTGATAGCCTTTGCAGGAAGACCAGCAAGGAGAGCATTGCAGTAGTCCAACCTTGAGATTACCGGGGCCTGGACAAGGAGTTGTGCCACGTGCTCAGTGAGATAGGGTCTGACCTTTCTAATGTTGAATAAGGCATATCGGCATGACCGTGTTGTCTTTGCAATGTGATCATTGAAGGACGGCTGTTCATCAAATATGACTCCGAGGTTCCTGGCTGTTTTGGAATGAGTGATTATTTCAAAATATTATTTTTCTTTTTTAAATCATTATTATTACTCACTGGCTTTAGCAAATATCTAACCAATAAAATGTACTTAAAAGTGCTTGTCAGCTTTTACAACACAGCATTTAATCATTTAAAAGGCATATAGTTTCTTCCACTTTCTGAAAAACTGCGAATTTGGACATCTGGGGTCTTGGAAGCACAGCAATGATACACATTTCTGTAAACTTCCCCCATCACAGAATATATACTTTGTTTATAGTTACACACCATTTCAATGTTTGTACGATTTCCAAACATCGTCCAAAAACAAATCTCAAAATAACAAAACCATCACAATTCTCATTTTGTTCTGGATCGCAATTTGCATATTTTCAACCATATGCTTTACATATCCTCTGTACATATTAGTTCATTGCACTGGCACCTTTGACACTACGTATACCTTATTTAAATGTATCCCCCAATTATGCTTGTTATTATTATTATGCTTATTATGCATTACTATGGAATAAATATGCAAATTGGGATTCTGCCAAAGGGAAGAAGTACCACAATCACAGGAAGTACAAGACATGTTGGGTGTCGACACTTACCGATGCTTTTGCTCAACTCCGCGCATTGACTGATATGAGGGAAGCGAAGAATCTCCCTCCATTTTTTACTCCTTCCTTTACGTTTTCCTCCTCCACCTAAAAGAGAAAGACATAATAAGCCATTTGATTTTAAGAACATCAACGCAAAGCAAATACAGGCCAAACATGCAAAACTGTACCCCATTTTACCGCATTTTGTATCTCTTTTGCCAACTAAAGAGTAGAATTGCAGACGCGTAAAGTAAAAGGACATCAAAATTTCATGTGTAATCTCCGACAGCTCACCTTAAAAAAGCTCACTGGTGTGTGAATCGAGGTAATGCAGTGAAACTGTTTTGAACACAGATGTTTTATGTACTTGATCAATAAACGATTTTTGTAAATTTTTGACCAAAAAAACAAAATGAAAAATAAAAATTTTAACCAATGCAAATAATTTTCTGTAGTTATATTTTCGGAAACACACTTACGACTAGGCGTTGTGCTTTGTGTGATGGGTGCAATCAATAACTTACACTCAACTCGCTATGGGAATAGTGCCTAGCACAGTAACTGTAGATACCGATAACATTAGTCTACATGCATGAACTAAGGAATCAGCAACTTTTGACCATAAAACATTTATTGTGGTTTGGTAGTCATCATTTACAAGCATAACACTAAATTCGTGATGAGGCACGATCATGCTACGTAAGCTATTGAGACCCGGGAACATTACATTATCTCTAGTCTACCTTACGGTTATAAATTGTGAACCAGTAAAGTTAGTGTGCCAATAAACAACCTGAGCACAGCCAAATTACTAATAAGCTCATAAGTACTGGACAGTAAGAAAAAAATTACATAAAAGACTTCCAAATCCAGTAGCAGGAAGGCTGACGTTAGGTCTCCATCCGTTTTGCAACCCGTTTGACTCTTGCAGCTTGCGTTGCCGAGTGTAAGTCTGTCAGATATATTGATTTGTGTCCGATCACTCTCTTTTCCACTTTGTTTTATTTGCTGGCTCTGCCATGGTGATGGTTTGGAGACTTGCGTTGAACCAGATAATTTCGTCTTATTGATAGCTGTTGGCTAACTTCTCCCAGGATTCTAATAAAATGTGACGTATGCCGTAAAGCAGGGGATAGGCGGGGCTTGAACTGGCCCGAACACCAAGGTTAAAAGTGCAATTTCAGCCAATAGGAGGCAGTAAAATTCGTCGAGATAATAATTTTAGAGACATTATTTTAAGGTCCAAAAGTTGCTGGTTGTCGCTTTAAGGCTGCAATACGTACCAATACGTTGCCTCTCTATCGCCATCTCTGTTGAAATATAAAATCGCAGGTGACTTTACATACCGATCTTTACGTGGGTTGAAAAACAACTGACCTTTCCCACGAACCCAGCAACTTTTTGTTTATTTAACCCAAATAAAAGACACAGATTGTAGCTTTAAAAAAAGTTTGCTTTTATGATTTCTCATTAAAAAAAAAAAAATGTCAGAAACAAAGGAAGAAAAATTATATTGACCAACAAAATACTATCCCACTGTTCATGATCCAATCACATCCTGCACCATTACATATTCAGATCCACTCAGAAACACACCACTTTACAGAAGTCTAATGCATTGCTAGGGCCGTTTCATGCTGTTTTCAAATGTCAGGATACTTTATTTGACCACTAATTAACTTTGAACCTCATAAAATCTCCCCTCATGACTTTGAACATGTGCCGTATGATAAAGCATGTCAACATCTGGTCTCTCCGCCCGAGCGTATGTAAGCTCCAGTTCAAACGACATTTCTGACGTCAGCACAGGTCAAAAATATGCATTCCTTTCCAAGAGAAAAGCAGAGCTTTTACTACAATCCGCAGCACATTTTGAAATAACAGTTTGTCTTACGAAACTTGCCCGTCCAGCTCAATAAAACACAACTGCTTCCTTCATCAGTGACAAAAATGATCTTCTATCTATCACTACGACCTCAGAGCGCATTTCAGTTCAGAGACATGGGGAGGTTTGGCGCTTTCTGCTCTGGAATGGGAACATGCCTTTTCTAGAGAAATTCTTATCCGAATGGAACATTTAGCCATAGAGGATTCCAGCACTGTGAATAAATTAAGGTTTCCTAGCACACACACAAACAAACAATAAGGGTAGTTAAGGCCGACCCTTAAGGACAAGCTTCTCTTCGAGTTCTTTCAATGTACATGTACATGACATGCCTCACTAATAGGGAGCCATTTGTCTCTTGAGATGCAATACAGATTTAATGCCAAAAAACAAATCTTTTCCCACCAAATGGAAAGTTCATTGATAAAAAGTTAGTAAACCTATCAAAAAGACAGTTTTAAAGAATAAAAAGAGGTGTTATGTGGATATGGTCATAGCCTATGTCTAGCTTTAAAGAAATAGTTCACCCAAAAATGAAAACTCTGTCATAATTTACTCACCCTATTGTCATTTCCAACCTGTATGGCTTTCTTTCTTCTACAGAACACAAAAGAAGATATTTTGAATAATGTCATTAACTGGCCCCCAGTAGAAGTGAATGGGGCCTGTGCTGTTCTGTTCAACTTTCTTCAAAATATCTTTTTTGTTCTGCAGAAGAAAGAAAGTCATAAAGGTTTGAAATTACATGAGGGTAAGTAAATGATTACCGAATTTTCATTTTTGGGTGAACCATCACTTTAACTGAAGCAAAATTCAGACTATCAATAACAAGTAGCAAATCAAGATCCATAACTGTGAAGTAAATGAAAGCCTATTGGCCGTTTAAAGAGCCCTTTATTAAGCCCCGTCTCACTTCCTGTTTCAATAGAAAACACATTAAAGCTTTAAATAACTATAAAAGGAATGTAACAGTATATTGTTCAGACTTGACAGGGTCCATTTTGAGAGCAGAGAAAGTTAGCGTTAAAAGGAATAGTTCACATATAAATTAAAATTTTGCCATTTAAAACGTGTATATGCCTTTTCTGTGGAGTTATTGTGGAAATGCCTCAATGGCATCGTAAACATTTGACGAAAGTCATTGAGGAGCAATGTTCTTTAGTTACCAACGTTCTTCAAAATATCTTCTTTTCTGTTCTGCAGAAGACAGAAAGTCATACAGGCTTGGAATGACATGAGGGTGAATAAATTACGAAATAATTTTCAATTTGCAATAAATTTGCAAATTTTTAGCTGGAATATTCAATTAGTCCATTCATGTTACCATTTTAAATCTTCAGTTAAGTTCTGTTCATTCGTATTGTTTTGTGGGATATCAAATACAGTGCGTTTCTGCAAGTCATGACTTCCAGATTGTAACTGAGAGCCGAGTTCAGATTAAGGTCTGATATCAGAAAAGATGGAAAAGGTTGCGCTCCTGATGCAACAAACTCTGTGATCTGATCTTTAGCAAAAGACTACTTGCCAAACCTCTGCTGCATACATAACCCTTAAACATGTCTGTGTGTGTTTAGGTTACAGATTCAAAGAAACGACAGAAGCAGGCTGTGCGAATGACAAATGTGAGCACTTTTCGTTTGACTTTTTGTGCAGCTACAGACATAAAATTACAAAAGTTGCAGACACTTGTTTTTTATAAAAAAGTGTTATAATAATATAGAAAGAGAATTAAAGAACAAGAATTCATTGATGTGTTTGAAATATTTGCAAATAATACTGTTGATTTAATAGGCTAACCACAACCTATAAATGCACCTGACTCAAATCCATGCAGTTTAGGATGAACTAGCGAAGGTCTGGTCCTGTTTTTGTCTCGTTTCAACATTTTGAAATTTGCATTATTGGATATTACAATCGGCCGTTAAGTCAGGTTCGTTATTTGAATTTTGACGCTTGTCAAGCACGTTCAAATGGGGAGTGCAAACTCCCAAGGACTCTGGAAAGAGGGAGAAAGCAATCTCTCTGTTTTGATGCAGCTCCATGCGTTACATTGGAGTCAACGGAGGTGACACAACTCGCTCAATGGCTCTGCTGCTGCTACTGCGTAACATCCAATCACAGCAAACAGTCCTCCAGCAGATTTGGTCTATCGCCAATTTTTTAGCAGCGCTCAAAACACGCTCCTAACTTCGTAAAAAAACATTTATTATCAGAAATTCTTTATAATGAAATTTTATATTTTAGAAAAATGGATAGGGAAATAGTCTGGAAACCAACTTTTTTCCATGCTAATCCGGACCTGGAAAACAATCAATAAAAATCCATGCTTTTCCATACTTTTCCAAAACACGTAGGAACCCTGTTAGAAGTGTAAAAATAATAACTTTCAGGGATTCCTTCACAATACCCTCTTGTCGGTTGTTTTGCTCATCCCAACATTCTGTTTCTTAATTCACTAGGTCTGTCTCAGAGCCAAGAGTCAGATCAACAGCCAAGGTCAGAAGGCTTCTTCACTCATCCAAGTTATATAAACAGGATCCAACTTTCTGAGAATATCTGAGAATGATATATGGAGAACTGGAAGGACCTCTCGCTAGCGTGACCGATCACTGAAAGCTGGAAAAGTTATGATAAAGTAGGACTCCAGCAGGATACTTTAAGGGATCCCGTTTCATTATTTCACACAGCTTTACTGTAAAATCACATATGCAGCAGACCCAAGATCTATTTACATGGAAATTTTGCAAGGTTAGTTCAACAAAACAAAATGTGGTTATCACACCCCCTCATGTTTTTTCAAAACTATGACTTTCTGCTGTAGAAAACAGAAAATACTTCTTTAAATGTTTCCTATCAAGAAACTGAGATTGTCAATCACGAACATTTATTAACATTTTCTTTTGTGTTTACCCCAAGAAATTAAGTCATACAGGTTTGGAACAACATGAGAGGAGTAAACAATAATGACATTTTCCTTTCTTATGATATATTAAACTCCAAAAAAATTTGGCATTATTAGCTAAATGTTTAACAAATAAACACTTGGCTCTTTTATACAAGCTAGTTACATAGTCAAGTTCATTGTAGTTTGACAACCAGAAAGTGTCCACATGCTTGATTTCGTAAAATGTTTTTAACCCTGGCATTGGCGCATGCACACAATAAGGTTAAAAATAAACCCACTGTACCTTTAAGACCCTTGGGCTGTGTTCAGAATAACATTTCTTACTATTTCTGTAGTACATAATGTAACCTAATGGCCAGATAACCAAAACACACTGCATGGAATAGAGTAGCAATACGCACAATTTGAGATTTTAATCCCCATGTTACAAATAAACCAGAAGCAATAAGCTTTTAATTAAAACATCTTAAACAGTTAAATCTCTTTTCTCTTTGTAAATATAATAAGAGATTTGTAAAGACCTTGATTGACGCCTCAAAAAATTTAAATAGCGATATGAAGGAAAGTGGATTGCAGAGTTTGGCATTTGCTTGGCAAACCCACTGTGTGTCAGCACATTTAATTGTTATCAGTAACAAAGTGAGTAAGAATTCAATCCAAGAATTCCAGCCACGGCATGAAATAGGTCACACCACTGCCAGACGTGTGCTTGCCATTCCTAAATGAAGATAACGCATGCACATGTTATCTTCATTTAGGAATGGCAAGCACCCTTTGTTTCTGCATTGTGACTGACATGCCTTAAACTCTAGTTTGATCTATGACTTTGTCTGCTATTAACCAACCTCATATATCCTGGCTGTTTCCTCTGAGTGCATGTTTGTTAAAACTGTCTTTTTGTGTAGTGCTTTAAAAGGACGACCATATTAAGCTCTGGGAATCGACACAAATCCTATTGGAACCGTCCATTTTTTTTGTGCTTAATCACAGTCATGATGTTTGGATAAAATCTAAAACATGACAAGCAGCTTTTGGCGCGGCAGCTGCGGACACTTGAGATGTGGGATTTCAAAGCTTTATTTCAGCTCTCTAACCGGGATCAACACTATCAGTGTTAAACACACTTGACTAAAATGGAATCAATGGACCGGACAGTGTAGGGAAAGTAGCTATCAAGTTTCTACTATACAGAATGTCTCCTTCAGTACGGTTTAAAAGAACTGTTCACCTACAAAATTAAAATCCTGTCATCATTTACATGTTAAACCTGTGTGATATTCTTTCTTCTGCAAAACACAAAAGAAGATATTTTGAAAAACGTTGGCAACCAAACACCGCTGGTACCCATGGACTTCTATTGTATGGACACAAAACCAATGCAAGTCAATGGGGACCAACGGTTTTCTGCTACCAACATTTTTCAAAATATCTTCTTTTGTGTTCTGCAGAAGAATACTAATACTATTTACTATTAGTAATAGTAAAAAGTAGGATCCCGTGTGTCCATTCCTTTGGCTGGTAGTGCATATTGACTCTTTCTGGTTTTGGCTTTTATAGGGCGCACTCAACGTACGTCAATACACTAAAACCCACACCATCCACTTTGTGTTCTTAAACACACAGCAACATTTCTCTTCCTCAGATGCTAAAATAAGAGACTGTATTACGTTGATGAATTAGTAAGAGCATTTATTAATTTTTCCACAAGGCTCGTCTAGGCAACACCCTTTTGTTTCATGTTTGTTTTATGGTTGTGACATCATCTGCATGATATAAAAACACGCTTTATGTTGGCCGGTCCCGGATCTGGTTGGCGCTTCACCCCACCATCAGCACACTCCTTTAATGTCAGTAGACTGACACAGACACACCCGCATGATGGCAACATGTCATCCTTTAACAGCAGCAGGGCAAGTGAAAGCCATTTAACGTGGTGATTCAGTCTTCAGAGAGCACATTACAACTGGAAATAAATGCACATTATATAACAATTCAAATAATGGGAAACCGAGTTGTTATAGTAACAACTGGTGTAATATAAAACAATAGAATAAATGGAAGAACCATTACGCTCACTCGTCTGTAAGAGTCGCAGCATTAAGGATCTGTTTATTGACCGCAGTCCACAAACCCAAGTGAAGATTGCTTTATGACAATTTTACACCACCTCAGTACATAACAGCCAGGCCTCTGAAACTGCAGTGTAATTTCTGTAACAGAGTTAATATAGTTTTGTTTTTAGGTTTATTGTAGTTTTCTTCATATTTTCTTCATATTTTGAAACTTTATTGTTAATGTTGTTATGTGCCTTTGTCATTGTATTCTCTATTTGTTTATTTATTATATTGCTATAAGTTTTAGTTTTAAACCCCCCCCAAAAAAAACTGTCACGAATTCTCATTTTGTGTACAACAGAACAAAAAAATACTATATTTTTTCTACTATGGTATTGAACGATGAACTGAAAATGGCTGACATTTTTCCAAATATCTTTGTGTTCAACAGAACAAGGATTTTTGGGTGAACTATACCTTTAAAATTCTTCTGGCTGTGTTTCTATGAGGTCCTACATTTGACGAACTATGCTAGACTGCTGTAGACCAGTTTTTACAAAATGAAGACATTAAAAATAGGGGAATATCTGAGGGCAAATGCTTACCATTCAGATATCAGATATCTCATAATATGAGAATATTCCAATAATTTAGCTTTAAAGAGCAGATTAATTAGGCCATCATCATGACATGGTCTGTTAGGAGAGGTGCTTAAGAATGATAAAGGTGTGGCGAATGACACAAGAGGAAGAGAAAGCGACCAACCACAACCCAGTTTCACTTTCAGAGAACAAAGCAGGGCTTCTGTTCAAACTCATACCGTGTGTGTGTGTGTGTGTGTGTGTGCGTGCGTGCGTGCGTGCGTGAACTGTACGTCTGGGTAAACGAACACGTGTGACTGTGTGAACCGAGAGGAACCTTTGCACGCTTTGATTGACAAGAAATCCACAATGCAGCAGAACAGTTATTTCCTTGTATGGTTACAGAGTTGATCTGTGAGAAGAGGGATTATTTTACCATAAACATCAAGCTGCAGTTTAGCAGGTTTGACGGACAAATACACTGGCAATGAGCATTAAAGTAACTGTTCACCCAAAAATCTGTAAAATCTCTATTAATTCGTATTAATGTAAATCTGTTTTCTGTGGAACGCGTTGAGTAAGAACTTGGCCCACATTTGTCAAGGACCAATAAATACACCAAAAGTGCACTGTATCTCATACTTCCTATGGCGGTTTTGTGTTATGGATTAAAATTTTGTAATTCAACGAAATTGTGCTTGACTGATACAACAAAAAACAGATATGGTGACATGACATCAACGTCGTTTAATGCTTTTGCTGACTACATTTTCGAACTCAATTGTTCATCCAAATTGTCTCTCTTTCTCAGCCACTTACCTAGCAAACCACATCCTGAGGAAAATGACATGACAGCCAGACAGAAAAATACAACCGCACAGCAACTGTATAGTTGCGACTGCGAGTATATTTTTACACAGCTTTCAATTAAACTGGAAAATGTTCTACTCTACAATATTGAGTACATAAGTTTCATGCAAAATGCAGCGACGAAAAGAAAAACGTCTGTTATCATGATTGTGTTACATCAGTTTCTGTTAGCATCTATTTGAATTTGAACCACATCAAATGGTGCTCAATGCAAATATTATTTGTGCAAAATATTTGTATATATTTGCTGCAGAAATTTAGCACAACATCCACATAACAAATTCATTTTGCAATCAAACATCAGAAAAATAAGACCACCAACCAAAATAATTTAGGTACCAGCATTATATAAAATAATATGTTTTTGGATTAATTAAAATTCTAACATAATTCTTTATTTGGGGGACCACAAGGTGATGCACCCTACTTAAAGGAGGGCATACAATGGAAAAGTTTGAGAACCACTCACTATACGACCGAATCAGCCAATCCTAAAACATAAAAGGGGTTATATGATACGGCTAAACGAATATTATCGTTTGTTTTAGATATATAGCAATGTGTATAAAAGATTTAAGGTTTAGAAACGCAGTATTTTACACATACCGTGCATGTTTGTATCTCCTCTTTGCTCCGCCTCTCTGAAACGCGATGTTTTACAAAGCTCATCGCTCTGAAAAGCGAGGTGTACTATGATTGGCCAGTTAACCAGTGCGTAGTGATTGATCGAATAATGCAAGCGTGTGACGGAAATGTAGCGCGTCTTACCATATTTGTAACATCAGGTTCCAAAGCAATTGTACTGACAAGTACGCCAACCTTACTTGCATATACATTTGGGCGGTCTTAGTCAAATCATACCACGAACTGACGCAGATTTGTGGGGGTGTGGTTACACGAGGCGTTTCAGGCAGGTCTGGGTGGGCATTAATTTTAAGACAGAATGCATCTTTTGTTCTGACACTTAAATT
The DNA here is from genome assembly GCA_006030095.1 of Triplophysa siluroides. NCBI lineage: Eukaryota > Metazoa > Chordata > Actinopteri > Cypriniformes > Nemacheilidae > Triplophysa > Triplophysa siluroides. The sequence goes on from VCII01000179.1 coordinate 434,716, forward strand.
TTTGCAATTTTACGTGTCTAATACATACATGGGCAACTTATAACACACCAAAGACACAGAAAAACACGTATTCGCGATATATGACCCCTTTAAAAAATGTATAATAATAAAATTTAATGATTATACAATAAAAATATATATGAATAATTTAACAGTTAATAAAATAATTTATTGATTACTTAACAAAAAAAAACTAAGTAAAAAAATATTAATTGGTTTGGCATCTTTAGATCAGTTTAGTTTTGTTACTTTCTTCCTGGTCAATTAAAACTGAAGCAAGTTGCGTAAATAACCGTAAACTAACATCTCAGAGTTCACTCAGATAGTTGAATTAGAACTGGATAAGAAGACATCCCTTGCACGTTTGCTACAGTTTAATTTACAATCCAATTATGATATTGTGACATGTTATTGATTCGTAACATGTATTACGAAGTGTGTCATGTTATAACAGGTAGCTGATACCCAGCCCTAGTGCACTACGGTGACAAAAAGCTACTGGCTACTTCAATACATTGAGTCCCAACTTCCTGTTTTAAGGTGTCAACAGTGCAAATTAAATTCTTTTTTGAAAACCACTTCATAAGGGCTTTCACAGCACTACATGATAAAAAAATAATTTAGTGTGATAAAAATCAAACTGTTGACTTTTGTAGTCTGTGAAAGAGTATGAAAATGTTCGGTTCTGCTATTTGGTGTACATTCACTTTTTACCAATTATATTACTACAATCAAAGATTTTGAAGTCTTGATTTTCCACGGCATTTAAAGGCTTGCTCAAAAAAAAAAGTTCTGAACAAATGCATCAAACAACACCAAACCAAAGTCCAGCTGAGCAAAGAGGCTCTTCCCCGAGCACAAGAAAAAGTATTGACAAGTACTTTAATAAAGTTATCAAGCAAGCCGTATGTGCAATAAATTATGTCACATAAATCATACAAAAATAACTCTCATGAAGGTGAGTATTTATGCTTCCTCAAATGGCCTTATACAAATGATTAATAAAAAGCAGTTTGGTGGGTAGAGCCCTTTTTTTGTTTGAGGGGTTGGGTTGTGGCCAAGTTTAGAAACGAACCAGGGCCCAAGGTAAAAATGACACAGAAATGTAAAATGTGGGGCATAAAAATGTCACTATAGTCAACTCATCTGTTTTTATATTATTCTATTATCCAACAATAATATAATTGATAATATTCTAGACCTATCTAGTTGGGGCTTTAGTCTGGATTGATACTGCATAAAGTAATGTATTTGTCTTAAAGGGATAGTTCACCCAAAAATGAAAGTTCTGTCATCATTTACTCAACCTCAAATCTGTTTAAATTACTTTGTTTTGATGAACACAGAGAAAGATATTTGGAACAATGTTAGTAATTTTCAGTTCTGGGACATCATTGACGACCATAGAGGGAACATTTAAAGGACCCAGTCTTTGGCTGTTGTAGAGGCTTTGATTATGTTTTTTGGGTGTTTAACAATGGATGTTTATGTTTATAATTAAAAAAAACGGCATACACTAACATACAGTAACAATTGTGTCAACTTCACTTTATCAGTTGAAAACATGCGGATCTATCGAACTGTAACGGAGGTCTGCTAGTGCATGTGCAAACGTTGAAAATATATATATTTCCTACTATGGCGAGGGAAATGAAACCGGACCGAATGGCGTTAGACCGGTTATATTAATTAACACTAATATCAGAAGCATTAGTTTTGCTTTTTTATTTTGGACCCGAGTTGGATAATAAAACAAGCAGATTGACTAGGAGACTGCAAGCAGGACTTCAGAGGACGTTTCATAGAAGTGTTTTAGACAGAGGTATGCGCACACACACACACAATATCAGTGTGTTACACAGAATAGCTTTCACAGCCGATGTTAAAGTCATGGAAGCTGTTATTTGACTGTTGGTTATCTTAGAATGTGTGTAGCGGAATTCTTATTACCAGCTGTATACACAGCCAGGACTGTGATCAAAATGAAAGTAGTTTAGCGCGTAGCTCAGTCAAATGTTTACAATCTCTGATAACCAAACACTAATCCAGCGGCTCTTCCTCTTCTCCAAGGAAGGCCCCGCCCCTTTTTTGGCGTATTCCTTTGGGCGGAGGTTAATAAAAGTACTTGGAATGGTGACATCATGTACCCAGGAAGAAGAGGGCTGTAGTCCGATTCCGCCGTTCTCTGTAGTTTTTTTTTGAAAAGCAAATTCTGTTAAAGACAATATCTCGCTTGGCACGGAACTTTGAGCTTTATCATTTTGCAGGTATTATTTATGCTCTAACAGCAACATTACACACTCACTAAAGGTTGAAAAATGGGATCGCGGGGAACGTGCTCTTTAAAATGGTAGTCTAAGATGCCCCGGAACTATTTGCTTTCCTAATTTTTTTTTAAATATCTCAACAATATATACAATAATTATTTCTACTATTGTAGTGAATGATGTCCCAGAACTGAAAATTGCTAACATTCTTCCAGATATTTTTAATTTATACAGATTTGAAACAACTTGAGGGTGAGTAATTGATGACAGAATTTTCATTTTTGGGGGGAACTGTTCCTTTAAGAGCAAGTAAATTATATGACCCCTTTAAACTCAAAAAAGTAGGACTTAAGTATAAATAGCATAAAATCGCATAAAACCTAAGAACCCATTAGGTCTTGAACCAAAAGCCATGCAATCCATGTTGATCCACATCAGACACAAGACGCCCAACGTGTTAGAGACAACAAAACCGCCGCACAGCTGGTGTTTATTTAACTCAACTTTACCACGGGCCGGACTACAAACGTAAGCCAACACAGTCTGGGTGCAGAAAACAAAAGTGACCGACTACCTGAGTTAAGTAATAACAAACCAGCTCTATACATAGTCGATGTGCTGCTCCATATGCTTATGTGTTTAAGGGCTTCTCCAAGGTGTGGCCCCCTCCAACTACAACAGAAGCCTTTGTGCCACAGGATGTAAAAAAAGTGCCGCCTTTTCCAAAGGTGAAGACCAGGACTATTGGAGGAAGAGGCCTTTTGTTGAAATGTTCCATTGTCAGTTGTCTTTTTATTATTGCTTTAAGTGCACTTGTTTTAAACAGCCCTTTTAATGAACTTGAGAACAGCCAAGAAAAAGCCAATGGGTCATCCTCACTTTAGCTCCTAACTTAACAGGGCGTGACTTTGAAATGCTTGATGCAAAAATGATTATTACAAACATTTTATAACTGCAAGACGTATCAAAATATTGCAAAATATGCATATTACATTGCTTTGCAATTTTAATATTTCTTTTAATCATTTAAAAACTTCAATTAGGGGATATACACCAATAACGTCATTAAACGTGATATTAAAATACCAATACCGTGTAAAATCTACACATATGAAGATTAATTTGACTGATCAATATGTGAAAGATTGAAGAAATCGTAATAATATCGCCATTGTGAATTTCATTGCCCAGGATAACCCACGAAAGTGAAAATCTTTTCGTCAATAACTTCATTATATCTTTCCCAGAAAGAATTTGAAACATATGTTGTTTACTTTCGGTTTTTAAATATAAAAATGACAAGGGGCTAAGCTGTCGTCACGTTTTCGGTTCTTTGCCGAAGGAAATATAATGTTTTTACAAAGGCACTCTGTAGCGCAGTTTGTCCATTTAGGGCACCTCTGAGTCGTTGAGAGAGAGAGTCGAGACAACTGAAGTTCAACATTTTTGTGTGTCACGTGATTCATGGAGCCTTCAGATAGTACCAGGCAATTATGTTTTCTCGATTTTAAATGCTTTATTTCGTTAATCTTTTTTTCATTAAATGACTTGCGTCTCACAGTTAAAAGTGACTATTACTAGTGGGTTACTAGTAACTTCTGGCAACTATTGAGAGGCTCCATGAACCGCCATTGCTGTGAAAAAAATTAAATTGGAGTCAAGTAAGCTAACGCAACTGTCTCTCAATGGCTCTGGGGCTACTGTAGAAACAACATGGCGAATTCCATGTGAGGGGACCCGCGGTGTATGTAGATAGAAATAGCTTATTCTTAGGTAATAAAAACATAATGCTTCATTATGTAAGCTCTTTAAACACACAAATTTTTCTTGCATAGAGAAATTGGAGGTGGCCGCCTCAGACTCTTGCCAAAATGATGTGGGGTGTCTTCACAAGAAATGCTGCGTGCATTTAACAGACTGTCATTTGTAACTGCAGTTGTGACATTACGCCACAGAGGCGCTGTTTCGTTATAAGCACCCCGAGGCGCTAAAAAGAGTTGCAGAACAAGAGCTAGCTGTGTTTCACGGCTGTTTGTTTTGCATCCATGTGCGTTTAATTTATTGAAATTTCTTAAATTAACATGACGTACGTCATTGTAATGTCTTTAGCTGTGCAGTTGGATCCTTGAATCAGCGTAACTCACACACGAATCACTCATTTGAACCGATTCATTTAAACTATTGAACTTTTTAGTCACTAGCGAATATAAGAGAATGAATCATTTAAAGTGAACCACAGAGACTGCAAGATGTGAATGAGCTTTGATCATTTAGTAAGACTGCTTAATTCAGTTGGCTATTGTGGGCTGAAAAGATCGATAAAAATGAAAAAAAAAGCTTTATTTGATAAAAAAAAATGTTGTTTGGTTGAATAAATATAGTTTTATATAACTTAATAATTGTCATTTTCATCAAATTTTATTAGAACTTTTTAATATGTCAAAGTAACTTTGGTTAAGCCACTTAAAGGTACGGTACGCCTACGTGTGTGTGTACAAAATCAGCATGGCACCACCTCCGCTTCATTTTGTGCCAGGAAAAACCCTGTTATGTATATTATATTGCATTTCTGTCAATAGATCCTCCAAAGAAATAACACATAGCACCTTTAAATTGTTTTTAAACATTTTAGCAGTATTGAATCACATTTTACATTATTTCGCAATTTATTACATACGTTCACATAAAAGCTTCAACTTTGTCATTTACTCCAATTTTTCTCTGAAATGTTATTCAACATGTGCGTCATATGCGTGTTCTGAAGTCAATTAGCAAATTCTTGTGTGAATTCAGTTTACTGGAACTGATGGATTTTTTTAATAAGCGGATTTTCAAAAGTTATCAGCGGTTTGTTGTTAATGCAAATGCACTCAGTGCTGGCTTTGTAAAAGAGCCAAATACCACATTAAAACTGACAGTTAGACATCAAGCTTTTTGTGGTAATCTGATATAGAGGAAATGGAGAATTGGAGGAAAGATTAAACTTCTAAAAGCCGTTTCAAGATATGAAATATATTTTTCAATACTGACCTTCACTGCTTCTTATCTGATTACAGTATAGCAGGAAGGTGTTTTGTATTCCAATAAACTGTGAGGTATCGATTGCCATTTTTTTATTGCAAATAGTACTGTACATACTCCAAATAACAAACAGCTTCGTCATAGAAAGGAGGGCTATGACATCACGACTTGGCACAAAGCTGATCTTTGTAACAAATTTTAGCCCAGAATGCAACTTTTTAACATTAACAAATGGTACTCGTAATACAAAAATGGATCTGTGTACTGATTTAGCCAGCACAATCTGAAATTGGTGTCCAAATGTGCCTGATTGTTATTACAAACTACATTACATTAGTGTATTCTTCAACAATAAGGCAGATTTTCAAACAAACACCAGCTTGTAGCAAACAGCTAATATACTTTCAATTAGTGCTCCTCAAGTCATGCATACTTAATGTGACATTTGATAATTACCCAAATTAAAAATAGCTTTGAGCTTGGGGGCAAAATCTGTTGGTGCGCACTCACTCACAACCGGTACAAGTGGGGTTAGATGCAAGCACATCGACCGAGAACAGTGACCTTACAGTAACTCGGTAGTGATTGTGAAACAACATTTGAATTATTACAGCAACCGTAGTTACATCAGCATCTGTACAAACGTCCACAAAGACAGTACATTTTGTTTTTTGCATAGAGGCACATTAAATATCTGCCCATGTCCTCCATCTTAAATCCATTGATGCATTAAAGAGTTAGTTCACTCAAAGATTTTAATTCTTTTAATGTTTACTCAACCTCAGGTCATTCTAAACTCGTATGACTTTCTTTATTCTGCAGAACCCCAAAAAAAATATTTTGAAGAATGTCGGCAAACCAAACAACACTGGACTCCATTGACTTCCATTATATGAACACAAAACCACTGAACGTTTCTTAAAATATCTTCTTCCATCTCTTTAAATCATATATAATAATTAACAATGTAATTAATACTATTCATTACAGAAAAATAAGCAAATTACCACAAGCGTGTTTGACTTTGTCTCCCTGTTACCACGTGATTTAACAAAATATTACCAAAACAAACAAAAATCTGAATTTTAAATCTCGAAACTTAAAAACTCACAAAAATGAACAAAAACAAAATGTTTATGGCCCTATATTGAATCCTCCTCATGGAAACTGCTTCAAACTTCTATAGAGGAGTTTGTGTTAGCAAGCAGGAAGTATTTGTATACATAGAATGTTTTGCATGGTGTGACGTACATACAAGATATGTATATCAGGTGTGTGTGTGAGAATCTGTGTTTGACAGTCTGTTTGGAACCTGTACCGCAGCACAGGAATCAAGGAACACTTGCTAAGACTTGCGCCAGGTGTTGTATCGCTCCCTGCCGCTATAAATAGCTCCAGCGTGGAATGTGAGAACGCATGCCGGTCAGACTGTCATCGTGAATGCTTCCTGCAACAATTACATAACCCGCAAGCATCACAGAGATTAACGCTCAAAAGTGGGGCACAAAATGTTGTCTCTGACGAGTCTAATAAAACACACGAGAAAAGAATAGACGGCCGAAGAGAAAAGAAGTGGAGGGGCCAGTTATCTCTCGATACCTGTCTCAACATGAAAGATCAGGGAGAGGCAGTCTGTATTTGGTTATCTCTTACACTCCATTCAATCTTTTAGTTTCTCACACAGACACAGACACACACAAACACAACAAAACGTGATATAATTACAGATTGTTTGTGGAATTGTATCAGGAAATCTGACTACAAAATGGTTTTGAACATCAAAGCAGCCTGGCGGAAACAAGTTTGCAGTGGTCGTGTCGGACACGGGTCAACGTGGTTTCACTCTTTTCTTTGAGCCGTCTGCTTTTAGGCCAGCTGTTCCTGATTTCCTCCACATTGCTGAGGTTCGTTCGGTCACTTCCCCCCTCATGACGCTATACACCCTTTATACACACATAACCATAATGAATAATGACAGAAAGGATGGTTGATCTGACGACAAAGTCACGTTCTCGTTGGAACAACAAAGGTTTGAATCTAGCTTCCTAAGAGTGCATAAGAAGTTAAATATTACGCTTTTGTTTTTAAAGCATTCATGAACACAGAGCCATTCCAGATTGAGAATATTTGGAGTGCTGATTTCACAACCGGCTCTTTCACAAACACACACAGGCTCACATGAGGAGTGAGTGGGCTGCTGGTGAAGTTCAGACTTCATGATGATGGACCTTCTCCACTCCCTTCAGAGGAGCTTCAAAACTACTGTTTTACATCACAATCAAAAAACCCAAACGACATTGTGAGAGTTTAGAAAGAAAGAGAGAGAGAGAGAGAGAGAGAGAGAGAGAGAGAGAAAGACAAATGTCAAATTCACCGAATACTTTCAGAGAAACATGTAACATTATGAAAAATTCAATAAAATCTTCCTGACGTTCTACAGGACTTAAATGTCAACAAAGGTGCTTACTCTATGTCAATGCCCTCAGTGATGATGACGCAACCTCTACGTCTCGCTTCCTGATGTAATGTCAACTACAAGCACTCATAACCTGTTGCAACATGGCTTCATCACATCTCATTCAATCTTGTGCTGAAAATGCTGCAATCTACTCTCCAAACCTGCAACTTACAGTAAAAACTAAATGGGTCATGGGTGACATCTGATTTGCTGGGAAAGATCCCAAAATTCCCAAATTTCAATGTCTTTTCGCTATTGTATGTTCTGCTAAACAGCTTAATGTAAACGCAAACTAACACTGTATTCAAAACATTAATATTTTCTACCTATAGGTTCTTTTTTAATCAAACTGACAGCAATAACAACATTTATTTCATAAATAATTTTACTATACAATTACTTTCTTTTGTACACAATACAATACTTTTCTATATATTGTAACTTTCAAAGAAAGGCTTTCTGTGGGTAAAAATATACTAACATTTTCACTCCAAGGGGCAGTTTCCTGAACAGGGATCATCTTAAACCAGGACTAGACTTTAGGATATTAAAGTTGTTTTTATATCCATTCATTTATTCATATTTTTACATATAAAAATAGTGAGCTCTTCAAAACTATGGAACAACACAAAGGTAACAAAGGAAATAATGTTGTGTTTAAGAAATCAATAGTCACTCTTTTACTAAAATTGTGCAGAAAAAAATCTTAGCTTTTTTTATCAACAAAACCAGGAAAATATTTTTGAAATAATACTTCCTATCTAAGGGGTTCCTATCTAAGCTGGACTGGCTACTTTTTCTTCATTTAGTCCTGAGCCATACGTTTCAAAAGCCTTTTATTTTAGTTTTGTAAGAAAAGAAACAAGTATGTTGGAACTATTAGATTTTAGTCTACAAAACAAATTTCATACATCCAAGCTGCATTTCCCTTCAGATAAAAAGTTTTGTATAAGAGAGGCATCTCAAGTGTCACTAAACCTTTGAATGGTAGTTTATACTGTTTGATGTCACCGTTTTATTTTGTTATAAATTACAATTTTGGCCTTAAAACAAGATCAAGTGGATTATTTTCAAGATGATGTGCTGGAAAACAAAGATTTTTGAGTTATAACAAACCACATTCTGTTTTAAAATATAGGTGCATGCATTCTCCAAACACCCAGCCATCCTCTCTTTAAGTGATAGTTTACACAAAAATGAATAATAATTTACACACACTCTAGTCATTTCAAACCTTTATGACTTTCTTTCTTTTGCAGAACACAAAAAAATGTATTTTAAAGAAAGTTGGTAAGTGAAAAGCCCTGGCCCACATTCACTTCTATTGTATGAACACAAAACCAATGCAAGTAAATGAGGGCCAGTTAACATGATGATGGAATTTACATTTTTTGGTGAACTATCACTTTAACACATTTACATTTTATTGAAACCTTTTCAGATCTTTACACCACTTCTAACACAGCCATCTGAACTGCAACCACCGCCACGAGTCAGTCAACAAGTTAGTATGGATATTGACTGTGTGGATTAGATCAGACAGAAATGACATCAACCAAAGCAAAAGACGTCCGCTCGGCCATTGTCGACGAGTCAAATTCAATTTTCACGCCTATCAGTCTCAGCCCCACACGAGCGTCTGCACTTCTGTTCCTTATTTGCGTCGCTTGTGCCGCAGCACATCCATCCAACCCTGCTAGACCGGGTGTGGTTAAACAATGCTTTAACAAAAGCAAATATCAAAATTATGTACCCGTGTATATATTTCAGAGCAAATTAGTACCTTGAAACACACCATTTGAGGCATCATTCATGTCTGTGACCAGCTACACACTGAACTGAAACAAGAATGTAGAACTTCAGTCCAGTGATCAAATTTTTTAACATCTGGCCAAGGTGGCGGAACACATTTTCCCCATCCCGCTTCCAGGACATTTCTTTCCCTCTTTCGCTGCCTCACACCTTATCATTGCACTTTTTTCCTTCTCTCCTTCATTTACATAAGCTGGATGACATTTATTTCTTTCACACGGCACAATTCCCAGCAAATCGAAGCGGCCTGCCAGCTTCAGAATTCTTCAATGGGAAGTCGAGCGCCTCGTCCACCGTCGTCATGGGTTACAATGCTCACTCCAGAATGCTTAGGTTGTCAGAGAAGGCCGGGGGTCGGATTACACCCTTGCTTTGGAATTTGCCCCCCCACCTACCTCTCCAAAACGCAGACACTTACTCAGTCTTTGAAAAGAAACCAAAAACAATGCAATTTCCATGAGAGGTTGCCAAAGATGGGGGAACGGGTCCTGGTTAACATCGTTGTTCTGGGTAATTGTTAGATGGCACATAAAATGCTTACGACTTTAACACATTGACTTCCATTATAAGGACACAAAATCACTGACACATTTATCAAAATATCTTCTGTTGTGTTTCACAGGGGGGAGAGAGTTATATACAGGTTTTGAATGACATACGGGTGAATGAATGAGAGAATTTTTCACCTGACCTCTAAATTTGTATACATTAAATTCTACACAATGACCCTGGGTTAAAAGACTGTGAGGCCATTTTATGTCTTATCTGCCTGTACTGTCTGGGCTGATATTTAAGGCTGTGAACACAAATGAGGCCTGAAACATACTCGTATATAAAAAAGCCTGATTGTGTGTGTGCATTCTGAAATGTATCAAAGCAAGATTTGTAACGCACAAAGCAAAGCCTTTTAAGCAATACAAAAATGACTGAAGATGATGTTTTCTATTTAATCGTCAAGCCAAATATCATGGACGACGTAGATGGGTTTTCTGTTTAGTTTAGGGGGTTGCCTAACTCTAGCCGGCTCCTCTAATGATTTCGGAAGCGCGGCTTCAGCCATGTAAACAGATTGTGTGGCATGTAAACTCTGCTTTTCCTGTTATCTGCTGCTAGTCGAACATTTGGACAAGAGTCTGCGTGCCTTGCGCTTCATTTTCTCCTCCAAACGCAGCGTGATAAACAAATGGGGAGGGGGTCGTCACACACATGAACATAGAGCAAACAAAGCGAACAAGTGCATTCCCTCTCACAAACACACACACGAGGAGCTGCACCTGTCAATAAACTCAATACTGCATTTAAATGACGTTTTCTAAACGACAATATGAGCGGCTTTGTTTTCAACAAAGTAAAAAGGCTTGTGTGATGATTTCGTACGACTTTGAAACATCCCCTCAACGTTTTCTGTTCAACAACACAGCAAGACGAGAATCTTGTCAAAACTTGGTCATTCACGGTAAACTCTGGGCTGAGGGCAAAAATGAGCACAGGCTGAATGTGTGGTCCTGTGCCTCCAGGACACAAGAGAGTTTGGGTAATTAGTCCAATGGTGCAAAACGTTTGTGGAAGCAACGGCTACCATGGTTCACTGCCTTCAAATTTTGTAATCTGGGTTGAACAATGAAGAATCACAACGGATGGTATCATGACAAACTCCAAGCAAAAACTGAATGAGTCAAGAATAGGAACATAATGGGTTCACCTACAAAGCATAAGAATATCCTAAATGAAATGTCCTACAAATCATTGTGTTCTGAAACAGAGAGACAGGAAAAAAACATTTTTGTTCAAACCAAAATATAAAAGTCAAAAGATCACATAATCCCTGGCACAAACCATCAGGATCCCATTATAATTTTCCATGATGCACATTTGAGGGAATCGACCAGTTTTGCCCACAGTGCAGAAGAGCATTACAGCGAAATGCCTACATTTATCTCTGTTTACCTTCTTTACTATACACTCAACGATGTTAATGTGGTTTGATGATCATATCCTAGGCCTTTGCAAAAACAAAATCCACCAATGTCGGTTTTCAATGTGGCTCGAGATGTTAACGAGCATATCTACAGCAGATCACCACAGGTTAAACAGTCTAAACTTCAATTGTATTTTCAAAAGGCCGTATATGATAATACCAGTAAAGGAAGCGGCGGTTATTGTGGTTTTCGTGGTAACGTTTCTCTTCCACGTCGCTTTATAGACTGTTGGACGGGTTTGCAACTAATAGCAGTCCTGCCTTATGTAAACGAGCTAGCTGTGTTTATGTTAATCGTTGTGAACTAGTCGGTGTAGCGGTGCACAGCTGCCATTTCCTTACACATAGCTCACGTCACACCTCAAACAAAAATGTCTCGCGTAATAGGCAATGTGCGCTTTTAATGATGTTAAATCGAAGAGCGTGTCGTTTTAACTCTATATTCGTGCACAAGCTTGCAGATTCGCTAGCACAATTCGTCTTTTCTTTTTTAAATCACGACTCGTAGCTCTTAAAGCGGATGTGGGAGCCTGATGTTTTCTGGCGTTCTCTGAAGGGTCAAACATAACACGTACCAACTGTCAAACGATGCAACGTTACACTTTATAACATCATGCCGCTGTAATATAATGTCTTTAAAATGTCGGCAACACACGAAAGAGCCGCTGGAAATATTGGAAACAATGTTACAGGTCGTGATGGATGAATGTTCACACGGCATCTGTTCATCACCAGTTTGAGCCCTGAGATTACATCATCACAAGAGGTGCACGGGCAGCGGTTTCGTGTCTTTATTTGCCTGTGAAATCTGTGCTTGTCCGAGCAAAATGCATATTATTAACACACCATCATCCCAATACGTTCGTTCGTTTGCTTTGCTTACCTTCTCTTGCCTTTAGGAGTACCGTGTTTGCAACGATATTCTCCAGCTCCATTAAAAAGCACTATGATATTACCGTGGAAGCCGAAGAGTAGATAGAGGTCCTTGCTCCTTCCGTTGGTTGTTTTCCGTCCGTATATACAAAATATTTAAATCAAAACCTAGGCATTTTAAACTACCAGAACACGTATAAACAAAGACGGATCGCTGAGACACGAGTGTGGTTTTTGTAGTTTGCGCCGCAAAACGCGTAGGGAAGGCATTGCCTGTTCAAAAAAAGCCTTATCGAAGCACTGGCCAAAAGTCCCATTGAAAAGAACATGCCAAAGCGTTGAGCGAGACGAAGAAGCGGGCGAGATAGCAGGCCGAGGTCTACATCCTTTGAGTGTGCACGCCAGAAAACGGATAAAGTCGATCACAGGCACACAGATGAGTTGTTGAAGTGCCCCTGACTGGCTGTCACTGTCGGCGTGCTCCCTCTCTCGGCGCGTAACCGAAGCAGGGCTGGGTTTCTTACAGTTGTAATCTTTGGCTTGGCCCCAAGCGGCTTTCCCCGTGGCTTCCGTTTAGATTTACAACAAGGACTACGAGAGCGGTGCTCCAATGAAATTAAAATGCGACATAAGGAGCCTACGAGCGATTAAAACGGCATATCAGATTCAACTTTAGCGGCTGTCATGTTTCCTTGTCATTCCTATTCAACAAGCGTTTGGAAGGGGCGTGTCCAAATGCAGTTGTGACGCACGGGCCTAGAAGAACAAGCATGCATGGCTGTCAAAGGATATTTGATAGCAGCACATTCAAGCCACTCATTCACTCGGAACTGGGCACAGTCATTGAACACGGGATAGCCCGTGTGTTGCAGAAATGTTGCAGTGTTTATTCTTAATCAAATAATTCAGTAAAGTAATCCTCACTCAATAATATATTTCTTGAAGTATTTGGGTCACCTTTAGGGGAAACTTCCAGTGTTAAAATATCCTAATATTCATACAATTACAGTTAGGATATTATTATATCACGTTCAAAAGATATTACAAATAATTACATTCTAAGGTTATATTATACAAATCAGTGTCTGTTCTGGTGTCCACCCACTTATTATGTGCTGAATTGTACTTGCTTCTTTGGTTTGTATAATATTACCTTAGGATGAGGTAGAAGAATTATCTTATTCAAACAGCAGGTTATGTTCTTAAATAGCTTACTTCTATATGTTGGGTAGCTGTACATGTAGACTGGTGCTTATGGCACAAAATGCCTTTTGGTGTTGATAAAGAAACAAATATTTGTAAAATATAGATTTACCATCAAACTTAACCTTTTAGACTAACCCCTTGTGCACGAAAGAGGTGAAATACAGTTAATTTTCATACTTGTTCATAATCTTAAATTTAACATAATCTATACCTTACAACACTACTACTGTGTTAATTAGTTTAGCAGCACATGTAGACGTTGAAACGTTAAAAATGATCATGTGGTTACATATATGGAAAGGCAAACAGAGACACCAAAACAACACAAAATACAAAAATCATCATCAGTATAAAATAGGTTTAATAGAACAAAAATAGTTTCAGTGTTGTTTCATGTAAGTTTACATAGTATACCAACTTAAACATAGCATTATACTTATAACATAGTAAACACTGAAATTAACTTCTCGTATTCCATTATCGTTGCTTACAGTTTTTAAACTAAAAGCCAGCATGCCAAGTGCTTCAGTTTGGTGGTTAAGTGCTTTAATATGGCATCGACCATACAAAGAAAGAAAGATGGTGGGCAATTCTCAAAACGTGCCATAACAGCAATGAGAAACAAAACCGTGAAGTCACAATCTTATGAGGGTCACTCCTCAATCAAACAATTATGACAGAGTGAATTTAAAGTCAAGACCCTTGTCTCAAACCAAACATGACAATCTAATAAAACAAAATCCTAAAAAAAAAAAACGACACTTTCAGAAATCATCTAACGTGTCAGCTTTAGGGATTGATAAGCCTCGCTCTTTGACTGCCTGTAGCTTCAGTCTTTCAGACTCCTGCTTGGCTTGTTGTTCGGTCCTCTGTTCCTCCAGAATTTCCTCAATGGAAACTCTCTGGAGAATTTGATCACATTCCTTATCCAAATCCTAAATAAAAGAAACAGCAGGTTTTAGAGTTGAAGGCTTTTATGCTGGAGCTCTATCATATGCCACATGGCATGCCTTACAAATATTACACATTTCATACCACCCCGATGGCCACCTGTACTTTTTATTATTATTATTATAAAAATGTATATTGAAAGTAGTACAAGGGATGCATTTCAATATTATTCATAACAATACATTTGTAAACATAATACACAGAAAAGAAAAAAACGGTAAATCATAAATTTAAATGAAAAATAAGAATAATGAAAATGATAATGCCCTTTTTAATGTGATGATTTAATGTGATTTTAAATGTTTAATGAATGAATTGCCAGAACAATTAAGTGACTATAGGACTGGATGTATGCTTTCTAATATCTTAATTAATCATCTTATATATGCTGACGATTTGGTTATCTTTTCTCCAAGTAGTAATGGTTTTCAACAGCTGCTAAATATATGTTCTGATTATGGGATCAAATATGATGTGCAATATAATACAAAAAAAAGTTATGTCATTATTTGTAGAACGAAAGGGGATATGGATCTTAATTTTCCAGATTTTTATCTGGCAGGGCAAATACTAAATGTACTCACTAAAATAAAACATTTGGGACATATTCTTAATGATGAAATGGGTGATGATGAGGATATGTACAGGCAGAACTGGATGCTATATGCCCAAGCCAATATGTTAGTAAAAAAATTTAATATGTGTTCAGATCAGGTTAAGATATACCTTTTTAGTACATTTTGTACCGCTTTTTATACTGCTCAATTATGGGTCAAGTTTAAAAAAGTGAGCTTATGTAAGCTTCAAACGGCCTACAATGATTGTATGAGAATTATTTTGAAAAAACCAAGGTGGAGCAGTGCAAGTAATCTGTTTTGTATGTCAAGACAGAGTAAGAACTTTTATGGCTTTAATGAGAAATTATGTATAAATGTATTTGTCGGCTGGGTAATTCACAGAATGCTATTATTATGGTGTTGTCAAATCCTAGGCAAAGTGTGATCCGATACCAGTCATCTATGAGAAAATATATATATACAATTGTCTTTTTTAAATGTTGTGTATTGTATGTGTTGTATGTTTCTTTTCTAATGGAGATTGAGTCTGGAAATAAAAGTTGAATTAATGAATGATAAAAATTACTTTCTTTTTTTGTTTTTGAGCAGAGTGCCACTTTTACTTACTACTTCTCCGAGCAAGACAACATTTTCTCCTCTGACGACGAATATCCCACGAGGTATGTCACCAAATTTTTTACCAACGTGTATGCGTTCAACTGTTTGATGCAGAACTAAATTAGCTGTGGAAAAAAAAAATAATAGAAAAGGGTTAACTGTTGAAATCTATTGGTATTTGGCTGCAATTCAGTATAGCACTACTTTGTTTTTACCATTAATTTGTAATATTACTTTGCATAATATCTTTGCTTTTGCCTACTGTAATATTCAGTTAAGTGAAAACCACTAGGAATTAAAACCTGTTATTGAACAATATGCACTGTGAAAACATTATATGTGACATTTAAATTACCAAACTGGTCTATGCTTCGGAGTATCCCAATCAACGTTCTTCCATCGCGAAGGAGAACCAGATGTTTTTCTAAAAAGTTGGAAAAATAAAGCACCGTGAGATACTGTCGAATTGATGTTCAATATCTTATTTTATGTAAAAACACGACCACCTGTATGGAGGCCACAATTTAGACTCAAAAATATTATTTGCACCGACTCTGCATAATTTAAAAAGCCAAACGAACTTGCGGGAGAGTAACCTATAGGGTATCATTTTTATTTTTAGCTGAAAACATGTAACTCCAACGTGACTTTTAATATATATATGCACGAAAAACGCCCGTGTGGCGAACATCATTACACATAGCCAACGGTGTGAATGCTTATTGGTAAAATAACTCAAATTACAACAAACCTAATTCTAATGCAACAAACTTACTATCAATATCCTCGATGAGGCTCGCAGTCCCTGGCATGTAATTCATTTTGCTGACATTTGGGAGTTTTTATTAAACGTAAAGTCTCAAGCCATGAACCATTTCAAATGTGTATCCTTATACCACAGGATGTAACATCACGAAGTACTTCCGGTTCAATTTAACCCTTTAAACTCTTGTTAATACTTGGCGCACGGATCCCAAGGCGACGAAGTATTTATTTATAACGATGTTAACCATAATTACGGCGATAAAAATAGCCCAAATTATTTCGCCGTCTATTACCTTAAATTACAGGAGCTTTCAAAAGAAAAAACCTTCTTCAAAAGTAAAAGACTTTACCGCTGTGACGTAAATGGCGTCATGACGTTGCCGCCTCTTGTTCGTATACTATTGGACAATTGCGCTGTCTGTCAGTAGACTGTAGAGCTGTGTTGAATATCAACGGCTTGCTATAGCTCCGTAGGTACGCGTCAAAATGGGCAAAATATCCAGTTGACGCAGTGAATTTACAGCGTTATGTAAAACGCGACAGAACTGATAGTTTAAGGATTTGAAAAGAAGGTATCTGTAATTGTAAAACGGTGAAGTTAAGAGAGAGACAGAGTTGAAGTCGCGAATGGCTTTCGACTCAGTGGGCAGCGACAGAGCCGGAGGAGAGGCTGCTTGGATCATGCATCAGCACATGCAGTCCGACCCCAAGTCCTCCTGGCCTTCAGGCTACAACTCAGAGAACAATAACTGGAATAACGGCATGGTGAGTATTCTGACAGTTGATCGCTAGGAAAATGGTCTGGAAGCTGTAGGAATTATACATTTGTACGTAGACACGACAGACTGAACGGTCCGGCCCGCGCATCAGACCAAACACATGCTGGCTGTGCTCGTGTTTGGGCGATAGTATTTATTACCGTAAGTAGATGTAAATTATGCTGTATTTAAGCATTTGTTATTTCGTTTACAAACATTATTGTTACAACGTGTCGTTGATGATTCATACTGACTGATTTTGATAGAAGCAAGTCATATGTTATGAAGTACCACTTTAAGTAACCTAATCAGGAATGTCTTGTTCAAGGCAAACAATGTTGATAAAGCAGGACAGTGATGTAAGTAACTTTTATTTCCAGGATGTCTTTTACTTGTTTTGGTTAGCACAACTAGTAAAACTTTTATATTGGGCAAGAGGCACGTCTTAAAAGTGAAACCTGCTTGTTAGTTTTGACAGCAGTAGTTTTACTCCTTTAATGTTCGTCTAACCTGTTCTAGAATAACTCAATACTAAATATTAATATAATAAAGTGACAATAAATAGTATAGAATATAAAAATGTATGTTTAAAAAAAAAAAATTGCAATGATAGTTTTTATATTCATATAATACATTTGTCTATTTTTGGTCATTGGACATTGACATCTAGCGGTTGATATTAGTATTAGTAGTCTAAATTAAAAATATTGGAGAGGCAAGTTTAGCCAAACAACGGTTCTTCTCGGTTCTTCTTTTTTCCTTTTATCAGAAATAATCTACAGGCACTCTGTTATTATTATTATTGCGAATGTGTACCGGAAGTTAAAGGGATAATTCAGGCAAGAAACAAATTTCCCCATGTTTACTCAAGGCATCCTGACTGTATATGACCTTCTTCTTTCAGAATAGCGCAGTTGGAGTCATAACACCACATATTTTTACCATGTATTCCTTTTTCAATTGAATGGGGGGGCAGTTTTTTGAAGCTCTAAAAAGTGCATCCATCGATCAAAGAACTGCTTGACACGGCTCTGTGGTCTTAACAAAGGTCTTCTGAAGCGAATCAATGTGTTTGTTTAAGAGAAATATGCATATTAAAAGCGCTATAACGTTAATGTTTAACTATCGTTATCCCTTGGCTGCCCGTGAACCAGAGGCTTGGTTTTCCGGCAAATGACGGTGACGAAAGCTTCTGCACAGAGACGGCATCCTATTGGAACAAAACAAAAAATGCTGCGTTTGTCATCGGAACTTACTCAAATTTATTTATATAGCGCTTTTTACAATTTTCATTGTTACAAAGCAGCTGTACCTGAGACATGTTGACTATAAGCAAATCAATTAAAGTTATACCTGTAAAAACAAGAAAAAGGTGAAAACACAGCAGACAGACATACCTGCATACAAACACTCCAATATGCACACGTAACACAGACATAGACACACGCGCACACACACACACACACACACACACACACACAGACAAGCACGCACGCACGCACACACAGACACGCACGCACACTGAAAGCACACATTTAAGATAAAGGAGAGAGAAACACAGGTCCAACCAGGGGATTCCAGTTCCCCTGCAAAAGCAGCTGCCTCTGCACAAGCTCGACAATGCTTGCACAACAAGGCTAAATAAAAATAAGTAAACTTACTAATAAGTTAAATTTATAGATTTAAGATTATCATTAATAATCTAATAGCATTTGAAATTTTGTAGTGAAGACGTGTAAAGTCGCCGGGTCCTTCTTTATCCAGCTCTATCATCTCAGCTTTTGTCAGGTCACCGCTTTCCATTCTCCGCTCAACCATCAGGTCTGGACATGAACTGCATCCTGCTCGCTCTGGTAACCTTGGAACAATGAGACAAGACTGGCTGAGAGTAGAGTACTGTTCTGCACTCTTTGATGCAACAATACATCAGTTGTTGTTGGAAGTGGTCCTGGTTCCGGTTGATCTAACTAATGCAGCCTAAACCCTCAGAGGACATAAATTATGGAAGTGTAGTGTATGCAAGATTAAAAAGACTTGTGACACGTCTGCGTCATTTGCTGGAAAAACAAGCTTCTGCTTCACGAGCAGCCGATGGATAACGGAAGCTAGACATCAACGTTAATAGCGCTGTCAATATAAGATTGTTCTGATTCGATTCCGATTTACAAGCTTTCTTTCGAGTCAGTGATTATAGATTTAATACAAATCCTATAGATATAAAAAAAAAAGATCAGTTAACACCAGATTACAATAGCGAATTAAAAAATTAACTGAAGAGCCACAAACCTGTATATTAAACTGTAAACACACTTGGGTATTTTGAAACAGAACAGTCGCATACCTTGATCAAACAGGATCAGGTTATTTTACATTTAAGATACAGTATAACAAAGAAAATTTCTCAAAATTAGCTGTAAAGAGAGGCTGCAATCATATGAACCACTGCCTTTTATGTGAAGGTGATGTTCAATTCAAGGACGCACCTGCATCCGCAATGAATGAATGTTGTACCATCCACCCCTTGTAAAAAGAAAAGTGGCATCTAGTGGATAGTAGTAGCAATAACAACAATTAACAATTGAAATGAATGAAAGCAATAAATGCAAAGAAAAAACTTTTTCAAGCATCCATGGTTTCAAAGCAACAACAACATAAACAAGCGTTACTGCGCATGCTCGCGTTCGTGGACTGTCCTTTAAGCGATACTTCAGGCAAGAAACTAAATTTCCCCATGTTTTATTCACCATCAAGGCATCCTAACTGAATATGACTTTCTTCTAGAAGACGAATCATTTTACTTGCAAGCGGTAGAATGGGAGGGAATGGTGGTCCAAAAAGTGCATCCATCGATCAAAGAATGGCTCGACATGCTCCGTGGTCTTAACAAAGGTCTTCTGAAGTGAATCAATACGTTAGTTTAAGAGAAATATCCATATTGACTAGGGCTGGGCAAAAAAAAAGAAAAATCGATTGATCGTTTTTTTTTTATGCGGTCGATTCGATTTTGATTCTCAAAAGTCATGAATTGATTTTTTTCTTTCTTTCTTTCATATTTCTGCAAGCACTGAACATTCATTTGACATAAATGAAGAATGAAGAAACTCAGTCTAGTTTCTCTTTGACTTTTTGATGAATTTACACAGAGAAAGTTCAAATAAACTTTGTCGTTGAATAACAACTTGTATGTTCAACAAAAAATGTTTTGGAAAATTAATGTTTTGGAAATAAATCTGTAAATTGATACATTTTTCATGTTTTTATTTTTTATTTTGTTTGAAAATATCAGGATACAATTGCTATTTATTATTAATATAATTAAATAGTTGAAAATAATAGAATTAAAACAACAAATAATGTCTTTCATGTTTATGTCAGGAATCACCGTATCCTGGCTACCCCAACTATTGGTACCCCCAGTCGCACCCAGCTGGACCGTACAGCAACACATACCCACCTGGAACGGAGGTGAACGGACAAGCTCCCTACAATCCCCAGGTACTGCCAATAGTTCTGTCTTGCGTAACACCCCATGTCAGTTAACTTAAATACACACCAGACTAATCTCGCTCCACTCTGCTGTGGCCTTTTCAGGCAATGTCAGCCTGTCCCAACGGAGTGTACAATCCGGGACAATACCCCACGAATATGCTACATCCTTCAAATCAGTTCTACTGCAGCGATCAGGTTCCTTCAAGACAACCTCAGTATCATAACCAGTCCTGCTCTGATCAAAACCCAGGGGGCTCAGCTCCTCCCCCTTATCCTCTGGCACACTGTCAAGCGGTAAATACCAAAAGATGTAGAAATAGCAGACGTGAATGTTTGTCTTAGTACATCATGTAAAAAGCAATTACAAAGCATCTGTAATTATCATTAGTCATACAGAGCAAGTCAATGGAAGAATAGCAGTCACCACATAAAAGTAAAACACATGCCTCTGCGGTGATCTTTCTCATAGGCTCCTGGCTACCCTCCAGGATCTTATCAACATTATGGGGAGGGATGCGCCCCTATTCCGCCCTACACCAACCAGCAGCCCATGCTCACAAGACCCCAGCACGAGGCCTGGTCCCATTCTGGAGGATATGGGCCCACACCTCCCCAACAGCAATGGCCGCCCAATACTCAGACACCCCATGGGCACTATGGTAACCACCATGTACGACCACCTCACCCTCCGCCATGGCAAAGACCTGCACCACCTCCATATGAACACAAGGTATTCATATGTTTAAAACAGTGGTTTTTGCAAGAGGGTTGTGGAACACAAAAGAAGATATTTAGAAAAATGCACGGGTGGTTTTGTGTCCAATACGATGGAAGTCTATGGGGGTCAGTGTTGTTTGCTTATCAACATTCTTCAAAATATCTTCTTTTGTGTTCTGCAGAAGAAAGAAAGTCATACAGGTTTGATATTACATGAGGGTGGATAAGTAATGAAATAATTTTCATTTAAGGCTAGTCCCAGACTAAAATGAATGAAAACGTAAAAACACAGCGGGGAGAGCGGCTCGGTGAAGAGAGTGTTGGGATAACCTCATGTCAACCCTTCTAAAGCGGATTCCATACCCGGGCTCCACTATAAAGATTACGGCTCCCCCTAACTAAAGATTTTCCTATTCGACTAGTAGTCCTTCATTTCAGCAATTAGTCAAATAATCGCACATTTATGATATTAACATACACTTGCGTATATATACAAGGAAAAGAGTAGTCTTAAGTTTACCAGCTAAAAAAATATGTTTTTTAACACTTCCATATTACAGAGAAATGCTAAATCATAACAATAATGCGTTTAAAATGTAAATTAAGCGCTTAAACGGACACATAAATGAGCCTCAGCAACACCGGAAAAAGTTATAATTATCATGTGTTGGAAAAACAGCAAGGAGACTGCTTGTACATTTAAATAATTTATTAACAAAAATACAAACTATAACATCAGGAACATGCCAAATGAACTTGCCAACAAAATAACCATAAACATAAAACACCCTTTTGAATAATATGATCTGAAAATTTCGTTCTTTTTTAAAGAGAAAAATAAATAAATAAACATACCGCAAACGGCAACTCTTTAAAATATTAGTACAAAATAAAATATTAAGTAGAAAAAGAGTAAAAAGTACAATAAAGTAAATAATAAAAGGAAAAAAACAGGCCTATGGACAAGTCATAAACAACTTAGTTCAAAGCAAGGCAAACTAAATAAATAAATAGCTAAAACACTTAACTGAAAAATTATATTGAAGAGGGAAATTAACGAAAACAAACGAACGAATAAATGCAGCAAACGCCAAACCTTAGAATAAAAAAGAACAGGCTACAAACAAATGAGTTTTTGTACAAAACAACGCAAACAAATAAAAAGCTTACAAGTTCTTTGCTTAAATGGTTTAAAACAAATATATTTTAAACAAATCGTGGAGCAAATAATTTAAAAGAAACGGATGCAAATCAAATGGAAACATTCCAGAAAAATATCAGCGCAAACTGCCATATAAAGCCGAGGGATGAGTCTTGACCAGAAACAACGAATAGAAAAATCAGTCTTGAAGTTTCCAAACAGAATAAAAACAACCTCTATATTATATAAAATTGAATAAATAAAAACAGAAACACTACAAAAAAAAATGTATGTTACGCGTCAGAAACACCAGCTTGTCCACATTGTTTGGAAGAAGTGAGCTTCTTGACTTGTTCACAATGAAGCGGGGCTTCGAAATGTTGTGCTCTGATGATGTGGATGTGTAGGGGATATAGTGGAGGCGCTTGGCTGCCTTAGCGAGTCTGGATATCGTTGTTATTTTTTTTGGCACCATGTCAACGGTCCCTAATCAACCTTTGTTTTGTCCGCCAAGTACATCTTTATTTCATTCTTCTCTTCTGCATGATCCTCCTCATAAATGGCCATCAGCATGGATATCTCGGCCTGATTTTTCTTTTTTGGTCCGGGCTCATCCTCCGCTGTAGACAGTAGTTCTAATGCTGTCATGATCCCTATATTGCGCAGCTTCTGTAGATAAACTCTCTGCCAGATCCGACACTGTGGAGTTTGCATGTTCTCGTTTGTCCGTGTCAAGGAATGACAAGCTCTTAAAACGTGGGTCTAAGACTGCAGCTTGTGTATAAATGCTGGTCGCGAGATTTCCCGTCGATTCCCATCTCTTGTCAATTTCTTCTGCGAGTCATATCTTCAGTGCTTTTGTGGTCAGGCTGTCATCATCACAGCACCAAATGGCGTCTCTTCATATTTAATAACATAGGCACTGTTCACGTTGATCTCGCGTTGTTTCTTTTGATGTCATACACTGACCAATTTCCATACACATTTCCTCTTCTCTTTTCCAACTCCCAGATTTATACTGTCTTTGTACATTGTCTCATCAATAAAAGCTGCTTTTCTGCAATGATTCCAAGTTTCCAAATCTCCCCCAGTACAATGGAATCCTAATCTCATGATTTACGGTCGCTCATAAAGTCTTCCTAATTTAATTTCCTGACTATGAAGCACAAACACGGCAGATGTAGATTACTAGCTGTGACGCGGTGTATTGTATGATATGATATTGATGAAACAAAAGTTTGGATTTGAGACGTGCTCTGAGAGTGTTGATATAAAGACCATTTCGCAAGATGTAAACCGCACAGAAACACATCCTGTTTTAGTTTTTTTTTTCGTCTCATGTTTGTTCAATATCTCTCTCTTAGGAACCACCCTATCCCAGCCAGCCTCACATGCATCCTCGAAACCAACCACGTTCAAACACCCCAAACGTCCCCCCGACCAAATCTGCCCAATTTAGCGCTCCGCCCCAAATCTACAACAAGACTCCGTCTGCAAGCGGAGCACCCAAGGGGGGTGCCGATCCCAAACCGGCCCAGAGCGAACAACCTCCAGCACCTTCCCGTCCAGGGTCATCCGCCCCACCCCCACCCAGTGATAATCCCAGCCTGGCTCGAGTCCAGCAGGTTCTGGCCAGAGTCCAGCTTCTTCTAGAGGACGTGGATGAGTTTGTGGGGAAAAAGACGGACAAGGGCTACCGGTATCTGGAGGAGCTTTTGACGAAAGAGCTGCTGGAACTCGACTCTGTAGAGACACAAGGGCAGGATGCCGTTCGACAGGCACGTAAAGAGGCCGTTCAGAGGATCCAGGCGATCTTGGACCATCTTGAGAAAAAGGCTTTCTGAAGGCTGGATTGATTGTGGTTCTGGTCACATTGATTTATTGTTTTTGATTTCACGGTTTAGGATCTTCAGGGTTTGCCAGTCAGTCGCTTTAATTGTCCAATAGTGTGTGCTGTTTTCGGGTTGTCCACTCTTATCATAGCAGTGCCATACTCTAACCAGCCTTCTGCCATCCAGCAAAGGAGCAATGGTTGTCTGGCATCTGCTCAGTTATATGTAAATCTCTGCCCTTGCACGTCATTGTCTTTTTTCTTTAAGTCCGTCCAAAAAAGATAAAACGGCAAATTTGAGCAGCAGGGGATCTGAGCTTCCATCACTTCCTTTGCACTTTGATTTTGACAGTATTGTTTACTACTGCTAGTACAACATTACATCCTCGATTTAAATCAAAAAAATATCTGGGTTGATGAAAAAGTAGGGTCAGTCATTTGGTAACTATTTCACTCATTTATTTTGATTTGTAATACACATGTTTTTCTTTATGGATTTGTATTTAACTCTCACATGCTAGTTTTTGATCTTGATCATTGGTCTGTTCTGTCTAAACTGAGTTTAACAAACAAACAGGTTGGACAGATCTTAGACGAGCACACGCACTGCCATCAGATCCACAATTCATCTCACCTGCTAACATTTGTCCTTGTCTGTATATGGATTTTCAAGACCCTCTGAAATCATCATTGGGGTTGTGTGGTTTATTAGTCTGTTTGTCATGTACTGTATATTCTAGAGTAGTCAATCTTCCAGGGTCATGGACCAAAAATGTATTTTTCAATGGCAACAGCAAATCGTGGTTTTGGCTCTTATGTAACCGAAGAGAATATTTAATAAAAAGAACAAGCTCTTTTATGTATTACGTCCGCACTTCCTGTTTCAAGAGGTACAAATTATATTCGTTTAACCATTTCATTTGTATTGCATTGCATTAGCAGCACAACAGGTTGTGGGTAAAGGGACACGAATGTAGACCGCACCTTCAATGCACTATACGTCACTTTGGATAAAAGTGTCTGCTGAATGCACAAATGTCATTTCATTGGTTCTTTGCGGTTCAATTGAAACCAAACTTCACATCAACCATTATTCATACAGTGATCTGTCACTTTCTTTGTACACATGCATCTCACCTTACAGTATAAATCTGTGTTAACATAATTCAGCATTTCTTAAGATTTGGGGGATTTTGTTTGTTTTCTTTGACCTTGTTAGTGGGACTTTTGATCTGAACCTGATCCCAGTGGATGCAGGCTGAGTATGGGCCTCACTTCATTGTTTACAGTTTAATAGGCATTTATAACAAAAGACGATAAATAATAATGTACAGTTCATATCTGAAGGACTGGAGTGAGGATGTGGATTATGGACAGACCATCAACACTTCCAAGGAATTTAAATGAAGAACCAAGTTCCCTTTAACTTCAACACATTTAATACTTTGCACCAAAGTCACAGACATCCCTGACTGATCAACAGGTCTTGCTCCTACAACAAGGATTTTATTTCTGTTTTATAACAAGGAAAAAATGTGCCATAATATCAGCAGGTGCTTTTTCATATCACAACACAAGTATATCAAGTATATATAAAAACCTGTAAATTCACTGAGCTCTGCATGAAGTGTTAAATTACATGTTTATCTTTATTATTGTAACTCTTCCTGTAAATTACATCTTGATATGTATACCCACATTTGTTTGTTGGATTAACCTTTACAGGAAAGTTTATTTGTATTAGGAAAATATTGAAAACTGCTTAAAACAGGAAGCAAAAGCTTGCCTGAAGTCCCCGATGTAATGCATGATTTTGAACACAAGATGGGGCTGTTTCTCCATAATGTAGGACTAAATAAGTAGGGTTTCTAATTAAAAACAATATGAATCGTATTGTGGTTTCGGTATACAACATACATTTCCAAAATGCATCATATATTTATATATATATGCTTTTTTATTATTTAACAATTTTTTTCAATAACTATAATGACGAGGTTGACAAATGATTGTCAAAATACTTCTGATAACAACCCAGCAGTTGGGAAAGTGTAAACTGAATAACCACAGTCTGGTCTTGATGTCCATGCTGTATTTAATTAAGGCTAAGAAATCGGTAGACCTTTCGTTTCTATGGAAATCTTAGTTACGTCATTATTGTGGTTGACAATGTCCTGTACTACAAAATACATGCAATACTGTATGCTTACGGTATGACGGTCTTATGTGATTTAGATCTATACATCATAACACATCCAAACTATACTCATTTCAATAAACATTTCAACAACTACTTTTAACACAAAATATTGAAAGATATGCTGCTGGAGACTTCCCAGCAAACACAGAACGTTCCCCTAACGTTAGTTTTTGGTTCCCTTTTGGTTATTTTTTTGGGAACCAAAAGTGGGGCTAACGTTCTAAGAACGTTATTTTGAGGTTTTTATTTTTGCAACCAGAAAATAACGTTCCTAGAACGTTGCAGGCTGTTTTTTTTTAATAACCAGAAAATAACGTTCCCTGATGGTTCTTTTTTGGTTATTATTTTGCAACCAGAAAATAACCGGAAAATAACGTTCCCTGGTGGGTTTTTTTGGTTATTATTTTGCAACCAGAAAATAACGTTCCCTGATGGTTCTTTTTTAGTTCTTTTTTTAATGGTAAAAACAGTCAAAACTGGTAAACGTCAGTGACATGTGCAATACAGAAATTATAAGATCACATTAACAGATGTTCTACTGACCAAATTAAATTAATACATATGCCCTTTAATGGGTGAAAATAATAAACTAGTTAAGCTAAATGAAAATACAATCATATATCCATGTGTATTTCTTCGGTGTGTTTGTCTGTTAATGTGTGTGCGCTCGAGCACGTGCATTCTCCGCTCTGCCGCGCAGTGGCGCACTCCCGTCATTTAAAAATTAACGGTCATTTCGTTATACCTCACCGACTAACACATTAGTTTAGCGGTTTATTTTTTTTATTTACGTATAGATTTGAGAGAAAACGTATTGTTAAACTTCAGGTTCCTTTCGAACACTAAGTTTCTTTCTGTGTTTTGGATTACCCTTAAAATCAAATCAGAAATAGGTTGGATGTTGTGAGAGAATCCTTCTGCAGATCTGGGAGCACAAGAACTAGACACAAAGGCATCCAGCTTTTTAACTCATTTATTTCAGGGAAGACAAATACTTGTATAGTGCACAACAAGACACCTGTTATACCAAATAAGGTATAGAAACTATATGGAAGAAACATCTTTATATAGTGTGCCATAAGACACTGCTTATACCAAATAAGGTATAGAAAACATAGCATGTCAGACAAAGAATGTTTAAATAAATCCTCTTCCTCCACATTTAGCCAGCTGTCTGCTCAGCTAGCAGCTATCCACTCTGTGAGCCTTAAAACCACACATAGGCTACACTTATTCGTTTATTTATGTGGGCTTATTTATCTATAGGGAAAATAATATCTAACACGTATATTTTCGATTTATTTGACACATCTAAATCAACAGACCATGATGTAAGGACTGAAACTCGGGGCTTTTGATTGTTATATCTAAAGACGGAGCCGCGCTTTACTTCTGTGGTGAGACAAGAATATTGTTAGCCTGAAGATAATTAAATGTTTATTCTTCTGTCAATAAACATCTGCTTTAAATATTGTGTTGAAGTCATTGGTTATTTTATTTCAATATCTAAAATGTCTGATGTTGAGGTAGGCCTACACACATGGTGGTTTTATTAGAAATGATATAACGTTACTGTGCTGTTTAAATCGAAAATAATGCACTTCAGTAATGAAAAAATTATTATTAGGCTAAATGAATTATCTAATTGATTTCATCCTCCATATTGTGTGTGATGATGTATTTTCCATCCATCCATCCATTTTCTACCGCTTTATCCGGGGCCGGGTCGCGGGGGCAGCAGTCTAAGCAGGGATGCCCAGACTTCCCTCTCTCTAGACACTTTCTCCAGCTCTTCCGGGGGGACACCGAGGCGTTCCCAGGCCAGCCGGGAGACATAGTCCCTCCAGCGTGTCCTAGGACTTCCCCGGGGTCTCCTCCCGGTGGGACATGCCCGGAACACCTTCCCGGGAAGGCGTCCAGGGGGCATCCGGAAAAGAT
Organism: Triplophysa siluroides; assembly: GCA_006030095.1. NCBI lineage: Eukaryota > Metazoa > Chordata > Actinopteri > Cypriniformes > Nemacheilidae > Triplophysa > Triplophysa siluroides. The sequence continues at coordinate 463,296 of VCII01000179.1, forward strand.
GCCCGAGCCACCTCAGCTGGCCCCTCTCGATGTGGAGGAGCAGCGGCTCTACTCTGAGCTCCTCCCGAGTGACCGAGCTTCTCACCCTATCTCTAAGGGATCCCCCAGCCACTGCGGAGAAAGCTCATTTCGGCCGCCTGTATCCGGGATCTTGTCCTTTCGGTCATGACCCACAGCTCATGACCATAGGTGAGAGTAGGTACGTAGATTGACCGGTAAAACGAGAGCTTCGCCTTGCGGCTCAGCTCCTTTTTTACCACGACAGACCGGTACAGCGACCGCATTACTGCAGAAGCTGCACCGATCCGTCTGTCAATCTCCCGTTCCATCCTTCCCTCACTCGTGAACAAGACCCCCAGATACTTGAACTCCTCCACTTGAGGCAGGAACTCTCCACCAACCTGAAGTGGGCAAGCCACCCTTTTCCGACTGAGAACCATGGCCTCGGATTTGGAGGTGCTGATTCTCATCCCAGCTGCTTCACACTCGGCTGCAAACCGTCCCAGTGCATGCTGAAGGTCCTGGTCTGATGGGGCCAGCACGACAACATCATCCGCAAAGAGCAGAGATGAAATCGTGTGGACACCCTCCGGCCCCTGGCTGCGCCTAGAAATTCTGTCCATAAAAATTATGAACAGAACCGGCGACAAAGGGCAGCCCTGCTGGAGTCCAACCTGCACCGGGACAAGTCTGACTTACTGCCGGCAATGCGAACCAAGCTCCTGCTCCCGTCGTACAGGGACCGGATAGCCCTTAGCAAAGGGTCCCGAATCCCATACTCCCAGAGCACCCTCCACATGGTGCCGCGAGGGACACAGTCGAATGCCTTCTCCAAATCCACAAAACACATGTGGATTGGTTGGGCAAACTCCCATGAACCCTCCAGCACCCTGGAGAGGGTATAGAGCTGGTCCAGTGTTCCACGACCGGGACGAAAACCACACTGTTCCTTCTGAATCCGAGGTTCTACCATCGGCCGGATTCTGCTCTCCAGTACCCTGGCATAGACTTTCCCGGGGAGGCTGAGAAGTGTGATCCCCCAATAGTTGGAGCACACCCTCCGGTCCCCCTTCTTAAAAAGAGGGACCACCACCCCGGTCTGCCAGTCCAAAGGCACTGTCCCCGACCGCCACGCGATGCTGCAGAGGCTTGTCAGCCAAGACAGCCCCACAATATCCAGAGACTTGAGGTACTCAGGGCGGATCTCATCCACCCCCGGTGCCCTGCCACTGAGGAGTTTCTTGACTACCTCGGTGACTTCCGCCCGGGTGATGGACGAGTCCGCCTCCGAGCCCTCAGCCTCTGCTTCCTCAATGGAAGACGTGACGGCGGGATTGAGGAGATCCTCAAAGTATTCCTTCCACCGCCTGACGATATCCCCCGTCGAGGTCAACAGCTGCCCACCTCCACTGTAAACAGGATTGGTAGGGCACTGCTTCCCCCTCCTGAGGCGCCGGACGGTTTGCCAGAATCTCTTCGAGGCCAACCGATAGTCCTTCTCCATGGTCTCACCGAACTCCTCCCAGGCCCGAGTTTTTGCCTCCACAACCACCCGGGCTGCAGTCCGCTTGGCCTGTCGGTACCCGTCAACTACCTCGGGAGTCCCACAAGCCAGCCATGCCCGATAGGACTCCTTCTTCAGCTTGACGGCATCCCTTACTTCCGGTGTCCACCACCGGGTTCGGGGATTGCCGCCTCGACAGGCACCAGAGACCTTACGGCCACAGCTCCGGGTGGCCGCGTTGACAATGGAGGTGGAGAACATGGTCCACTCGGACTCAATATCTCCAGACTCCCTCGGGATCTGGTCGAAGCTCTGCCGGAGGTGGAAGTTGAAGATCTCTCTGACAGGGGATTCGGACAAACGTTCCCAACAGACCCTCACAGTACGTTTGGGTCTGCCAAGTCTGTCCAGCTTCCTCTCCCGCCATCGGATCCAACTCACCACCAGGTGGTGATCAGTTGACAGCTCCGCCCCTCTCTTCACCCGAGTGTCCAAGACATACGGCCGGAGGTCAGATGAAACAACCACAAAGTCGATCATCGACCTCCGGCCTAGGGTGTCCTGGTGCCATGTGCACTGATGGACACCCTTATGCTTGAACATGGTGTTCGTTATGGACAAGCTGTAACTAGCACAGAAGTCCAATAACAGAACACCACTCGGGTTCAGATCAGGGGGGCCGTTCCTCCCAATCATGCCCCTCCAGGTGTCACTGTCGCTGCCCACGTGGGCGTTGAAGTCCCCCAGTAGAACGACGGAGTCCCCCGTCGGAGCACTTTCCAGCACCCCCTCCCAGAGTCTCCAAGAAGGCCGGGTACTTTGGATTTGGATTCAATTTATTGTCATTACACATATAACAAGTACAGTGTAACGAAATGGATTTAAGAAGAAAAATACAGCAAAAACATGAGGTAAGTGGGGAGAAAAAAAAACACAGATACAATAATACACCATAGACAAGACTTGCAACAGGGTATGATAATCCAGCTCCGATAAGCAGCCATCCGGTCCAGTGCCATTACGGCGCCGCTCAACAGACCTGCCTTCCAGGCTGGCGGTTCAAAGCATGCGGAGGAGTGGGAGTGATAAGTCTGTATGTGTGTGTGTGTGATAGTTCTAAGTCTTTGGTTGGGGAGGAACGCAAGAGCGTCTCGCTGCAGTGCTCCCACAGGGTTAAATTTTCCAGCTGCCTTGTCCAAGGCCGTTTCTGGATCCGGGGAGTCGAAAGATAAGATTGTGATTTGTTTAGTCGGGAGACCGTATTCCAATATGTCACGCTAACCCTCATAGTCCGAGTGGTTCAATGGTGATTCTGACCTCCGATATTATACATTTTCCTTCCCAGAGCTGTTAGGGTTTCCCTGATGGCGACCATATTTCGGTTAATAGTCTCAGTCTCAATGCTGACCGCTCTTCCAACAGCTTCGATCAAAACGGGCAGCCTTATGACAGCTGTTCCCGTTTTATGAATTTTTTGATAACCCAGGGCAAAGCCTAATCCAATCAGCACAAGACCTGATATCATGGTTCCAAATAGGTAAATATCCTCGATATCCTCGACTGAAAGAGCCGCCAGACACACGATCCGCCATCTCTCCCAGCCGTCCATCGTGTAGCCAGCTGCGTACGTTCCGTCAGGACACGCGGGTTCCCTTGAACCCAATTTTCTCATCGAGAAAATGGTGTCAATTGCGTTGAGAGACCAGTTGATCACTTCCATAATTTCCAAGTTTGGAGAGCAGTGCAGAGAGAGTCTCTCAGTAGAAGAGACGAGACAAGACAGGAGACAAAGCAGGGAAAATATGGGCAAGGACGGGGAGTGAGAAAATGCGACCGCCTCCGCTGAGAGCCAAACGAGAAAGGCTTTACACTGCCCTTTGGCCCATAGGCGCACACGACAGTGAGAGACCTATCCCCAACCCGAAGGCGCAGGTAAGCGACCCTCTCGTTCACCGGGGTGAACTCCAACACATGGCGGCTGAGCTGGCGGGCTATGAGCAAACCCACACCAGCCCGCCGCCTCTCACCATGGGCAACTCCAGAGTGGTGAAGAGTCCATCCTCTCTCGAGGAGTGTGGTTCCAGAGCCCAAGCTGTGCGTAGAGGTGATCCCAACTATCTATGATGTATTTTACTTATTTTCTTTAGATTAAGGTTAGACAAGCGATGGATAAACACAGCATGGATGTATTCATTACTGACGTGTATTGAGGCAAAACGGACCCGAGAAAAATATTTTAGGCTAACGTTCTGGGAACGTTCCCCTAACGTTAGTGTTTGGTTCCCAGAACGTTATGGGAACCAGAAACTAACGTTCTATTAACGTAAAGAAAACTTTCCTGAAGAACCAAAAACGAACCTTAGAAAATAACGTTCTGGGAACCAAAAACTAACATTATGGGAACGTTCTGGGAACCACAAATTGTTAGCTGGGTTACATCCTGCTCAAGTCGCTCTGGCAAAGTTGATGTATCGGCTTGATCATCTTCATTTTCCATATCAGATTCGGGCTTGAATTGATATAAGGAAGTGCCGATTACATTTTATCACCTGTCCGTGCAATTGGTAAGAGGCAGGGCTGGGCATTATTTATGATACATGTATTTAAAATACGTATTTTAAATACAAAATAGTATTTTGTAATTTGTATTTGATTGGGTTGATGAAAATGGCTTCATATTTTGTATCAAAATACCTGAGTGTTTGTATTTGAAACTGAGTTTCAAAATACTGCAAACTACTTTGTAAGAAGTCTACGTGATGACATCATAAAAATGCGGCCGCTGATTGGTGCCTACTCGGTAGTTTGCCCGGACTTGTTGTTGAGAGCAGAACGGAAAATTGGAAGACGGTGGTCAGTGTAAGAAACGAGCAGGCTGTAAGATTTCCATCTATCTATTGCATAAATTGCTTTAATTTTTAAGAGATCATGTAAAGTTTTGGTCTTTTCACGTTAGTAGCCTAGTCTAAATACTATGATACCGAGCAGCAGACCCATGTTAGCTAGCTACTTTCAGCCTATGTTAGTTCGTCAGTTGTGCATGGAAAAAATAATAATAACGCATTTCAGTGTTGTACAACATTACATTCTAATGCCACTCTATTAGTGTAAGGGTGTAAACTTGCGTGGAGCAGCAGCATTAACTGCCAGGTGCTCTCAGACACAGATACATACGAGCCCCCACATTCACACATAAGTTTAACTGTTTCTGTTAGACCTTTGTTAAATGTTTTGGAATACCTGCTGTGTTGTGTGGTTGGAATTGGATTAATACTCCTTGAGAAGTTCTGTTGATACTTCTTGATTATATTTCTGGCTAAATTAAAAAAAAGTATATATAATTTATAGCCCCCAATGATTGATACATAAATATTTGCTGAATAAATATGCTTATTGAATATTGTACCTTGATTCAAGTAGCTGTTTAATAGGAGCATGATTTTGCATACCATTGCATGAACGACTGCCTGTCACATAATATGTTATTATTATTATTTATGATTAACAATCAAATGGTTATTAATGAGAACCTAGTTGCTATGAATTCAGGTGCCATCAGTTTTCTTCTTATGAATGACTTGTTTGTCATTAAGTCAGTGTTGCTGATGCACAGAAGGCCTTACACTTACAAGTAAAACATTAAAGTGTTGGAAACTTTTTATCTAACCTTCATCTGGGAGATCACAGGCAGGCATATGTGAATATTTGATTGTTAACTAGTTGCATATGTCAGATTTATTGCATGACTTGGGCAGAGAAAAGCTGTTGCTATCAAACAGTGTTTACCTAATCCACAGAATCAGTGTAATGGTGAAGGGATAGATCAAATAGGCCAATTTATGACGTATTTGTGAAGAAATTTCATGCTCCCTTGTAAAAGTATTTTGTAGTATTTTTAAAATACAAAAATACAGTAGTTTATTTTGATACATGGTGTGGCCGCTGTATTTTGATACACTTAAAAGTATGGTATTTGGTATTTATTTTAAAATACATTTTGATGTATCTTTGCCCAGCCCTGGTAAGAGGCGTTACATTTCCCTCACACTCTTAGTATTCGACCAATCACTATGCACTGGTTAACTGGCCAATCATAGCACACCTCGATTGTCAGAGCGATGAGCTTTGTAAAAAATCAGCACGTTTCAGAGAGGCGGGGAAAAGAAGAGGTACAAACATGCACGGTATGTGGAAAATACAGCATTTTTAAACCTTAAATCTAGGGATGGGTATCGTTAAGATTTTAACGGTACTACTACTCTTATCGATACTGCTTATCGGTCCGGTACTTTAACGGTTTTCCTATCTGTGCTTTTGTATATATTTTTTTATAAAAAATAAGACCAAAAATAAAGAATTTATGAATAGAATAACACTGTTTTATTTTCTGCAATGTAAAATCAAACCAGCAATATTAAAATAAGTGGATTGGTTCCTCATAGCTACCTGCAACGATTTTTTTAAATATTTAAATGTGTATTTTAATGGACAGATTTTTATGTTTGTCCTATGAATGTAAGTAAAGCGACAAATTATTAAGCTCTCAGTGTTATCAAATAGGCCTATTGTTTGGGCTGATTTATTTATTATTACATAAACGAGTAGAAAATGTGATGTGAAAAATGTGAAATGTGACCCTCGCGAATAGATATAGTTACGCACATGTCTCATCTGTTTTGGAAAACACGCGCATGGAGACTTGCGAGCATGACTCTGCTCGAGAGAGACAAGCAGTGCGTGTTTGTGATGTTAAAACAGCTCATCCGTTTAGTTTTGGGGACGCGCTGTTTTGGTAACGCGAAACGGAGACGGACAAGAGTTCCAAAAGCATTCAAACACAGGCTGCGCGCGCTCGTGAAATTTAAACAGCTCATCTGTTTAGTTTGAGCGATGCCATGTTTGGATAGACGCGCTGCGGGGAGCAGTCTGCGCGTGTCGCGTGTTTCTCCAGTACCTAAAGCAGAACCGATAAGGGCGGAGTCTCATTTGACCCCTTTAACTGCGAGACATTCCGTTTCAGATGTGGCATAGTTCTTCTCATGGGCCAGGAGCTGATGGCTAATAAACATGTGTGTGGGGTGTTCCATACCACCTTGGATAGTATGGCTCCAATGCTCACTTCTGAGGCATCGGTTTGAAGGACAAAGGGTTGGCTGAAGTTTGGGGCTTGCAGGATGGGTTTGCAAGTGATTGCTTTAAATCAGTGAAGCTTTGTTCAGCCTCTCTGGTCACGTCTTTGGCTTGGGGGGACAGAGGCACTTGCCAGTACCCTTTGGTGAGGTCAAGTGTTGTGATGAATCTTGCAGGGCCCAACTGCTCAATCAGCTCATCTATTCTTGGCATTGGGTAGGTGTCAAATTGGGAAATCTCATTTAACTTCCTGTAGTCATTGCAGAATCATGTACTTTCATCTGGTTTAGGTACTAGGAAGACACTTTGGGACTACTCTATAACCCATAAATCAAAAATGTTCTTCACCTCCTCCTGGATGGCTTTGCTTTTTGCTTCTGGAATCTGATAGGGCCAAAGTCTAGTGATCTTCCCGGGTTCTGTTACTAGCTCATGGGTTATGAGTGAGGTCTGCCCAGGGAGATCTGAAAAGACGCCACGATTCCGCCACCGGAGCTCTCGTAACTCTTGCTTTTGCCTTTGGGAGAGCTGGTTACCCATCTTCACCTTTTTGTGGGGGGTTGTGGGGAACGGGACACTGGCTGTGAAGACATCGCTGGGAAGGGGTGATGGGTTCTTGACCCGGTTTTAAGAAGTTTATATGGTAGATTTGCTAGGCATTCCTGCGGCCAGGTTGGCACACTCTGTAGTTGACAGGACCTACTCGTTAAACAATTTCAAAGGGTCCCAGCCACCGGGTCAGGAATTTGCATTCATCGGATGGGACTAAAACTAATACATGGTCACCTTGGTGAAATTCTCAAACCTTTACCCCTCTGTTGTATAACCTGACCTGCTTTTGTTGGGCTTGCTGCGTCACGTACGATCAGCCAGACTCTTGCCATTCGTTCGTGCATCTGCTCGACATGCTCAATGATGGTGCAAAGTTGTGACTGCTGCTGTCCCAGCTTTCCTTGGCAAGATCTTGAATCCCTCAGGATCGCCGCCAAAAAAGAAGTTCAAAGGGTGAGAAAGTAGTGGAACTCTGTGGAGACCTCTCGAACAGAAAACAAAACATATGGTATCAACTGATCCCAATTTTTAATCAATAACTTTCTGCAACATTAGTTTTGTAAAATATTTCTACCAGCCCATCCATCTGAGGGTGTAAAATGGAAGTTCTTAGTTGTTTCACCTTCAGTTGTCGACAGGTGTCTCTCATCACAGCAGACATGAAACACAAGCCTTGGTCGGTAAGGATCTCGTCGGCTATCCCCACCCAGCTGAAAAGTTGGACCAGTTCTTTGACCAGCTATCCCTGGCCTGAAGCCTGTATCTTGTTGTCTCCTCTGATGGTGCTCTCCATGGTGCTGAAGGTGGTTGTGCTCTTCTGTGAGTACCCAAGTTGACCCCCCACAGCACACACAGCGTGCAGCTCTGCCGACGTGGGGCACAATGATCATTTTCATCACACCTGCCAATCCGAGAATCTTTAACTTATTTAAGACTCAACATTAACATTTTGTTGCATTTAAAATAAACTATGATGTCAGAAGTCCATGATGTTTGTTAATTAGAGATACACTGCACAGTTCAACTACTTTAAAACTTCAAATAACAAGTAACAATTTACTTTTTGTTTTTAATACTTTTTTCAAATAAATAAGTCTTACTAGTGGGAAAGGATAGCCACATTACAACCATCTCGAAATCCTGGATCCACTCCCATGATTACCCTCCCTGCACAGGACACATCAGAAGACGCTGCCATAGATTACATGCAATCATGGATATGGATGCTTTCTCTGCACTAGCCGTTAACTTAGTCCTGGGACAGGAAGCAAAAGAAGAGTTAAGCACAAGTAACTGTTAGAGAGAATGTGAAATGTTGGTGCGGTGTAAATAACAGAATGAATGAGAAAGAACACAAGGATGAGTAAGGTTTACTGACAGGTGAACGAACCTGTATCCTTTGCCGACAGACGGCAGAAAAAATGTCTTGTACGAATCCTTAGCAGCACTTTTTTAAATGTTCATCAGTTCTGGCCGTGCAAATCTCCGTGGCTGCAATCTGCAAACCACACCACAATTTTTACAAACAAAACCCCCCCAAAAAGTTACAAATGACAATACTTTCCTATGAAAAAAGCAACATTTTAGCACAATGTTTTGCAAAAAAAGGAAGAAAGACATGTTATACATTACACTTATTATTCTATAGAATATCTTAGAAAAAATTAAAATTAGCTAAATATAAATAAACAGAATTAATTTAATTCATACATACAGAAAACAGTTAAATGATCTCCTGTAATATTTTTTTATATCTTGTTCAAAGTGTATGTAGCATGTTCCTGTTTATTCTATTTACTAAAACATCCAAATACACAGCTTTTAAAAAGCACTAAAATAAATACACCTACAGATCCTACAAAAATATTGTTTTAATACTGGGAAGTTATTGAACAGCATACATGCTGAACTTGGAAATGGCTTTTGCGTTACTCTGCTGCTGTTTAAGGGCTATTTTAGACATTGATGATTGAAATGGTGACCGATGCCCTGTCACATGTGATAGAAAACCAAACATGTGGAGCGGCGTCAGGTCAGAAAACTCTCAGACCACATTGAAATAATAAAAAATCTTATTTTTGTGCAATATTGGACACAATCCATGTTGACCATGTTACCTACGGTATTATTATCATTATTACAGTAAGTAATAAAATAAAAAACAAAAATTAAACAAACTCATAATGAAGCTGCCAGTTATTGTGTGTAGTGATTTGAAAAGAGGCAATACCCTTTTTGTTGGGCTGGATCCACGAGTGCAGGTTCAGTGTCTGCGGTGACTGAGGCAAAGTCATTGCAGCAGGTTCCAAACCAAGCTCCTTAGCTCGCTGGGCCTTGGACACCGTACTGCCATCGCTATAGGGGGCATTCTAAAGACAACATGCTGTTTATGCGCAGTTAAAAACACACCAAATCATCAGGTTTACAGTTTACTGAATCTGTGGACTTATGGCGCATTAATTGGTTGCAGTTAAACTAAATATTAAAAAGTCAAAAAACATGAAAGGTGTAAACAAATGTGAAAGGGGGCCAATGTAAAATTGAGAATGACACATTTTAAAATATCAGGAAATCGGCCGAGCTTCTGTGGGTACAGATTTTATATAAGCCTGGTAATAAGTAAACAGTTTTCTTTCCTTACCACATGGTCCAATTCATCAGCTGTTTTGCAGTTCTTTAAGGTATTTTTCAGCTGTGAAGTTACAATGCCCTCCTTTTACAGCGTTCGAGCAATGGACCTGCTTTTTTTGCCATGACCTAAGACACACATACAATATCATATATGACCAACAGATATACTTTGAACAGTCCTATTTTAAATTCCTCATACTATCTCCAGAAGGTCCCGGAGGGTTGGGGCTGGGTGGGGAAGAAGTCTTAGTCCGGGGGGGTGCTCAAGAGGGGGAAGAGCAGGAAGTCCGGGGCAGAGTCCTTAAACCCTTAAGACAGTTAACCTGGGATTTCCTGTAGTAAAACCATCATGTCATGTTGCCATCAAATTGTGGCGAACCACAAGTTACTGTGAAGGAGACATACAACAAGGTACTTCCCTTAAGGAAGGTAGGAGTTTATTTGTTGTTGTGTTCCGGTTGGTATGTGCGTAGCAGTTTTTGACATCACTCGCTGTTGAAAGTGAGAAATATTAAAGTGGAGCGTAAAGCCGACTTGACGCATCTTCTTCTCTTGTCTCCTCTTTATTGCACTCCACAATTGGTGACCCGACACGAGTTGGATACGGCTGAATGATGTCTCACCACGACGGTAGTGAAAATGCTGCTGCTAGCGGAGCGGCTAATGTCGGAGCTACCTGCGCTGCCACCGTCAAATTACCGGACTTTTGGCAGCGCAACCCGCGGCCGTGGTTTCAACACATCGAGGCCCAGTTACAGCTGAGAGGAATAACGGAGGACGTTACAAAGTATTTCCACGTGGTAGCGGCTTTGGATGCCTCGACAACAGCCAGGGCTATGGCGCTGTTAGAGGCGCCTCCGGTTGACAACAAATACAACGCACTCAAAACTTTCCTGTTGAAACTCTTTGAACTGTCGGAGCTGGAGAAAGCAGACTGCCTGCTGTCTCTGAACGGCCTTGGCGACAGCAAGCCGTCAAAGTTAATGGAGAGGATGCTAGCTGTGCTGGGAGCAGCGGATCCCTCACTTCTTTTCGCCCACATTTTTCTGCGGCAGCTTCCTGTACCCGTGCGCACCGCGCTGGCCAGTTCCAACATCCCTTCCTCCAGAGACTACCGAGCACTGGCTGTGGAGGCAGACAGGATTTTTCTTGCCAACCGGCAGCAGTTTGTCCATTTGCTGTTGCCCCCCCAGCACACGTCTTCCCCTCTCGGCCCTCCAGAGCATGACCTGGACACCGCAGCTGCCGTGACAGCCCACGACAGCGTGATGATGGGTGGTGTTATTGCCATTCCAGGTTTGGGGCCAAGGCCAAGCAGTGTCGCCAGCCTTGCAGTTTTAAAGCCCAGGGAAACGCCAGGGCCGGCGCTCATTAACAGCTATGGGCGCTGGCCATGACTGCAAGCTGTTATTCATCACTGACACCTTGTCCGGCCGGCGGCTGCTGGTCGATTCCGGGGCTCAACGCAGCATCCTGCCGGCGACGACTGTGGACACTATGGCTGGAGGGCATGGCACACCCATTCGTACCTATGGCACGAGGTATGTGGTAGTGTGTTTCGGCGGACGGCGTTTCGGCTGGGATTTCGTTATGGCCGACGTCTCTCCTGGGGGCGGATTTCCTATGCGCTTACAGACTGTTGGTGGATGTTACAAACTGCCGCCTGAAAGACGGCCTTTCTTTTGCTTCATACCCCTGCACGCTTGGAGGGGTGGGGGCGCTTTGTCTGTCGAATACGCTTGCCACCGGGGACCTGTATCAACGCCTGTGTAGTGTATTCAATGAGGAACAGTATTATTTAAACACTATTCTTCACCAAATTTGTAAGGGAAACAAATATCAGGCAAATTGGGATGAATTCAATTGATTATGATCAATTATAATTATCTGGATCAAAATTCATGATGTGGGGAAATCACTTAGCAATACGAGCAGGCAGCAAGAATCGGCATGTTTAGGGACTCCGGATTATGAGCATGAACTACAAACAACGTCACGTGTGAAATAACACAGGACTTTATTACCTAGACTAAACACCTACTAATCTAACATACACACACATACAGTTAAGCGTTGGAAGAAGGTTGAAGTTGTAGCAGAGAGAAGAACAGAGCATGGATTTATGGCAGTATATTCAGAAGATCAATAGCCTGAACAAAACATCAGTTTCTTCTTGTAAAGCACCTTTGTTAAAAGGATTAATTCTATGCATCCATTAATAAGACTAAGTTTGATACTTGTACGTCTTGCCCATGAAAAGAAAGAAAGTGTTGTGATGCAGTTTGTTGAGGCTCAAGTTGAACTTGGCTGATGTGGTCAGAGGGAACCAGTTTTATGCAGTGGATCTGTATCTGGAAAGACGAGGCCGCAGCCTGGCACAAACTTATGGGTACAGGTGAAGTCTTCCTCTAGTCCATCCTTTAGAGATGCAGGGTGACGAACACCCGTGAACCGAAAAACCTGAAGAACCCGAAGCGAACCAACTAGGAATAAACTAAAAACCCCCGAAAAACCTGAAAAACCGAAGACTCTTCTCGTGGTCTCTTTTAAACTGTAAGGATGTCACATCCTACAGACGTGACTGATCCAATCAGGAGATGGCAACTTTGGAGGGAAAGTTAATTGTCTTTGTCTTTCAGATGGTGTTTTGCATGTGAAAGCTGATTGGATGTTCACTAAGAAAACTTCTAAGAGTTTGATAAAACTAATATGAAAAGAGTTACCAAAACACAACAAACATCAACATTAAGGACGTCACAAATGTAGCTCATAGACACCAAACATGATCTACATATCATCTTGGTTAAATGAGTTACTACATATCTAATAATTCCAGTAGTTATACACTCATTCATGGATACTTTGGATTAATGTATAAAACAGACATAACAAAAAGAACATCAATACATGGAAAGGTTATAAATGAATGTACGTACATTTCTTTATTGATGTATTTAGGATTGTATGTCTGTCCCCAAAGTGAGTAAAGAGAGTTCAGCTCCCTACATTCCATTCAGTCGCAAAATACTCTTATCTTGATGGTTTGGTGTGGGTTGCTATGGTCACCAGAGATCTGGTCCTGCCTAGGTGTTAGTTGCAGATTGGGGGTAGACCCCCTGCCGACTAGCTTGCTTGTTGGGTGGGGGATGTTATTGTTATACTTAAGAAATATAACCAGTTATTGCGTGTCTGATCGGTCTCAGTCACTACACCTGCTTGCTGAGTTCCCTGACATCACCACGCCCACGTTTTCATCGGCGGTGGTTAAGCATGGCGTGGAGCACTACATCACCACGGTTGGCCCCCCAGTCTATGCACGAGTCCGGCGCCTAGACTCTGCCAAGCTCGCGATCGCCAGGGAGGAGTTCGCTACTACACCAGGTATGCCCGCAGGATGTCCCTAAAACAGCAGTCATCACACCCTTTGGTCTTTTCGAATTCCTGCGGATGCCTTTCGGCCTCAAGGGTGCAGCACAGACGTTTCACTGCCTCATGGACTCTGTGCTGAGGGACATGCCATTCCTATTTGTTTACTTGGACGACATTCTCGTGGCCAGCGTGTCCGCAGACGACCACCTGACGCATCTCCGGCAGCTATTCAGCCGGCTCGATGAGCATGGTCTCATTCTCAACCCGGCTAAGTGTGAGTTCGTCCATCGCTTTCCTCGGCCACCACATCACCCCACAGGGGGCCGTCCCCCTCCCTGCGAAGGTGGACACCGTCGCCAGTTTACCACGCCCACGTACAGTGGAGTCCCTGCAGGAGTTCCTGGGTATGGTGAACTTCTACAACCGTTTCCTCCCCCATTCGGCCCAACTCATGCAACCCTTATACGACGCCTTGAGGGGTGGGAGGCCAACGGACGTGTTGGATTGGTCTTCAGTGAAGACTAATGCCTTTGTATGAGGACATGAACACATGAACTTCATCTCCTTTCAGAACTACATCTCGTTTCACCAAGATGATACCACTGTAGCAGCTTGCATTACAGCTTGCCTGGAACACATCTCAGCTTGGATGAAAGAGCATCACCTCCAGCTGAACCCTGTCAAGACAGAACTACTTGTGTTTCCGGCACACCCCACGGTGCAACACGATCTCACCCTCCAACTTGGCAATACCACAATCACTCCTTCCAAAACAGCCAGGAACCTCGGAGTCATATTTGATGAACAGCTGTCCTTCAATGATCACATTGCAAAGACAACGCGGTCATGCCGATATGCCTTATTTAACGTAAGAAAGGTTAGACCCTATCTCACTGAGCGTGCGGCACAACTCCTTGTCCAGGCCCTGGTAATCTCAAGGTTGGACTACTGCAATGCTCTCCTTGCTGGTCTTCCTGCAAAGGCTATCAAACCACTTCAGCTGGTTCAGAACGCAGCAGCACACCTCATCTTCCAACAGCCCAAAAGTGCTCATGTGACACCCCTTTTCATCTCTCTCCACTGGCTACCGGTTGAACCCCGAATCAGATTCAAGTCACTAATGCTTGCCTATAGGACTTTCACTGGATCTGCAGCAAACTTTCACACCCTCCTACACCCCATCAAGATCCCTGCGTTCAGCAAACCAGCGGCGTCTTGTATTGCCTTCCCGTAAGGGGAGTAAATCGCTTTCCCGCTCATTCTCATTCACAACTTCTTCCTGGTGAAACATTCTTCCTAACTCTATCCGGTCAACCACTTCTCCCACAACATTCAAAAAATGTATTAAAACCCATCTCTTCTGTGAATACTTGATAGACAAATGAGAAAAAAACAACACCGGCTTGAATCGTCACATATTATAATCGATTTTCAACCGGCTCACGGTTAATCGTTACATCGAAACAAGTAACACTGTTATTATAGTAGTTTCTTAAATAGTAAAAACACTGGTGTATATTGATTGCAGTGTGTTATGTGAGGTGATGCAGATTTTAGTTGTCAAGAGTTTTTTAATGGTAGGTTCGTGTACATGTAAGCACTAAGCACAGTCAGCTATTAAGCATGCAAATTGAACTGAAGATAGTGCTGTAATAAAAAAATTGACAAAATGTCAAATGTTTCAGTATATGTATCACAATCATTAATATCCGTTTGTTTTAAAATAATTAATTAACTCCTGAACACAAAGTTCAAATAAGATGAACATGATGTTATCATTTGTAAAAGTAACATCGTATGTTATTAATTACATTTAGACATTTACATTTAGGCATTTGGCAGACGCTTTTATCCAAAGCGACTTACATTACTTTATCCTATACATTTTACATAGGTATTTGCAATCCCCTGGGATCAAACCCACAACCTTGCGTTGTTAACGCAATGCTCTTACCACTGAGCTACAGGAAAGCTTATTAATTGAACATATTTATATTTAATTTCTGTAATATTAAACCGCTCCAGTCAAGATGACATGCCATACCCAGATGACCCTGTTAAAAGTATTGAGGTGTTGTTATCAGGGAATAACACTGGAATATTGTGACTAGCCAATCAAAATCAAGTATTCTAGAGTGCCATGTAATAATCCCTATTGATACATTTTACAATCCAAATGCCTTTTGTAAATGGGCAAAATCTTGACCCAGCGCTCGCTTGTCAGTTGGCACCCTCTTTCTTTCTCCTTGCCGTGCTTTTCTGTGAGGAATTGCCCAATAAAATGAATAGGATAAGACTTATAAAAAAACTTTTCGAAACACGTTGGATTGCTGGGGGAGTGTATGAACCACATAATACTACGTCATACGTCCAAGTCCTTTTTAACAAGTTGACCATGTTAAGCATGAGAAGACAGCACGTTGAACAGTGTAAAGAAGAACAGAATGCATGACACCTCCACTTTACATAAAGTCCACATGAAACAGAGATCATGTTGACATATAATTTAAGGCCTGACTTGGACCATCCGTATAGTCCCACCATTGAGCAGAGACATCATGCAGAGGAAAGAATATAATTTTGAGGGAAAACGTAATTTTTTAATTTTGAAAAGTTTACGGGGACCAAGAATTAAAATAGTGATTTTCACTGATTGTTCACTTTTAATCAGTGAAAATAAGAAAGTTATTTTTTTATTTTATGGCGACTTGGTGCGTAAAATTTTTGTTACAGTAGCATACACATCAGAACAGCAGATAGAAGAGACACCTCATCACATGATGCTCATTCTGAAATCTAAATACAGATAAATACACCGGTGTCATTACAAAAGTATCCATCCACATTTACCTCAAAGATTTCTATACATCATCATTCATTCTGCCCAAAATAAACATACACTGCACAAATAACATCCAAAGTTCCAACATCAAGTCTTGCACGTTTGCAGTGTTTTTCTGTACAACTCTTTTCAAACTGAGGACGTGTATGGACACTTTCTGGTGTGAATTTACCCATGCAAGCCAAAATTTCATTTCTGTGCGAATGTCTTTCCACACTTACGATGTGTGTGTGAGTTCTTTTGTGAATATCGAGATTTATTTTACGTAAAAAACTCCTTTCGCACTGTGGAAACGTTTACGAGTGTTCTCCAGTGTGTGATCTCACGTGCACATCGAGATTTTTTTTTCGTGTGAAACTCTTTTCACAATGTGGACACATGTATGGGCGCTCTCCAGTGTGAGTTCTTATGTGTTTTACAAATGTGCTTTTATGTCCGAAACTCCTTTCACATTGTGGACATGTGTACGGACGCTCTCCAGTGTGAGTTCTCATGTGGAAGCAGAGATTTATTTTTTGCGCAAAACTCCTTTCACACTGAGGACATTTGTATGGACGCTCTCCAGTGTGAGTTCTTATGTGTTTCACGAGAGTGCTTTTATGTACAAAACTCCTTTTACACTGGGGACATGTGTATGGCTGTTCTCCAGTGTGAATTCTCATGTGCATCTCAAGACTTCTTTTCTCGGCGAAACTCGTTCCACATTGGAGACATGTGAATGGACGCTCTCCAGTGTGAATTCTCACGTGTCTTTCAAGATTATGTTTCCTTGGGAAAATCCTTTCACACTGAGGACAGGTGTAACATTTCGCTTTTCTTTGCCTTCTTTTTGGAGTCTTTTTAATCTCTGCGCTACTAGATGTGTCTTCCATTTTGTAATAATGAGGTTTTTGGTACTGATGCTTCTTCTTTGCTTAGTTCATCACCTTTATCTTTCATGAAAATATCTGTAATGAAATAAACTACATTATGACCAGATTTATAATAAAAAAACTAAGGATACACATAACACAAGCTAGTAGCTAAGCACAACAAGTTTCATGAATGGGTGGCTGCATGTCAGAAATACTCCAATACACGGACAACACAATGCAAAAAATATATAATGCTAACAAATATTCCAAACCTGTATAAATGTATTTGGTCTGTTGAACAAAAATCTATATATTTTGAAGAATGTGGGAAACCAGTAATTTATTATTACAATGAAACTGGAGGAAATAACTTTATTATTTATTGTTAACTTTATGAGATTATGACCCTCTGATGGAATTGGCATCAATATCAAGAGCATATAGAAGGAACAGGCTTAAAAACGTAAACATTACTATTAACTGAGCTAAAAGTACACTTTAAAGAATAAAAACAAAAAAGTTGACAAAAGTGCTTGTATTGTTGAACATTTGCGGGGGAAAGAAAACAATTTGGATGAAGTAGCAGAAGAGGCACAGTGGTTGTTATGCTTTCGTCTTCCGTCAGCTCCCGTTCTGATTGGGTATCATTTCGTGTCACGTGGTTCATTAGGGCACCGCCACACAACAGTATTTCTGATCGTAAATATTCTATATAATAGGCTATATTGGATATTTACGAATTGAGATCGGTGCGCCCCCCGAAATTGCGAAAACATCACATGTAACGCACCTCACACCACAAAAAAAACACGTGTACAACCATCAAAACAATCGGGACCTATGATGTGTGTGACTTTTGTTATGTTAGCAATTCTACCTGACTATTCACAGACTGTGAGCTGTTGACTCGTCCTGCCTTCAGGCTTGGCGCGGTAGTCGGCGTTACAAGTGTTCGTACATTATTCCTGCAGTTTAAAAGCGATGCTCATATACTCCGTACAGAACGAGATGCAGACGTAACACACTGCTAGAATGGGTGAGCTTCTTTCACTCAATTCACTGGGCGGCTCGCATTCATAAATTGAGAATTACCGCCATCTACTGTATGATCAGAGTTACTACTGCGCCCAAACTTTCAAGATAAGAGCTTTGATGGCGCTGTGACTCCCTTACTTATAATAAAACTGCCCTTTCCCTGCAATTCCTTCCACTACTTAAATAATGAGATAATTATGCTAACATATTTATTTTGTTTAACCAATTATACAATATTTTGAATTTCTCTATAATATGTCCCAGCCTTAATCTAGATATGATACCTCTACCCATATGAATTCCTTTCTCTTCCTACAATATGGTTGAATTAAATGTACACATCTGCCCTTCTGCTCATTATCCCATTTTGTATTTATTGCATTTTTATTATTGATTTGAGTATCTTTTGACATAGCTTGTTTTGATAACTTGCTTCCTCATTCTCTGGCTATGCACGATTTTTGTGATATATTATAAATATAACACATGATTATATTTTGATGATAAAATAATTGGTTTTACATCGGTGATAAATACATTCTCTGGGAATGTTTATTTTAGGTTTTAACTGGAAATGTCAAATAATAGCATACTTGCTTTTAAAAAAAAATTTGCAAATCTGCCTGGATGAAATCACAACCACACGCTCATTCATGATCTGTCAGTTTATTTCACCTCATGTGTTGCCATGCTGTTGTGCATATCACACTGCATTTGTGTATTTTTTTTATAATTTGAACAAGAAGATACTATTTTTTTCTGTGCAAATGTCTTTCCACACTTACGATGTGTGTGTGAGTTCTTCTGTGAATCTCGAGATTTCTTTTACGTACAAAACTCTCTTCGCACTGTAGACACTTGTATGGGTGTTCTCCAGTATGTAATCTCACGTGCACATCGAGATGTATTTTCTGTGTGAAACTCTTTTCACAATGTGGACACATGTATGGGCGCTCTCCAGTGTGAGTTCTTATGTGTTTTACAAATGTGCTTTTATGTCCGAAACTCCTTTCGCATTGTGGACATGTGTACGGACGCTCTCCAGTGTGAGTTCTCATGTGGAAGCAGAGATTTATTTTTTGCGCGAAACTTCTTTCACACTGAGGACATTTGTATGGACGCTCTCCAGTGTGAGTTCTTATGTGTTTCACGAGAGTGCTTTTATGTACAAAACTCCTTTTACACTGGGGACATGTGTATGGCTGTTCTCCAGTGTGAATTCTAATGTGCATCTCAAGACTTCTTTTCTCTGCGAAACTCGTTCCACATTGGAGACATGTGAAT
This sequence comes from Triplophysa siluroides, assembly GCA_006030095.1. Lineage (NCBI taxonomy): Eukaryota > Metazoa > Chordata > Actinopteri > Cypriniformes > Nemacheilidae > Triplophysa > Triplophysa siluroides. The sequence continues at coordinate 482,497 of VCII01000179.1, forward strand.
GGACGCTCCCCAGTGTGAATTCTCACGTGTCTTTCTAGATTATGTTTCTTTGGGAAAATCCTTTCACACTGAGGACAGGTGTAACATTTCGCTTTTCTTTGCCTTCTTTTTTGAGTCTTTTTAATCTCTGCGCTACTAGATGCGTCTTCCATCTGGTACTGATGCCTCTTCTTTGCTTAGTTCATCACCTTCATCTTTCATGAAAATATCTGAAATGAAAAATATATTACACTATAACCAATTTACTTTTTTTTTTTTAAACTAAGGATACACATAACACAAGCTAGTAGCTAAGCACAACAAGTTTCATGAATGGGTGGCTGCATCTCAGAAATACTCCAATACACGGACAACACAATGCAAAAAATATATAATGCTAACAAATATTCCAAACCTGTATAAATGTATTTGGTCTGTTGAACAAAAAAATATATATATTTTGAAGAATGTGGGAAACCAGTAATTTATTATTACAATGAAACTGGAGGAAATTACTTTATTAGTTATTGTTAACTTTATTAGATTATGACCCTCTGATGGAATTGGCATCAATATCAAGAGCATATAGAAGGAACAGGCTTGAAAACGTAAACATTACTATTAACTGAGCTAAAAGTACACTTTAAAGAATAAAAACAAAAAAGTTGACAAAAGTGCTTGTATTGTTGAACATTTGCGGGGGAAAGAAAACAATTTGGATGAAGTAGCAGAAGAGGCACAGTGGTTGTTATGCTTTCGTCTTCCGTCAGCTCCCGTTCTGATTGGGTATCATTTCGTGTCACGTGGTTCATTAGGGCACCGCCACACAACAGTATTTCTGATCGTAAATATTCTATATAATATATTGGATATTTACGAATTGAGATCGGTGCGCCCCCCGAAATTGCGAAAACATCACATGTAACGCACCTCACACCACAAAAAAAAACACGTGTACAACCATCAAAACAATCGGGACCTATGATGTGTGTGACTTTTGTTATGTTAGCAATCCTACCTGACTATTCACAGACTGTGAGCTGTTGACTCGTCCTGCCTTCAGGCTTGGCGCGGTAGTCGGCGTTACAAGTGTTCGTACATTATTCCTGCAGTTTAAAAGCGATGCTCATATACTCCGTACAGAACGAGATACAGACGACACACACACTGCAAGAATGGGTGAGCTTCTTTCACTCAATTCACTGGGCGGCTCGCATTCATAAATTGAGAATTACCGCCATCTACTGTATGATCAGAGTTACTACTGCGCCCAAACTTTCAAGATTAGAGCTTTGATGTCGCTGTGACTCCCTTACTTATAATAAAACTGCCCTTTCCCTGCAATTCCTTCCACTACTTAAATAATGAGATACTTATGCTAACATATTTATTTTGTTTAACCAATTATACAATATTTTGAATTTCTCTATAATATGTCCCAGCCTTAATCTAGATATGATACCTCTACCCATATGAATTCCTTTCTCTTCCTACAATATGGTTGAATTTAAATGTACACATCTGCCCTTCTGCTCATTATCCCATTTTGTATTTATAGCATTTTTATTATTGACTTGAGTTTCTTTTGACATAGCTTGTTTTGAAAACTTGCTTCCTCATTCTCTGACTATGCACAGGAACCCACAAAAACTTAATTTATTAATCTGCTGCATTATTGCAATGTCTGACTGTTGAGCATCCAAACAAGGCTGTGCTTGAATCTGAGCAAAGGCCTATATGAGTTTTGCCTTTATCTATATTTTTATCAAGGTTACTATCAACTCCCCGTACATTATAATCGCCTAAATGAACAACTAAACTGTTCTTATCTTAATTAATGCAATTATTTCATTTAGGCCTATTCTGTTTTAAAACCATTTTCTTTTAATCCAATTCTTCTTTTTAAGGCACACATTTTATTACTTACATAAGTCATTTTGTGATATATTATAAATATAACACATGATTATATTTTGGACTCCTGAGATAGGCGCAGGCTCCCCGTGACCCGAGGTAGTTCGGACAAGCGGTAAAATGGATGGATGGATGGATGGATTATATTTTGGTGATAAAATAATTTGTTTCACATTGGTGATACACATTCTCTAAGTATGTTTATTTTAGGTTTTAACTGCGAATGTCACATAATGGCATACTTGCTTCTAAACATTTTTTTTGCAAATCTGACTGGATGTGTTGCCATGGTGTTGTGCATATCACACTGCATTAGTGTATTTTTTATAATTTAAACAAAAATATACTATTTAATTTAGTTTAAGCAAATAAAAAGTAAATCACTCAATGCATAAGCATACTGTATACGTTGCATGTGTAAGTGATCTGGTTTAAATGCGAAGCCAAAGTGAGTTATTGTATGAGAGCCAACTCCCTAGGCTTAAAATAACCTCGTCCTGTGTTGGCATCCAACACATGATCTTTTCCTCATGCAGACTATGAATAATAAATTAGCCTAACAGTTTAACTAAGCTAATGTGTAATCGGTACTTCGTCAGGCGGACCACAACATCGTTGTCGTGCACTTTAGTAACTTAAGTCAACTCCGCATTTCCATGAACGGACATTGAATGTACGGTCATTTAGAGCTTGAAATGTCTTCCAGGTCGAAATATTCCGAGTGGCGAGGAGGCACCTCACGTTCAGCTCCACCTGAGATCGACTTCACGTCTCCCGGTTTGGCGGTGATGGAGGTTGAGCGTCTTTTGTTCTCGGGGAAAGCGATCAACAGCGCCGCAGATGAAGTATGGCCCAAACTTTATATCGGCGACATGTAAGTTAAGTTGCTACATGAACCTGATTAAAAGTTTATTTACCTGTGTCCTAGAAAATGTATTAAAGATTATGGATGTAGTAACTAACTACATTGTATTATTGGTCACATAGATGTCATTATTGCCTGCACATACAGTAAAGTCTCAAATGTAGTACATGATTTTGAACACAAGAGGGAGCTGTTTCATAACGTTGAAAGACCAGATCGTTTAATATTAGTTTATAGGGAAAAATTATCTACACTTAAGAATATTACAAAAAATCCTTTACAAAAAATTTTTAAAGCCTTCATTTGCTCAAAAATGTAACAATAACACAGTTTTGCATTGCCCCTATATAGGAATATAGCTGAAAATCTCACAGAACTGCGAAAGCATCACTTCACCCATATCATGAACTGTGCTCAAAGCTCCAGACGTGGCAGTGAGATCTATGCTGGCATGGGCATCACATACCTGGGAATAGATGCACATGATACACCTACATTTGACATGAGCACCCATTTTAAAACTGCAGTCGAGTTTATACATACAGCACTAAAGGGAGGAGGTAAGCCGTTCACATTTATAGACCTGTTTAAGATTTGTGTTCCTGCAAAGTGTAATCCAGACTGGAATAAGTCTGAATATATCTGAACCAGTTTTGTTCTTAGTTGAAAATTGAAGATGTTTAGAGCAAGATCTGAGTTGAACTCTACATAAAGAACTTAACAAATGTATCTTAGCTCATTCAACTTCTGAACTTTTAGTTCTGCATCTTTGCATCACTGGATTTTCTAACCACAGGGAAAATCCTGGTTCACTGTCACGTTGGAGTGAGTCGATCAGCAACAATAGTTTTGGCATATCTGATGCTCAAGCATAACATGACTCTGGTGGAATCGATCAACACGGTAAAAGAGGGAAGAGGCATCATACCCAACAGAGGCTTCCTCAGACAACTTATTGATCTTCACATCAAGTTGTATGGCTATAGAAACAAATAAGACTAAAGCCAATCACTTAACTAAAAGAGATTTGAATAAACAAAGCAGAGCAGTTGTTTACATGTTCCTATTTTGTATGGCTCATTAAGATAAAGTTGTTTTTATTACGCAAAACATTGTGTTGTCATTTTTGGGGTGTGTATGTATGAGCCACAGAAGTAGGCATAAACGTTTTTTTTGTGTTTGCAAATACCTTTTTTACATGCATATTTTTTTATTGCCAAGGGTAAATACAAAGAAGTATAAATTGAGTAATTGTGCAAGGTAACAGATACAATACATTAGAAAATGAATTACAAGTATGTATGATAGCTTGCTGTTAAGGCAACACGTCATTTGCGTAACTGCCTGCGTCAAAAGCGTAGCTACCACAGCAACCTAACTAAACAGGGCAGTCTTTGCAGAGCGGTCGTTACAAATCAGCGAAAAAGGTTAAAGGTGATTTAATTCTCATTATTAATTTGTTCATTTGCTTGTTTTGCACGTTCGCGCAAACGTAGAAATAATACTTAACCGAGTCGCAAAACGAACATGTTTTTTTTGTTACATATGAATGCATAAATAAATTGAACATATAATTTACTTGTAGGTAATTTTACACATAACGAGATGGCAAGACCCCAAACATCTCAACAACCATTGACGCACTTGACACAGGCCCCGGTTGCTTTCGGTAACTGGGCGCTTCCGAAGCTTTGCACGGAGCTGCAGGACGATGAACTGGTGAGCCGCCAGAGGGCGCTAACTGCACTCTGCGATCTCGTCCATGACCCTGAACGGGCTTATGAAGCCATTCTTAACGGTAAACCTTGTACTGCATGTGACATTCTTGTTGCTTGAAAGAAATATTGTGTCAGAATCAGAAAGAGCTCTAAATTAAACTTCTAGCACCCACATCTGAATAAAAATTATAGTACACACATCATAAATATAAAAAATATATATAAATCAATTATAATTATAATTATAAAAAACAAGCGAAACATCTAGTACACACAGCCAAATAGCCTACAACAGGAAGACACATAAAATAAAGAGAAGAATATAATAATAATTAAAGATTATAGTAATTCTAACATACAGTACCTGCCCTATCCACAGGATGTATGGAAAGATTTATATTCTTACTGAAAGATGACGATGGGTTTTGCAGGGTAAAAACAACAGAAGCACTTTACATTCTTGCTGCACACAGTTTAGGAAGGTGAGAACAGTTCACAAAAATGAGCTAGAATATAAAAAGTCAAGTAAAAAGTTAAGTAAAGAGCTTCCTTGTGTCAATGATTTATACTACGCAGAGATGCCATTTTTAAAAATGACATGATGGGACCCCTCGCAGACCTGTTGGATGACTCTGTAGATGCCTGTCGCAGAAACGTGCACCAAGCCCTCAACAGAATGGCTGAATATCCCTCAGGTGACATGTTTTCATGTACTGATAAAATGATTACCATAAGTGTCTTTGGATACAATTAATTTTTAGGATCTTATAGGTTCTGGTCGGGTTCTTTACCGTACAGTATAATAACGAAGAGAAATCTCTCAATTTGTCTACAGGAGCAGTATTCATGGTGTCTATGGGGCTGGTGCCTAGATTGGTGCTGAAGGTCCCAATAGAAGCAGAGAACATCCGTGCTTTAATTCTCTCCACGTTAAGCAGCTGTATCATGGTAAATGCCCAGCCTGCTCTAGAAAGTGATGTAATTCCTGTTTTGAGAGGTCAGCTCTCTCACCAATCCTCGGACATCCGTCGGGCAGCTACGTCGGCCTTGGTGGGAATCAGGTAGGCAACATAAATCCAACAAACTAGGAAGAAACTCAATAGAGAAAAAAGTTCAAATAGCATTTCTTTCCTCTCCTCTCTTAGTGTTCCTGCAAATGGTAAAGTGAAGGTGTGTGAGGAGGATCTTCTGCCCTTGATGGTCAACCTGCTGTCGGATAATGATCAAGGGGTCGTAGCTAATGCCGCTGGGACTGTTATGAACACAGCTGTTATTACCAGGGGTATTGTATTTACTAATGGCGTTTATGCAAATTATTTCCATACCATTAGCCAATAGTGTCTATTACAAAATGTAGAAACACATCAAAAACTACAAAAATTATGTATTACAAACTGTTTGTTTATAGGTAAGCATGAGTCATTGAAAGCAGGTGCCATCGACCCTCTTCTGCGGCTGGTGGCCAGTGACAACAGAGCAGTGTGTGCCAATGCCCTCCGTGCCCTTACAGTCTTGGCAGAGGTTCCTAGTGCCAGGGCACAGCTGCTGGAGCATGTGCCTCTGTTGAAGACCAGACTCCAACACCCTGACTCCATCATCCAGAGAGCTGCCTCAACGGCCGTCGAAGTGATCTCATGGAAACCATGAAGTGAAAGATAACAAGAGATCCATAGCATTGTGATCAATTAATTCATATGTGTTAGTTATATCTTAAAATACTTGTAGTTAAGAAAATAGCTGATATAATAGATCCGTATAAATAAAAAAGTCTGTAATGGGAACTATTATTGTGGAGGTTTTTTGTTGATACAATAAACTAATAAACTGATAAATAAACAACAAATATATTTGAAGACCAAAAATGTCATATACTCTTTCTGGTGTGTGCCTGGAGTGGGAATGCGCAGCGTCATGTTGTCGGAAGACCCCTCGGTTCACTGAATGGATTGAACCAGCGGTCATCGGCAGCGCGCACGCCTGCGCTATCTGTCACACGACACGCGGCGGCACGACTGATAAATATTTGTCGCCGGTTGCTGGGAACCAGTTGGACTAAAAGGATTCGGTTTGCCAGCTCTTCTATTAAATCATATCCCAAAAGTGTATTATTGGCGAAATAAACCGGAGGATTACATTACAAGGAAGCGTGCGGACTAAAAAAACTGAGTTTTTTGTTGACGAGATCATATTTTCTGGTGCTGTAGGTAAGTTAATAATCTACATAGAGTGTCTGTTGAAACAAATGCCTGTGAGAAATCCGTATTTTTAACTAAAGCTATAAATCCTCCGAAATGTTAGCCCACAGCGATGCTGTGACGGGCGCGAGCTGGTGCGCGCAGCGCGGTCTGTTACGCATCTGTAAAGATATAATACTTGTATAATGAAGTTAATGTAAATGCATCAACTATATGCTGACACATAATGGGATGCGTACGGTCCGTAGTCGACGTAAAATAAAAGAATCTCCTATCGTCAACATAGTCGGCAAGAAAAGCCTATGGCAGCAGATGATGCGATGCTTTTACATAACATGAAGCGACAGAAGCGTGACAGTGACAGGTGCCTGCCTTCTGCACGATGCTCGAGAAACATCTGACAGGATATTTCCAAACAACTCCTCACTTTCTCTAGAAAAACACGTTCAGTAAAAGCGTTTGGTTTGTGTTTAGTGTTGTCCAGTGAATCTAAGTTATATTGTTCCTGCAACTTGCTTTTACAACGCAAAGGTCATGGGTTCTGACCCCCAGTTCATATACATGCTTGCTAAAATGTATAAATGAAATTTACTTGCACTTTGGATTATGTAATCTACCTAAACATCTAAATCACTGTGAGAGGATGAAGGTATGTGGCCATTATAATTGAGGGGTGTGGATTGATTGACCACAGACCATCTGCTTGCTTAAAACGTACCATCTGTTGTGCAATGATGACTCATCAGCCAGCATCTTACTTACTAAAATAGTCTATGAAACCTTGGATATCAATCACAGATAATAAGATCTTATTTCACTGTGAAACTGATTGTGGAGGTGTTGAGCAGGGCATTTAAAAACAAAACATGGTGGGCGCGTTTGTATGTGTGTACTCAGGGCCGACCAAAGCTTTCAGGGGGCCCTAAGCAGAATTTTATTTGGGGCCCCTCTGTGCCACCAATATGACAAATTATTGTCAATCCTTGATTATTCGCACACTATAAATCTAAAACACCCATTATCAATGTTATTTGTTGTCGCTGTGTTCATTTGCTTGCATCAATGTTTTTACCCTTCTACACAGTGGCGGCTCCTGACAAATTTCTCAGGCGGGGCAACTTTTGCGATTATGGCTTAAATAACCCGTTCAATGGGTCAAATAATAATAAATAAAAGTCAGATAGCTAACTTGACAGAGTTACATTGCATTGTTTAATTATGTTTTCCTGTTCAACCACTAGATGGCAAAACCAGACATGAATTATACATACTGTACAGTATTTTTGTAAAGCTATATCAATTTAAATGTATCAAATACAATAAATTTGGTTCCACTATAAAACATTTCCACCCTGGCTATCAACAAATACATTGTCATCTACTAGTTAAATCACTGTTAGCACAGTCTACAATTTATAGCCATCATTGATGCCATAGCGATAATCAAATCAAAACATATTATACTACCATCAAAACTGTAATTAATCAAATCTTTACAGAACATATTCAGCATATATTTGGCTGGCAATATGCAATCAATACAACTATTTACAATTCAACATTTGGAGAGTACAACATAACACAACTCACCATTTAAGAACACACTCACTCATCACTTGTATTGAAATTTTGAACGGTAATTCCATAAAAATGAAATAATGGAGTTGCTGTTGCTAGCCATGTCGATCTTGCTGTCTCACTACGCTTTCGCGCGCTGTGCGTGTCGTCCGAGCACGCATCAGTGCGTATGACGAAATCACGTTGGGGCGAGCCCTCCCTGAGCCCATAGAAATGCATTGTATGGTCCAAAATTTGAAGAAAAGAATCTCAACATGTAAGTCTATGAGAAAGCCTTGTGCGATTTTCAATCTGACTGAAATCGCCCCAAGGGGGCGGGGCTATTGGTTGGAGAGTGATATTCAGGCTGCTGATTGGACAATAATATTAAGACCTTTATACAGTCTATGATTAAGACTTAGACCGGCAAAACATTTTTTAACCCCTCTTTTTTCGTGTGGCTGAAGGACTATCGCCCACTATAGTATGGGCCAGCCGCCCCTGCTTCTACGGATTTTAATTGTAAAAGTAGCAAACCCACAAGAGTGATCAGGTGTTAATTTTCACATTAACATTCAAAGTCTTGCAGTAACAATTGGCATACTTAATGTGGTGTTCTAAAATGTAGCTAAATAAACCAGTAGACAATACATTTACTGTAAACATGTTAACCACTTTAATTACTTTTGATTAGCAAAATTTGCAACTTGCAAATAGTGCAATGCAATCAACAACAAATTAAATTACTTAAGATAAACAGTATCTTTTTATATAAAAAATTAATTTAAATGGACAAAATGGACAATATTAAACTAAATAATAAAATAAAAACAAAATGAACAGATCCGATGGATCTGTAACAAGGTGGTTCAAGAATAAAATATAAAGCTGAATATCAATCAACTACAAATAAAATCAAATACAAATATGATCTTCTTATATGAAAAATAGATACAATTGTAATGAAAAAATGAAAATAGGAAAACACTTTATTTTAGACAAACTAACTCAACTTTAAATACCATCTCAAATTTTTTTCATTGAATAATGCTTTTTTATATCATTACCCATATCCATTGAAATATTATGTATGATGTCAAGAAATGGCCAAGAGTACACAAAATGACATCGTTTTTTTGGTGGCCACGTGGGCCCTAAGCAGCCGCTTAGTTCGCTTATGCCTTGGGCCAGCAAGGCATCAAGCATTAATGCAACTGAACTAAACTCTGAAAGGTCAAATTTAACTTTTTTTATTCCTGGCACATTTCTTAATTCACTCACTTCTTTCCAGTGCAGCCGTGACCACCATGGTGCATGGCAACAGGTTGTCATGACGATAACGTCACCTTCTTTCTAATTCCAATTTGATCACTCTTACACATTTTTTGTTGTGATTATATGATATTAAATGGCCTTTGGATTATTCTTATGCAACAATCACAGAAGCCTTATTCACTCGGAGTGTTTGGTGTAAACATTGTTCAGTGTTAGATTAGGCTAAGATTTGTTTCAAGTGACATGAACCTGCTCGACAAGTTCATCCCCCGGATGGATTTGATTACAGCCTTAGGACAGAGTAAAGCAAAGATTTATATTTGAGTCTTTTGTGCTTCCCTTCAGCAAGCTTCTTAACCACCGAGGGATTACATAGGGCTCCTCTATAGGAGCTTTTAATTAAAATGTGACAGATCCCATTGCAATCTGATAGTCCCTTGCAAGGATGGCTGGATAGGAATGGGAGGGGACCATAGATGCTGGAGATGTGGGATATACATCAATGATTAGTCCAATGTGTTTTTGGTGGACCTCTGACAACATGTTTATTGAAGATTGGTTGTGTATACCATTTTCATGTACCTGGTTTAGCATGTGGGTTATGGGTTTAAAATCCCCTAGAATACACAGTAGACTGAGAATCACAAAAGCACTGTGCATTGAATGCTTTGAAAAGTGTCTGAATGCAGACGTAAGTGATGTAATAGGCTTCAGAGGTCTAAGCGTCTTTCCATGGCTGGTGGAGTGAGAGATTGATCCTGTAAGGGGTTTCCTGCATGTGTGATGCAATGATTGTAAAGAGAGAACCTAGAGCCTAGGGAGAGAGCGTGACCAGAAAATTGAGCCCCGGAGAGTGAAAGAGAGTAAAGCTTCAAAATAAAATACTAGAGTATTTATTACAGCAACCTAACATTTATTTTGTATCAGGTATTACCGGAGGCATTGCATGTCCCAGTATTAAAAGCAATAATTTATCGTTAACAGTTATATTTCATATTTATTAATGAAATAGCTTTATTATTAATAATTATTGATTATTCTTTGGATATTGATTATGTAAAAAGTGGTCTTTAGCTGCATGCACAAATGTGTTACTTTGCCTTTTTATTTGCAGATTTAATCTGTTATTAGTGTTTAGAGAAAGTTGTTTCAGTCTTATTGCATGTTTCATGAGTGTGTGTGTGCGTGTGTGTGTGTGTGTGTGCGGTTCACACTGTACCCTCTCTTATCTCCCTCCGCAGCTACTGGTCATATGGTTTGGTTGAGCTGATATAAGTATGTTTTTTCTATGAGACACAAGGATCTGTTTTGGAGGATGAACCATGACGTACAGCAAATTAGGAAAAATATGTTATGATATGACAGCTTGTGAAACTTCCAGAAAGTTACAGTACGCCCTAATATGTTTAGATAGCTAAGCTACTGATGGAAGCCTGACCCTAACTGACCCTAAAAGATTAATTTAAATGCGGAATTCTGTAAAGTTCTGTACATTTTGTCAGAGGCTTTTAAATTGAATTCGCCGTTTTAAAGCAATAAATACATTTATATTTATTATTTATGTAAACTGATACTTGTGACCAGCTCTTGAGTAAAAACTGGTTGACTAAGCATTTCAAAAATCAATTCTAGTGTCAATATCTACAAGGGGGCTTGTGTGAAAAGCCAATTAAATAATGACAGAAGGAAACAATTGCTGTTTACAAAATCCACCTAGAATTGGACTTTGAATTCAAGAATTCCTGTGTTCACTTTTTCAGAAATGTGCTTGTAAATTGGAATCGATAAGCAGAATCATAATGGATTAAATTCAAATGAGAACCAACCCATAGTCAACTTGAAAATAGTCTCGCTTTGAATTTTGGCTGCTTTCTTTGGTTTCTTTTTTTTAAGGCCCAAGAGGCCTTGTGACTGACAGATAAAGCAAATAATCACGTTTCGTTGTGTGCTGTGTCATGTTTAGAAGTGTGGATAATATGTCCCCTGAGTAAAAGACCGGTACATTCATGAACATGTCATAAGTTAACAGCCATCTTTAAGAAACGGCTGAAACACTTCTCTTCCGTCAGCACCTGACCGATTCTGACTTCTATCTATTTTCTACTCTTTCTATCCTTAAAAAAACACCATAGCTCTGTATACTGTGGTAGGCTATATGAGACCAGTTTTACCGTGCTAATGGTTTGTGTAGCCCTCATGTTGTTCCAATTGCTTCCATTGTTTACCTAATTTTTAAGTCGCTTTGGATAAAAGCGTTTGCTAAATGACTAAATGTAAATATATGTCTTATGTAAATGTAACAACACTGTTTACGAGTTTATGCCTTGATATTTTTAATAAATATTTTATTAGATTTAGGTTTAGGGTTTGGGTTAGGGTTAACAAATATTTAACTGTGATCATTACTTACATGCGTACGCTAAATGATGACATTGATAAGAGCAAACGTTGGGAACCACGAGTTGCAACTTACTCTCCAAATTGCGGCTAAATATGTAAAGTGCGAGAAGTTGGATCTGGATCCAACCTCTTCCCCTGGATTTTGTGGTCTGCAGTGAGGACCATCTCGGACATACTGTGAATTTCAACCAATCAGGTGACGACTTCGAAAAGTGCTGAAGTGTTTCCAGAAAAGTGTGTCTTATGCATCAGACGTTTTAGTTGGCGTGAAGTCTGAGGATGAGACTAACTTGAAATTAGAGCTGAGATATGTTACGAAAGCTTTTCTAAGGGTAGTAGCTGTTATTTGGTATCCCATGGTGCTGTTGGACTGAGGTCTATAATGTGTTTCAGTGTTTTATGTCCCCTGCTGCTTCCAGTAGAACGTCCTAACACAATTACGGCAAAATGGATGCCGCCGTAAATGTCCATCAGCAGGGAAATTACTTTCCAAATCTTTTTAGTTTTGCCTCGTAAATGTCAGTCAGAATTAAATGTGGCCATATAGCAACTTTGCTGTCAGTATGTATGAAACCTGTTTTTAAATTAAATATTAAAGCACAAAGTACAGGTGCATAGTACACTGGGGCATTCAATATATCGTTGTAATGAGGCGCTCATGGGCAACAGCACAATGGCTGTGCTTAAAACACTTAATCCCCCACATTTTGTGTGTGTGTGATAGAGAGAGAGAGAGAGAGAGAGAGAGAGAGAGAGAGTGTGAGAGAGATCAGGCCTACACACATGCACTTCTGTCTGCAATGACATTAATTGTTATGAGGGCATTCAAAGCTTAGTCCAGGACCTCCAGCTGTTTTGTAGCTATCAAGAGAAAGAGTTTCTTTCTGATAGTAACCGTTCTAGACCAATTTCAACGTTTTGTGCCTGGAGATTGTGTGTCCGAACTCCTTTTCCCAACATGTCCCAGACACGTCCTCTTTCTCACATATATGAAAAAAATACGGGTCACTATGCATGGGTCATTAAATATGATGGATGAGTGCTGCATTGTGATTGGTCTAGTTTGTGAAGAAAGCAAGTCGGGTGTTAATCTAGTGATTTTATACATACATGTGACACATAAACAGTGGCAGATACATTTGTGGCACATGCTTTAATCCAAAGGAATCTGCAGTATATTTGAGAAATCTCTGCTGTCTTTCCAAAACCTGGGGTGTCCAAATTCGCACTGTAGTTTTTAAATGATTACGTACTGCGTTGTCAGAGTTGACAAGGACTTTTAAATACTTTTATTAGTTAGACATTTGCAAAACCTTGTGACAAACAAAGGGTAAAGGGTAACAAACAATAATGATGGCAAAAAAACATGAAATATAGGGATACAAGGTTTCAGAAGGACAAACCCACGATATTGAGGAAACAGTACTGATACATCTTAGTATGAAGGTAGTTGTGGTTTAATCCATCTACAGTTGTCTTGTAGTCAAATGGTTTCAGTTGGTGGCATGCAATTTTAACCAATGTTGTTTTGGGATCCGTATAATAAATGCTTGATTTAAAGGGATAGTTAACCCAAAAATGAAAATACTCACTCTCTAGTTGTTCCAAACCTGTATAAATGTTTTTGTTTGTTTGAACACGGAGAATGATATTGATATTTGATGAATATATGCAACCAGTGCTTGGAGGACCATAGTACAAAAAATTACAATGGTAGTCAGAAGTGCCCCAGAGCTGTTTACTGTCCTACATTCTTCAAAATATCTTCTTTTGTGTTCAACATATCAAAAAAACAATTAAAGTAACTTTTCTTACTATGGTAGTCAATGGGGTCCTAGAACTGGTTACAAGCATTCTTCCAAATATCTTTCTCTGTGTTCATCAGAAAAAAGAAATGTATACAGATAATAGTGACCTTTTTAAGTATTTTCACTAAATGTTTGCCCTGTATAATGAAATGTTATTTAAATCTCTATGACTTAAGTATCAAAGCAGCTTACAAACAAAGAAGCGTTCACGCCTTACAAGCTGTTCAAAATGGGGGTGCAACAAATCTTTAGTATGCTCGTTCACATCAACAAAGAAAATGTTTTAGGGCTGGAGTGATGGATATTTTATTAGTGTGTAAAAACCACTTAATATAATTTTGCCCCACCCACATGAACTTGGTTACATCAGCAAAAAAATGTAATACTAGAATTCCGAAATGGAATTCGATCTAACTTGTTTGGAGGTGCAGACTATAAAGTCTCATTTGCCATAGCAACGGATCTGATGTTACATAATGCAGCATGAATAGGAAGAGGGCGAGAGGTCTGCTTGGCTAGATGTGGATGATGCAGCAGGATATTTTTAGGACGCCGTTTCTCATGCTTTTTCTCCTCAAGTGATGCTGGAGGATGTAGATGAGGATGGGTGCAGGATACACACTGAACTTTGTGTGTGTGAATATTGTGCGTATACAGTATATCTGATTCTGCTGTTCGCCTGTGCGTATCTGTGTCGTAAATATGACACCATATGAAAATAAAGATAAGGTTTACCCATGATTCATCTAATGAGGGCCTTTGAACTATAGTGACCCCACATTACCCTGTATTGGTAGTTAACACCCACTCACAATTCAGTAATGTACACAGTAATCTAAAAGCAATGTTGGCCATGACAAACCTAAACAATAAACTCAACACAGACTTGTTTTAAAGTTTAACACCATTAAAAAGAGGTTTATAGTTTTGGTATGTAGATACATTTACATATGCGCATAGTTTATTTTTTCTCCAAGTGATTTACAGCAACAACTTGTTATATAATACAAAAGCTGATATATATTTGATCTGATCTTGAAGTCTATTGTTTTTCCTCCTTTTTTCTACCTGATGAACTGGAAAAGCATCTCTCATCCATCTGCTGTTTTCTCTCCAGAGACAAGGCTTGATTTTCCACTAGATAGGAGCACGCAGGGACAATCCTACTATAAATAATTTGAGAGAACTGTCTCGCCCAAGATGCGTTATTAGATCTGTTTATCCATTTGTGTTGGAGGACAAAGTGGTTTTACAGAGATGTGAGATGTCAAGGCTTCAGAGTTCCTTAACTAGGTCTGTGAAGGTGATGGTAACGTACCCTGATAGAACAACAGCATCATTAAGATGATTGACCGGTTTGGTACCCCCCTCGCTTTTTTCACGTCTTCTATGTTCATTTTTTTCCATAATTGTACTAAATATGTAATAGTAATGACTGGTGTTGATCTGTATTCTTTGTGCGTTGTACATAAACATCATTTTCAACAACCTTAGAGTAGTTCACCCCAAAACAAAAATTCTGTCTTTATTTACACTTGACATTTCACACCTGTATGACTTTCTTTCTTCTGGAGAAAACAGAAGAAGATATTTTGAAGAATGTCACTAAACTAAAGCCATTGGTCCCTATTGACGTTTTGTGTCCATACAACATAAGTCAATGGGGACCAACGGCTTTTGGTAACCGACATTCTTCAAAATATTCTCTGGTATAAAATGTCAAGAGGGTGAGTAAATGATGACAGACTTTTTGTTTTTGGGCGAAATATACCTTTAAACGTATTATTCATTATCTCCTTTCAGTGTAGTTTATCCTTCATCTTCTGTTCCTTTTCAAGTTCATTGTAAATATACACGATGAGCTATATTGTATCATCATGTGTGGGGTTCAGAGTTCACAGAGTCATAAATAATTGAGTGATTTTGACTTCAGTAAGTTCAGAAGCTCATTTTGAGGATCGATAACTCTGAAACACATCCTCAAGAGGAAGCACTTGTATTCTCGTTTAGTGTGTTTTCATCTCTCGAGATATGTGTTTCATCGCCATCGAGATGTGAATAATGAGCTTTTTGCATGATACTGAATGTTGTATGAACTGACTACAGTAATTTGCTGGAAATTAAATCAATTGAAGTGAACAAACAGTGGACATTTTCAAGTATGGCATGTAAATGCCTGTGGTCCATCATGTAATGAAAACCTTTGCGTGTTTTAGGAATGATGTTTGTCGAGGAGGCCTTGTTGATGACTGACATGAATCATCTCACTGCATGAGGTAAGATTTCACGGTTCACTCATTTTTCTTTATTTCCTCATCTAAAATCTGCTCATAAATCGTAAAAGTAGCTGGTATAGATCACATTTGTGGTCACCAAACAAACGTTGGTCTAAAATAAAAATTGTTGAAATAATATTATTTAACAAACATTTGACCGTTATAGCGGGTTTTATTTTTCATAAGAAATTTTGTGAGAAATATCTGAAACTAAGTTGATACCATAATTTTATGAGAAATGATAAAAGTCATATTGAAGTCTTTTGTCTTGAGATCTCTTCTGAAAAGCTTGAGGAGCGGCTAGGGTGATGTCTTGAAGCAAAACTGTAGCATAAAGATAAATTAAAGTATATTCCAATGGGTCTCTTTGGCTCTCCATTGATCCTTTTATCATCTCCAATGTCTAATCCCAAACAAACCTCAACCCCCTTAAGAGCAGAGAGCACACGGTCGATCTCAATCACATCTAGCCACAGAAATCCATTCAGACCACCGGCCCTATTTTAAAGCCATCACACAGGGTCTGTCTCCGGCGCTTTCTGTTTGTTTGTGTAGCATGCGCAAAGTAGATTAAACCAAGAAAACATTTGGATTATATGGAAAGTACTACTTAAATGACAAAATGTTTGCTTGCTATAATAGTTACGTACAGCAATGTTTTATTGTAAGAGCGTGCAGCGTTTTATTTAAAGGAACGTAAAGCGTATCCTTTTCAATAGCATACAAAAGACTCATTGGAATGGTAAAATAAAGCTTTTGTGTGGAGGTCCATCAGAAGCCCAGAGAAACATCACCATTGTGTCTAAAGTCCATTGAGTTCAGAAGGTTTTAAGGTACCACAGGCTTCTCTTTAAGCTTTATGCACTTTTACAGGTCAGCTTTTGCTTTTAAAGCATGGAAAAAGCACTGTACATGAATGACTGTAAATACTGTAGTTACTGCTCACGGTCTCTAATTGTTTTTTGTTCACAGTGACCCCCGGAAGGGAGCAATCCTCATTCAAAATGATGATGCATAAGGTAATGTATTACAAAAAGCAAATTAATTTATTCTATCCATTTGTTTTGTTAATTGATACAATGTTATTGTCATGCCTGACCTTTGACCCGCATGTTTGTGTGTGAACAGCAATCAGCCCGTACCTCCCCGGGTAGCGTT
Source organism: Triplophysa siluroides (assembly GCA_006030095.1). Taxonomy (NCBI): domain Eukaryota; kingdom Metazoa; phylum Chordata; class Actinopteri; order Cypriniformes; family Nemacheilidae; genus Triplophysa; species Triplophysa siluroides. Next base: position 499,642 of record VCII01000179.1, read on the forward strand.
TGTTCTCTCCGTGGAGGGGCAGTACCTGGATCCCCAGCCGTCACTATTGTGGTGTGTATGTGTATAAATACTGTATACGTACATGTTTTGTGCAGTTTTCATCATCTGAAACAATCAAAGTTCTTAAAAAGCGAACAGAAATCACGTCTCTAAAGTAAAAGTGTGAATGTTTCCAATCGTTCGGTTCTTTCTGTTCATCTTTTGGTTTCTTTTATCCAGACCAAAATGGACCATCAAGTTATCGGGTATAAAGATCTAGCGGCTATTCCTAAAGACAAAGCTATTCTAGACATAGAGAGACCAGACCGGATGATGTACCAGCCACATTTCAATTATTCACCAATGGATCGTTCAGAGGTACAACACACACACAATCATGAGAGAATATGAAAATTATCTTACGTTTAGTCACCCTGATAAACAGATGTATTTGACTTTCTTTCATCAGGTAAACACAACAAAAGTGATATTACAATGGCTCATTGGTTCTTGTGACAAAACACGCACGTGACGACCAGTAAAATTCAACATTACCTATTTCCCCATTTGATCCTTGTTTAAGAATAATACGATGGCATTTTAATATACAATTATTTGATAAAATACCAGAAATGATAAAAGATGTCTAGCTGTACTGTTGTTTGCACATTTAGGCAAAGATATTCAACATTTTGGCCTGTTTTTAGCACTGTCGGACTCAATAGATGTCTGATGTCACATGGCTGAATGAGTTTTTTACTAATAAACACTGAGTCTGTGATGCGTTCAAACAGCGCTGGTTAGTTTCCTGCTGGGTGTGATTTGTGGACTGAGATCAATACACACACGTTAGTTTGGCTGTCTAATTTCCTTTATTGTTTTGTTGTAATGGAAGCTTTACGCTTCATTAAGTTTGTGGAAATGTCTGGATATCTCATTCACAGCCAACAACTGACCTTCTCTCTCTCTGTCCTTCTGTTTCTCTCTCTCTAGAGGTCATTATCTCCTCATTCTATCTCTCCCCCTCCCTCTCCAGAGGTAAGGTGCCTGTGCAGTGAAAATAACATATATCATATAACCTCTGTGTGCTGAAAGGAGGGTTTATATGCACGGCTTATATATTTTTTAGAGATCATTACAAATTTTCATTTAGTCACCATTTCTAGATTTATCGTGGTCATTCCAGTCCAGTGTCTGTTCAATTTCATCAAAAACCTCAGGAGTGACAAAGTAATCCAACAGCAGTGTGAGACTGACAATATACACATAAAACTGTGATACAAAATTACAGTTATCACATTAAAACAACTCTTGAACTTTTTTTCAAGTTTTCTTTGCACTATTTGAGGTCTGAAAAAATACAGAGGATCTTTTCTGTTATTCATTTTCTGCAAATAAATGCAAATAGAAATATAATTTTATTTGAAATTTGGAAGAAATGTTGTTAGTAGTTCACAAAACGAAACAAAAATTATCATTTTACTTAAACACATACATATAAATAGTAAATTCAGATAAACTGAAAATAATTTTGAAATGGTCTTTTTATTTTTTTCTGCGGCTGTAGATGCACAGTATTACATGTGTGATGAATGTGTTATAAAACTTTATTCCATTATACCACATCATTATTTCTGATAATAAACACAAAATAGACATCTTCACATCTTTTGTTAATGTTCACATTCATTGGCATTAGGACATTACTCTAATTTGACAATATTACAAGATAGCTCTTTAACTATATTTTAGTTACTACTGACCAGCTCTACCAGCATGTGAATACGTTTTTACAAGTCAGAATCTCCTAATTCCGATAATGCTGACATTTTGATGACATGAGTCACACCTGGGTCACACCTGGGTCACACGTGTATGTATAACGACTGATCCTGTCTGGTTTTAGTCTCAGAACTATCCATCTTTTAATCTGCTTTAGCACTGATCTACATGGTTTTAATCACTTCTATGTGTAATTCCAGAACACTCTATCAAAGGACGCACAGGATTGGTCAGAGCACAAATCTTCCGGCAGCTCATCTCCCGCCTCCACGCAGCTGCTGAGCAAAAGCATCACCATCAGCACAAAAGCCCCAAACCAGCAGCAGCACTTTCACAGGCCAGGTCAGATCCTACAGCACCTCATGTAGCTCTGAGCGTTCATGCATTTCATTCTCACACATACTGATGTTTACCTTACATGTGTAAAAGTGTCAAATGTATGTAATGTAAATCCCAGCATAGTCATAGCTGAACAACTTTACTTAAAAAGATAGTTCACCTAAAAATCATTTAATCATTACTCACCCTCAGGTTGTTCAGAACCTGTATACATTTCTTTGTTCTGCTGAACACAGAGGAAGATATTTAGAAGAATGTCCATAATCAAACAGATATCATCCCATATTTTACTGTCATAGTAGGGAAAATAAATACTATGGGAGTCAATGAGGGATTACATCTGTTTAAAGGGACAGTTTACTCAGCAGTGTTGGGTGTAACTAGTTAATAAGTAATTAGTTACTGTAATTTAATCACTTTCCCCTTGAAAAAGTAAAGTAAGGGATTACTCTCCTTTTTATGTAATTTAATTACAGTTACTTCTGATGTAATTGAACTAAATACTGTGTAATATATTCAATAGTGGAAATGACATCAAAATTATAAATCTAACTTTAAAATGTATGCTTTAATGTATCCTTCTCACATTTGTATACTTTGGTCAGTTAGTAAGATTAATTTATGTAGTTATTATTATTTATTTGAATTGATTAAATAAGCTGTTTCATGTCTATCCTTGAATCAATTCTAATCAAGGTCAATATTAGATATATAATGTAATTAGTAATAAGTAATTAAATACGTTTTGGAGAGAGTAATTTTCACATTAATCTAAATACACTATTGAATATGTAATTAGTAACTAGTAATTAATTACTTTTTCAGAATAACTTACCCAACACTGTTACCCAGTAAAAACAATCTGTCATTATTTATACATCCTTGCTGTTTAAAATCTTTTTTATTACTCTTGCTTCTGTTGAACACAAAAGAAGATATTTTGTGAAATGCCTTTGTGGTTTTGTGTTCATACAATGAAAGTCAATGGGGGCCAGTGTTGTTCGGTTACCAGCGTTCTTCAAAAATATCTTCTTTTGTGTTCTGCAGAAGAGAGAAACTCTTAAATACTAAATAATATTTTGGGATGTCTTGCTTTTCCTTGCAGATAATAGAACTAACATATACAAGAAGCCACCTATATATAAAAAAGGTATGCACTGTCTGTTTTATCAGACTGAATATAAACCCTGTGCATTTTTTATCAGTGTGTGTTTTTAAATGTGTGTAGACGTTTTGTCATCTGTTCCACATGGTAAACACATTGAGGATCTCATCATCGAATCGTCAAAGTTTCCCGCCGCTCAGCCTCCAGACCCCAACCAGCCCTCAAAGATAGAGACAGACTACTGGCCCTGCCCACCCTCACTGGCTGTTATAGGTAACATGCTCACTTTCACAATACTGTCCACTCTGCGTGTTTAAGCGGATTTAAGTAATTTCACGTAAATATGTTTAACAGAGACAGAACGCAGAAAGAAAACAACATCTGAGGCAGAGGAGGATGAGGAAGATGATACTTATGATGATAGCGATCGGTCAGATGACATGTGGCGACTCAGACAAATGCAAAAACAAGAACTCAATAAGGTAGACCTTGTTTGTTATTTGAGCAGTTTAACCAGTTCTGCATTGCATTGGGTATCTTACACGTCATTGAGATTCGCACATTTTAGTAAAAAAAAAAAGCATTATCAAATTAGCATTTAACATTGCTTAAGACGTATAATCATTGTAGTTCATTGTAGTCATTCTTACCTTGAAATATAACGGCTGCCTTTATAAAATAAAACCTGAAATAATAAACCTCGATGACGTATGCGGTCGACAAATGCGACACCCGGGAAGACGCATCCGGATCCCGGCAAGGTCCTGGAGAAATGGCTCATATGGTCACCCTAATTTATACAGATATTTGTACTGAAAAACAAGTTGTAAGACATTCATTTCTTTGCGATGTTGCTATGAAAATGAAAGAGCAATGTTTTATTCTCTTATGTTTTCTTATACATACTTGCACAACATTAAAAACACACAACAGCTACCACAATAAAGTAAAAACATATCAAGCGTAGCATTAGTTCTGGCAGGTGACGTGAGTCAGCTTGCATCAGCTGATCACATCAGGTGCAGCTAATCAACTTTAACCAATATTCATACAACACACACTAGACTGCGTCCTATTTAAGTTGCATTTCTTTGCTCCCTATCAGCTGCTTAATCGTGTTGCACTAAAAACCCACCTCATTCCATCTCCTCCTTATCTGCCTGTATCTTTTAATTTAATCCTGTTACGCATCAGGATCTGTTCTGGTTCCCCAGGTGGGGGGGCATGTATTGTTGCGCTCCTGTTATGTCCATGCAAGGCTGAGGGACGAGAGTTTGCCCAGAACAGTTTCATTTCACCATACTAAATATATGCTATCATTTAATAATTGACAGTGGTCCTGACAGAAATAAATTTAAAATGACTGAATGTGTTTTAAAAAATAAAATGTAGATTTTTAGGGACAATCTAAAATGTTTTAAAGACAAGTGAAATAAGAATCTAAGTTGTTTCTCAGCTTGGTTTCTTTTGCAAGGTCTTTTGTTTTGGTCACATTCGACCTTCAAGTGAAGGTTGGTTTCAAATTAAAGGCAGATCCTTGGGGATTCTTGCATTTCTTGTCGAAACAGGGAGCCGAGATGATCAATTCAGTCTCTTAGACTGGGTATATTGTTTCAATGTCCACCTCACCCCATGCAACCCCTCCTCACAAACACACACACATCTCCTTACCTCACTCGCTTTCTCTGTTTTGTCACAGATTCAGTCTAATCTTGGAAAACTGATACTAAAAGAGGAGAACGAGACATCAACACCTATCCACAGGAAAACACGGTCTCTGCCCGACAGGACTCATACGCATCTGAGTACGCTGGGTTATTTATTGTGTAATGGTGTTTGTCTGTGGGTCTTGTTATTTTTTACATGTACCAGACATCTATCAGTTTTTCACCTGTTTATAGGTCTCTAGAGAAGAGGTCAGAATTTATAGAACTGTTGAACATTATTATTGCTTTTAATGACTTGTGTCAATATGGGAGAAAAAGGTTTTAAATATATGTACCCATTAACAGTGCTTACAGTGCCCCCTTCTGGTTGTATCGTGACATACTTTTTTATACATTTGATGGACATCTGTGACATGGAAAATATATGCTTTAGTATCAATACAAAGATGTGTGGTTTGTTTGTTGTGCCATATCAGTTAATGTGTTTCTTTTTTTTTTATTTCACACAGGCTCTAAATCCCCCTCATTTCCATGCTACACTAATATACTAGCCTTACCAGGGTGAGAGGCAAATCGTTTTTTATATGTCAGTTTTATTATTATAAGTATATAATTATACTGAGTGAATCAATTTGATGTTTTATAGCTCCGGTCTGCAGAGTTCTCATCTTCAAACAATGATAAAGGAAGTCAAAGTAAGTCTTGCCATTACATATTAATGACTTTATATAAATATTAATGACTTTATAAGAATAGTTCATATAATATAATATAATACAATGTATTTGTGTCTTTTTCATACAGATTTTCAGGTAAGTGATACTTCACATTACAGTACATTAATGCTCTTGATGGATGTTTTCATTCAAAGGTCAATTTACACATCATAAAATTCATGATAAGTAGAATATGCCAAAACTGCAATAAGTATGAACTTAAAAAATATACACTACCGGTCAAAAAAAGAAACACTTGACAAAAATGTTTCTCATGCTCATAAATATCATTTAATCTGAAGGTGTATGTTTCAGTGTTTGAAATTACTTGTGTGGACAAAAATATAATTGTGCCAACATATTAATTTTGAATTATTTTTATGATTTTTTTCTTTTGGATTACTTGTACAAAATAATGAATAAAAAGTAGCCAATAAGAGTCCAGCATAGATAACAATTCCTTCAATACTGTTTAAAAAGCATCAAGAAGCTGTCTTATAAAATGCTTATAGATTTAGCAAATCTTGTCAAAGGGTGACTACTTTGAGAGTACTAAAATGAAAAGTTCATTACTTTTGAATGCTTTTTGTCACAGCATAATTCTCACAGTTACAACTGTATGGTTTTGATAAGTTTGCTATTATTCTAAAATGTGGACAAAATATAAATAAAGAATGTGAGTGAGTGATCCCAAACTTGTGACTGGAATAGCACATGTAATTTTGTTCCCTGGCTAAACAGAATTGCATGTGTGAAATGTTCACATGGCCTTTCCTAAACATGTCATAAGCAACATACTACAAAATTACTTTCACAGTCTTGTTTCATAATAAATCACAAAAACATTATTTTATTGTTATATTGGTGTGGTATTGTTTTGTGATAATTTCTCATATATAGAATGGAGAAGCTCAAAGCAGACGGATAGATAGAGGCAATTCACTCCCCACTATGCTGGAACAAAAGGTGATTTCCAACAATCTACATTTAACTGTCAGCTTGTAAACGTCTCAAGTTTTGTTTTTAGAGATTTATAAATGTATTGTTGACAAAGACTTAATGTTGGTTATTTGGCATTTGCACCACGTTTGTATTGATTTAACAGATTTATCCATATGAGATGCTCATCGTGACTCACAAAGGCAGAAATAAACTTCCACCTGGTGTAGACAGAACACGGCTGGAGGTGTGTTTTCTATCATTATTTAGGCATCAATAACTTTTATTTAGCATCACAAAATTTTAGTCTCTCTACTCATTCAAACTGTTTTTTTTTGTCACAGAAGCACATGTCACCTGATGAATTCCAGGATGTCTTTGGAATGTCCATCAAGGAATTCGACCGCCTTTCTCTATGGAAGAGAAACGACCTGAAGAGAAAAGTGTCTCTCTTCTAGTATAGTCAGAGAAAAAAATCTCTCACAAACACTGTCACGTTTGCACTTGTGAAGACACTCACAACAGAAGTTACAGCAGAAAACAAAGGAAAGATGAGGACTATGAGGGGAATGGAATTATGGAGCCAGCAAAGAAAGAAATTAGTGATCCTTAACTTTGACAAGTCCCATTTTCTATTGCAGCTATCTCAAACAATCATATCCAAATCTTTGATATCCCTTTACCAGTCCCAACTACTATGTCGGGACATCAGCAGGGTTACTAAGTTTGCAAGTTCTCTTCTGTGTGTGCTTTATTAAAGCTATAATAATATACACAGATATTAATGCTGCCAGTAGATGTGAATTGCGCCGGTAATTTAGCAGACCAAAGTACTGCAGACACTAGTTCACACAAACGTCCTGACGGACCAGAAAAAAATCACTGCCACACTTTAAAGCCATTATGTGCTAAGCATGAATTAAGCGAAGACTCAAATTCTTTAGACGGACATATTGCACAACCTCATTCCCTCCACGTCATACTAATGCAAATACCAGCGGTACGATATATGGTAACAATTACCATGGCAACAGCTGATGATAGCGGGTGAAAGTTTGCTGTTCCAAAGAAAGCTACTGTATATTAGTAAGAGTTTACTGAACGTTAGATATGACACACCTGCATGGCAAATGTATTACCTGCTTTTATTTGAATGATGATTGATGGTGAATACTAGTGTGTGTGGTGAATACTTCTCAACAACAGAATGTATTGATCCAACAGTTTCAGTTCAGTTTCATTCCTTTTATCCTCCTGTTTTTTTCTCCCTTTCTCCCATTTGCTGCTACGGCCTTTTAACGCACCTTTACCATTTTTGGTTCTTTCCTCTTTTCTTCTTGATTGGTGAAGATTTGTTTAGTGTTCCTGTTTTATAGGATAAGGATAAGTTAGGATATAAAGGGATTTCAGAATGCGCATGATGGTTTGCCTTCGGTAGATTTTTTTTAAAATTTAGAATGTTGAATTGTGAATGTTGAAACACATGTTATTGCTCTTGATATTATTTGGCTATAAGAATATAGAATAGTAGTCATAAAGACTATACAATTTGATGGTGCTTGTTTTCTTTGGAGGTTGACAGCTCCTGATCCCCCTTTTATTAAAAAGAGCTGAGTGAAAACCAATATCTCATTATGTGTTTAATGGAAGATATTAAAATCTGCTTTAAGTATTGTTAAGACCAAGTGAAATGCTCAGATAGAGTGCATGCATTGTACTTTCAGAACAGAAAGAAAATATGTGATAATAACCAAAATCACTTAAAACCAACACACATATCAGCTTGAAGATATAGAACAATACACACAGAGACATTACACATTCAGTTTTTTAGAAGCAGTGCTCACACAGAGGATAAAATACAATACGTGCCTAGAGAGATGTCTGTTGTTATAATACTGAATTGTCTGTAGTTTTAATAGCATGGTGCCATCTGTTGACTCTTCAAGAGAAAATAATCATCTAAGTAGATAAAACTACTCCAACTTTTTAACACAAATATTTATTTTTATGCCTTACTCTTCTGCTGTTTAAAATCTGTTGTAAGGAGCACAAACTAGTTTAACATACTCATCACAATACTCAAATATAATACAATTATTATACTTATCGGTCATAATGTATTTCAGTGGCAGCTTTAAATTGTGTTTATGGTCTGAACATTTTTGTGGCTTTTGAAGTGATAGCACGCAAGTTTCCTGAATTTTTTTTTCTGTATGTTTGCAGAAGGGCACTTACAACCAGATCCTAAAGCACTTGATTCACTCACCTTTTTACTTAAAGGACTAAAAGTTTTTCAAGCGAGAAAACACGCTTAACATTACATGTACATGCATCTGACGCTTTTCATGTTATGAAAATGTTTTCCAATTATTAACATTGACATGCTTATCTTCCCAGATTCACGAATAGTGCTTTTTTCCCTTTTTTTTAATGTGAAAGTGTGGTGAATGGAAAAATAAACGGAATTTACTTAAATTAGTGTATGTTGTTATGATTTTACTACTAGTTTTTTATTTTGTCGAATATTTGCTGACTAACAAATAATTTGAAGGTATATTTAAATCAATAAAGTTTTGGAATTGAACAAACTGAAGGTAACTATGTCTGGTTTCCTTAGATTAAAACTGTATTTATAAACGATACAAAAGTAATACTTAATGCTGTCGCGGGACTTCCAAGTATTGCACATTTTCTTCATAAAGGTTTTTTTACATTGAAACAGATATGCACTTTTTAACAAATGAGAAACATAAACATGCTCAAACCTGCCTGCAAGGTAACGTTATATCAAGTTTTTCCATGACAAGAAGAGAACAAGACAGGGCCCAGATCAAGGAACAGAAAATAAGTGTTAAGTGTTTCTTAGAACTTCATATTTCATTCCGTTTAAATAGACAAACATATATATTTTCCAATACATTTTGACGTGCGTTTGTGCGTAAATACACATTCATCTTTAATCTCGTCTATGGCCAACGATGACTTCTAGTATTTTCAGCGTCCATGTGGTGGCGCTGTTTAGTCGCGTTGTTTTATTTCTGGTGTTCGCTCAAGAAACCAAACAGGAGGCGGAGAGTTCAAAGACATAAAGTGATGTTGTGGACGGCTGATATGTAGCCGCTTGTTTGGACACTTGCGCTCAAATCTTCGTCTGTCTCTCGCCTTTCTTCCCGTAACCTCGAATTGCACAAAGATTCACTTTTAATCACTTTACAAACAGACAGCGATGAACTGTGGAAGCGACCGAAAGCATTTGACTTGGAAGCTTTGAGCGTTTCCAGCGATGGACAAGCAGAAAGGTAAAGCGCTGTTTTCACATCTGTGTTGAGTGTGCCTACAAGTCTGTGTGAAATATTCGTGTGAAAGCTTGAAATATTATACTTTATGTCACTCACAAAGACATTTTCTGAGTGACTTGAAATGTCTTTTTAGCATTTAAGAAGAACTGTGTTCTAGCTGAGAGGTTGAAGGTGTGTTGTGTCAGTTCGCCTCGCTTGCTGTCTGTAATAGATATTCTTTACATTCTTCCATAGATATTTCTTTACTCAGAATGCTCGGTGACAAAAACACAACATTGACTCCATCAGAGCTATAACAGACATACATCCCAGTGTTCATCTCTCATCATTGCAGTAGACACTGTACACTGGATCATTGTTCTGGAATGTCAGTAATAGAGAGAGATTTGGGAAACAGCTTCCCCCGTCTGCCACAACCCAAATCTCAAGGGAAGGAGTTTGGTTGGTTTGTTTAACTGAAGGAGCGAGCAGTGTTTTAAGTGTAACAGAAGCAAATAAAGACTGCTTTACCCTCTCCTACGATCCATTTCCAAAACAAAATGGGCATCATGAATAATATTATGGTCAGGCAAAATGTGTGCACTTTTTGTATAAAGGCAGTTTTTTCAATTTCTGTCACATAACGGTCAATCTTAATCTTTAACCCATTGCATCACTTTCATTCCATAGAGAATCTACCAATCACATTTTATTCATTCACACTTTGTCTTTCGTATTTTGTGAATCTATTTAGATTCTGCTCCTGTGCCATTATGCCATACAAACCAATGTTTCTTCAGAGCAGCTGTGTTAGAGTAGCCTTATTGAGTTTGGTGGTTGTGTTTCTTCATCAAAGACTTTGAGCAGCTTGGATTCATTTGTTGGATTCAGAGTTGATTGTCAATCGCCACACACCCTGTTCATCTGTTTTACATTTATTATATGTATACATTTGCAAGACACATTTTAGACACAAGATGTACAGTTGATCAATATATGCTTTCCATGGGAATCAAACCCATGAGAAACAGATAAGGGTTCTTGTATCTTTGGTTACACCCCATAGTGGCATCAACTGTTATTTAGACATGTTTAGATGCCAGTGTGTGTGAATACATTTGTGTTGATGCATTTTCCAAACACAGTGCCATTTCAAAGGCTTCAGCGGAGTTGTGACACAGGATGAGGTTTGAGGGGTGTTGCTTTTTCAAACGCACGTTATGAGCGACTCAAACTTTTAGATCGAACAGCATCTCCTGATCTCAGAGCTGTGCTTTGCGGACAAGCAACGCATTAAAAAAAGAATTGATGCCTTACATATTCGATTTCAGTAGGATTTTGTGGTAAATGCGATTAATCGTGCACAGCCCACTCTGAGACTCGGCAATACACTAAACTGCAATTTTAAAATAAATTCCAAATCGAATTAAAAAAATAATAATACATAAGTCTCTTTATTATGAACAAACTAAGACTTTGTCTGTGCTTTTCTAGGATTTTTTTTACATTAAAAAAATATCAACGTTTAAAGTGATACTTCAGGCATGAATCAAAATTTCCCCATCTTTTACTTACCCTCAAGGCATCCTAAGTGAATGTGACTTTCTTCTTGAAGAATAATGCTGTCGGAGTTCAGCCAATAGAAACACCGCCTCCTCTGGGCGGGAGCTTTCGTCACCATCATTTAGCTGAAAAACAAGCCTCTTTTTCATTTATAGCCTTTTGGATCTAAAAAAGAACGCACAGAAGACCTTTGATAAGATCACAGATTTATTTCTCATATTATCCTTCAAGAAGAAAGTCACATTCACTTAGGATGCCTTGAGGGTGAGTAAAACATGGGAAAACTTTGATTCAAGCCTGAAGTACCGTTTGAAGTTTGCTGCAAACACAGTTCCCTTTCTGTCGGTCTCTCGACGTTGTGTCGAGAACGACAGATGGGGTTCGCCCTTGAGAACCAATCAACTCTGACTACTATAGAAAAGGCCAATGAAATTTGGCGAATGAAATTTGCATGCCGGGCTCCGCCCCCGGATATCCGGTATAAAAGGAAGCCGGCGTGCAGCATTCATTTACCTTTTGTTCTTCAGAGCCTTCGCTCATGACTACGAACAGAACGAATTCTATGAATTCTTCTTCTACATACATGCCGGATCTACGACGTGTAGCGGATTGTCCCTACCTGCAGCGACCTTCCCCTGGGCGTCTCGGCAGTTCCGGAGGTGATAGAGATTTTTTCTAAAAGGTCCTTTTCAGGACTGACTGAGCATTCTCCAGCGCGGCATGTCCCGCTGTTCTCTGGGTGCGGCACCCTCAGGAGGGGGACACGATCGCATTAGGTGTCTGGGCGTCCAGCACACTGAAGCAGCGTTCGTTGACACATCTGCCCGCATTGCGGGCGGATTGTCATTCAGAAGTTGCGGTCACGGGTGGCTGTCTTCCTACGGAAACCAGCCACCATTTCGTCTGCTACCCGGGCTGTGACATCTGTGCTACGGCCCAGATGACCCACGTTAGCAGCGTTAGTGATATGGGGAACTCTGCGAACGTAAACCCGCCAGCTAAGTGCTCACGGGCCGATCGCACCCCGATTCGCTCTTCTGAACCCCCCCGGCGGTGGCATACCGTCCGGATTCTCACGCACACACATCGGGAACGATGTGTGACGTAGATGAGATGTCGCTCGCAGCATCGGAGGGAGACTGGCATCCGACTCTGACGAATCCAAGCTCCACCCCCAGCGGTCGAGTTAGGAGGAAGCAGAAGTGATGTCATTCATGCTAACCCAGGGATACGTGGTCCCTGAGGTCGGAGCGCGGTGCAAACCGTGCCCAACCCGGGTGCCATTTTTTTCCCGGAGGTGCATGAGGAGCTGTGTAAAACTTGGATCGCTCCACTCACGGATCGCTCCAGTGAAAACCAGCTGCGCCTCCCTTCTTCCCTCGATGGGCAGCCAAGGATTGCGTCGAGATCCCCCTGGTGGAACGTCCGCCCGCGGTGCACCTGTGCCGCGGACGGCTACCACCTGGGGGGAATCGGCCACGCCTACGGTCCAAAGCACGTAAGACTTCGGCATCACTGGTGTCGAAAGCTTGCGATGCCGCGGGCCAGGCTGCCTCCTCTCTCTACGCCATGGCCATCCTGCAGGTCCGCGGGAGAGAGCTCCACGAGGGTAAGGCCGACCCGGGTATAATGCAGGATCTCCGTGCCACCGCTGGCAGCGCTCTACGGGCGACCAAGGCGGTGGCACGGGCCCTGGGTCGGACGATGTCCACGGTAGTGGTCCAGGAGAGACACCCCCCGGTTATACCTTGTGCAGAAGGGTGACACCAAGGAAGTCCGCTTTCTTGATGCACCCATCTCGCAGGGTGGGTTGTTGGTACACCGTTGAGGACTGTACTCAGCAGTTTTTGACGGTGAAGCAGACAGTGGCAATTAGCCACATTTTTTCACGCCGCGACTCGGCCGCCTAGAGGCCTCCGAGATCCCGCGTGACGTCTGCTTCCCTTCAACCCAGGACCCCTTCGACATCGGCTCCGGTTCCTGTGCCCCCACAGGCGGCACCCCGGTAGCAGAGGTCGAGGGGGAAACCTCCACCCCATCAGCAACCTTTTTGCGAGAAGGGACACTGACGGGAAGACCCCAGGGAGGACAACATCGGGCCCGAACCTTCACAGCCACGGCTCTGATCGGTCGGTACGGGACGACTTCTGCCTCGTCACCAAAGCCGGGCCCTTGTCAGGGCCTGGCGCCCACTTACTCGCAGAGTTTTTCTGTTCTCCCCGGGTGTACTTACAGCCGATCGCACACTCCACTGGACTGTGCTCGGCGAACCGACCTCACACCCTGGCGAGGTGTGAGGTCGTACACACACGACAGCTGTCACCACTCTCAAACCGACAGTGCGTGCCGTTGTCCCGCCTGGCAGGTAAAAGGGCGGAGCCAACCTTCCCTCCGGGGACCCCCCGCGACAGATGGTTAGCTCCGCCAGCCGACGAACCCCCCTGTGGGAATGAAGCAGACCGTCCCCTTGGTCACCCTGTCACCCCCTGGGAGCTCAAGAGCTGCCCACACTGTCTCGCTGGCCTTGCGGGCGGTCCGTCTTGGTTACTCGATCCAGTTCGCCAGAGACTCTCCCAAGTTTCAGGGCATCATCTCTCCCTCTGTCAGGCAGGGACGCCTCCGTACTTCGGGTAGAGGTCACCACCCTTCTGGCAAAACAGGCATAGAGTTCGTCCCTCAAACCAAGATGTTCAGTGGGTCACGACCCGCACTTCATCATTCCCAAGAAAGACGGCGGGTTGCGCCCCATCGGTCTGCGTACCCTGAACAAGCACCTTCACAAGCTGCTGTTCAGATGCTCACGCAGAGGCGCATCCTGACATCTATCAGGTGTCAGGATTGGTTCGTGGCAATCGACCTGAAGGACTTTACTTTCATGTCTCGATCCCCTTGACACCGGCCGTTCCCACGGTTCGCGTTCGAGGGGGGCATATCAGTACAGAGTCCTCCCTTTCGGTCTGTCCCTGTCTCCACACATCTTCACGAAGATCGTGGAAGCCGCCCTTTCTCCCCTTCGGAGAAGAGGTGTGCGGGTACTAAACTATCTCGACGACTGGCTTATCTTGGCACACTCGTGAAATCTGTTGTGTACACAGAGGGACCTGGTGCTCCGGCATCTAGATCGATTGGGATTTCAGGTCAACCGAGAAAAGAGCAACTCTCCCCAGTGCAGAGCATCCTCTTCCTCGGTATGGAACTAAACTCTGTCACCATGACGGCGCAGCTGTCCGCAGCACGCGCCCAGTCAGTGTTGAACTGCCTGGAACACTTCAGGCTGTCGGCGGTCCCCCTGAAACAATTTCAGAGGCTCCTGGGACACATGGCGTCCTCCGCGGGGATAATACCCCTCGGATTGATGCACATGAGACCGCTTCAACACTGGCTACAGAGTCGAGTTCCGAGGATAGCGTGGCACACCGGCAGCAGGCGCATGGTGATGACCCCTGCTGCCGACGCACCCTAACCCCTTGGTCTTCCATGACCTTCCTCCGGGGGGTTCCCCTCGGGCAGGTTATGAGGCACGTCGTGGTGACGACGGACGCCTCGCTGCAGGGGTGGGGTGCAGTGTGCAACGGGCACGCAGCGGGCGCTGGACGGGCCCCGTCTGCGCTGGCATGCAATTGCCTAGAGTGTGGGCTGTGCTGGCGCTGAGAAGGCTCCGGCCTCTAGTGCAGGGACAGCATGTGTTGGTCCTCCGGGACAGCACGACAGCCATGGCGTACATCGCCAGGGTGGCGTACGCTCACGGCAGCTAACACAACTTGCCCGACGCCTCCTCCTGTGAAGTTAGCAGGTGATCCGCTCCCTGCGGGCCACACACATCCCAGGCAAACTGAACCAGACAGCCGACGCACTCTCTCATCAGTATACGCCTTGCGGAGAGTGGCGACTGCACCCCCGGTCCAGCTCATTTGGGTGCTGTTCGGACAGGCACAGATAGACCTCTTTGCCTCCCACAACACCACCCATTGTCTGCTTTGGTACTCCCTGACCGAGGCCCCCCTCGGCACGGATGCCCTGGCGCACAGCTGACCACGGGATGGGCGGAAGCACACCTTCCCCCCCCAGAAGCCTCCTTGCACAGACACTATGCAAGGTCAGGGAAGAGGAGCACCAAGTGTTATTGGTTACACCGCACTGGTTTAACCACACTTGGCTTCAGAGCTGATGCTCTGGACAGCTCTCTCAGGGGAAGGACACGTTCTGGCATCCCAGATCAGACCTCTGGAACACCCATGTCTGGTCTCTAGACGGGACGAGAAGATCCTGAGATGGCTACTCCCCCTATATGGCTGAGACCATCACCCAGGCTAGGGCCCCATCTACTAGGCGGTTACACGCCTCTAGACGGTGCCTCTTCTCGTCCTGGTGTCTTTCTCAATGAGAAAGACCCACTGAGGTGCTTGATCAGGACTGTGTTCCCCATCTCACGAGACTGGAGACTAACATCTCCCCTCCACACTGAAAGTGTATGTAGTCGCTATTGCCACTCATCACGAATCAGTTGATGGAATTTTCACAACACGACCTGGTCACCAGGTTCCTAACGCGTCGGATCCACCTCACCTCCGCTCCATACCCTCTTGGGACCCTGGGTCTCGCAAGCCCTCGGAACTCGCCTTCCTTCCAACCAAGCTTGCTTCGCCTAGCACGCAGGCTTCACCGCTCTGACCAGCATGTCTCTGTGCCCCGGATTGGAACTTACGTTATCTCTAGAGATTTAGGCCGGAAGTTCAAGTTCGGTGGTGGACTTGCAGGCGCTCCCCATCGGGGAGGAAGACCCAACCCATACGCACGCAGAGCTTCACCAGCTCTGACCAGCTCCTTGTTTGTGTTGGAGGACAGCAGAAGGGGAAGGCTGTCTCCACAGAGCTGGCGCACTGGGTTTGTGGATGCCGTTACGACGGCATTCCGATCTCAGACTCTCCATGCCTTGGCAGTGAGGGCTCACTCCACACGGCCACCTCCTGGGCACTGGCAGAAGCGCCTCTCTAGCAGACATCTGTAGAGCTGCGGGTTGGGCTACGCCCAAACACCTTCGCAAGGGTTAACAGCCTTCGCGTAAACCCGGTGTCAGCCCACGTCCTGCGTGGCGACATGTAGGACTGGCATCCGGGGGGCGTATGCCTGCGAAAGCACCTTCCCACCCTCCAAGAGGTTGGGTCAGTGTGCTCTCTACCTTTTCTTCTTACCCAAACACATGGCTAAGAAAATTGGTACCTCACCAACCTTCCTTCTTACCCAGACACTGGTTAAGAACAGGCATTCCATCCATCACTAAGCAAGCACCCCCTGGGGCTTGGCTGGGCAGAGCAGCCTTCCCCCTTAGGCCGGGATACCATATGACCTATCACAGATAGTTCTAACCGACCTGGTGCTATCAGACGCAGTATCACCCCCCGCCGTGGGCTGTTCCGTCTGCTATACCCTCATGACAATGGTTCCCACATGGTAACCCATGAGCTTCCCCAGGTGGACCTCCACCTCGCGGTGAACTACCCAGTCCGCACGTTCCATGCGTTCTCCTCCAAGGACGAGACCATATATATATCTCCACCATATTCCTCCCCACGGGTAGGAGGTGGCCTCTGCAGCGCTTCTCTGATTAAGAGTTGCGCTTTTCCCGGTGTAAACCCGAGCCGGACAGCCTCTCGCCTGTAGAGAGCTAAGGCCCCGTCCGTGAAAAGTTACCGGTCAGGGCTGTACACATCTTTCTCCAGGAAAGCTCTGGAACCCCCCGACCACCACACTGGAAGGTTACAAGTTTCACGAAAGCTTCGAGCTGACACGCCCAGGCTTGTTACCGTCGCTTCGCTGAGATTGTGACGCGATACAGCGTTGTGGCGTTTTCCATAGGCAACCCCATCTGTCGTTCTCGACACAACGTCGAGAGACCGACAGAAAGGGAACGTCTTGGTTACGTATGTAACCTCAGTTCCCTGATGGAGGGAACGAGACGTTGTGTCCCTTATGCCACAAACACTTATCGTATTCTGCTGCAGTCGTGAGAGGCTCTCAGGCTCTTCAGAACAAGAGGTAAATGAATGCTGCAAATTTCATTCGCCAAATTTCATTGGCCTTTTCTATAGTAGTCACAGTTGATTGGTTCTCAAGGGCGAACCCCATCTGTCGTTCTCGACACAACGTCTCGTTCCCTCCATCAGGGAACTGAGGTTACATACATAACCAAGACGTTTTGTATTGCGATTCAGTTAACATGTCAACTGATATGAATTGTCACATATTATAATTGTTTTTCAACCAGCTCACAGTGAAACATTACATCCCTAGTTAAATGAGATCTTGTTTGTTCTTGTAGTCCGGGTTGTCATGGTTGTGAACATGGTTAAGCTAACCGCGGTTAGCACGGGATGTGTGGTGCACTTTTGAAATGAGGGTTTTAACTAACTTTTTTTCCAGAAAATATTTGGTTTCCACTTAATGTTTATACAATTTCTAAGATAAAGTTATACTCAGTAAGATCAATTCTATATCAGATCTAGTTAGTTAATGCAGTTTCATGTACTGTATTTCTATTTTCTTCAAACTTGAACAACACAGTAACAAGTTCAACCATATTTAATGTATATTGTTTTAAATGTGCACCTGCGATTAAACAATACTAAGAGGATTATCTCCAAAAAATTGCTTACTCGTAGGTCATTCAATTTTATTTCAAGTTCCTCTGCTTTCATTCATTGGTTCCTCTGACAGACTTTCTATTGTGTTAGACAAAAGGGTCAGCCGGTCTGATCAGTTGACAAGAGGTTAAACCCCCTTTTGAAGCACTTAGGCATGGAACGCAAAACGTCCCTCTGTGTCCTCACCAACACAAATGCACGTCGTGGGTGTTCATGGCATTTCCGAAATGTTGACGACGCCCATGCACCTCATGGCATTAGTTTTGCTAATGAATCAAATGTAGAAAGTGGTCTCGCCCCCTCGCAGAACATGACAGCTTTACAGTGAGCCAGAAGTGCTTGCATGAGCGTGAAAGGAGCTGCTGTGATGTGTTTGGGACCACACATTTTACACAAGGACTCAGATTTCATTGATCAGCAAGATCACATTGAGTTCATTCAGGCAGTTTATTATTTAGACTCTTTTGTTGAGGTCGGTCCGAAAATAGATTTATAGTGTTGAATCAATGCTACAGGCAAGTGCTCTTAAAGTTTTTTTTGTTTTTCCTTTAGGCTTTTGCAACGGAGAGGAAAGGTTAAACAGAGATAATGAAATCACAGTTATTTACAGTACAGTAAGAGTAGAGTTATTTACCTTGTCAAACAGTTTTTACGTGATTCTTGTGTGATTGGTACAACAAGCATTAATGTTCAGCATCTAGAACATCACAGTAAATTCTGTTTACTCTAAATCTAGTCAAATAGTATCACTTTTTGTAGACAGTAAGATGCTTTTAAAGGCATAATCCACCCAAAAATGAACATTCTGTCATTATTTACTCACCCGCTAGTTGTTCCAAACCTGTACTGTGTAAATGTCTTTGTTTGGTTGAACACAAAGAAAGATATTTGGAAGAATGTTAGCAACAGTTCAGGAGCATCATTGACTTCCATAGTAGAATCAATTATTGTGTAATGTCTTTGTTTTGTTGATCACAAAAGAAGATATATTGAGGAATTTAGGAAAGCAAACAGTTCTGGGGCATCATTGACTACCTTTTTTTTAAGGAATATGTAAGTTTTGGCCGATAATGATAACCAATACCTCTTTAACATTGAAAGCCGATAACCGATATGTTGGCCGATATACAGTATCTACATATTAATATCAAATTCCCTAAGACTGAGACAAAAGGCAAAAAGTGGACAACTGCTTTTATTTGAAAACATTCACTGCAGAAAACAAGGTCACCATTAGTTTCATGTTTCCCCTTTAAATCATGTACCAAGCCTACTTTACGATTCTTTGACCTTCAAACTTTTCTGGTATATTTTTTATTTAATAAAAAAATTAGATGTTCTTCCAGAGCAACCCAGAAAAATGTTCTTAATAGCCACATGTCTAACAGGTCTCAAGACAGAAAGCATTCAGAGCAGTCTGATTGCAACAATATGCTTTTGTTCCTATAATGTACACATTCATAAATACTGTATCTACCTACTGTACCAACTTCAACAATGTTTTGCTAATAGCAGTAAGTGAATGATCACGACAAAAAGACAGCACTGTGCTGTATTTTAACTGTGAGCAGCATGTAGCTGAAGAAGCTTAACCAGATTAAATTATTTATGATTTATCGGCTTTAATATATCCACCTAAATTTTATTATCGGCCGATAACATTAAAAATGACCATTTATCGTCCGATACTGATACGGCCAATAATTTATCGTGCATCCCTATTTTTTTTTACTATAGTCAATGATGCCCCAGAATTGTCAATTGATAACAAGTTTGAAAAGTCTTTCTTTGTGTTTAACAGAACAAAGAAATGTATTCAGGTTTGGAACAACTAGAGGGTGAGTAAACAATTACAGAATGTTCATTTTTGGGTGGAGTATCCATATAAGAATTGTTCTGGGTATAAAACTTAAAATCTGTCAATAACATCGAGTCTGATTTCACAAGAATTTGAATATATTTTACGAGGTTGGTAGTTTGTGTGAATCGTGCCAATGTACAATAATTAAAAAACGTGGGTATGAGATTGTATGAATTCATATAATATAGCCAACTCACAAAATATTTACAGATTGTGTTGTAACATGTGGCATGTTGTAGATCAAAAAATTATTCACATTCGGATAATGCTTCCTCGCTTGCATTTACGCAAGACAGTTTGGAAAAATACGGGGAAACGGACTAATTCCTGTTGCAGCAAAATTGAACCTCCTGTTGTTAATTTTCCACAAGATCGAAATAGATTTCTGGTAATGACTTGTTTTGTCTGTTTGTATTACAACCTTTAAGATGACACTACAATATTTTATGCATTTATATTTTATGAATTTATTGACAGCACACAGATGATTCTGTTATATTTAACATGGAACATTTCTTTAATTATTGAAAGTTTACAAAAAAGTTTTGTTTTAAAGAGTAACCAAAAGGATTTTTTAGAAAAATGGATGATTTAAGTTAAGAGGTATCATCATTTACTCAACCTCTTGTCATTTCAAACCTGTATGACTTTCTTTCTTCTGCACAATACAAAAGAAGATATTTAGAAGAATGCTGTTAACAGAAAACAGTCGGTCCCCATTGACTTTGTGTCCATACAATAGAAGTAAATGGGGACCAAAGTTGTTTTTTTTACCAACATTTTTCAAAATATGTTGTGCAGAAGAAAGAAAGTCATACAGGTTTGAAATGAAAAGAGGGTGAGTAAATGATGACAGTTTTTTTATTTAGGGATGAATTGTCACTTTAAATCAGATAGTTCCTGTAGCTCAATTGGTAAAGCATTATGTAATGCAAAAGGTCATAGGTTGAATACTAAAAAACACACTTCCTCATTCCAACTTCCAATGATCCAATCAACTTCTGAAAGTTAAAATGAGATGTTCTCTCCTTTCAGAAGCTATTTCATGTCACATTTTGTAAAAACAAAACAAAACAAATGTGTCTAATTGTTTGTGATTAACACATACACAGTAGTATAAAGTAAATTTGTTTGCAAAAAGATGAACATCAACTTGTTAAAGGAGATCTGAGGAAATATTGAGAAATGGAGGATGTTGGAGAAGAAAAGAGACCTTGAGAATGATCATTGTCTTCATTCAGACATTGACATGTGTATAGAGCTCTGTTTGCTTAATGATTTTACTGTTAGCACTGCACCACCAACTCTGTCACGTCTGAAGGTCAATGTGTTCAATAAATGAAAACAGACATCTCTTACCTTTCTTCAGGAAGGGTTCTGGCATAGGTGTTAACTATAAAAGTGATATTTGTTGTCCCCTTTACAACCTCCTGTTTCCTGCAAAGAAAAACACGTTTCCGGCATGTTCCATACAACGTTTAACCATGAGCTTTGCCTTTAGAGCAACTTTAGTTATTTTTTATTGTGTGTTATAAAAGCTGAAGGTTAACACTTGGTTGATATAAAAATGACAGCGTATTTCCCTTTTCCAAATTGACTGTGGTAAACACATTTTCTTCTTTTATTAAAGGAGTCATATGACACGGCTAAAATGAATATTATCGTTTGTTTTAGATGTAATGCAATGTGTATACATGTTTTAAGGTAAAAAAAACTTGTATTTTCCACATGCCGTGCATGTTTGTGTCTCCTCTTTACCCGCCTCCCTGAAAAGCGCAGCTTTTTTACAAAGCTCATCGCCCTAAAAAGCAAGGTGTGCTATGATTGGCCAGTTAACCAGTGCATAGTGATTTGTCGAATACTGCAAGCATGTGACGGAAATGTAAAGCCTCTTACCATATTTGGAACATCAAGTTCCAAAGCAATTGTACTGACAGTACTGTTGCGTATACATTTGGGCGGTCTTAGTTAGAGGTCGACCGATATGCGTTTTTCAGGACCGATGTCTATATAGATTATCAGGTCAAGTAGACCGACAACCGATATTTTTAACCGAAAATAACAGATGCATTACTCTAGGCAACAGACTAGAGTGCTGTGTTCTGATGGCTCTCACCAAATCCTTGGCTGCATAAGAGACAAATAGTGCATTTCAAAATTGTATTACTTTATCAGCAAATGGGCTTTTAAAATGACCGATGTCAATAATTGAAAAAATGCTTAATATCGACATCGATAATCGGGCAGTTCGATAATGCAATGTAATTTTACATGTCTAATACATGCATGGTCAAAGCCATATGACCCCATTAAACATGGTGTGACGGGGGTAAGAGACACGACACAGACATGGCGGTGGTGTAAGCAACCCCAACGGGGATTTTAATGCACAACTCATAAATAAACATATATAAACAAAATGGTAAAATCCATGGTGCTCTCCGCCGCTACGTGCTTGGGCAATCGGGTCCTCCGTGTCCCCCTGGCTGGCCTCATCCTCGCTCTCACTCGGGGGGTAGGTGAGACACAGCATAGGGTGCTGTGTGTACTGGGACCTCGAGTGCTGGGAGAAGGCGGCTTATATGCCCGGCAGCTAATCGGCGTCAGGTGCGCTCAATCAGCGCTAGCTGCCGGGCTGTGTCCCAGGTGACGCTGATCCCAGAACAGCGCCTCGTCACACATGGTTACTGCAGTTATTGACAGACATAGCTACTATACAATGTGATAATTCCACTTCCAACAAATAGTTGTTCTTGCATGTCAGTGAAATGATGTCCCAATTATTTATTATCTGTTTACAGAATCAGCAGTGTCCATGTTTTTTTATTTCACCATGTTTCAGTCACTTTAAAGGGATTCTTCAGCCAAGAAACAAAATGTTCCTGTTTTACTCACCCTCAAGGCATCCTAACTATGACTTTCGTCTTGAAGAGTAATGCAGTCGGAGTTAACTGAACAGTTAACAAATTCAACTTAAAAATATCAGTTAACACAACAAGTTTGCCTGAAATTCATTAGTTACCTACATTTTTAAGTTAAATGAACTCAAACTTTTAAGGCAGCCAGGGTTTTTATTTTCTTTAAAATATAAATGTTTTTTTACAGTGAAGCTCAGAAGGACCCTTGACTCAATTGAGATGCATGACAATTACAAGAAAACTAAAATCAGCACAGAAAAGGCATAAATGTCTATAGACTCCTTCAATGCCTGCTTACATGTAGACCGAGGCTTTCCACAGCTCTCTCATTCAATGTTTTTTACAGTCTTGAACTGTATCCTCCATCATAAGTAGTCAGCCACAATTCATTATTGTGGTGAGATTTCCTGGATTCTCCTGGCTTCTTTCGTGTTTTTGAAAGGAGTGTTACAGAGGCATGGTCAAATGTCTACCAGTGTTCAACCATGACCCCGTTTAAAGCCATGGGAATGCAGATGTTTACTTCAGAGCTGGAGCTCTAAACCACCACTGCACCTGTCTGACTGGGGTTGAGAATAGAATGGGGCACACATCTCGGTGGACTTGCTTTGGAAAACTTGACAGTGATTCTGTTTCTGTTCAAATTCAAGGGTGAACACAAATAATGATAATGAGATTTGATAGTAAAAGCAACTGATGTTCCATTGTTTGACTGTAAGTTTCAGAGATATAATTCTTAAGAAGAAAAGTTAAAGAGGCACCATCTTTGAAACAGGATCTTTTTCATTCAACACACTGTTCCTCTGGCAAACGATAAAAGCTCAGTGTCAGATAAGGAGCCACGTCTACACTTTCCTTTTCTCTCTGATGTTCCAGAGAACAGTGGTGTCGAAGAGCGGTTTATCTTGGTGAATCTTGGTTGTGGATTCGATCCCAGGGGATTGCAAATACCTATGTATAAATGTATAGGATAATGCAATGTAAGTCGCTTTGGATAAAAGCGTCTGCCAAATGCATAAATGTAAATGTAATATGATATTCTTCTGGAGTGATTTTTGATGTAGAACAAATAGAAGACAAGTGGGACAGCCTCGGTCCAGGTATTTATTGGACCAAAACTGTATTTGGTCCTGTAACTATGTCTTCAGAGGCGTATAGAGACCTTACACAGTGTTTCTTACAGAATTTGGGTAGACTATGGGGGCTCATCCCAGTTTCCTATAGTGGGGTCCGGGGTCATGCTCTCCCGTAAGAAAAATGTGCATATTTTAAAGGTAAATGCTGCAATCTGGTGCGTTTTAAGAGCAAAATTATGTGACTCAATCTATAAAGAATACAATAGCTATAGTAGTAGTTTAATCATTGGCTCCATAGATATAAATGGTGATAATATGGCACAACAAACATTGAAATGGAAATTAACAAATAGAGCCATCAAACAATTAAGCAAAAAAGTGTTTAAACGATGAACTAATTAATTTATTACCTAGCCAATATTATGCCATTTAGATTCTGAAAATAGTTAAGTTAGAACCAGTGGTAATAACATGTAAAATCATTTTCTAACGTTTGTGAGACAAACAATAAATTAATTATTACTATTATTACTATTACTAGAAATCCAAAATATATATTACCAAAATCTATCTGATATGAGTAATTTTATGTCATGACAACAACATTGTTCATGCTTGAAGCACGATCGGAGCGATGTGGAAAGGGTTAAACGAAGTGCTTTTGGCGCTAAATAAGGGTATTAGAGAATATAGCACAGAAAGATCATCATTACAAATGGGCGTGATGCTAACAGCTCCGTTGTGCAGACACGCTACTCATTTTAAACGACAGAAATTGTGTTTGTCAAATGTCCCTAATGCTGCCTGCTATTTTAACTGAAAAAAATAAAAAAACATGGTCTCATCAATGAATGGGAAACACTGCTTACATAATGGAGCGTTATGTTTTTATTACCTCAGAATGAGCTATTTCTTTCTACATACACCGCGGGTCCCCTTACATAGAATTCTCCATGTTGTTTCTACAGTAGCCCTAAACAGACAAACTGCTCTACAGGTAGTGTTTCGTAAATATATTATCTCCTTCAGCAAAGAAGCGAAAACGTGACGACATCTTAGTCCTGTGTCAGCCACCGCAGTGCTTCGAAAGGGAGGGGTGAGGTTTGGAGGGCAATTCGCAACCTCACCGCTAGACGCTGCTAAATTTCATGCACAGGACCTTTAAGTAAGTTTTGAATCATCAGTTTTGCTTTATAAGCTTCTCGCAGGTCCTTATGTGGTTCCTTACAAAGTTCTTTTCAAAAAGACCATTCAGCCCGATCACAACAGCTGGCCTGTTGAGCCTTTAAAGGAAATCTTAATGCTGTGATGTTGAACTTTCTGACATTATGTTTTACCTCTTGTTTTCAAGGAAGGGGAAATGAAATGTTTTTTTACCCTGACCCTAACATACTATAATGTGGACAAATTAGAAACAGTAAGACTGGATAAAAAAAAAAAGCCTAGAACAGAGTTACTGTCTGAAGTGCTGAGTGTTGGGCTTGAGGTTTGTTAAGATTCATAAGGCAATACATGAGTGAAAGTAATAACAGCAATAATGAATCAGACTTTGAGAAACCAGCAGATAGATAGTGTGTGAGAGAGAGGGGGGAATTGACTGCATTAACAAAGGCCCACTGATGGTGTGTATGTGTGTAATGTACACAGTGTGTGTAGTCTCTGTATGTTTACTGTGGTAAGGGTTTAAACAGTGGTCTGTTTGTCTGGAGGCAACATAATAAGGGCAGACAGAGAGCAGGCCTCACTTGAAAACATTATAAAACAGGTACATGCCTCTTGTCCTTCTCCAGTCACCAGATATCACAGCTTCTACCGTCAAGCATGTGTGCATTTCAGCCATTCAGGATAAACAAAAATATTAATACACATACAAAAATGACCCTTGAAGGCTCTTGAACATTGAATTGAACATGTTAGCTACAGGAATGCACTCAAACCTTGGTACAAAGTCAGTTTAGGATGATAAATGTAAAATAGCTTTCCTGTAGCTCAGTGGTTAGAGCATGGAGCTAACAACGCCAAGGGCGTGGGTTTGACCCCAGGGGATTGCACATACTTAGAAACAAACGTATAGTATAATGCAATGTATGTCGCTTTGGATAAAAGCGTCTGCCAAATGCATAAATGTAAATGTAAACATACATTTGGGCATATTAATCATCTAAGGCTTCCTTTCTTTATGTTTATAGTGCTGGCCCGGCTGGTGTCGGACCTCCAGGCGTTCTTGCTGGTCCTGGACAGTGAAAATCTTAGCTATATTGCTCAGGCCCAGAAGAAATCCATCTCAGAGCTGCTCTGTAAACTGCAGGACAACAAGGACACACCAGGTTACCTCTTCATTCTCATCTGTGTGTCCAATATATGTGACCCTGTCTGTGAAATCCAATCAATCTAATTCTAATTCTTAAAATCTATTTTAAGCATTAATTTCACAAAGATTTCAATCTTTGACAAGACCTTACTCAGTCGATATTAAAGATATCAAGATTATATTTTTGCAGAATGTTCTTTACATTATGCAGGATGGTTTTATGTAGAAAACATTAAATCATAAAAATGACTGGGTTTAGCTTGGTTTTCACATACAGTATTTACTCAACCTACTGTATATACATTAGTTGTCTACCGTATGTTTACATACACCAACAAGTAAAGCAATACTTGATGAAATGATATTTGATGTTAAATATAGAACGTCTGAATACAAGAACTTTACTTTGTTTGTTCCATCTGCACGTGATTGGCTAAATGTATGTTCTGCATTTTCTTGCACATTTTTAATTGTATTTACAATTAAACTTTTGGCCATTTTATAAGCTTTTATATACGTTATATATGTATATACGTATATCCGCTTTATACTTAAATACAAAAACTATAACTACACCACAGCTCTTATAAACACTGATTTATTCTCTTGCATGATTGGGTTTGCCAGAGGTTATAAATGTTTCGAATCATGTAGAAATTGTAGGTGTGTTGCTTTCAGGATCGTGTGAATGCACTTCATATTGACCTGCAGGTGCACAGATTCATCAGCTGTTAGCTAAACAGATGGCATTTTGCAGAACAGTTCTGTATAAAGGAGTCAGTTCGGGGTCATGGAGAGGTTATGAGGGACAGATGTTAAATTCAAAGTCCGCCACTTTCCTCATTCTCTCTGGCCCGTAAATTCCTCTGTTGGAAATATCAAGCTTTTCTGTGCCTTCCTGACTGACCTCATGTCTGTGGAACAGAGCCAATTCTGGACTGTGCAGCATCATAGTGGATACACAGTAAACAGAGATGCTGTCTGCAGAGGGGTTTTTGGGAACTGCCGGAATATTTACTTTATGGCTTACATAATTCATCCTTTTAAAGGGGAGATATTCTACACTTCTCCTTATAACGTTAGACAAGGTTTCTTGCACCAAGGTTTTTGGAATGTAATTTATGGATTAATTTATTATTGTGTGTATATGAAATAGAGTTAGTTGTCATGTTGCTAACAAACATTATTTTGTTGATTGGATTTTAATTCTTAAAGGAATAGCTCACCCATTTTCTCTGCCTTAAATTGTTCCAAACCTGTATAAATGTCTTTGTTTGCCCATCAAAAAAGTCACACACTATAATATTTAATTGGACCGCCTTTATATTTGATAACACCACGCATTCGCCATGGCATCGTTTCGATAAGTTTCTGCAATGTCACAACATTTATTCCCGTCCAGAGTTGCATTCATTTTTTGCCAAGATCTTGTATTGATGATGGGAGAGTCAGACCTAAGTCTTCTCCAGCACATCCCAAAGATTCTCAATGGGGTCAAGGTCTGGATTCTGTGGTGGCATATCTTCCATGCTCCCTTAACCACTCTTTCACAATTTGAGCCCTATGAATCCTGCTATTGTCATCTTGGAATATGCCCATGCCATCAGGGAAGAAAAAATCCATTGATGGAGTAACCTGGTCATTCAGTATATTCAGGTAGTCAGCTGACCTCATTCTTTGGGCACATAACGTTGCAGAACCTAGACCTGACCTATTGCAGGAACACCAGATCATAGCACTGCCCAGGTTGTGACTTTTTTTGGATGGTGTATTTGGAAGAATGTTAGCAATGTTCAGTTCTGGGACATTATTCACTAATACCATAGTAGAAAAAATCATTGTATTTTTTTGTTCTGTTGAACACAAAATGAGATATTTTGAAGCATTTAGGAAAGCAAACAGTTCTGGGGCACCCTTGAGTACGTTTAAATTTTTTCGACTATGGTAGTCAATGGTCCTAGAATTGAAAATTGCTAACATTCTTCCAAATATCTTCCTTTGTTATCAACCAAACAAAGAAATGTACAACACAATGGCACTGATGTATTTTAATGTATGTCAGTGCAAGTTGTTTTCAGTCTGGACAGCTTTAACATTTATTTTAGTCTAGGACTAGTATTAATCCCTGTCCAGGAAACCACCCCCCTAAGTGTTTATCCAAACAACTGAAAATAAAACAAGGGTTGGACAGTTCCCAGAATGCACTGCAGCATGTAAGATTATGCTGTTCATGTTGTAATGATATTTCTGTTTGAGTGTGTCCTGCTTTATTTATGCTGTTGTTGTCATTGTTAGCTGCCTGTTGTTTTCAAAGTTGTTTTTTAATGAATGATGTTTGTTGACCGTCACCATGAGTGCATGATGCATTGTTGCTACTATTGAAAGTACATAAACAAAAACAGTTTGAACAGATACTTGAGCAATGTTTTGGTCTCTCTTAAGTGTGTTATTTAAATAATTCAACAGTATAACAAAGTGAAATAAAAGTTTTTGGGTTTTATTTCTTTTTTTTAATTGAAGTAAAATTGAGTTATTCATTTAAATGAGTTGGGTGAAGTATATCCGTAGTTTACTAAATTCAGGAATTTACTTGTACTACATTGTTGGTTAAAGCAAATATGCAACATTATTCTGTAAATTGAGTTGTGTGAACTATTTGGCCCAAAAGTACTTAAAATAAAAATAAAAACTTGAAAATGAAATTTGATGCATCAAGTTTTATGTGTGTGTGTTTTATTTAGTTGAAGATGCGGAGTACATGATTATGAACTGTCCCTCCGGGAGCCCCGGTGATCTCAGGGAAAGCACCACTGCTGAAGCGGATTGGACAGAAGAAGCTCTTTCGGCCTCCTCTACTGAATGGCTGCAACCTGCCGTGAGTTCATGACTAATTGCCATTTAATAAAACTTACTTAGTTAGACTTCCAGACAGGTACTTACATTGTATGACCTCAAAGTAGTCTCATAGACATTGATGTTTATATTGCCTCAACCAATATGTGAGATTATTACATTGCATGTGACATGGCTACGATTCAAAAGCAAACATTATTCCCAAAAAGTGCAATAAGTAGGGCCGTAACCTTGATTTAAATTGTGAATATTCCTAGATTCAAACATTTGGAATAATGCATACAAAACATGTAACACTGTGCTAGTGGTTTGTGGATATTGTCATGCAAGAATCGAACATAGTGTGCCTTTAATATCATCTGAACAGACCATCCATTCACAGGAATGCAGTGAGGGTTTGTGTATGTGGGGGGGCTGTTTGAATTCTGCATCTTTGGAGGATTACAGACGAGTAATAGCACACACAACTGTGCCTCAAGGTCTGTGTCTATGTTTGTGTATGTGAAGACAAGAAGTTATAAAAAAATAGCGTAGCAGTTTTTCGCCTCTTGCTGTTGCATGGTAAAAAAACAAAGAAAGGACACTTCCTTCGGTGCAGAAATCAACCACCACAATGTGCAAATAAATCCAAAAACAGTTTCATTGTTTGTTATAGAAAGGAACCGAATGTATTAATATAATTTTCAAGTGACCACTGGTGTGGCTTATCACTCACTAGTGTATATTAATAGAGGTTTCTGTAGTGCTGTAGTGAGTAACACATGCCAAGCGCCAAATGTGAGTGAAAATGTAAGTAAATAAATTGGCAGTTGTTCGGTAACTTGATTAGGAACTGTCCCAACATTTCTCATAAGATTTTTTGTATTTATATATATGCAGCTATCTTATCATAGAAGAAAATAGATTGGAATAAAAAAGATTTGAAAAAGATTTGATACTGTTTAAAGCACCACCTTCGATTTAGTCTACAGCCTTTTAGGTAAACAACATTTAAAAAATATCTAGTTTATCATCCAGCATTTGTTTAAAAAATATTTATGACCGCCTGTGGCAGGTGTGGCACAAAGTTATTTTGGAACATGGCTGTGTATACTTAAAAAATCATTTTATATGTCCCCTGTAGTGTTTAGCTTGAGGATAAAAGCTTGTGATATCGTCATAGTATTTACATTAGAAAAACAAACATTGAGTATATATATATATATAAAAATGAAAAATGCAATACACATACTAGTAAAACATTATTGTGTGTGTTTGGACTGAAATGGGAACACTAGTGTTTGATGGTGTTGTAATGTATATGGTACAGCATGCTGCAGTGTGTATTCGCGCGCTGTGATGTGTATTTTAAGCGACACTAGTTCAGTGGCCATAATAACAGGGCAGATCAGCCGGCTGCACACTGGCGGTTGTGGGACCCAGGGCTTCATGCTTGGACCCGAGCTTGTGTTGTGGGCGCCTAATGAGAGCCTCCCAGTTTCAGATCACCCTCACTGCAGTCTTTCCCCCTCATCTCACCCAAGGGTTGTGCGAGGCAGGAGGTCAAAGGTCAAATCCTTCTTCATAACAAAAGATTTTAAAGCGGGCAACCACATTAACACAACAGGGACGGGAAGAGCTAAAGGAGACTCGCAGCGCTGGAGGAATAACCGTGATGGAAACTCACTTATTGCTGTTGAGGAAGCACAATCAGTTAGTTGTGCTTTAAGCAAATTCTGCTTGATATCCCAACCAGCCTTACACAAGGACATTGGCTCGATTAATGGTGTTATTTTGTGGTGGAGCCACAAACTTGCCCAACCAATAGCAGATGGGGGAGTGTTGAGGAAATCCACAGAAATTACACATTTTGGTCTGGTTGAACCGGAAGTCACTATCGACTTCCATATTGCGACATACACTCTTAAAAATAAAGGTGCTTTAAAGGTTCTTCACGGCGATGCCATAGAAGAACCTTTTTTCTGTTCCACAAAGAACCATTTAGTCAAAGGTTCTTTAAAGGGGTCATATGACACGGCTTAAACAAATGTTATTGTTCGTTTTAGATGTAATGTAATGTGTAAACACGATTTGTTGGTGTATAATGATGTATTTTCCACACACTGTGCATGTTTGTATCTCCTCTTTGCCACGCCTCTCTGAAACGCGCAGATTTTTTACAAAGCTCATCGCTCTGAAAAGTGAGGTGTGCTATGATTGGCCAGTTAACCAGTGCGTAGTGATTAGTCGAATACTGCAAGCGTGTGACAGAAATGTAACGCCTCTTACCATATTTGGAACATCAGGTTCCAAAGCAATTGTACAAAGCAATTGCCCACCTTACTTGCGTATACCATTTTTCCAATTGTACTTGTCTAATACATACATGGGCAACGTATAACACACCAAAGACACAGAAAATGAATGAAATGAAAATGAGTAGATTAATTGTTCACCACAAATCTAGTTCACTACCAAAGGTATATAGGGTAAATTTAGAATGAATGTGGACTTTACGTTGGGATTAGATCTGTTTGTTTACTGTAAACTAGGTTCTGTGTAAAAGAGTAAGAATGTTGTAGGGAGGGTGTGAGATTTATGTTGCGTTTGTTTGTGCATCCGTCGCATAATTTCCTCTTTTAACTGATTTGATTAACCTCTGTTGACTCATTAACATTCTGTTATTTATAATTATTCATTATGTTTAATCCTAAAGTGAAATTCCTCTTTGCTCTGAATTGAGACTGAATTAAACAAAATTGGAAAAAGGTGTTCCTTTATTTTAAGCACTCACCTTAATGATGTTTTGAAACCCGTGTTGCTGTTACTTTGTGCAACACAGTTGTAGAATCTTCACACAGCTCTTGTTTATACAACAAATATTTTTTATCGACCATCTCTGCCAACCATCATCAACAACAAGAACCATTGAAAAACAAGTCCATTTAACAGGGTCAATGTCTTTTAATGAACATTTACATAATGCTGCATATTTGCTTATGACACACACATACAAGTGATGTCTAGACATAAATTACAATATACATTTTAATTCAATATAATTAAGAAACCATTCAAAATGTTCATTTAATCAGCATTTCTAGATGTAGCCCTTACAAGTTACTTTTCCTAAATACATGTAAATATATAACTGTTGTTTTACTTGAAAGTAAAATTCATTTTCTGCAAATAAATGGAAATCAAAAACAGTGGGTCTCATTCAACATGCGTACGTATGCACAAATTTGTGTATGAAACCTGCGTACAAACGTTTTCACGAACAAATCATGATTCACTTAAACTTTCGAACTAAAATTGATTGTAAATTTAAGAAAAAAAAATTTGCTAGCAGGTCTTAATAATCGCTTTCTAATGCTGTCTATCGATAAAAGAAAATCAGATTAATCGCACATAAAATTATGATTTTAAATATACTTTTACATTCTAATAATTTCACATTTAATCTCCAAATTAATGTAGAAACAACATGTTTCTT
Organism: Triplophysa siluroides; assembly: GCA_006030095.1. Classification (NCBI taxonomy): domain Eukaryota; kingdom Metazoa; phylum Chordata; class Actinopteri; order Cypriniformes; family Nemacheilidae; genus Triplophysa; species Triplophysa siluroides. The sequence goes on from VCII01000179.1 coordinate 532,148, forward strand.
TAACAACGTCATTTTATGAAAGGAAGCCAACATTCTGATATTAGTGCTGCAACTGATGTCTCCATTAAATTTATTCTTTTTTTCTTTATTTTAACATAAATTATAGCCGTTCAACATTGAAGTACAGTATAATTGAGAGCTATCATGTCTAACAAGTAGGAAATATACAGAAATTGAATTAATTCTCAAACACTTAACAGTTTTTAATGCTAAATTTAATTTAATATTAAAGCTACAAAATACATTAAATTCCTCTTTTTGTTCTTTGATTAACATTAATGACAGGAGTCACAGCAGTAGTTTTAAGAATGTGGCCCCTTCAAGAGCTGCTGCTCTATGCAGTCTGACGCACTTTCCCATTTTCACAACTCTTTGCATTCATTCAGGATTTTATTTAGCATGTTGAAATCTGTGTTTACGAAAATACTAGAAAAACAGGCTTTCTTGCATAATCTTGTGTTTCTGTTCATTCAAGAAAGAGAACTTAATACTGATGCTGCACTGTCTGAGAGAGATTCACTGACGCAGCATTTAGCCCGTGACTGTATCCATCTTTTTTACAATGCAAGAAATTACCCATTATGCCTTGTGCATGCGCGTAGGGCTAATGCTTGAGGACGGTGGGAGAAGCCAAGGGGGGGGGCATGGAGCAGTAGAAACCAGATGGTAGCCCAGATACCAGCCAGGGTGACGGCCCACAGGTTTGTCAACGGAGGGAAGGATTCATGGTGGAGATGGGATGGCCGGCGACACCAGGGGGCCGAATGACGGAGATGATGCCGATAGAAGAGGAGCCCTGGATGGAGCTGCGTAGACGAAGGTCCAGAGGGTCGAGGCGAAGCAGACAGCTCAGACAGCCGAGGTGGGGACCCGCAAGACCGCGATAGAGCCGGAGCAACCATGGATGGAGGTGTAGCCGAAGGGAAGGAGGAGCCTGACAGAGCCAAAGGGGCAGAGTGACGAGGCGTAGCCAGAGGATTGGACGCCCGAGGCGGCGGATGGTCGACGATTGACCAAGGCAGAGCCATATGGACGAGGGAGCCTGGTGGAGCTGGTGGGATGACAGGCCACGGTGAAATGAAGGAGACAGGTCCCAAGGTTAAGCCGCTGGGTCAGAGGGCCGAGGTGTAGTCCAGGTCTCGGAGGCTGGCGACGGCGACATGGGATACTCAATCCCAAAGGTAGATGGTGGCTCGAGATCCCGAAGCTCATCAGACCCAACGGTGCTGGCGTGCAGAGGGTGAGCTGAGCCAGACCCCGGGCAGACGGACTGGCTGATGACAACAGAGGAGGTGGGAGAGGGAGGGAGAGGGGGGACTTGGAAGAGCTGGGCGGGACCAGAGGGGGCTTGGAAGAGCTGGGCGGGACCAGCGGGGACTTGGAAGAGCTGGGCGTCACCGGGACTTGGAAGACCAGCAGGGACTTGGAAGAGCTGGGCGGGACCAGCGGGGACTTGGAAGAGCTGGGCGGGACCAGCGGGGACTTGGAAGAGCTGGGCGGGACCAGCGGGACTTGGAAGAGCTGGGCGGGACCAGCGGGGGAGGGAGCAGCCAATATTCCTCTTCATTCACCTAGTCAGATATGGAAGAGTCCTGTAACAGCTCACCCTTTGCGATGGGAGTGTGGGCAGGGCTTCCCTTAAGCCCGTAAAACTCCACATGTACTCCCACAGAGGTGCAGGGTGTTGCCGGCTCACGCACCTGGTCAGACGTGTGTTGAGGCTCAGGCTCAGGCTCTGGGCCGCTGACGGGCTCAGTCGCAGACTCGCGTGCTGGCGCTTTTGTCATGGCGGGCACAGGCTCTTCATCTGAGGTGGGCTCTGGCAGACCCTCTGTGTAGCAGGGTGATGTTTGTTGGCTGGTCTCTGGGTTGGGAGTGGGGTTGGAGATGTCCTCGGCCAGGTAAACGGAAAAAAAGAGTCCATTATTCTCCAGCACCCACTCCACAAAAGCGGAGTTGTAGTGAAGTTGACGAGACCGTGAGTCGAGGTACGCGGTCTCTTATCACGGAGGAGATCGGGAGCATAAGAGGAAAAGCGACCGGACAGGACCAGGCCTGGGTTTTAGTTGTGGTTTGTGTGTGTCGCCGGCAGTCGACCGTGAGGGGCTGCCGGCTGTCTATTAACTTTGTGATTATTTTATTAAATGTTTGAATGTATTACACATTCAAATCTATTACCTAGCTGTATTACAGTTCAAAGTATGGAAGGAAGGAGGTGGGAACCGGCGAACATTTAAACAAACTTTAATCAAAATAAACAAGCCACCTCAGGTTCGACTGCCGGCTATAAGAACATAAACTTAACATATGTCCGGGCCCGGTCTTCTCTCGTCGTATATTCTGCCCGCTTGTCCTTTTATGCTTCCGATCTCACAGTTGATACCCATTATCACTCACGCCACCGGCCCCGCCTCCTTGTCTAACGGCTCTCGTCTTGCCTTCCTCGCTACATACCCCCATCGCCCCTCACTGGCCGGGGGGTACCACCGAGACTGTGCTTACTCCCCCCAGGGGAGCCAGTCTCGGCGTCCGCAGCCACTGGGGGTATGCATTGACAAGACGAGAGAATGGAGACGGAAGCACCTGGGCCCAGCTGAGAGGCTCTTCTTCGCAGTGCTATGCGGTGGTACTGGACCTTTGGTGGACGGCCCGATCCTCCTCCGCCTCCTGGCGGTTGGCGATGGCTTTCTGGCTGAGGGTAGCCGGCAGCGAGTTTCCCGTTCCCTGCTCCTCCCCTTTTCACGTCGGACAAACAGGAAGTCACTCACGCTAATGGCACTCTCCATTGGGGACGTCAAGAAAAAGGTGGATACACCAGACGGGACTGCTGTCGTGTTGCATTGTGCCGCGCTTGAATGATTTAAAGGCCTTTATATGAATACATTTACATGTATGCATTTGGCAGACGCTTTTATCCAAAGCAACTTACATTGCATTGCACTACACATTTGTTTCTAACTATGTGCAATCCCCTTGGATCTAACCCTGACCTTGGCATTGCTAACACCATGCTCTAACCACTGAGCCACAGGAAAGCTTTAAGGGATACTTCACCCAAAAATGAAAATTCTGTCATCATTTACTCAGCTTCAAGTTGTTCCAAATGTATGTAAATTTCTTTGTTGTGATGAACACAGAGTAAGATGTTTGGAATAATGCTAATAACCGAACCAATCTCAACACCCATTGACTCCCATAGTAGGAAAAAAACAATGGTAGTCAAAAGTGCCCCAGAACTGTTCGCTGTCCCACATTCTTCTAAATGTCTTTGTTTGTGTTCAACAGAACAAAACAATTATTAAGTAATTTTTCCTACTATGGGCGTCAATGGGTGTTGAGATCTGTTTGGTTATAATCATTCATCCAAATATCTTTCTCTGTGTTCATCAGAACAAAGAAATGTATACACATTTGGAACAACTTGAAGGTGAGTAAATGATGACAGAATTTTCATTTTTGGGTGAAGTATCACTTTAAGTGGAGACATGCGGTAAATTAAAGGTTATGCGGAAAGCCCTTATATTTAGATTGTCTAGACTCTGGGCATGTTTTATGCAAATGATTAAACTTGTGCAAACTCATTTCAAATTCACTAACATTGGGACGAGGTTAAGATCAAATTCATGTGCGTACACCAGTGTTGTGAATTAGGCAGAAAGTTTTCGTGAGAAGTTCCAATGTCCGTATAAATACGAATAATCTATGCAAATGTTAGTGAATGGGCCCAATATGTTTATTTGAAATTTTGGAGAAGTATTGTTAGTAGTTCACAGAATGAAACAAAAACGAAAACCTAAACACGTTACAATAAATAATGAATTCAGAAAAGCTGAAAATGGCCTTTGTAATGGTCTCTTAACTTTCCCACGGCTATATTTTTATTTTGACCTAAACTTGACTTCCACGAGAACTTCCACGAAGACTAACTGCTAAAAAATAAATAAATAAAAATAATAAATTACATTACAAAATGTATCTGTGTGTAAGGAAGAAAACAGTTAAAATCTTAGTCAGAAATTACTCTTTTTGCATTCAGCAAAAAACTACATGCCTGTTTACAACTTGAGATGTTCTTGTAATGACATCACTGTCTTTTTTTTGCTCAGTTTTTTTGTACTCGGATTCCTTTGCTATCTTCTAAAAACCCATCTTTGGCTTTTCACATCAGCAATTAAATGCAATGGGAAGTCACCCAATTCCACATCCCAAAATCAAAAGCTTGTCTGAGGTGGAGGAAGTGAGGAGGAGGGCCATATCTTTGACAGGAAATGCCATGTTTAAGCGGGAGGCCCAGCTCGATGACCCAGCGTTGCGACGCAATTGGCTCAAAGGGCTGGAGTGTAGGGGAAGTGGACGTCTGGGAGATAATTATCGTCGTCTACGGGATAGATGGACAGTGATGGAGTGATATAGAGATGGACTGATAGGACAACCACACACATGGGAAGGAAGTCGGATGGTGCAAGGAGGATCTCCTGGGAGGTGTGGGAGGGATGAGGTCACCCGTTACGCCAAATTCGTGGGGTTTCCATGCCAACCAGACAGACTCAGTCCCATGGGTATGCATGTACTGAGCCCATGGATTGATCATGTACATGAGTATGGTACTTATGGTTATCCGTTGTACGGTTTTGGAAGCGATAACAATACACACACACACTCTGACGCAGATGTTTTTTGGTCACCTCTGCACACCTGTAGCTTTTCCTTGAGTTTCTTGAAAAGGTCCTTTGAGATAAGGGCCCTTTTTCATTCAGTTCAGTAGTCCTTACGTAAGCTTGGTCTCTGTGTGAACATGTGGGTCAGTAAAACGGTGTGTGTGGGGGGATTTAACAAGCTTTTAGATTCCTCCTGCACTTCATGAGGTCACTAAGTAAGCTCAGTTTGACGGGGTTAAAATGACCTGCACAAATCTGAGTACGTCTCAGTGTGGCTGTAAATCCTCCATGAGCGATGACGGCAGAAGAGGTTTTATTAAGTTTTATCATAGTTTGTGTGAGGCAGATGTTTGGAATGTGTAGTGAATGTTTTACAGCCTGAGGGAGAGTGCAGCTCCTCCGTCTGACTATGCCGGACATCCAAAAAAACAATATTTCTCTATTCAAAATTATTTTTTCACAGACATTTAGTAAAATTGGCATTGTGAAAATCTACGTGCTACATATTTCAGATCTGTTCATTGTGAAACACAATTTTGAAACATTAAAATGTACAAAGAAAACGGCAAACAGTGCGCATTAATCTGAATTATTTCTTGTAAAAACAATTATTGATATTGTGAGACTACTTAAAGGGACAGTTCACCCAAATATTTAAACTCTGTCATCATTTACTCACCCACTTGTCATTTCAAACCTGTATGACCTTCTTTTTTCCGCGGAACACAAAATAATATATTTTGAAGAATGTACCCGTTGGCAGTACCCATTCACTTCTATTGTACGAACACAAAACCAATGCAAGTCAATAGGTGCCGCCATGGTTCGGTTACCAACATTCTTCAAAATATCTTCTTTTGTGTTCTGCAGAATAAATAAAGTCATACAGGTTTAAAATGACAAGAGGGTGTAAATGATGACAGAATGTTCATTTTTGAGTGACCTGTCATTTTAAAGAAGACACCTGGTTTAACTATTTTAACCGTACTTTATACTAAAGTACAACATTGTGAATCATTGTTAAAGGATTCTTCAAGGTTCTACTCACTGATAAAACTTTTATTTTGATCCTCAACCGAATTAACACTTGTTGCTTATCATCCAATCAGCAGCACAAATGTTTTCAAGGCTTACATTACGATTTTTCTATGTCTCTACATCATCCCTCTTTCGCACACACTCACAGACACACAAAAGCTCCTTTCATCTTTCATTCACAGATATGTATCTGATCTCCAGAGCTGAACACACTGTGCTCATACACAACCACTCCTCCCCCCAAGAGCGAGAGGGGGTAAACGGAAAGAATGAAAAGATGCACAGAATAAAGAGAAGAAACGCTAAGAACTAACTTTATTAACCTTTTAAAATTGAGTTACACACCCACCTTACAACACTGTGGAAACTAACATATTTTGTGTTAGAAATAGATTAATAGATCTTGCAAGGGGTGGACTTTTTCTGTGAAAATTGGTGGAATGTCTGAAATAACTTGCAGCTTGTTTATGATTTACGTTACATCATCAATCGAACATAAAAACTTCATTGTTTAGTTGGTAAAATTAACAAAAAAGTGAATTTAAGTAGAAATAATCTTATAATAAAAGCCAGCAGGCATATAAAAAATGTTGGCATTTCTGTAACTTTGGGATAGTTCAACCAAAAATGAACATTCTGTCACAATTCACTCACCCTCAGATTGTTTCAAACCTGAATAAATGTCTTTGTTCTGCTAAGCACAAAGGAAGATATTTTGAAGAATGTCTGTAATCTAACAGATCTCATCCCCCATTTGCTGCTGTAGTAGGAAAAATAAATACTATGGGAGTCAATGGGGGATGAGATCTGCTCGGTTACTGACATTCTTCCAAATATCTTCCTTTGTGTTCAGCAGAACAAAGAAATGTATACAGGTTTGGAACAACCTGAGGGCGAGTAAATGATGACAGAATTTTCGTTTTTGGGTGAACTATCCCTTTAAATATTACTTGCGTTTTAGTATTGGAAGTTTTATCCAATCTTTATAATTTTGTCGCAACATGTAAATCTGTTTACTTTCGGCTAGTGCTCATACAAAATATACTGGTAACGCATAACCAAAGGTTAACTGCCTGGAAATAGTCCAAATTATGATTTAAAAAGGTCAAATAACAAAAATATGTTGTTGTTTTAACAAACCAGCATCACATTTCTTCTTTGAAGCATTACATTAAACATTTTCCACCCTTTCTTAACAAACAGAAGGTCGAGTTAAAATTATAATCTATTGGAATCAGTGGAGCGCCACAGATAATCATTTCTTTCCAGAAGGTTACGTCAATGCATTTCCTCTTCCTTTTCTTTTGAACATTAAAATGAGTTCTGTCAAGTCTGATGCATTGGAGTTCAATGACCTCAACTTGAATGATACTGGACTCAAGACCTAAAAAAAATCACCCTATGCGCTCTGCTTTTGTCTTCCTGTTTTGAACTCCCAGAAACCTTTGTTTTAGTTGCACTCTTGTTGCTCTTCTGCCCTCAGCGCCCGACTACAAATTACTGACCCCAGTGCAGACCACAGCCATTGTCCCTCAGCTGTGTTCCTCCACAACCATCTGCACCACCATCATAAACACATGAACCAACTGACCCTTCACACAGCTAAAAACATACTCTCTCGCACTGTGTCCTTCTCTAAATGTAGAGATGTTTTTAAACTCAGGATTGAAAGACATTCACTTCAAACTTTTATGTCATCATTCCAGTATGTGTGGTTTGCCTTCAGCAGCTCTTGTGTGTTTGATTGATCAAGATTCAGATATGGGTTGCGTGTACTTCAGTGCACGGGTTTAAAGTGAGTTTAAACTAGACCTTAGCCTGGGCCGTGTATAATGCTGAATTTCAAGGCTTTTTTGGTCTTGCATTTAATAATATTTTTACTACCAATGGTTTCCTTATTCTAAAAATACATCTATTTTGCTTTTGTTTGTGTGTGTTTTTAGTCCGTTGGTCCTGCTGTTCCCTTAAACCCTCCGTGTTTAGAGGACGAGGACTGTTATGAAGAGGCAGAGCCATTTATGCCGGAAAGACAGTCTACAGGTCAGAACAAACAACAGATTCAATGAAACAAACACATTTCGCCGCTGTCCTGCTGCAACCTTGGATGTCCAATTTTTAAATGGTTAAATACTGTGATGTCAAAGTTGACAAGCAATTTGAAACACTTTCTATTGGTCAGATATTTGCAAAACCCAGTGAGAAACATAAAGGTTCAGTAATAATAATGATTTATGGCAAAAAACACCAAATATGGAGATACAAGGTTTCAAAAGGAAAGCAGCAATATTTAAATGTATAAAACAAACTCAAGGCAGATGTATGTAGATGTTTTTTTGCAAAGACATATTATTAAGGATTTCTTAAAGTTTGTCACCTTTCATTGTTTTTTTTTATTTTTGTTTAGAATTATGTGACAGTTTCTGGTGCTTATACTTTCATTATATGAGGTGTAAAAATGTCAATTGTTTACACATAAAACAGTATTTTATATAAATATAATATATGTACTATAATCTATAAACAAATAAATAATCCTTTTTGTAAAACAGGCACCTACCTGTCGTAAAAAACACAAATATTTTATGAATCTGTCAAAAACTTGCAAATACCAAACTGAAATACCAAAATAATCTTTACATCAAAAAATGCAGAGCAATGCTACTGGGGTATGTAGTCCATGTATCGGTGCTCTTTGGATAAGAGATTTCTGTGTTTTTTTGATGAATTAACAAAATAATCTTTATTCACATTGTAATACTCAAATTCGAGTCAGCATAACTGTAATTGGCCATCTGAAATAAAATTACCGATACATTTCTTTACTATTTTTTCTGCCTTTCTTTTAAACAGTAAATTGAATTGATAACTACAGTGATTATATTATAACATTTTATATAACAACAACTGATCCAAATACGAGTCTAAACTCCAAATACGAGTCTAAAACCTTTATAGTACTTAAAACCCTTGTGTCTCTGGCTCAGATAAAGTAGACTCAGACAGCAGTCACTACGAGTCGTATGGTGAGGAGGACGATGAAGACTTTGTGAAGGACAGAGCTCACTACATCCACTGGAGCTCCTCTCAACCCTGCTTAAGACCCGTGCCGGAGTCACGCATCTGTGGATACCTCTGGAGGAAGAAGTGGCTGGGCCAGTGGACCCGACAGCTCTTTATTATAAAGCACAACTCACTTTTGGTAAGGTGACATCCCAACCCAAGTACTACCTTAAAAGTGACTTGAAAAGATTTGAAACGATTTTCATGTATTATCAAAAAATAATAATAATAGCATACACAAACATACATTGGTCTCATGGTATGGGGTACATTTTAAGATTGAAGTATTTGTTTGAACTTTTTGTATGATGTTATTTTTCTTGGCAGTGTTTTAAATGTGCTAAAGACCTTCATCCACTGCTGGAGCTCAACCTGACGGGTTGCTACGTGGTCTACAAATCCAAGCATAGTAAAAAGATGCAGTATGAGCTGAAAGTGGTGGCCGGTGCAGACACGCTCATCATGGGCTTCCAGAGCAGCACACAAGCTGAGGAGTGGAGGAAGGTCTGAACACTGGATAACTTCTTTAAACCTGACTTACATTAACACAAACTTAGCCTCTATCTAGCTGTGACTGTTTATATGTACTATTTAGCTGATGTCTGTCTGTCTATTAATGTTTCATTTGTAGATTATTGAAGAAGTGAGCGGTTCCTCTTATTACGAGCCTGAATCTCAAAGCTCTTCATTCACATTAAAGAGTGAAAGGCTGGACTCTTGCAGGGTAACACACACACACACACACACACTTTGGGTTTTCATGTTTTACGACTTTCCACAGACATGATGACGTTTATACTGCACAAACTGTATATTCTTTTCATTCTTACTCTACCCCAAAACAACCTACGCAGAAATCGTTTTTCATTTTTAAATATACATCATGTAGCATTATTTCCATGTTGTTTTCCTCACAGGAACCAAAAAAGTCACAAGATAAAAAATGTGTCTTTATGGCAACATATGGTCCCCACAATGTAGGGTTTACCAGAACCACACACCCATACACTGATGCAATACTATTTACTCCTCTTACATTTGTTATCAATGGTAGGAGAGGAACAACATTTATATATGAATGATTTTAAGTTCTTAAAGGGATACCAAAAAATGAAAATAATGTCTTAATTTCCTTCCCTTATGTCATTTTGAACCTGTATCACTTTCTTCAGCAGAACACAAAAGTTGATACTTTAAAGAAAGTTGATAACCGAACAGCGAAGGCACCCATTGACTTGCATTCGTTTAGTGTACATACAATAGAAGTGAATGGGTGACGGCATTCGGTTCGGTTACCAACTTTCTTCGAAATATCTTCTTTTGTGTTCTGCGGAAGAAAGTGATACCGGTCAAAATGACATAAGGGGAAAGAAATTATGACATCGTTTACATTTTTGGGTGAACTATCACTTTAATATGTCGACCAGTTGTCATTAAAGTCTGTTTTATAGTCACTTTCATAAACTTTCTGTTGTCTCTCTCTATTTTTTCTCTCTCTCTCTCTCTCTCTCTCTCTCTCTCTCTCTCTCTCTCTCTCTCGCTCGCTCTCTCTCTCTCTCTCTCTCTCTCTCTCTCTCTCTCTCTCTCTCTCTCTCTATCTATCTATCTATCTATCTATCTAGTCAAGTTCAGTCCTCCAAACGGATTCAGATGAAGAAAAAATCTCCAGTCTCCCCTCTGCAGCAAGCATTGTGGAGAGCAAAGACAAAAACACAGGTGAGCACACACAATTCCTTTGAAAAAGCAGAGGGCTGTGTTTGTTGAAGCCTTCGTACACACGTGTGTTTCAAAGCATTAAGCTGTGGTGCTCATGCAAGCAATGCACATTTGATGAACAAGTTGTAACATTTTGTGGCAAAAATACACCGACCTGTCTATACGTTTCATTATCGGACGCACCAACCTGGCCTAAAGTTACTTCTCGGTCTGTCTTTGGTTATAATTTAACAATTCATTTTATATTTAATTTATAGCAATATTAATATTTTGTTGTATATTAATTGTATTAAATTAAATGAAAACTGCTCAACAGTTATTTATTCTTTATGGAGGTCTACCGGAAATTAAGTTCGGGTCACATAACATTTGTTTATGATGTTGCCGCTGAAGTGCTTTAAATAAAACCTGCAATGTGATTGTAAAATGGGAAACTACTGATATCTTGGTCTATATAACCCGACACACAGCAATAGACTATTATAGCACAACTGTGGCATTGTTCCGCTCGCGAGTGTTTTTGTGTCATTTGTCAGAGACTAAATTCACTGCATGCCGCACAGGACACCGGCCGGGTGTTTAACACTGCACCTTTGTCTGTGTACGGATTCCTGTGAGATTTGATTGTCACCTTTGACACCGGGGTGACAACCACAGGAATGACCTCAGACGTTTGGTTTGTAAATAGACTGGTGAATATTTACTGGTATTTAATCGCAGCTTAGTGTTTATGGAAGCGGATTTTGCAAATGTAGACAGAGCTTACAAAAAAAGTATGCGAATGGTTTCAGAAAAGATTGGAAGCTGGAACTGGTTTGATTGGAAATTAGATAGGCGGGTTGAAATGTCTCCAAGTGGTTACGTCTTACCACTAGCGGGAGTTTTTTGTAACGGTTTGTTATTGAAAATGCGAGCTCACTGATTGGATGCATATGCTTGTGTCTGCTTTATGTGTTTCGGTAAGAAACTTAAAAGCAAAACCTCAAAACTAGTTTATTGGTTTACGCATGCAAGAGTGTGTTCATATTACTGTCCCTAACTTATAGTTTTTAAGACTTTTATCGTCAAAAGCTTTTTATAAAGTGACTATGATGTCTTGCTTTAAAAAGTAATTGATATAAATCAGATTTACTGTTATGTATGTGGAAGAACATTTACATTTTTTGTTAAATACTTTTAAATTACACCATAAAAATGCTAGTCCATTTTCCAAACAATACACGTAAATTAATTAATTTGTCACTATTTATTTTTGTCCAGTGTGAATTCAGTTATAGAATGTGGTTCACTTCTGTAAATATTTCAACTCTGTGCACAAAACTGAATTAAGCACAAGAAGTGGAGCGACACCTGTATTTAGCTGTAGTGTGGACGTAAATTCTGAATTGTAGTACAGCACGCAGGTGATGTCACACGCAAATTCCTGTTGGACAATAGGGTTTACGTTCTGGTCTCTCTTCATCAGGTTTCATGAACGTGCTGATGAACTGTCAGTGGCAGAGTCTCTGGTGCCGGGTGGAGGAGGGGTTGCTGAAGATGTATCGGGACGAGGAGTCAGAAGAGACCCCTCAGTATACGGTTCAGCTCAGAGGGAGCGAGGTCCAACCCGGGCCGGATACAGCACATGCTTATCGCATGACCATCATGCATCATGGAGACCAGGTGGCTGTACTGGAGGTATGATCTTGGAACTAACATGGAAACCTTTGTGAAGTAGAGCTAATATCATGTTTTTTAGACATGTATCATGATGATACAGAACCCACACACTTCATTCGAGTTATACAAATTGAGGGAATGAGTTTACTCAAAGTCAACTTCTTGGGGTTTTAAGTGGGCTGATCTTTCAGTACCATGGTATATTTAAAATACTTTGGTAATACAATCACTGTATTTGTAGTGCAAGTTTATTTCTAAACAAAGTTCATTTGAACTGTTCTCACTTTGTTCTCAATGTCTGTGTCGATGTTATTCTTTGTGTGTATGAGCAGGCCAGTTGTGAGGATGATAAAGAACAGTGGGTTCAGCTCCTGCAGGATGGGAGTTCCACTGCAGATGGCCCTCCATATCAACACACCAGCCACGAATCACTGAGGTACACACGCACACACACACACGCACGCACGCACGCACACACACACACACACACACACACACACTCATGCTGTCTGTTTGCTGCCAGCATTCTGTACGAACTATGAATCACTGAAACTCTGTCATTCTTTCCCCATTCTTCTGTTTCCTTTGTTCTTCAGTGGTCTGAAAAGCCGAAGGTTCCCCACCTCAAACATGTACATGGACGACCCCTTTCAGCAGCTCTGTGGTGGAGTTCAACCTCATCCCATCTATTCAAACACATCTATACTAGAGCACATGGTACGGTCCGGCAGGAGGGTGTTACTAGTTATTACTCTACCAATTGTTTATTAGGTTGCAATGTGTTGCGGTAAAGTAAGATAGATATTTGGAACTTTCCAGTTTAGATAAAAGTTTTCTCTACCTTAAAGGGATAGTTCACCAAAAAATAAAAATGCTGTCATCATTTATTCACCCTCATGTGGTTCAAAATCTGTATATGACTCAAAACCCAAAAGAAGATATTTTGAGAAATAGGTTTTGTGTCCATACATTGGAAGTCAATGGAGGTCAGTGTTGTTTGGTGACCAACATTCTTTTAAATGTCTTTGTTTGTGTTCTGCAGAAGAAAGTGATCTATCCCTTTAACTTTACATAAAATGGCCATGTCAAAATAATTTTTTGGTTGCATCATATGTGTGATTTCTTTCAATATCCAATAGAAATGGTGTTTAAAGGGATAGTTAACCCCCCCAAATGTCAGCATTTACTCACCCCCTAGTTGATCCAAAACAGTTTAAGATGTGTAAAAATATATATATTTGGAAGAATGTTTGTACAGTACAAGGGGCACTATTGACTTTCAGGGAAAAAAACGACTAGGGTAGTCAATGGTGCCCCAGAACTGTTTAGCTTCCCACATTCTTCAAAATATCTTCTTTTGTGTTTAACAGAACAACACATTTTATACAGTTTTAGATAAACTTAAGGGTGAGCAAATGAAGACAATATGTTTTAATTTTGGGGTTAACTATCCCTTGTGACATATTTCCAAATGAAGCAAAATGTTTAAAGAAAATGCAAAGTTGGGCTATTTGTGACAGGTGCATGGAGATGATTAAACACAAAACTGAGCTCTTGATCATGTTGAAAAGCTGTTTGCGAGGCAGATCAAGGACAATTTAGTGAAAGATTATGAAGAAATATGTCATGCAAACACATGCACTAATGGATTATTTTCAACCATCAAGGGTGGTTTGTTAGGAAAGATATCAGGTTCAATATCTTGTTAATTTAAAACCAAAATAGAATTTATAAACATTTCCTTTCGTCTCATTAACATACTCTGAAAGCTCTAGAATTACAGTACAGTACATTTAACAGCTGTTACATCCATTTCTCAGTTTCAGAAACCTTACGGCGGGGGAAACGGAGAATTGTTGTCATCCAAGATTTCTGCCAACTACAGCAATAATGAAATCTTCAGCAACCACAGTGAGTCAGTCACACTGCCCATGCAGTCCCCAATACTAAATTCACTTTTTTAGAGAAAGGAAAAACATTATGCTTCGAATACACTGTACATTTATAGTTCTCTCTCATTTTATCCCATTTTCTGCTCTCAGTGGTCTCTACTCTCCTTTCTTGCTTTATGTCACCAACTTGGTTGTAAAACAAATTTGAAACTGCTTTTACTGTCATGGGAATTTTTTATCCACTTTAACCTCAGTGCCTTGAGCAGTTCAGCATCATCGCATATAATCGGCTCGTGATTCTCTCATAAGCATCTTTGAGTCATGACAATACTGTAATGTGATTGGTCAATGAAGTGAAAGACATGCTTGGTGACTTCTCTGTACTTGTTTTTCACATCGCAACACAAACAGTCAGCAGCTGATTTTCTGTCTGTCAAGGTTATCAGTTTCAAGGACTTCCAGACAGACAGCAAACATTTAGAAATGGGTTTTGTCAGACAGCAGAAAGCCACATGCAATCTGAGTTTACAAACCAGATCTCTGAAAAAAATGAAGTGAATACACCGGATATTAACTAGTACACTGTCTGAACAAACAGATTTGATTTTATCACTTGCGAAATGATAGCGAAACGGTCAAACCAGGTACAGTATGTGTGTAAAGAAGAGAAAGAGAGCGAGAAACAGAACACATGAATACATGTACATCTTCTCCATCACTTCCTCTTCACAGATTCACAAACACTTGACAATTCAGAGGCATCTGCTTTCAATTTGGGGCGCTTAATAATTATACGGCGGCTGGTTGCTCGCAACTTTCCATGCTCCTGGTTTACAGGATTTGCATAATGTCCCAGAGCATCATTTTGTGCAGACAGAAAACTGTTTGTAGGATCGCACATTGCATTTATAAAGCTAGTACTACATCCAAAGTGTTTAACCAGGGGTCCACAGAAAAGATCTTCAAAAAACATTTGAATTGGTATTTAAAGGGTCAAAAGAACAATATGGTTCACTTGAATTTGACATTAAAGTATAGAAGCATTTTAAGGGAACACTACTGAGAAAGATGAGAAACTTCATATGGAGAAGCAGTTTTCCGCATCATTGCACGTATGACTTCATGTGTACTTGACAAATTGACCTTTTCTGGTTTGTCTATGGACTTTGATGTGTCAGATTATGATCATGAATCTATTTACAGTGCTGTTTTTCTCATCAGGTGGATCCAATTACAATTATGCAGCGAATATCCACATAAAGGAACTGTTCACCCAAAACATTTAATTTCACTCACTCCCAAGTTGTTCCAAATTTGTATACATTTCTGTGTTCATCAGAAAGATATTTGAAAGAATGTAACCAGACAGTTCTGGGACACCATTGACTACCATAGTAGGAAAAAATGTTTTGTAAAATTCTTTGTCCTTTTGAACACAAAAGAAGATATTTTGAAGAATGTATAAAAGCAAACAGTTCTGGGGCACTTTTGACTACCATTGTCATTTTTCTTACTACGAGAGTTAATGGGGTCCAAGAACTGTTTGGTGACAAGCATTATTCCAAATATCTTCCTTTGTGTTCATCAGAACAAAGACTCGATAATTTGGAACTCGATAATGATAGACAGAATTTTTATTTTGGGGTGAACACTGAACCCCAAAGCATTTGGACAGTTACTGTAAGCCAGACTTAAAATGACTTAATGTCAGACAAATTGTCATGTATTTCAAGCAAACCAAGTTGAGTTTCAAATGATTAAATAATAAATACATATGATGTGAAATGTATATTTGCACGATGTTTGCACCATATATACACTTTCTTCTGCACTAAGCTTCTGTCGCCAAGTCAAATTCCTTGTGTGTGTAAACATACTTGGTAATAATTGTTTTGAACAAATAACTTTCATTCGATTTATGTAAAAATCAAAAGAATCTTATTTATATTTTATTATCGAAAGCTTTGACATTCAGATAATGACACAGCATGCAGAATGATCATAACTTGTTCTCCAAATACTTTTTTTGCCCACTATATGAACATTTTGTAGAGTACATGAGAGTGTATTATAGTGTTACAGGGCATGTGAGGTGAGATTTTGTGTGTTTCTGGACTCTCAGTATAAGTAGGAAACGCTCCTGCGCTTTCGTTTTGGATGAGACCCGTGGCTGTTGGCTTTTTTATTCGCTCGTGGTTTTGGTCGCAAAGCAGGGATGTAGCCTTGTGGCATGCGCGCACACACATCCTTTAAAGACTCTTTAGTCGTAACCCTGAGAATATCGTGTTTTCTTTTTGAACCCAACTTTCCAGTGTGAGCTTTTCTCAGGGAAGAGATTAAGAGAGGGTGAAAAGTAGAAAAGTGAACGGTACACACATCCAGAAACCATAAAGAATCAGAAAGTAACACTATCCAGTGCACACCGAGAGAAGTTGGAGACCATTACTTTTTTCACATTTAACAGGATGAAATATTTTTTGACTTTATATCGTAAAAACGTTTTTGTATTTATGTTGTCAGATACGAAAAAGTTTGACATCGAGAGGGGTGTGCAGATGTTGGACCTGACAGAAAAGAGGCGCGTGCAGTTGCGTGCAGGGTCAGAGGTCAACCTGGTGAGCGTGGGCTCAAAGCCGGCCAAACAGAGTTCCTTCAGGCGGTCCCTCGCTTTCTGCACTGAACGAGCACAGGTAACACTCCATTACACAGGGACATGTTACTGGGATGATGTCAGAGAGTAACACAGTAACACTTTGACGATGTTAAGGTACAGTTATATTTGTGTACCATGGGACTCCAACATTATTGGCGTTATGAACCTGTAGAACAAGTTCTTGGAGATGATCGTGAACCCTGCATGCGGATGTTTTTGCTCTTACACTGCCACCTGTTGTTTGGATTGTGTAACTGCAACACAAAGTAACAGATTTTCCAGATCAATCACAATGATGGTTTTTGTTTTTATGGGTGTTAGTATTTATTTTTATTAAGTGTCAAACAGATCAATCTTGACTAGTTAAACAATTTTCAAGACTTGTGAATCACAGTGAACACTTTTAACATTTGGCAAATGTAGCTTCCATTTAAGCATACATACTTTGCCCTTCATTATTATTATTAATATATGTTTAATTTAAGGGAAGAATTTGTGACTTGTCTTGTTTGGTGCTGTGTTTGTCGGTTGTCACTGCTGTTGTGTAGCTCAGTAATTACAGTGGTTTGGTTTAAGAGCCATTTCCTCCCAAAGGAGCAGAAAGTAATGCTTTGATAAGAGCATCTTTAAAGGGACAGTTCACCCAAAAATGAAAATTCTGTCCTCATTGATTCACCCTCATGTGGTTCATAACCTGTGTATAACTCTTGCTTCTGTGGAACACGAAAAATTATGTTTTGAGGAATGTCTCAGTGGTTTTGTGCACACAATGGAAGTCAGTGGGGGTCAGTGTTGTTTGGTTACCAACTAAATATCTTCATTTGTGTTCTGCAAAGAAAGAAAGTCATACAGATTTGGAATGACATTATGTTGAGTAACTAATGTAAACATTTTTGCTTCCCTCTCTCTCTTTCCAATTCAGGGTGGGTTATTCACACCGCTTTTGAGAAGAACTGCCTCAGCAAAAAGCACCCTAAAGAAAGCTCCATCTGCTCTGTTCATTGAGCACGGCAGGGTCCCGCAAAGGAGGAAGGTACGGCTCTCACATGAATTTGACAGAGCTTGTTGTAATGACGCTTGCTTGTAAATCTGCACAACACAAATAAGTGATTCATTGAAAAAGTTATGTTATGAAAGGAAATTAAAGACATTGAATGTGTTCCAAACCCTACTTAGTTGTCTATTTAGACAATTTTTATGGGCATCCTTGGCATGCTCCAGTGAACAGTTTAATGTTGTTTTATGATACTTCATTCAAGTCAAATTCTATGGAAAAAAAGTAGTGATAATTCTCATTGGATAAAATTTAGAATAAGATCACAGAAAAGCTCCAATTTATTTTCTATTTGATTTATTTATTTATTTTACCCCCAAGTATGAAGTTAGCATCAGCAGTATCACACAAAGTTCTATTCATAGATAAAAGAATCACAGGTATTCTTCAAATTAGGAAGTTAGCCAGAATTAGCCAGTCGATCACTTTCTTAGAGCGTTCCGGTCACATTTCCATTTAGACATTTTAAGGGTCCAATGTGAATTTTTTTGGAGGATCTAACTATGTCTTCAGAGGTGTATAAAGACCTCACATAATGAAGCATTATGTTTTTATTTTTTGAATAAGCTATTTCTATCTATATACATCACAGGTCCCCTTACATGGAATTCACCATGTTGTTTCTACAGTAGCCCTAAACCTGGGGTCGGCAACCTTTGCGACCAAAAGTGCCATTTTCTGAGACACGCATACAGTCTTCGCCACTGTCTCACATCTGTCAAAGCAGAAATAAAAACCACTTCTCTCTGTATGTTTTTTCTGTCATCTCCGGTCGCGCTCATATGTACATTGCATGCACTCATCTATTCGAATTAAATATCTGAAAAAGCAAATACATTTACCCAGCCAGGTAACAAACTGCTCTACAGAGAGCATTTCGTACATACATTATCTCCTTTGGCAAAGAAGCGAAAAAGTGATGTCAGCCACCTTAATATTTCGAAAGGGACGGGTTGAGTGACCCGTTGGCTGCAATTTGCAACCTCACCACTAGATGCCACTAAATTTCATTCGCTTGGACATTAAAGAAAATGTATGCCCTTCAGTAAATATCAGTGTGATGTTTAACCTTTACCTCTGTTTGTGTTTGTAGGAGTGGGAAACCAAAGCTTCAGGTTGAAGAGATTTCTCTCACATGTTCTTCTCACATTGTCAGTATGTTATTGCACTGAAAAGAATATTATTTCCAAGCATGTGGATCATGCTGTGATTTGTCTTTTGTTTTCGGGAACTTGGTGCTGTTAATTACTGAAATTCAAATACAAAAATACAAACCACAAATAAGACCAGTGCAAAATTGTTATGCTGTGTTCACACTAAACTCGAATTAAGCGGTTTGCGTGAATCAATGCAAAGACGTAAATAGACGCAAACTTGTGGCAGGTGATGGAACGACGCGAATCAGCCGCACAATTGGATGAACGCGCGTCAATGTCGTCTTCTGCGCAAGTTCAATATACAGTATTTGTCAGCTCGCGTCACTCACACGAAAATAACTAACTTTTCCCGTGAGTGATAAAGATGCGTGTAACGCGATTGTTCGCGTTTGGTGTGCACCCAGCATTAGGGAACAATTTTACCAACATTTTATCATTTCTGGTAAACTTATGTTGACATAATGCGGATGTACATTTCTTAAGAAATATAACTCTTACGTTCACGTTTCAGGTATTGAATGACTTTGTCTAAAAATGGCACATTTAAATAAGATTTTTATGTAGTAAAATTTGTATTTAGTTTTATGTTTAACAAAGTCTGATGTCAAAGCACAGTATTTATCCTTATGTAAATCAACACTCCTGTGACTTTGCACTGTTTTGACCTGAGTTGAGTTTGCAGTGTTCAGAAAGACATTGTCGGTGTCAAAATCAGGACTCATTGTGAAGATTAGACAGGATGTGTTTATAGTTAATTGAAACATTATTGAAAAGTAATACCTCTTTTTTTATTTTCACACGACTCACAAATCTGTGGTAATTTATCAAGATTTTTACTTTATTCCAATGCACATGCAGTATTTTATGTTTTTTATTTTTTATTTTTTCTAATAATGTGCCTTAACCGTGTTTTTATTTATGTTTTTATGCTCTTAAATGCATCATTGATTTGTCATTACAGCTGAAGAGATATTTTTGCTGATATTGATCCCACTTTAGGGGAAGTGTTCTGTATAGTTTGGTTAAGACAGGATTGCTTAGTAATATTGCTGTACAAAAAAAAATATATCTGGTAAACAAACACCATTGGCAGACATATTACAGTTGCATTTTGTTTAAATAAAGCTATGCTGCATAAAGTATAACTTTGGCATGTCTGTGCTTTTGTATGAATCCTTTTTAAAACCTTTTGTGCCATATTAATTGTATTCATTTAATTGGTTTATTCAGCTCTAAATGTCTTTTTTTATTTTATTGTAATTTTATGTAGTTAAAAAAAACTTAAACAGGAATTTCAGCTTGACCTGTTATTTATGTTTTACAAAATGGCTGGTCTATAGGCCTACTGGGATGGTAAAATATAGGATTTTAGTAATTATACAAATTGATAATAACAACATAATAAAAACAAACCATTTTATGGACACCAGTGGAATTTTAAGGGGTGTAAATAGTGTTTTAATTTTTATTAGAGGTTAATCTTGATATCAATTTATAAGTTATATAAGTTTTATCAAAAAGTTGGATATTGTCCTTCCGGAACCGTGGATGGACAAATTAGTCAGGAAATGGAAAAAACACTTTACTTTTTAATACTTTTTATTGGTTAGATATTTACATAAAATAAGAATCACGACTTGTGGACATACAAGGTTATAGAAGGACAGCAGATATTCACGATTTGACATGGGATCAGTGCTCTTGTTTTAGTTTGTGTGATACTATACTAAAGGGATAGTTCACCCAAAAATGAAAAGTCTGTCATCATTTACTCACCCTCAGATTGTTCCAAACCTGTATACATTTCTTTGCTCTGATGAACACAGAGAAAGATGTTTGGAAGAATGTCAGTAACCGAACAGATCTCCCCCCCCCCCATTCACTGCTATAGTATGGAAAATAAATACTATGGGAGTCAATGGGTGTGAGATCTGTTACTGACATTTTTCCAAATATCGTTCTTTGTGTTTAGCAGAACAAATAAATAAAGTAAATGATAACAGAATTTTCATTTTTGGGTGAACTATCCCACCTCATATTACGGTGTAACGACTACAATAACAATGTAAATAAAGCATATAAAAAGATAAATAGTTAAATTAATTAAATTGTAATATAGTACATAACGTTTTTGTATCATACATGTTTTTCACTACACTTTATGTCCTGCCTAAAATCCTCTCTTGCGTTGTACATTATTGTGACATTCATGTTTCTATCAGTGGGGGTCAGTGTAAGCACGCGCAACTAACGCAGGAGCTAAGCAGCCATGTAAACATCGTTTACAAACTACACTTGCGCTATATAACGAAATTTAAAGATGTCCCAAACATTACATCTGACTTAAATGAGCTGTTCTGAGATCCAGCAATGGATATGTTTAATAAAGTGACGGCTTTTTTGCAGCAGGCTTTGGAAACGGTAAGTACAACTGACTTTCGTATATCTTACCTGCTAGCTTAGCATTGCTAACATAACAAACTCCGGAGAACTGTTGCACGATCCTTTATAACTTAAGGAATGACATGTTAGTTTATTTAATCAATTGTTATAACTAAATGTGTTAATTAATAGACTGCCTATGGGTTGTCACGCAGTTCGAACTTCGTATAAAAAACTTTGTTTGTCTTTAGTTTAGCTTGGGTGCTACTTTGATTACAGTGGAGTACTATTAAATCTCACAGACTTGGTTTACTATATCCAAAGGGTATTTGAGCAATTACGTGTAGCTATCATGAATTTAAGTGTCTGATACAGTGTTGACTTCGTCTTGGAGAGTTGTTCAAGTGGAAGGTGCATATTCCTGCAGGTCTAAACAAGTTTGAGAGTCCAGGAGTAAAACATTTACACCACATACTCAGACTGTTTTATCGTCTGGTACTGAATGATTACCATATTTATGTAACATACTACAATGTTCAGAAGTACCATAGTACATTTTGTGATATAACAGCTGTGAATCAAATAAAGTAGTCTATGTGGAAATAAAATGTTTCTTTTTCTTCTCTGTTTTTATAGCAGGAGCCTTCGATAAACCTGCTGGACTCTTTTGTGGATCACTGGAAAGCAATAACCAACTACTACATTGAAACTACTGGTAAGACCGTAATTGACCCTTCCCAAGCAGTTTGATTGACAGGCTTTGCGTCCCTGTGATGTAATGTGCCCACCCAAGTTCAGCCTCCCTTCAGAGAGCAGCAACATTTTTAAGGAAAGACGTTTTCAGCAATGAATTTGTAAAGCAACAGCTGTACTGTGTTTGTTGTATTTTATACAAATATAGATTAAGACACTGATGGACTGTTATTCTTTTCTGTACTGAACTAATATTTAGAAGTTTGCTTGCGCTTTCACAAAGAAGGATCACGGCCTGGCCTACCAAAACTCTGCCCGAAGATACTCACCACTTTAAAAAACACTTAATACACCACATTCACTTAGGTTAGCTATACATCCATTTGTGTGACAGTAGTAGCCGAGTTTAGAATTAACGTAACGTTATCGTCTGCCGGTGTGGACAAACATATAGGTAGTAGAATTATTGTTAGAGTTATCTCAAATACTGAAGGTATCTTTCGAATGCATATTGCAGACCTTTCTGTCTGAAATCAGCGTGTCATTTTTCCAGAAATTCTTCACTATTTCCTCAGGGAGTGCACAAATGTACAATGGGAGAGCGCATGGCTGATACCGGAATCTTGTCGGACATAGCAACAGGAATGAAGGGGACGGGGTTTTGCGAAGGGTCAACATTTGGATGTAACGATTTACCATGAGCTGGTTGAAAAGCGATTATTATATGCGATGGTTCAAGTCAAAATACATGTTTGGAACAGCAGGGGATGCTGTGTTTACTGCTGATGTTTCTTCAAAAATGTGAAAAAAATCCAAGCACAGACAAAGTCGAAGTTTGTTTATATTAAATAGAATTTTCTAGTATTCCTTTTTTTATTTAATTGGAGTTTGTTTTAAAATTGCAATTTAGTTTTGTTATTTGACATAAAAGTTTTTTTATTTTACAAAGAAATGTGTAGGATTCAAGAAATAAAGTTAATTTCTAATTTGTCTTGACCCATTTTGTAAAAAAAATCTTGAAAAATCGTATCGTGAGATCATTATTGTGAATCGCATCGCATTGTGAGCTGAGTAAATAAAGGAGTGGGTTTTTAAAGCAGTAATCTGTAAAAATAATCAAATAAATAAAGGTTATTGGACAAGTACATAAAAACTATTGGCTATGACGCTTATAATAATGATTTGAAATTTTACCGGTTTGGTCAGATTTCATGAAAAAAGTAACTGCAGTTTTTTGTTCCAGACAGAGATGGTGACAGAGAGAATTAAATTGTGTTTGAATCTTGTTGATGTGTGATAAGTAAGAACACTCTATGTGTTCTTTATGCTTGTTTGCATAGATGAATCTCGTCCAGTGAAGCACACAGACATCCCATGGAGGCTGAAACAGATGCTGGACATCCTGGTGTACGAGGAGAAGCAGGTAGGGGAGGAGACGGGTCCTTGTATGGAATACCTGCTCCAGCATAAAATACTAGAGACACTTTGCACACTGGGTAAAGCACAGGTATGATGACACAAGACAGAGATTGAAGACATATAGAGTTTAGTCAAATAATGCAGTAATTCTCTTGATCTGTTTTCATGGATGCAGTATCCTCCAGGGATGAGTCAGCAAGTGATGCTGTTCTTCTCTAAACTTCTGGGCCAGATCCAAAAACCACTGCTGCATTTAATCAATGTATATCGACCTGTACAAGTAAGACAAAACTTGTTTTTCTTAGTAAGTATAATTTTGATCAGTGTAATTGTGTAGTAACTATTATTCATCATGCACGGGTAATACCGATATTCAATGAATATCGCATAACCAATCCATTGCGACTCCGATATGGCGATGATTACGATTATATGCGCAGCCTTTCCGTAAAGCAAGGCTCTTTGATCAGTACGAAGTGCTGCCCCATCTGAAATCACTATGAGTTGCAGGCGCTTATAACTTACATTTGAAAAAGCAACAACCATCAAACATCATCATTATAAATATACTTATTAACATGAAAATAGCTGAGAGGTTTTTTTTCACAATTTATTCATCATTGGAGTTTGGGTTCCTCACCACAGCAGGGCAGTGTTGGCTTGCTCATCGGGAGACTGCATTTATTTATTTATTAGATATTATCTATTAGAATGATCTTTCATGGTCTATAAACACCATGCACTGTGCTGTGTTTTACCTTTCTGTGTTTTTCTCCTTTAAAGCTGCTTTGGAACAATGCACATTGTGAAAAGTGCTATATAAATAAATTGAATTGAATTGAATTGAGAAGGCTTGAAAAGCAGTGATAGAAAGATCTCCATAAGCATTTTCCACAACTAAGTGGGGTGTTGTTGTAACTTTCTATACCGTGTATTTGGAGTTTCTGCACGAGAGCGCACTCTGGCTTTCAGACGCAGTATTTAACCGTACTTCACTGAAGAAATGTGCAAAAACAATGGTAGTAAATCAACTAATCATGTGGGGTCTATAAACGATTTATTGTGCAGCCCTATTTGGATGAATTTGATTGAAAATTCTATTGTCTGTTTGGACTTCTAAAGGAAAAGCGGGTGATTTGTCCATCTGGTCGGGCAAAAACTCCGGCCCCAAATTCATGATATTGATTGAACCAATGTTCCTACGAATTGCAGATTGGGATGTAGAAACTGTAATGATTAAAAACCCATAAAAGTGTCGCCGTTGTGGTAAATTATCCTATAAACAGCTGATATATATATTTGTTTCCCAATCTCAAGCTCATTCTTTTGTTACCTTCTCTAGAAACTCATCCATCTATGTGGACTCCCTGAATCGCAGACGGAAAAAGAGGAATCTCAGTTTTTATTTGTTCTTTGCACTCGAGTGAAGAAAGACCCTTATGTTCTAAACTACATCCTTGAGGTACTCTTTCTTTGCGGTGTATTTGTGTTGACAGTCATATAAATGGTTTGTTCTTGTATAAATGATAATGAACATGAACAAATCTCCATCACAAAGGTTACCAAAGAGTCTCAGAAACAAAGGTCCAGTTCTGCCTCCGAAGAGTCAGTAGAGGAGAGGCGCAGTGGATCTTCTAGTGCAGCGGGGGCGCCCTCCTCCCCTTCTGTCCGGACTGAAGCCCAGCTCTCCAGCATACCTCAGACAGGCATTGTACCAGTACTCATACACTTGGGAAAAAGTCAGGTGAGTCATCATAAAGTAATGGACGACAGGTTTGCTAGTAAAAATGGTTTGTTCAATGTTTGGAAAAAAAGTTCTTAAATAATTGATAAGCTCCTAAACTGTCATTGGACATCATCATTGAACGTGCCCTTAGAGTTGAAGTGTGAACCTTACAAGGATCACAGAAGGATTCTAGAATCACTTATCAATGTTTTTAATAAGACTTTCTCTCTGTCAGAAAAGTCGCATTGCACACAGGGCCATGGAGAGTTTGTTGCTGCTGGTCAGTTTACTGCAGGAAGATACTGAACAGCTCCTGGCTGAACGAACGCCAGTATGTCACTTACTCGCACAGAGATTGACTGAACTTTACTGCCTCGTACCCTCAACGCTCGACCATGCAGACATACACAGCTTGCCCGGCCTACAATGGAGGTTTGTCTGTTTAATCTGATGTGTATGTTTAACCATTGGCACTACACTAATGCTCTGTTGTTTGTTTGCAGGACACAGTTTACAGAGGACAGTGCAGAGGACAGTCAGTCGTTCCCTGGCAGCGAGCACGTCTACAGGTTCTTCTGCTTTCTAGATTTCTGCGATCAGATCATCAAAGAAGCACCCAAGGTTAGACAGAGCTATCAACTGTGTTTCTGTTTCATCTGTATTGCAAATACCTATGTAAAATGTATAGGATAAAGCAATGTAAGTCGCTTTGGATAAAAGCGTCTGCCAAATGCCTAAATGTAAATGTAAATGTATAGCTGCATCTGATGAGTTGAGCAAAATTTTTGTCCTACACGTATCCTTACAGTTAGTATAGCCATAAAGAGTGTAAGAGTAGTAGTTACCTAGTAATGAAGCTAGTGACATTTTTATAATCAGGCTTTGTGACCCTTAAATGTTAACAAAATGTATTTTAGCTGTGCTTATATGTTGTCTATTTATACGCTTTTCCTGTAGGTACTTGCTACTAAAGTGGCCAAAGCAATTCATCACCAGTGGCTTAGAGGAGTCATTGAGCCTCAAATTCTGCAGATGTGAGTATGACACACAGACAACATACCATTGCTGTCTGCTATCACTACTAGGGGTGTGACAATATACTTCTATAGATTATAACATTCATATAAAAGATAGTGTAAATTAATAAATGGGAACTATTAATTACTCACCCTCAAATAGTTTAACATCCCTAGGACCTCCCTAGGTTTTTCCCCAGAACGCAAATTAAGGTAGTTTCGTAAGCTTTCTGACACCTCCATAGATTGCAACGCAACCAAACACACGAGCCACATGACAGTGCACACAGGCTCTACTTCAGAACGCGCATGCGTCGAGCGATGCTGACACTCCAATCAGGAAGTTTTTGAACATAGTCATTAGTTTTGTTTGTTTGCGCATTAAAAGTATCCTCGTCGCATTATATTAATTTATACTGAACCACATGAGTCAGTGAAATTCTATAAGTTAAATGTTACTCACCAACTTATGAATCATATAAAGCTAATAGATGTTTTCTGTTGGTCTCTGATTGTTCAGGTCAGAGGTTGGGATTCTAGTACACACTGCACTGCTGTCCTGTTCTTTACGTCACACACATGCTCCCTTCCTCCTGGAGGAGCTTGTTCATTTTCTTTTGGGAAGCGACACACATTCTGAACAGCGAGATGAATCAACTTCACACAACCTCCGTTATTGCCTTATTGAACACTGCAATCATATTTCAGATGAGGTAACTGCACAGTATTATTCACATGTGCTTTGTTTTGAAACAGTGTATGTTACAGTGTGTGTTTGTTTGTTTTTTGCCCTGTTTTAGATCAGCATCACAACATTGCGTGTGTTCGAGGAGCTTCTAAAGAAACCCAACAGGCACATCTTGACCAATCTGGTACTTCGGAATCTTGAGATGCGCTGCTATAGGCTGCCAGGATCAGGGTGCGGGGACGAAAGACAAGGAGCTGAAGCAGATGTTTTAGAAGAGGCTGAGTAAGTGGAGAGTGTCTTCAAATTGGTGTATGCGCTTTGAGTAAACTTAGATTTAGCTCTTTAAAGTAACCTCTTTGCTATCTCTTTTAGCGAGATGGAGGAAGATCCCTTTTTCACAGACATGTATGAAGACAGTGGATTCAGTGGTCAAGAGCCTCTCCTCTCTCTGCCCAGTGTTAGAGAAAAACATAACCCCAGTACACACATACAAGCCGCTGATGTCGTCAACAGGTATTACTACAAAAGATTTACTCAGAATGCACTTACACCCAGTCTACACCGCACACGAGAACCATGGACGTTGCAAGCACTAGTTATTCGGGGCTCTAGCCCCGATTGTTTGCAATCTAGATCAGATGTTTTGGCCTGGAAATATATATATTCATATAAATACTTTTAGTATTTAAGTAATTAAATTAAAAAAACATTACAAATATTTACACAATTTACAAACAAGGAAAAATCCTTAAGGAACTGACTGTTAATTTCATGCATTATTACCGCCCAGCTCATAAACGTTAAAGCACTAACGCATTACAAATATTACCATATGCTTTTTTTTTGCTTAAGTCAAGTCTCGAAGATACTCTGTGATGATTCCACCATTAAAAAAACAAACAGGAAAAATATATGGATAAAAGAATCATAAAGAACTTGAAAGTCCACAAGAGAATGAAGTAGACATTAGTAGCTAGACATAGATAACAATGGGTCAGATGTATGCATTTACATATGATTATTTTGTGTTTGATAATATATTGCATAAATGTGTTCATGCAAATAATATTTTCCTTGAGAAGAATACATTTAAATTTATGTGATTATTTTGTGTTTGCTAATAAACTATATTGCATAAAAAAGTTAATGGAAAGCATATTTTCCTTGAAAAAAATGCCCCTCACAACCTAATCCAAATTCTGAATTTATAAGTTGATTATTTCTATTTTCTTTTAAATTTTATAGCTTCTTGTGTTTAGTGCCTCAAGAGGCAAAAACGTCCCATCTCGTGCAAGAAGTGGGATATGACACCTATGTTCACGATGCACACAAATTGGTAAGTTAATATGCTAAATATAGAACATTAAATAATTAAAATCTTTATGTAAGGGATAAGTTACAGGCAGCTGGTTGTAATCGCAGGGGCTTATTTCACGATAACAGACAGCTGCTTGTACATTATCCCGCTTATTACACGGCTACTTGCCACATGAGAACAAAACTAGACATGAAATGTGAATTTGAAATATTTTATTAGCTAATTTTTACTGAATGCAGACCTTCCTCGAAGAAAAGCCGTTTACTTTTGGTTTTAAGGTAAGAAACAACGTTCCGATGTTACGAACAGGCAATTTGGTTTAATCATTTGTAAATATATAATGTCATATATGTTATTTAAAGAAAAAATTTACATTTAATTTGTCCAAAAAATCCTGATTTTGCCGCATCCGGGTTACCATGTGTTATTAGTTTTGAGAGGTTGTTATCGGGGAATAACGAACCTGGAAATGTCACGACTGGCCAATCAGAATCAAGCATTTCAATGAGCCGTGTAATAAATTCACATAACATACAGTAATACGCGTTAATGACGTATTAAGTGACATTAATGAGCAAAAGCCATCACCATACATTTTTTTGTTACTTCAAGTCTGCTTTACAAATAATCTGACATTGAAATTGTCCTCTGTGTCTAGTTTAAAGAATGTTCTGCTCTGTCAATCGAGTGGAACTGGCCGGATTCTGCCAAAGCAACTGAAAGCGCTCCAAATACAGACTTCTATGAAGGACACTTCCTTAAAATGCTGTTCGAAAGGATTGCTCGCATACTAGAGCAGGTAAAACAGTATTGTTAGATCCTTTCCTCTCTACCTAAAAAACAAACAGTATCATGTCAAAAGTTGTCACAATTTATCAGAGTATATCTGCGTTTGTACCTCTGCCAGCCATATGAGCTGAATCTGCAGGTGACGTCAGTTCTATCCAGGTTGGCTGTGTTTCCTCATCCACACTTACATGAGTACTTACTGGACCCCTACATCAGCCTAAGTCCTGGAGCACGGTCTCTTTTCTCTACTCTGGTCAGGGTAAGAAGCAGTCATACTTAAAGCTGCCAGTGAGTGAACTGTAGAGTTTGGTTGACTGACAGTTGGTTAACTGAGAGCTGTTTTACGCTAACCTAATGCTACTATTGGTACATATTGTTGTTTCCTGTATGAACAGCAGGATTGATGTCCTAGTAAAACAAAACAAAAAATCTAGATCTGTTCGAAGAAGCGTTTTAATAGCAGTGCTTTGTGTGGTAGGTGATAGCTGAGCTGATGCAGAGGATCCAACACATCCCCAATGTGACAGAGAGACTCATGATCATCAGAAGACAACTGATGGGACAGGAGGAGGAGACAATGTGAGACCTTCACTATACATACTCGCAGTACTATAAGCTGCAGTCCGTATCTTTTGCTTAAAAATATAATAGAAGTCAGTTACTGAGCAAGTACATAAAAATCAGTATGAAAAACTCTCCTGATTCACAATGATAGGCTTATAATAATGATTTGTTAATTGGGCTGTCGATTTTGTGGGAAATGTAATTCGTTTCTCACCCCACGGGAAGGACGCAAATTTACATTCAATTTTGTGTTTAAAACTGCAATGGCAAAAATGACAAATTCCAGCTTTAAAGAGAGAGTTCACTAAAAAAAGAACGGTCAGGCATTCTAAACTTGCCTTGAAACGGGAACTAATACTTGATTATGTGCTTGACATTTAGTTTGGTTCAGAAGATTAAAATGTAGTTTGTCATAAAGTTTTAAGATACTTTGGCAGACTATGAACAACTATGATTTTGTGAACCTTCATAAACCACCAGGTGGTCATGTGTAATAATATAAAATCCTGAGACTGAATGTATATTGGTGTGTTTTGTTTGTCAGGATGGATCATGCGACACTGTTAAAGGGTGTTATAGTGCTTGAGGAGTTCTGTAAGGAACTGGCTGCAATAGCATTTGTCAAACTTCCCATGGAACAACAGTGAAACAACAATGCTAGAAACCAAAGTATGTAAAGAATCAGCACCCGAAGAGCATCTGCTGGATAACCGTCTCATTTACAGAGAAATATATTTGGACACAGTGTATTTTGTGGCAAAAGATATCCAAGTGATGTGTTTAGACTGATGGTACCATATATACAGTGCAGGTTGCTTTCGCGAGCAGAAACTGTGAAGCTGCTCATTCTCCAAACTTGCACAGGTCAGAAAGCTTCCTATTACATTGCACTTTAAGTGGAACCGATAGGATTTAACAGTCTTTTTAACAATATTTAGGGCTGTTACTCAATTTTCATACACAACTAGTCAATCAACCGAGGACTTAGAATACATTTTAATCGAGGTTTTGAGCTCACTTCACGCTGTCTATAATGGCATATTCAGTTGACCTCAAATCAGAACTACACGATTGGATTTTAAGCCATTGCACATTCACTTTTATCTTTTTTAGTGCTATATTGACTGGACTTGTTAATTATGGTGTGTAATTATCTATGCATTATTTATCTTTATAATTTGGTCACCATTTTTTTTAAAGCATTTTAGTGTGGTTGTCTAGTTGTTTCATCATCAGCCTTTATTCTCAATATAACTGGAGGTGATATGTGATAGTATTGTGAGTTTTTATACAAATTCTTCACACCATGACTGTACGCAATAATTGCTCTGTACTGTCACAGCAATAAACTCCTTATAAAATGTTTGTTCAGATTTAATTGCGTAAAAGGTAAGGTTGAAAACCTGTAAAGAAATACTGCAACAGTCACATTAATCTGATGTAATATCCTTGTTCTCAAATACACAATATGGACAAGTATTGTGACGCCCCCTTCTAATAAACATGTTTGCTATTTCAGTATTTCTAACACCAGACTAAAGAGTTGTGTTTCCATCTTTGTTGCAACAGTTTTGGAAGTCTTTTTCTGTTCTGAAATGACTGTACCCGTGTACAAGTCATTGATGGGTTGATAGACTGAATCAGTCATTTCTTTTTCAATGTTGGATTTTGCAAAATTATGGTGGAATAGAAAAAGGCCCCGCTCAAACTGTTGCTATAATATTAAAAGCACAATTCTCTAGAATGTCATTATATGCTAATTGAGATGTTTTATTCAGATCAATTTCCTCTGCAAACTGCAATAAAGGGTTGAAACAAACCACATCATATGTTTTCCCAGAAAATCTCCCATTGTGCTGCCCCTCACATGTGTTCGTACTTAACTGATGGATGTTTATTGAAGGTTTGCACTCCTTATCCAGTGTTGTCATGCAGTGTGATGTTTTTTGGAGACTGCAACAGGAAGTTTATCATCATCACTGCAGTCTTTATTACTGTTTCAATGATTACCATTGTTGGTAAATATGCTTTGACAGGTGGTATGTTTGTTAATGTACTTGTGTATATGTTCATTTATTACAGATTGTAGAGCAGCATAGGTCATTGTATACAACATGCATACTGTATCACTGTTCATTTATACAAAAAATAGTGGTTTGGTGAAAGGTCTAAACTTTAAATTATGAAGAACATTTAATAGTGTGTTTCAAACAAAAAGTAAATCGACCTTCAAGGACAGACATTCATGAGCATTAATAAAAATCAAGCAAGAAGTTGCTCCAGCAGCCTGCATTATAGGAAATCACAGCCTTTGGTCGGTTTGTGTTTTTTTTTTTAAGTCTTCACCAGGTGGATTAGAGAAAATTTCCAAATACAATCAAACCAAAAATTATTCAGACATCAGATATAATTTTTGACATGGGTGCAGGACATCATTTATGTAAGTGAGTAAAGCAAAATAAACAGTGACATACACATACATTCTTCATGCAATGAAATACCAGTAAAATTGATAAAAAACTATTCTGACACTTTTGACTTTGATATGACAGCTATTCAACCTAATCCATTACATACCTTTCTATCAATGTTATCTGACATAATCAAGATAAATTTGTTCTGACATAGTTTATGAAGTCTTGTCATATTTTATTACAATTTTCTAAACTAAAGCTAATAAACTGTGATAATGTGAGATGTCTGTATAATTATTCGTTTGACTGTATGTATGTCTGCACAAATTGTTAGTTAATTAAAAAAAATAAGCTACCTTTCCTGTAGCTCAGTGGTAAGAGCATTGAGTTAACAATGCAAGGTTGTGGGTTCGATCCCAGAGGATTGCACATACCCATGTATTAAATGTATAGGATAATGCAATGTAAGTCGCTTTGGATAAAAGCGTATGCCAAATGCGTGAATGTAAATGTTACCTGGTTGCCTACATTTTTTAGTTAATTCAACTTAAAAATATAAGTTTACTCAAATTTCTAGTTGAGTTGACTAAACTGGTTGAGTTGACTAATATCGTTTAAGTTGAATTATGTAAAAAATATATATGTATTTTTACAGTTATATATATTTAAAATAATGTGTTTAGCAAAATCGATAATATTCCATTTAAATTGATCCAAATTGAAAATTATTTTAGAATTACCTCACCTTCATGCCATCCTTCAGCTGAACACCTGTTACATAAAACAACTTCTTGTTACATAAAACAATATCTTGGCTCTTCTTCATAGCTTTATAATGCCGTTGTATGGTGCCCAACTTGTGCCCAAAAAGCAACTCCAGTGGATTAAACCCTTAACATGCACAGGGCCCATGGGTAAGTTTTTTTTTTAGCATTTCTGTATTTTTATTACCTTTGTTTGGCATTAAATACGAAAAAGCTATGCATCATTTGAAATCTAAAACACCCAACATTCATGTTCTGAACTGGGTTCAGAATTTCAAACTTTTGAAACTATAACCATTGGCTTCCAGGTAACAATGGTCCAAGCTTTTACAGGAGAGTCGAGTTCTGATATTTGAAACACATGCTTTTGGGAACAAGTTGGACCCTATTTAGTGTTTTTTTTCAGAAATAGCTCACTTAGAATAGAGGGCATATGCATTGACCTCACTTTCCCATGTGAGCATGTTGGGACACGCCCCGGGACACATTCCCCTGGGTGGCAAAACACCCAGCAAATTGGCTGAGGAGACTAGGAGAAACAAAGGAACCCGGGACTAAAACACGCAATTATTTTGCTGAAATTACAAGCACCTAGACTCGACGGAGATCCTTAGGACTTACATAGGAATCAGGTGTTCCTGGACACTGAAAAGTTGCCCGGAATTGTGTTTTGCCACCCAGGAGGGCGCGCGACGGCGTCCACTTCCAAACCTACCCTCTATTGCAGTAGGGAAATGTAGCAAAGTTCGTAAGGAAGAAAGGAGGCGGGAACCGCCAGACATTTAATCAAATCATAACAAAGTAAATAAACAGCCGGCAGCCCCTCACGGACGACTGCCGGCACCACAAACATAAATACAACTACAAACATGTTCGGGCCCGGTCCTCTCTCATTGACGGTCCGGTCGCTCGTTCTCTTATGTGCTCCCGATCTCCTACGTGATTCGAGACCGGTTGTGCGCACAGCTGGCGCTCTTTAACAATTACTCACCGGTCTCGAACCACGGTCTCGCCCCGCCTACTCCACTACAGGCAAGTAAATGAGAAAATATATATATATATTTCATGAACTGTTCCTTTAAATTAATGTCTAAATACCAGCATCCTACAAAAATGTCTTTATATTAAATTCTACATATGAAGAGTTTGGTTCCAAAATGTGACAACTTCGTTTTTTGTTTCTTTTAAATCATGTTTTTTTATTGTGCATACCAATTAATATCAATCAAACTGCAGCTGGTTTGTTTTGATTTAAGCCATAATAACTAAAAAAATACAGCTAACTAACACAATAAAAAACATGATTAAAAAGAAACAAAAAACGAAGTTGGCACATTTTGGAAACAAACTCTTCATATAATTGGCTGTGGTAAAGTGCAAGTGAAGGACAATTTTGTGAGTGTAGTTCAAGTCAAAGAGTAAAGGGTAAAAGTACAGCCTAGCAGTTAGCCCAAATGATTTAAGCAAGTCGTGGCACTCATGTTGTGCAAAATGCAAGTTCAGCATCATCATCATAGACTGTGTACAGGCAGAACGGACCCTTCTTTAATCCTCTGTAGCATCTTCGCCCTCAGGCGCTGATTGGTTACCTCGTGCCATCTGTAACAGTCACCGTCCAACGGCGGAGGGCCGCCGATTTCCAGCCCTCCCTCTGAATATTCCAAAAACACGAGCGTGTTGAAGCAGATGCCATCTGTTTTCCCAAGAACACGCCCGTTGTGCTGCAATCCCAGAATTCCACACATGGTAACGTTTAGCCTGCTGTATGATGAAGACATGCACTCCTTTACCAATCTAAGTACTGCCCATGTGACAGTGCAGCTTTTATTTGATACTTCAACAGGAAGATGAGGATGTGAACTGGCATCTTCCCCCTTAAAGTTGCTCAGCAACAGCCACAAGCGGTCCTCCTCGCTGCTGTCACCTCTGCTAGTGACAAATGTGAGAAGCGGTCTTTGGCAAATAACTTGACATGGTATGTCAACGGGTTTTAACGCTTGGAACCAGGGATTCTGCTGATATTTTAATCCAGCGGCGATGAGGGACAGTATGTCACGTCCTCGCAGAGGAAGCGGAGACTCTCGATCCCACCACTGTGCTTGCAGCGACTCTGCATCCGCCTCTGCCGTTGTCTTCAGAGATCCCCCTGGTGGAGGGAAGACGGTATGACGTCCATGAAGTTCATGTTCTATGTGAAATAATAACCAAGTTGGAAATCGATCTTTTAAACTGACCTGTAATTTTAGCAAGAAAGATGAAGCGAACCCACTGTACTTTGTTCTTGAACCAGCAGCATTGTGTGATTGGCTGACAGTCTATTCCAGCCTCTTCTTTGACCTCTCTCTGTAGTGCCTCTAGAATGCTTTCCCCAACCTCCATACGACCAGCAGGGAGGTACCATCTGCCATAACACTCTGTCTTTGCCTCCTGCACCATTAACACCTCCTCCTGTGAAACACAAACAGACATACACTCAGTGTGTGTCTATTACAGCTAGAGGTGCATGAAGAAAATAATGAACAAAGATGATGAACATGCTTTGCATGATGGAGCAAACATCTCACATGCTCAGTTGTAGGGTTATTGTACCAGATTTGTGTAGGATAACTAAAACGCAACGTTCAAAAAACAATCGAATAACATTGGCAATACATCTTTAACGTTGGCAACGTTGGCAATCCATCTTTACCTTTGCGTTGAAAATAACTGCAGCAACAATGTAACACACATCTTTCCTCAGCGTCACCGGCTCCACCTGATCTCTGGCCGAATCAAACTCTCTCACTTCCAGTCCCTCACCCTTTAAAATCTTCTCCACATTCTCCTCCAAGATATCCAGAGAGTCCATGACGGGGTTGCTTTATTATCGCTGTTAACATAATAGATATGATGTTGAAAAATAATGATTATATCTGAACATTTAGCTGAAAAGATTCTCTCAAGCACACTAATGTGAAGTTTGTGAATGGAGATCATAACCATAACCCAATGTTCCCAATATGTTATTTGGTATTATACTAGCTTGGTAAATGGTATAATTACAAATTATAGGTTTCAGCTAAATTCACTATAATGTATTAGTAGTTCCCTGGTCAACATGATGACAGTTTGTTACACGTCTGAATTATTTACGCAGGCAGACTGAAGTTTTACAATCATTTATAAGAAGATCAGAACATAACAAAAAGAAAACAAACTATACAATAAAAGAAACATAGAATAAGAAAACAGAATGAGGCCCTTATACCTGTAGGTTCATAAAAATATAAAAGGTTTGTTATGATACAAGATCTGAGTGCAGTTTGTTAAACTAAAAAGTGAAATCGTTAATTGGTGTTTCATCTCTTGTAAAAATACTACACAAATAGTAAACAATTTAATAACAATAAAAGCTGGATTTGTGTACATAAAATCTACAAAAAAAAAAAATTCGATTAATTATAAAACAAGCATTTGGATTACCTAAAATATCCAAAAATAACTGTTTTGATAATTTAATAAATAGTATTTGAGATAAACAAACTCACATCTTTCCAAAGATCCCAAGTATAATTTGAACGACCAAAACAAATACAATTTAGTTTCAAAATCAGATCTAAATGTTTTCTTTAAAAAAATGTTGACAGTATTTTTTTTACCAATCCAAACCTATCTCGCCAATATGAGGGCTGAAATGTTCAGGAAAGAAAGCTGTTCCTAATAAATATATATTTGTTCGTAAACAATATTTTTGAAAAGCTATAACTGATTTACGAAGGCATAATACATGTACTAACCTAACAGCAGTCGTCATGAAATAGGAAATACACTCAAAGCATCACCTGTTCGAACTCTCGCTGTATCGCGCGACATCTTGTAAGGAACGGAGGTAAAACTACATTATATTTAGTCCTTGATATTTCTGAGTCCAGCGCTTCCTAATTCCAAAGTGATAGCAAGGCGGACAGTCCCCTTTTGTAATAACCAAACAGCGGTGGCTTCATAGAAGAAACATCTTCATTTCTCGTTACGACGAGAGTCAGTTTGCTTTATTTTTACACTATCCCTCACTAACCCATTTTTAGACTATCCCTAATTCACCTTACCACAACAAGAATGGTGAATGCGAGTGTGTGCAACTTTTTACGTTACGATTTGCAATAAAGAGCAACAATCTGGCTAATTATTACAGGCTTAATTAATTAAATGCTTTCTATTGCTATGCCAGTCCATAACAAAGGGTTATACGTCTGGCCAGTGACGCATGCTCAGTTTCGCCCTCTACAGTCTGGGTTCATTGGAGATGCGAGTCTGAGCGAACCTCTTAATCCTAAAGTCTCGAACTGAGAAGTGAAACAGCGCCATTTCTCAATATTAAAGACACGTCCGCCAAGCAAGAGTGTGTCACAATCTCTACAACTAACTTACTGGACAAAGAAGCAATGTAACAAAATGAGCAGGTAAACTGGGAGTATCTGTTTATTTTTCTCCACGGGAACGTTATGTGGAGAGGGCTCGTTTCCATTGCTTGGAGGACAACGCCTGGATAAGGAAGAGAGCGCAACATTTGCTGTTACGGAGATACATTACGGATACTTTACAAAAATGTTTTATCCAGTTTGTCCTCGTCTACTTCAAAGCGCCTGTGTGTTGTTGCTGCTGCTATATGACTGCAGTGGAGGTGAGAGTGATCGCGACACCATTGCGGGTCATATAATGCCCAACACAATTCTCACTGTATGCTTTTCTCTATTAACTTTACGTCTAGTGCCATATAAGGATTGAATCACAGCGGTTTCTTTTTGTACTTGTTTTGCTCAGCGGTAATTTCAGAAGCAAGATGATTTGCGCGCTCAAAGACATAGATTTCATTAGAATTTACGACGTAGTTTCACCTTGTAAGGGTTTTAGAAATTTCAGCTCCTGCATTGATGTTTTAAACTTATATAGATATTTATTGATGTACATGATGTAAACGATTGAATGTATCCTCGTTTCGGCCTCTTTATGTTGGTTTAAGTAGCTTAAGCAGTTTTATAACATGGTATTTGGGCTAATTCAGAATATATGGGTTTGTTTTCACCAATAGCTACTCTTCCTTTGAATCTTCATGGCTCATACAGTAAGGTCAGTATGAAGTCATGTTTGACTTGAGTGAGTCATTTTTGCCATTCTATAAGACCATTGAACAGAATTTTCCACATGGAGAAGATATATTTTGATACAATTGTGAGTAATTTAAAACAATAAATAAAAAAAATCATTAAATAGTATGTAGTAAGATGTAACTGTTGTAAACTATTTTGGGTACACAGTAAGCTGTGCGTAACCCAACTCGACTTTATTTATATAGCGCTTTTCACAATTTTCATTGTTACAAAGCAGCTGTACATGAGACATATTGACTATAAGCAAAACAATTAAAGTTATACCTGTAAAACAAGAGTGAAAACACAGAAGACAGAAAGATTCACTCCACACACACACACAATATGCAAACGTATTAACACACACACACACACATAGACATAGACACACACACACACAAATGCGCGCACACACTAGGGCTGTGCAATTAATCGAAAATAATATTTTTAATTAATAACAAATATCAGTTCAAAGAGGTCAGAGCAGGTTGAAATAGCCTATAGGGTCACAACTGAACATCGCAAAATATAAACCAAAATGTGTGCATTTGTAGGTGATCCGCATTAACCACATTTCAGGTTAAAGGAACAGTGCATCCAAAAATGAAAATTCTGTCATCATTTACTCACCCTTGAACACAAAAGAAGATATTTTGAAGAAAGTGGGAAACCATAAAGCTCTGGGGCACCATAGACAACCATAGTAGTAGTATTGGTAATATGGAAGTCAATAGTGCCTCGGAACTGTTTGGTTACATACATTTTTCTAAATATCTTTCTTTGTGTTCAGCAGAATAAAGAAAGTTTTGAAACAACTTGAGGCTTAGTTAATGACAATTTTTGAGAAAACTGTCCCTTTAAGGAAGACACTAGTTATTCAAAGAGGATTGTGTCTGCTAAATGATGACTTACACAAGCCGAAAGCTAAAACCAATTTTAGCACATCAGGTATAGAAATAGAGGGGCTCCCATATAAATGTTACCATCCAGATGGTGGAATCTGAGCAAGTTCTTTTGTGAATCTTGTATAGCACGAGCTGACAGCGATGTGAATGTTTGAAAGACCTTGAGACCAAAAGAGTTTGTGTAAATGTGTGAGAAACACAGAATGTCGAGGTGAGTTCAGTAATGGGCCCAAATTATAAAGTGTGGTTTGCAATGAATTGTTCTGTCTTATCTACTCTTCATTCTTGTTGGCAAAATAGCACAGGAAGGCTCATCAAACTAGTTGACAGATGATTCGGGGGGTGGGGGGTGGGTTAGACAGCTTCCTGAGCTGTCTTTCCCACAAGCATTATACACGGGTCAGTGTAGCGCTGTATCCACCTACAAATGGCACTTGGCAAAGCTCAGCATTGTGCTTGATTTCCAAACAGTCAATTGCAAATCTAGTTATCCATGACAGAAGTGAAATTGATAGAGAATCTACTAATGACTGTCTGTCTTACTGCATAGCTTTTATGATTTGTTTTGTGTATGTTGGTGCTGATGGGGAGACAGTGTTGTGATGTGACTGTCTCTGTTTATAGGCTCAGTTTCCCAGCAGACCTCACAGCTATCCTCATATGAGGTGACGGTACCGAGACGTATCAGCAGACAGAGGAGAGATCAGGACGGTACAGATAAGGTAAAACACACACTCCCCCCCCCCCCCCCAAAAAATAACCTGGCCTCAAAGCATTGACTAAAGCTTAAGAAATGTAGCACATCCAAATTTCTACCCCTTCTCTATTTGATATCTGTTTCTCCTCATCATACTCTCATCCTGTCTTCACTTCTCCATTCTTCATGACCTGTCAATGATTTTGTTCCTCTCCCATCTATCGACACCCTTGATAATACCACAGGAACCATCTGGCAGGGGCACATGTCTGGCAGCGTGGGCATAGTTATTAAAAGTCTGATTCTGTCACAGTCGTGCTGGGCGTAGGGCTCTTCACCTGGCAGAGACACATACCAACAGCATGGCACAAACAAACACAGAGAGCTCCTCTCACCTCCGTGTCATTGAGAAACAGTGGGCATCTCTAAGTTTGGCAATTGACAAGTGAAATAGTTTGATTGGAAAGAAAAGTTGAACTCATGTTGTTTCAACTGTGTATTATTTTACTTTCTGTTGTTTTTCTTTGTTCACTTTTTTTGTAAAGGAGATTTGCAGAACCAACAGCCATCTCCAAAAGGGCAGTGTATTTTAAGCAAATGTGTTGTTTGCACACTTTCCCATCTCATCCTTTTTTCCTGAAGTTATTCACAACAAGTTTGAGGTTTGGTTTATAGGGTGCACAGTACGTACTCCGAATTAGAAGTAGAAACAAAACAACAAAGTATATATTGTTGTCATAGACTTATAGACAAGTCTGGGTTAAGGGACCCAGTGCTGTACAGTACTTTTTATTGTTTTTGAATAGTGAACTAGGTCACAATTCTGACAACAAGCTAAAGCTTATAAGAGACGTCTGTCTCAAATAGAGATGGTTCACCAGTTGTCCAACATTGCATTAGTTGAGGTCAGCAAGGTTTTCCAGGTTTTTCTTATGTGTAAGCATTATGCCTATTAGCCAGAATTGCTCATTTGGGCCACTGTGTTTTAGGTTTTAAATCCAAGAACATGTCTTCTGATTTCCCCCTTTTGTAGAGAAACATGTTTTCAGGCCCCACCGGAACCCCACTATCTAAATACACCGACGTAAAGACACTTATGAAACATCCTTTACATGCAAACTCATATAATGTTTATTGAACTATATTAGTTTGATTTGAATATAGACAGTTTCATCTTAAACTTAAACAAAACGTTACCGCATATGCCCACTTTTTTTGACTCCAACTTAACTTCCTGTACAAATTCACAAACAATAAAGTGTCTGTATATTATTTCTGATAACAATCAAAAGAAAGCTTGGCTAAACTTGTCTCTCCAATATTTTGATTTAAGACTCCGATACCAAGCTCAACCACTAGATATCAATGTACCACATGGTTTGTTTAAATGCGACCAAACTACATGACCCATTCAACAAATTGTTTGATTAATAATATGAACATACAACAAAATTCAACAAATCGTTTATTTAATACAATTATTATACATATATATATATATATATATATAATAATAATAATAAGTAGTAATAATAATACAATTTAATATTAACATAAATAAAATAAAATAAAAATAGTTATATCATTAGACACTAGCCAAACACAATCAATCAATGTTTTTTTCTATGGCACGTTTAAAAACCACATAGGCAGACCAAAGTGTTGCACAAACAGATAAAATGACAAAAGCAAGAGTATACCAGTACATTCAGCAACATCATCAAAAATAAGATAAGAATAATCAATTAAGGTACATTAAAAGCAAGAGAAAATAAGAGTGTTTTGAGTCTGGTTTAAAAAATGGAGATAGATGGCGCAGTTTAAACATGGAAGGTTATTCCAGAGTTTCAGGCCAATAGTGACAAAGGCGCGATCACCTCGTTTTTTAAGTCTTGATCTGTGTAACCCAAGCTCACAAGATCTCAAGGTTCTGGGGGGAGTGTATGGCAGCAGGAGATCCGTTAATTATTGAGGAGCTAGATTATTAAGGGCTTTATAAACAAACAATACAATTTTAAAATCAATCCTGTCATAGGAAGCCATTGCAGTGAGCATAAGATGGGTATTACTTAATGGTGCTTGTTCTTACCAGTAAGAAGTTTGGCATAAGTATTCTGTACTAGCTGAAGATGAGAGATAGAGGACTGAGAGACACCAACATAAAGTGAGTTGCAATAGTCCAGGCGAGATGACACAAATGCATGAATGGGCATTTCCAATTTGTTCATGGATAAAAAGGGCTTACGTTTGGCAAGAAGGCGG
Source organism: Triplophysa siluroides (assembly GCA_006030095.1). NCBI lineage: Eukaryota > Metazoa > Chordata > Actinopteri > Cypriniformes > Nemacheilidae > Triplophysa > Triplophysa siluroides. Next base: position 573,798 of record VCII01000179.1, read on the forward strand.
AGATGATTTAACAACAGCATTAATCTGTTTGTCAAGTTTGAGACTGCTGTCTAGTAAAAAGCCAAAGTTTTTGGCACATTGTGTTTGGTATGGAGAAAGGGAGTCAAGTTCTTTTAATCAAGCTCTTAACAGTAAGCAGTAGGAAGAAAATAAACTAAATATTAATAAATATTATAAAAAATGCCAACAAACAGTGACATTGTCAGCTGGCAGTTGTATTTATAATGTTGGGAATCACCGCTGACAATACATAAGCCTTGTTGCGCCCCCCTTGTAATGACCCCTTGCCCATTCTAGGGGTACCGGCCACTGGGCTAATTGTTTTTGAACATCAATAGTCTGAAAAAAACAGTTTTTACTACTTAGAACATTATCAAATTATTCTTTAGTCTTTTAATAGCACCCGCTTGTCTTTTCTAACTGTGACTGTTTTGAACAGTGAGTTGACTTCTTTTCTTTTTCTTTTTTAAAGGTATCATACTTAATTAAGGCTCAAGGGAAAGAACATGTTGTTATCTTGGAAAGAAATGAGTGAGTCTTCTATATTATTTTTCTTTTCATCTCTCTCCTCTCTTATAAACCATCTTATTGCCACGTTATAATGAAGTGACTCGTGTTTGCTCTGTGTAAACTGCTTGTGTAACACACCAAATATACATGTTTATTTACATGTTTTTTTAAGTCAACACACAGCATATTTTTATCTTTGTTCACCGCTAAGCTTGAACAGAATGGGACAGTGTTTATATTGTTTTTATATCACATTTAACATGACTTTTTATATAAATGTAATGCTTGATCTAGATTAAGCTTGGTTGTCTAAGACACAGAGAGGTATGGCAAAGTTAGAACGTCCTCTGTTTTATTATTAAGTTTAGATACCAAAATGCATTTGCAGTATTCCTGAATGTTCTCAGAAAGAGCTCTTTGTGATATATTTCAAACATCGCGACATGTTGGTGGACTTTTGGTCCTTTATACGCTATCCTTGCCAAATGAATAGCACAATAATAATTTAAGATTTGTCATCATGCGTCTTGAATTGCGCATAGACTGGACATTTAGGTTCACATTCCCAAGAGTGGTATTTCACATAATTTCTCTCATATACTGAGATAAATGTTTGACGAAACCTTCCAATACTCCCAACACATCTACAGAACATTCTTAATTTTAATATTGACATATATGAATGGCACAAACATTCTCAATAGCTCGACAGTTTGTCGAAAGAAAGGCAAAGAACATTTTGGACATCTGCCTTGAGAAAAGCAATGATCCTCAGACTTGCTTGGCGTATAAACACAGCAGTTTTACTCACTAAAGCAAATTTCACATTTTAATAATAAGGAGGATACCATGCTGTATGGCTATAAAGCACCACATGACTATTGAGTTTGAAAGTGTATGAGTTTAAAGTTTATGATAGCTAGATATTCTTTTCTTCTTGAGATGTGACACAAAGATCAGCTAATCATAAACCTTCTTAAACCTCAGCTAAAAATAATATTTTTACATCAAAAATGCACAAGAAACCCATATCACATGCAGAAATACAACTGTACGTCAGTCTTGGCAAAGCCCAGTTTTGTAGAGGGGAAAATGGTTAATGTTGGAGATCTTGGTGGAGTTTCTCTATTGTATGTCTGGCTCTTTCTCCCCACAGCTGTCTTACAGCAAAAACAACACCCCACCTACCCTGCCCTGGATTAATAACTCAACTCTCTACACACATACAGAGTACACGAGATATCAGCAGCAAACACACCCCATAACTAAACCCAAACTGAACCGCTGGTTCAGAAAAACATGCATTTAGCAAGACTCACACTCCTGTTGTGTTTGAATTGGTCAGGTCTTGTCTTGCTCTGTGCTTTCTACATTTTTCCTCCTATCTGCTCTTATTTGTTCTCTCCTGCTTTTGTTGTAGTCCGAACAGTAAAGAAAATGTCTCAATCCAAACATTAAATTATCCTTATCTTTAGACTGCGTCTCAAATTTCAGTAGTTTTTTGGCATGTAACCCAAAGTAATGTCGTACAAAGTTTGTAATATTGTCTGGATCTGTGCATATACACAAGTTACTCTGCTTTTTTTGCTCACAGTTTTTTTATGTAACAAACTATGTGACCTTCACTATGTAGTGGACAGTGACAGAGTGAACTATATAAGTAGAGTTGGACACAGTTTATGTATGAATGTGTTTCCTCCCTTCACATACTGACGGCTTTTTTCAGAGATTGTAGGAAAAATGTCTCTTCACTGTCAGAAAAAAGGGACAAAAGCTGTCACTGGGGCAGTACCCTTTAAAAAGGTCCTTATATGTAATCATTTGATGCCAATATGTACAGTACCTTGGAGGTAAAAATAATATCCACTCTTAAGGTGCAGTGTGACCCTGTGACAGCTTTTGTACTTTTTTTACAGTGTTGGCATTATGCTGACGCTTGCATCATTTCTATGGCAACTGACTCAACACTTCCTGTTTGCTCTACTTTCCTGGGCAAAGCGACAAAACGTTGCAAAACATTTTTTAAACGGAAACGGTGGTGCGGTTGAACACCCTGTTGTGATGACGTAAGAGTTGAACTATGGCAGCCGAGAAGGCCATTCTTTGTGTTCTTTTCGAATAATTATCCAAGCTTGACGAAATCGGTATAAATACGTGTTGAAAACTGCAAAATACATCTCTTCTAATATCTTCAATTGTTGCGTATACCGAGCTGCAGCAGACACATTTGACGACATTAATTGGACCCATTGTGCGAGCGGTCTCTTTAATACCGCGTGGGTTATATACATGTTGCTGCTGATTGGACTGACATTCTTGACACCCACCAAACAAGAGAAAACATATCACAAACCCTGTTGCACACCGTTGCAAACCGTTTCCAGGAAACATGTCGTTCAACCCGGAAACCGTAGCAAAACGTTGCGGATCGGTTTGAGCTTGAACATGCCCCCAATGCTCCCCATGACTAAAGGTCACAGGGTCACATGACAGATCACTTCCTAGTGCTTACTCACATGTTCTCCACATTCATATTCCCAGAAAAAGATTTTTTTTATGCTCATCACAGATTTCGGCTTATCAGGTTATACATGTTTTTCACCTTAAACATTTGGTAGGATAGAAATCAAACGAAAAGCCAAAATATGAATTGAAAAAAAATTGCACTTTAAAAATAATTGAAAAAAGAAAGCACTAAATAAGAAATAATTTTCAATAATTTGTTTTACCTGTATTTAGAAATATAAGAAAAGGTATTCATAATAATATGAGATAATGATCGATAATTGAGAAATATGAGGCATTTAAACAAAATACATTTCGCTGAATAGAATCATGTCAAATTGAATAAACATTTTAACATCTTTGAATAGTTTTATAATGCATTATGTTTCAAGTAAAGCATTTTCATTTTTGGCTATGTCCATGTTCTAGGTATAGTTTGGATAGAGAGACAATATAAGTCCCTACATCACTGAAACCTTGCAAAGTTTATGTTTTTTTTTTCAGATTGCTTCTCCCGGAGGATTTCACTGTGTACTCTTATGCAAAAGATGGATCTCTGGTCACGGAGAAACCAGACACAACGGTAAGCAACTAAACACACACAACAACACACACTGATACTTTGTTTCTGTGATTTTACCAGCTGAATGAAAGATTACGTCACACCAGGAAAATGTAAACTTGGAAAATGCATAGGAAAATGTAATACCCTGCAAATAAATGTATCAAAAGTTAGAGAGAGTGAGACCTTCTGAAATGAACACACGTCTTAATTGGATTCAGTATGTTCAGTATCTTATATTTTATAGCACATGAAACTAAATCCAAATTATTTTTACAATTCTTATTCAATAATCACAAATGGAAAGGCTAAGAAAAAGTCATGGAAATTCATCGGTCAAAACCTACGAATAACGCTGCAATTCTTAAAATTTTGAGTCAAAAATGAACACAGATCGGTTAATGAACAAGTACAAAAAAGTAAAAAAATGTTCAAAGCTGTTTTCTTTAGCCTGATTCAGCTGTCAAGTTCGATTTTGTAGGAAATGTCCATTTGATCTAATCTGACCTCAACTTGTATAAAGATCATTTTTTTATCTTATCTTTAAGCAGAGATTTAAAAAATGACTGTGTTAATTTGTTTGTTGTTTGAAATAAACCCTGATATATGCAGGGTAACTGATTCTATCTGCTGGCTTACATTTTTGGGGGGACTCTCATTCTGTCACACTAACTGCTTGATGTTTTCTCCTGATCTTTTCTTGACTGAATGTCTTAACAGCTTCATTCCCAACTTGAGCCAAAATCTTGAGGATCTGTTTATTTATATCAGATGTAATGCTCAGACACACAGGATGTGACTGCAGCCACATACATTTCCTCCGTTACACAGAAAACGTTCAATGCATTCACTCCTGCTACATCTAAAAAAGCACAGCTACTCTCACCTGACAGGTAGATGTTATTTTCAGCTCAGCATTAACAGCTTTACCGTGCACAGGTAAAGTTAGAACAGCTGTCGTATATCAAATTGTGTTGTCTGCTGTTGTAATTGTTGCCACGATTTCCTCAAGGTCCCAGCAAAACACAGCGACTGATGCCAAGAGCTTCCCACTTCTGGGAAGAGCATTACTCAGACTAACTGGAATTCAGTTTTAGACGGCTGTATGAACACACAGAGGCAGACAACCTAAAGGAAATACACAGAGCGTGTGATGGATTTTTGAAAGTGATAAACGTTTTAAAACATGTCATTTCATAGGCTGGTCTTGATGTGATGCCGTTGAGATTTCTCACCTAATCAGACTTGTTCATAGGTGAGGGCAAGCTGAAACAAGAGTGAAGGAAAATGAGTGCAATGGCTGAACAGTAGTAATGAAATTTGTATCAGTGTGATAAAGCCTGAGCCACAGGGTGATGTCCTTTCTTGCTAGTCGATCAATGTTCAAACCTCTTACTTGTCCTCATGTAATTCGTATTAAGTTTTATAAAGTTTGGTAACACTGCAATAAAGTTGTATTTGTTGACATTAGTTAAAGGTCCAGTGTATGAAATATAGCGGCATCTAGTGGTGAGGTTGCGAATTGCAACCAATGGCTCACTTCACCCCTACAGTGGCTGATACAGGACTAAGATGTTGTCACATTTTTGCTTCTTTGCCAAAGGAGATATCGTATTTCTGAAATGCACTCTGTAGAGCAGTTTGTCTGTTTAGGGCTGCTGTAGAAACAACACGGAGAATTACATGTAAGGGGAACCGAGGTGTATGTAGATAAAAATAGACACATAAGTAAGGTCTTTATATACCTCTAAAGACAAAGTTATGTATATTATATTGCATTTCTGTCAATAGATCCGCCAAAAAATGTATTACACACAGCACCTTTAATGCTTAAGGTAACTTGAACTAACGATGAACAGTACTTCTAGATTTATAAATCTTATTTCATATTAATTTCAGCATTTACTAATACATTGTTAAATCAAAAGTTGTAATTGTTAACATGAGTCAATGCACAATGAACTAACATGAACGATTGTATTGTACTATCACTAATTGTACACTAACAAGACCTTATTAAAGTCCGGACACTTTAAACAAAACGGGACCAAAAACGTCTATCAAAGAAAATCTTTTTTTTACATTTGCAGGTGTACAAAAGTTATAAAAATGCAAAGCGGTATTAAAAACTGACCTAAGAGCAGACGTTTCAGCACATGCTTTTTTCAATGCTCAGAAGACAAACAGCAAACTTACTCTTTTATAGACAATCACAAATTGTTGTAACTTCCAGTACTCTTTTATAGACAATTACAAATTGTAGTAACTTCCAGTATCCCTCGGCTGCGCATAAACCTGATGCTTGTTTTCTGGCAAATGATGCAGGGGTGTCGTAAGTCATTTGTCATTTGCCGGAAAACAAGCATCAGGTTCATGCGCAGCCGAGGGATACTGGAAGTTACTAGACATTAACGTTAATAGCGTTGTCAATATGGATATTTCTCTTAAACAAATGCATCGATTCGCTTCAGAAGACCTTTGTTAAGACCCCGGAACAGTGTCGAGCAGTTCTTTTTTTGATCGATAAATGCACTTTTTGTAGCTTCAAAAAATGGACAACCATTTACTCCCGCTTGGAAGAAAAATTATATATGGTATTGTAACTTCGATTGGATTCGAAAGTCATGTTCAGTTAGGATGCCTTGAGGGTGAGTAAAGCATTGGGAATTTTTTTTCTTGCCTGAAGTAGTGATTATCGAAACCAATAAGTGAATACAAATAAGAAAAATATCATACATGCCAGAACAGAAAAACATAATTTATTACATAATCTTATTAAAGATTAACACATTATGATGAACTATAGAGGGTATGGATGGACGTGTCGTCACTTTACCATGTGAACACCGGAGTGCGCCCCCGAGGGCGGCAAAACACTCAGCAAAATGACTGCTTACAATATCAGGAAATGCAATTCCATGTAACATTTCAGTGTCCAGGAATACCTGATTCCTTTGTAAGTCGTGGAAGGTTGAAAGTCCAGCTGCTTGTAATTTCAGCCAAAAAATTTGTGTTTTAGACCCGGCTTCTATGTTTCTCCTATTCTCCTCAGCCAATTTGCTGGGTGTTTTGGCACCCAGGTGAGCGTGTCCCAGGGCATCACGACATGTTCAAGTGGGAAAGTGACGTCAATGCATACCCTCTTTTGTTCATTGTTAGTTCATTTTAGCTAATGCATTTACGGTAACACTTTGGTATAGGAATGTTAAAAAAATACAACCTTATAAAATATTGTCAATTGAACAAGATGAATCAGGCATGATTAGAATCAGGCATTTCAGAAATCTGTGTAACAAAATAAATAGGGATGTAACAATATTATTCATATTGTGTTATCGCAATAGCAAAATTGTCTCAATATTATCGTGGTCATGACTGTATGAAACCATAAGTCTTCCGGGCCAAACATAGAGAATGTTGGAAAAAATTATAGATGTTACCCTTGTCAAGTTCCATCTGGTGCAATTATTTTATTTTATAGAAGGGATTTTTAGGTAATTTGACCCATCTCATACTATAACTCGTACCTCTAAGCCACAGTTATGATTAGAGGATAAAGAAAGTATGATGCATATGACACGTTTCCAAGTCATCTTTTGTTATTTTAAATATTGCAATAAATACCATACTGTGGACTTTACACCGAGGTATTATCGTACAGTGAGGTTTTTATATTGTTACATCCAAATATACAGTGAGGGAAATAATAATTTGATCCCCTGCGGATTTTGTAAGTTTGCCTGCTCACGAAGAAATGAAGGGTCTATAATTTTATGGTAGGTTTATTTCTACTGATAGAAACCGAATATTTAAAAAATCATGGGAAAAAATTTATATAAAGGTTATAAATTGATTTGCATTTCGGTCAATATAACTTTATACTTGGTGTTGAAACCCTTGTCGTCAAGCACACAGGTCAGACATTTCTGAGAGTTGGTCACCAGGTTTGCACATGTGTGTCAGGATACATTTTAGTCCAGTCCTCTGTCAATCTTTAAGGTTTCTTGGCTGTCGCTCAGCAAATTGGAGTTTTAGCCTCATTCACAGATTTTCTATAGGATTAGGGTTTAGAGACTGGCTAGGACATTTAATGTGCTTCTCCTTAAGCCACTCTTTGGTTGTCTTGGCAATATATTTAGGGTTTTTGTCATGTTAAAGGCACATCAACGACCCATCTTGAGTGATGTAGTTAAGGAGAGAAGGTTCTCGACCAAGATTTAATGGTACAATGGCCTTTCCCTCTGCCCCTCAATGCGGTGTCATCCTGTGCCTGTAGCAGATAAAAAGCCCTAAAGCATAATGTTTCCAACACTCTGCTTCTCTGTAGGGATGGGGTCATAGTCAACATTTCTCTCCCTCCAAAAACAGGAGTCAATTTTGGTCTCTCAGCACTTTCTCCGGCCTTTTCTGAATCATTTTGATGTTCATTGTCAAACTTCAGACGAGCCAGGCGGCTTTCTAGGGCACGAGGACCTTGCAGGGGCTTCAGGATTTCAATCTATTATGGCATAGCGTGTAACCAATGGTCCCAACTGTCTTGAAATCATTAACAAGCTTCTTCTGTGTAGTTCTGGGCTGATCTTTAACCTTTCTCATGATCATCTTTACCCCATTGGAGAAATCTTGCAGGGAGCTTCAGACCAAGGGCAATTGATAGTTATTTTGTATTTCTTCTATTTCCAAATAATCGCACCAACAGTTGTCTCCTTGTCACCAAGCTTCTGTCTGTAGCCTTTTCAAGGTTTGTGCAGGTCTACAATCTTGTCCCTGACATCCTTTGAAACCTATTTGGTCTTGACCATTGTGGTGGAGAGGTTGAAATGGAAGATACAGATTTTGGTGGCAGGTATCTTTAATATACATAATAAGCTGATTTAGGAGTACTTTCTTAAAGTGACAGGACTAATCTGTGGTCCATATATGCACATAAACAATATGTGGAGCCAGAATTCTAGCTGGTTGGAAGGGGATCAAATACTTATTTCACTGACTGAAATGCATATCAATTTATAACCTTTATTTACATTTTTCCCCCTGATTTTTTGGTTGATATTTGGTTCAAATAAACCTACCATAAAAATGATAGACCTTTCATTTCTTTGTAAGCATGCAAATTTACAAAATCAGCAGGGGATTAAATTATTATTTCCCTCACTCTAGGTTTTTACTAGATATTTATGTTGAGATGTTTAGTAACGTTTATGTAATGTCTTTTCAGTAAATGTTTGATTCATACACGATTTTACAGCACTTCGTAATTGATCAAAACATAAGCAAGCAAAGCCTGAGATTATCTATTGTAAACCAATGACATACAGATCATGTTTATCTGCACAGTAGCCAAATGGGCTGTATTTCTGATGTCAGGGTAGCATTAATCGAAAACTGGTCTTACATGTGCCTGATGGGAAATATGATTTATTGCCATCCTACTGTTCTTAAAATACCTCTGTTCATTTTAATTCCATTGTACCCTTGGCATGAATCAAGGCAGTGTCTTTTATTTGCAAAGGCCTACCATTGTAGACGCAAAGACATGTCAAAACAGCAGCGAGCCAAAATATTGCTAAATTATGCAAGAGCGTTATCATTAAAGTCTCTTATGACACAACACATTTATTTATTAATTCAGTTCCTTTCGCTGAATTTAACTAAACATACTCCAGTTTTTTCTTTTATTTAATTCCTTACAACTTTATTGGTATCTGTGTTTTACTCTATTTTTCACAGGATGTATTTAATGCTGTTTAATCTGAAATCTTGTCTGTGTTTATTCAGGCTTAAATTCAGACTTAATTTAAGTCAAATATTATTGTTTGTAATTCATTCTGCTTCTAAATGACTTACCGATCATGGCCTTTAGGCAAATTGAATATTATTTCCCCCCAACTGGATTTTGCTTCCATACATCACCATTCTGGGTGAAATCTAAATGAGTTTAATCTTTAATGGGATCAGAAAGTGCTGATGTCAGACTGTATTGATGTGGAAATCTGATGAGACAGTTCCATGTAAAAGAACAGGAAAAAGCTGCACAGTGGTTATTGCTTCATAATGCACATTACTCCCTAAATGGGATGTACCTCGGTCAAACTTAGTCCTAAGTGAAGTTAAAGATACTCGTATTATTTCCATGGAACACAAGCATAGCATTTTTTTGAAAAATTTGAAAAACTCCTGCTGTTCAAACTTTCAAAGTCACAAATTGCTGCCAAGCTCCAAAAAGTACAAAAAGACCATATAGAGCACCTTAAATGTCGTTCATACCAATCTTCTATAAATGCTCACATATAGCCTGCGTCATATTACATGATTATGTATGAATCTTATGGATTACTGTTGTGCAACAGCATAGCAATTAAAGCAATTTATCGGTTTATGTGTCAAGAAAAAGTTAGTTGTGTTAATTTGGAACAATGCTAAGGTCTGCTTTTCATTCCAACAGCTAGACATCTTTGTTTAGTTTAGGAGACTAGATGTCATATCTGCTTTTCAGAGATGGATACGCTGTCGTTCATGAGAAAATCATGCAAACGTAAATTTCTTTGCTTATATTGCACTCACATTGGGGCTATAGTACAGACATTTGAGATGGGAAATTGGAGTTCAGGAAGGTCCCACAAGAAACATCCGGTTAGAAACTTTCGGCTGGGATGTAATAAGCCGGGCCGGTCAGCTCACACAGTCGGAAGTCATTTATTATCTCCCATGGGATATTTACAGCACGTCTGGTTGCTTTAGGATTCTCATTACACATGCCAGAACTCTCAGAAACTCAAATGAAGTCTTTCTGTGCATCAGTGTGACTGTTTGTTTTTCTTTTCCATAATCATGAGTTAACATTGTGTCTACACTGTAACTGTACAACTAGTGTTCACTACATATGGACCAACAAGGTTTCGTGTGCATGCGTGATTGTACATTTATTAACATTTACATTTATGCATTTGGCAGACGCTTTTATCCAAAGCGACTTACATTGCTTTATCCTATACATTTTACATAGGTATTTGCAATGCCCTGCGATCGAACCCACAACCTTGCATTGTTAGAGCAATGCTCTTACCACTGAGCCACAGGAAAGATTGTATGTGCATGTGTGGGGTTATTAAGTTATGGTAGCTGATTTGAAGAGAATGTAGTTAACAGAACCATATACCTGGAATTACAGAATATTATTTTAATATAATATTATAATATAAATACAGTTTCCTTGGAATGTCATTGAGAATGCCTTGGAAGGACTGTATCCGTAGGGTGTGGAGCAGATGTTGTTTTACTTGCATTGCCTCATACAATAATGCTCAAAGAAAAAACATTTTATCACTTTCATTGCATTAGAAAAGAAACAATAGGATGGGTTTTTAATGACCCATAAAATCTAAATAATAGCAATGGGAATTCATATCCCAGAAATCATAAAGTGCTATCATTATGAACCATAACATGACTGTGCATAACTTCAGAAATAGTTTGTCATTCTTGTTTGATTTTCTGGGTAGTTTCTGTGTTGTTGCTTAGGGGTCCAGGTAAAAAAATTACATCCCCAAATTTTTATAACATTCTGGTCCCCTAGTTGTCTTAGCTTCCACTTCCAATGTAAATCTATAGGATTGTTTGTTGTTAAACATAATTAATTTTAGTATCACATCTAACCAAGCAGATGAACCATTTGAATATGAGGTCACACTTCCCCTGGAGAACTGGAATAGCACATTTATGGTTACACTGGACCTTTCTGCTATTCCAGTAGTGTTCAAAAGTGATTGATTAGTGCAGCTCAATATCTGACTCATTGCTGTCTGCTCAGACACTCACAGAACAACCAAATGGTCAACCTGATTCATATTGTTATAAATATGCATTAAAATGTGCTTTACGCAGAGTGAAATATAAATCGGACTTGCGTTTGAGTGTGCAAAGTCCATTTAAATCCCTGTAAATCAGCTTGGCACAGTATTAACAAAGCCCCTCAGCAGAGGACGAGGTCTAACCTACAGTTCACATGGTCTTATAATCTGATCGGTCACAGTTGACACACGTACAGCTGGAACCACCAGATCCAGAGAAATCCAGAAACCCATTCGTTTCTTTAATGTTTCTTAGAGTACTTTACAGTAAAGCTGTAATATTATTACATTTAAAGGGACATTTCACCCAAAACGGAAAATAAATTCTGTCATCATTTACTCGCCTTCGAGTTGTTCCAAATCTGTATCAATTTTCTTGTTCTGATGAACACAGAGAAAGATATTTGGAAGAATGTTTTTAACCAGACATTTTGCCCCCCATTGACTACTATAGTAGGACAAAATACAATGGTAGTCAGAAGTGCCCCAGAACTGTTTGCTGTCCTACATTCTTCAAAATGTCTTCTTTAGTATTCTACAGAACAAAAAAATGATAAAGTAATTTTTCCTACAATGTGAGTCAATTGGGTCTGGTTATAAGAATTCTTCCAAATATCTTTCTCTGTGTTCATCAGAACAAAGAAATGTATACAGATTTGGAACAACTCGAAGGTGAGTAAATGATGACAGAATTTTCATTTTTGGATGAAGTATCCCTTTAAATTCCGTCCTCCTGATGTCCTTGAACAGAACTCAGGTTTTGACTGTTGCTGGAATGGCTTTATAATTTAATTATGGAACGTCTTTCAAATGTCTCTGTTTTTGTCACCAGGGTCATTGTCATTATCGTGGTTACATAGAGGATGTGGAGGGGTCTTCAGCAGCGCTCAGCCTGTGTTCTGGATTAAGGTAAAATGTGACTACACCACGAATGGATGGATACAAAAAATAATTAGTAGTGATAATTTTATTTATGATTATAAATAATTAATGAATAAATATTATTTTGATGTTCCATCCATCACAGATGTTAAATGCCTTGCAATGTCATTTTACACTGTCTTGAATGAGTCCTTAAATATAATCCTTACTATTTAATATGTTGCTGAAGTGTGTTCTCGTTGTTTTAGGGGTGTAATCCACACAGGGGATGAAAGTTTTGGCATTGAGCCTTTGGAGGGCTCATCCAGTGATGAGCACTTGGTGTATCGTTTGGAGGATGTAAAGACTGAACCTCTTACCTGTGGAACACCTCATTTTAATAACCATGATGATGAAGCGTCGTCAAGGCAACCTACAGAAGGCAATCTCCAAAACATCACATTCAGTCAAGCTGGCAGCCATCTGATAAGGGTGAGTCACCCCAAATCACCATAATGATATCTTAAATAAACATCAGTAAATAATGAAAACTCAAATGATATAAGAAAATTAAAATATAAAAAAAATAACTATTGTTGCAGTGAAAACTTCAGTCTGTTGCGTAACCCTTACAGTCCTTAACAATTCCATTTGAATCAAACTGATTAAACCTACCTTGGCTTTCCTATTCAGACTTTTTCCAACTCGTTGATGGGAACTTTACATGTTGACATTGTCCAGATTAAAATGTACACCTGCACTAAATGTGCGTTCAGATGTGCACAGGAGCGCAAATTAATAGATGTCTCTCCGCAACCGCGGCAAAACCTGCGCGCGCTCGGACACTAAGCAAGCGGGTCATAGACAGTTTTGATTATACGTATCTGTTCATTTCACAACAAGATCCATTGCAAAACCCGCAGAATAACCTGGGTTTTGTCGTGCAGGCCCGCGCCGTATGCCAATCATTTCTGTCAACGTAAGATCTTTTAAATATAACCATCCACAAGGCTACAATTTGCATTAATCGTTATCCTAACTGTCATATTTATTACACCTATATTTGTCAGAGTGACGTGCACTACAGCCGGTGGCAGTCCACCACCGTCATGGCACTTTACCACCGCGGTGGGGCGATTGTCACGGCTACCGTCACACCCCTAATAAACATTAAAACCGTACATTCTCTCACTTGCGCCAAAAAGAGATCAACGGTGTTTATGACATCATTCTGCACTTCAACTTCAAATTCTAGACTGTGTAAGTCACATCTTTTTCACTCCGTTTTGGCCTTATGTCCACACTGAGATGGCGTTTTTGTCAATGAAAATTTAACTTTTTGAAAACGCTCTTCTAAGTGGATACATCTGAAAATGCAGTTTTCGTGTTGTAGTGTGGACCTTGAAAACTGAGGGTTTTAAAAACAATGACACGTTTTTCGTCAAGTTGGGCCGAGTACCAAAACAACCTTGTAGTCAATCAGCAGTAAGGTGCACAGGGCGGACATTAGTCGAGCCGAGCATTGACGAAAGCGAAAGATGGGGGTAGGGGTGTGTTTGTTTTGGTGATTTGAACATCAACAACGGCTAAGAGAAATCGGACACACCGCCTTTAAGGAGATTCAATTGCAGTTATTGTTTGTGTAATAAGGTTCAATAAAAGGAAGGAAGGAGGCGGGAACCGGCAAACATTTAATCACAAAATAAACAGCGTAAATAAACAGCCGGCAGCCCCTCACGGACGACTGCCGGCGAATAACACAATACATAAACATAAACCAACTTAACATGTGTTCGGGCCCGGTCCTCTCTCATCGACGGTCCGGTCGCTCGTTCCTTTTATATGCTCCCAATCTCCTACGTGATTCGAGCCCGGTGTGCGCACAGCTGGCGCTTATTCACAATCTCGAACCACGGTCTCGCCCCGCCTACTCCACTACATACCCCCATCGCCCAACACAGGCCGGGGGGTACCCCCGAGACCGTGCTTGCTCCCCCCCTCCCTCGGGGGGGTCTCGGAGTACCTTTCCTTCCTGGGGGTATGTAGCGACGAGACGAGACAACGGAGACGGGAGCCCTCGGAGCGACCGGAAAGAGAGAGGGGAGAGAGGAGAAAAAAAAAAAAATAGTCTGGTTCCCCGACATGCTGCCGCTCGGTCCTCAACCAGCCGGGGTTCTCTCCTTCGCGGTGCCTTGCGGTGGCCCTGGGGCTTCGGTGGACGGCTCGACCGTCCGCCCCCTGGCGGCCGGCGGTGGCTCCTTTCGGGGAGTCGGGGCGAGATCCCCGTCCCCCCTCCCCCCCTTGGGCGGACGGACGCAGGCTCCGGCCTCTGGCAGGCGGTGGCCGCACTCGGCACTCCCGCCCCCTGCTCCTCCCCCTCGGGGGACGGACGCAGGCTCCGGCCTCTGGCGGACGGCGGCAACTCCCCGTCGACGAAAGCCACCCCACCTCGACCCCCGCGGCAGCAAAGGTCGCCGTCGCACCGAAGCTTTGGCGGTGGCCACACTGTGCACTTCCGTTTCCCCAGAGCCAACGCTTCGGGGGCGGAAACTCTCCCGGCACCGCGAGGCCACTCGGCGGCGAGGACTCTCCGACAGCATGTCTCTCCTTCCTCCCGGGTTTCGGCACCAATGTAATAAGGTTCAATAAAAGGAAGGAAGGAGGCGGGAACCGGCAAACATTTAATCATAAAATAAACAGCGTAAATAAACAGCCGGCAGCCCCTCACGGACGACTGCCGGCGAATAACACAATACATAAACATAAACCAACTTAACATGTGTTCGGGCCGGTCCTCATCGACGGTCCGGTCGCTCGTTCCTTTATATGCTCCCAATCTCCTACGTGATTCGAGCCCGGTGTGCGCACAGCTGGCGCTTATTCACAATTACTCACCGGTCTCGAACCACGGTCTCGCCCCGCCTACTCCACTACAGTTTGTCAGCGGAACGCAAGGATACTTTTACTTTCGCTTTTGAAACTTTATAGTTTGTATCACCCGCAGCAACATCACTACCTCATTGTCTGTCCATAAAAGAACTCTATGCCTTCAGTAGGTCTTTAAAGATTTTTTTTTTTGAATGAATGAAGTCCCATTGTTTACTCTGTTGTGGTGTCAAAATATGGCTGGGGTCCTCTGAGGCCCCAAAACTAAATTGAATGTCTCTCTCTCCAAACAGAGAAAGAGGGCCATCCTGCATCAGACTCACTATGTGGAGCTGCTGATGGTGGTGGATAATGAAAGGGTAAGTCCTCATCACACTGGAATCTCACGCCATTTTAAGGATCACATTTATCAGCAGAGATTAATCATTTTATTGTCTGGTGGCTGTGCTGTACAGCAAAGTGTCAGTCAGTCAGTTTAGTAGGACATGTAGAGATGTGTGGGTTGAAATGTGTGAATGTCAAAGGGATATACATTTGATAAAAAAAAAAAAATTCTGTAATTCTGCTTAAAATTTCGGCTTAATTCTGTAAAGGCTTTCCTGTAGCTCAGTGGTTAGAGCAGGGCGTTAGCAACTTCAAGGTCATGGGTTTCGATCCCAGGGATTGCACATACTTGGAAACAAATGTATAGTGTCATGCACTGTAAGTCGCTTTGGATAAAAGCGTCTGCCAAATGCATAAATGTAAATGTAGTTCATTTATTGAACTATGTAGTTTAAAACCTGTATGTGACTCTTTCTTCTGTGGAGCACAAAAGAAGACATTTTAAAGAATGTTGGTAACCAAACAACTTTGGCCACCATTGACTTTCCTGTAGCTCAGTGGTAAGAGCATTGCGTTAACAATTGCGTCAACAACGCAAGGTTGTGGGTTCGATCCCAGGGGGATTGCACATACCTATGTATAAATGTATAGAATAATGCAATGTAAATTGCTTTGGTTAAAAGCGTCTGCCAAATGCGTAATTGTAAATGTAAAGAAATTCATAGGGCCCTATTTTAACGATCTAAGCGCATGGTCTAAAGCGCAGGTGCACTCAGGGCGTGTCCGAATCCACTTTTGCTAGTTTAAAGACGGGAAAAAAGACGGGTTAAATAAAGACGGGTTCCTAAAAATAGCAACGTGACAACAATGCGCCTGAAAACACCTCTTTTTTAGACCAGCACGCCCAGGGGCTTACAAATGAGCGCAAATACATTTGCTATTTAAACAACGCGGTGCTAGACGTGAAAATGAGAACTACGTCAAGCTGAAACTAGCAAAAACACGCTGCGCCGCATTGTGCCGAGTGTGCAACAGGGCCCAGTTTTGGAATAAAATATGGGTTAATGATGGAAAAACGATCACTTTAACATTTATGTACGAGCTCTCTGCCTAAAACCCTTTCTGCTTGTTTCTCTTCACAGTTTAACTACAAAAAGAGAAATCAGACAGCGGTGCGTGATGAGATGGTTCAGATCGCTAACTACGTGGATAGTGTAAGCTTGGCTCTTTGTTTTAAAATCAATATCAAAGGAACCTTCTGTTCTAGCGATCATTAAGTGATTACTGATGTCTGTTCTGTTCTCCCATAGATGTATATGCCTCTGAATATCCGTGTTGTGTTGGTGGGGCTGGAGATCTGGTCCATGCAGAACCCCATCAATACAGATGGCAGTGCTGGAGAAGTGCTGGGTCGCTTCACTCAATGGAGAGAGAAAGAGCTTGTCCACCGCCGTCGTCATGACAGCGCTCAGCTCATCCTGTAAGATCCTTTTTCTTATCACATGAAGATTGTTTTCTATTTTCTCTTATTTTAATTGTTCATTTTAAGTTTTAAAATCAATCGTGTGCTTCTCTATAGCTTTTAAAATTGCATGTCTGATTCTGTTTCTCACTCTCTCTCTTTTTACAGAAATAAAGTGTTCGGTGGAACAGCAGGCATGGCTTTCGTCGGTACGGTTTGTTCCAGAAGTCATGGCGGTGGAATTAATTCGGTATGATGACTGATCCTCTCCTCATTTGCGACAGATACTCATTCAGCAGCATGCTGTTAGTCAATGTCTGCTGTACATGTATCCCCTTCTCCTTTATCTAAATCTGCCTCTGTGTGTGTGTGTGTGTGTGTGTGTGTGTGTGCATGCTTGTGTGTTCGTGCACATGTTTGTGTTCTCCCCTCAGTTCACCACTAGTAACGTGATATCATTCGCCTCCATTGTGGCTCACGAGCTTGGTCACAATCTCGGGATGAACCATGACGATGGACGTAACTGTAAATGTGATGTCACACACTGCATCATGAACTCAGGGGCAACGTGAGTATTTATGTGTGTTTACTTTGTATGTATGTATTTTGTGTTAGGCTGCAATAACAAATGTATCATCTTAAAGTGGATGATTAAAAAGACAGACTATATTTCATTATTAAAGTCTGTTCATACCAAGGGTGATAAAAGTAGCTATAAAGATAAAGTTTTCTGGGAACCATTTTAGGTGATGTTAAAAAATATTTATATGCAAAATAGCATAGAAATGTAAAAGCTTGACATCATGAAATTGGCACACCGGCAAAAGAAATGCAATTGACCGCCCTTCAAAATGCATCCATTACCACAATGTGTCTTTTTTTTGGCTTATTTGATTATTATTCACGAATACTAATTCAAGTGTAGTTCTTTCGACTGCATTTAGGTATTTCACAAATCTATTCTGCAGATTTTTTCCCAAAATTAATTCAGAAAATATGGATAAGACTCAGATTCCTTAGGCCAGAAAATTACAGTCCTCACCTTTATCACTATACCGAAATCCCAGATGGCCATACAGTGATTTTGGATTTATGAATTTTTAAAATATTGGTGTCAGGGAAGCTGTGAGCCTGAAGACTATAGTGGACACTATGAGTTCACAGTGAAGAAATGTTAGATGTTAAATGTGTAATATAAATAGACAGTGTTCATAAGTTGTGCTCCAGTATTTTCTCTCTGTCTTTTTCTCTCAGTGGTTCTCGTAACTTTAGCAGTTGTAGCGCCGATGACTTTGAGAAGATGATTCTGAATTCAGGAGGTCGCTGTCTGCTGAACACACCACGGCCGGACGAGGCATACAGCTCTCCCTTCTGCGGGAACAAGCTGGTGGACGTGGGCGAAGAGTGTGACTGCGGATCAGAGGAAGTGAGTCGACTGATCGATACAGTATTCTTTTGAAACTCATGTGGATCACTCAAGTAACAATCTCCTGGTGAATCAAGTAAGATGTTGATTGTGGTTATATGGATGTTTTAGGAGTGTATGAAAGACCCTTGCTGTGAGCCGAAGACGTGTAGGCTGAGATCAGGTGCTCAGTGTGCGTACGGAGTCTGCTGCAAGAACTGCAGGGTAATTTTAACTCTTTTAAGTGACACAGTTTTTTGTGAAGATGGTAGGATAATATATATATTTTTTTACAATATACATTTTATACATGCATATGCCATTTGACAGTCTGCTCTTTACATACAAGCATGTTTTGCTTGTGTGGCAACGATTCAAAACTGTAAAGTCGGTTTCTCTGTCTGTCAGTTTTTACCTGGTGGCACAGTGTGCAGAAGCAGCACGGATGAATGTGATTTACCAGAGTACTGTAATGGCACATCTGCCTTTTGTCAGAGCGACGTCTTTAAACAGAACGGTCATCCCTGCAAACAGCAGCAGGCTTACTGCTACAACGGCCAATGTCAGTATTATGACACCCAGTGCCAGGCCATATTTGGAACCAGTGAGTACACATTGCTGTTAATGTGTGTGATGCATACAAAAGTCAGTTATATCTTCGACCTTACATTCTATTTTTTCTCAATTCATTTTTATATCATTTTATTAGTATTTTAAAAGTATTTTAAATATAACTAGACTTTAGAGTTATGATAGTTTTGTTTTTAGTTTTTATTAATATTTTAATAATAAAGCTAAAAAGTAAGCTTTTATTTTCAGGTTTTTATGTCATTTTTAGCAGTTTAGGTATATGCTTTTGTCATTTTATAATTTATTTTTTATGTTGTTATATAAGATTATTTTTATTTTAGTTTTTGTTTATCATTATTTTAGTGCTTTAAATTTATTTCCATTTATTTCTGAGGCAGCATTTCAAATTTTCATTTAGTTTAAGTTAAAAAAAAAATTAGGTCAATATTTTATTTGATTTCAATGAACAGAAACGTTTCCAAAGTTTTAATTTTAGTAAACTAAAATAACCTTGCTAGATTTAGCACCACATTTTTTAACACATTTCAAAATTATCATAAAGGTCAAAAAGTTTTTTACAAATAGTATTTAAGTAATAGAAAAATATATAACAACTGCTTTTATTTTTATGCTATCTTTTATTATAATTATTTCTGTCTCTTAGTAGAAGAAATAATTTAACATATGGGATTGACTGATGTTGTAAGAGTTGTGCTATTTTGAAATGTTAGAAATAGTATGTGCCAAATGTCTACAGTGTTTCCTGTTTGATAGACTGATGCAAGAAATCGGGTCTTTAGAAATATGTCAAAGAAAAGGCAGATTATTTAGTAAAACAACAATCTTAGATAAGGTTTAGATTAGAATAGATGTTTTCTAACTAGTTCCGGGGTCCTCCAGAAGGCTCTAAGGGATCTAAGTGTTTGTTTGTTTTTTCCAAAATACTTTACAAAGTTATTTAGATTTGTTTTGTATCTAGTAAATTATTATCTCTACATTTCCCTTTACCTCACTCATTGAGGTAGAAATGAAATGGTTTGTGAAAGTTGCTGCAGTACATACCTTTAAATTTAAAATGTTTAATTATTTAAGTTTGTAAACAATACGTTGTCTTAATATCATTATTTATTATTTATCAAACATAGTGTAAAGGATTCTATATACATACAGATACAGTATATAAATTTATTTTAGGAAGAAGGGGGTCCCTCACAAAAGGTTCATCATTTTGGGGTGTCCTCAGCAAAGTAAAGTTTGAAAACCCCTGGATTAGAATATGGAATTACAAGTGACTCAGTTGTGCCCTCTACTGTTAACAGTAAAACAAGAGCTACATTATTTAAATATCATGTGATTAATAAATTAGATATCATAGTAATATTAATGGTGATCAAAATACGTTTTTGTTATCTCAAAAGTATAACACTTCGTAATAAATTCAGGTTATGCTACAAACACTGAAAAAAGTGCTGTTTGCTAGATCAGTTGAATCAGTTGCAGTGTTTCTTAATAGTAAATATTTGTTTAAATGTAGTTTCATTGTAAAAATAGTTTTTTTTATAAATAGTAAACAATTGATGTACAGTACACCACATGTAAACCAATTGTCTTTGTGTGTGTAGAGGCTAAAGCTGCTCCTGAGCTGTGTTTTAAGGATGTGAACTCTAAAGGCGATCGCTTTGGAAACTGTGGATATCATTCAAGTGGCTTCAAGAAGTGTGAAAGCAGGTAAACACAGCGACATACATGCCTGTTTCACTGGCGCTGTTAACCTTTCAGTGTTTTGATAAATTACTTGTAATAGTGTTGGATTTGTGAAAATTCCCTGTTATGTGACTATTCAGTTTACTTCAGTTCAGTAGATTACTTCACAATTCAACATTCTGTAGTACATTTGCTCCAGTTTTTTTTTACTTATATTTTGATTGTATACCACAAAAATATAATACGGCACAATATTCACATTTTATTATGTGAATATTGTTTATATGTTAGTCTTTCATACAGTTTTTAGCTACATTATTCAGTCTTAATTTCCACCTTTATAGGGAAAGAAAGAAATGGATAAAGAGGAATAAATAATACATAAATGAACAAATAAAAAATAAACTAAAATAGGCAAACATAATAACATTGTAAAATGAAATGAACAAGGAGAAATCGTAATCTTAATGAAATACTTTGTGATTAATTATTGTAATATCACAGGGCGCCAACTTTTAAAACATTCTGATTGCTGAAGTCGTAACGCATACTGTATGTGATTTGTTCCATTTCATACAACTCCCACACTTTTAGAATCAAGTTGTTGTAAGATGGTGGGGCAGGTTTTAACCATCTACATGTAATGCATAGGATTGCTGCAGCACGTAAGATTTGAGGAAGGTATATTTTTGCCCTACTGTCAATGCCCTCTGGACGCACACCTAAAAGTGCGATCATGGGCTCTTCAGGGATTTCAAAATTAAAGATCTCCGTAAGAGCGTCTAATACACTTATAATTTCTTAATTTTGGACATGACCAAAAGATATGAGTATGG
Organism: Triplophysa siluroides; assembly: GCA_006030095.1. Classification (NCBI taxonomy): domain Eukaryota; kingdom Metazoa; phylum Chordata; class Actinopteri; order Cypriniformes; family Nemacheilidae; genus Triplophysa; species Triplophysa siluroides. The sequence continues at coordinate 595,273 of VCII01000179.1, forward strand.
TTACCCACATGCTGTCCACAATTTCTCCAACATTTGTCTGTACGGAATGGATTCCATTTTGCTATTGGGGAGTACGAAAAATCATTTGATTATTTTCCATTTGAACTCCCTCCAGATATCGGAACTAGTTACAGAGTGTGCTTCTCCACAGGTTTCGTTAGAAATTGGTCTGTTAATTTCAGCTTAATCTGTATGGTATTATTTGTGTTCATGGATAGGAATAACAGGTATCCTTTTGAAATGACCCGTTTAGCCGCCTGTCCTGTTTGCATTTCTTTAAAAATGATTGAAAGTCTGCAGTCAGTTTTGAAGTCTTTTTTCCAAACTAAGAGAGAAATAAGCTTGCTCTTCCTCTTTGTCAGAAATGCCATGTGTGGGAAACTACAGTGTGAGAACGTGCTGACATCAGTCATATTTGGCATCAAGCCGTCCACCATCCAGACCCACATTGGTGGCACTACCTGCTGGGGCGTGGACTTCCTGCTGGGCTCTGATGTGCCTGATCCTGGCATGGTCAATGAGGGCACCAAGTGTGGAGAAAACAAGGTGATGGAGAAAAGAGAACCTTACCAATCTGAAAACACAGACTTGTGTGCTTTCATCAAATACAGTATAACATCGAGTTGAAAAACATTGTTTCTTGTGGTTTTTTAAGTCCCATTTACTGTACAATGGCCTCACCAAGCCACTAACTGTAAATCAGACTGAACGTATGAATACAATTGCACTTCTATTGTCTGTGTACCCATTTGTCTTTGCATATGTTAAAATAGACTTGCCTATTTTCATATTGCAGGTTTGTTTAAATTACGAGTGCAGGAGCACAGATGTGCTAAATTATGACTGTGATGTGGAAAAAAAATGCCACAGCCATGGGGTAAATACGCATACTCAACCCACAACACTACAGTCTTCAGCGCCACCATTTTCCTTCATTTCCACCAACTCACTTACATTTGTCTGCTACAGGTGTGTAACAGCAATAAAAACTGCCACTGTGAATACGGCTGGGAGCCTCCGTTTTGTGAGGCCCCTGGGTACGGAGGAAGCATCGACAGCGGCCCCACATGGAACGGTAAGACCGCTTAACAGCAGCACAGCTAAAGCTTCATAGAGAGGTAGGATTATCAGTACTTCTAACACGCGTCATGGGTAAATGTGATTACTTCAAGTGTAATTGCAGAGATCTACCTCTGTTTAAATAGTTTCTCTCGCTCAGATAAAGATACCTCCACACGGGACGGGCTGCTTGTATTTTTCTTCGTGATTCTTCCTCTCCTGGCTTTGGGTCTGTATGTGTTCTTCAAGAGGAACGAACTTAAGCAACGCTTCTTGAGGAAGAAACGCTCCCAGAGCTACGAGTGAGTATAAAAACTAACATATTGTGGTCGACTGATAAAGGCTTTGAGACGGATACGATTTGATTCTAGCAGTTGAGAATGATTTAACTAATTTATTCACAATTCACAAAACAATGGCCAAATTTCCATCAGTTCATTTGCAAGTAATATATGCATGTGCTTTCATAGCCAATGAAACTGTAATGATGTCATCATTACATTATTTTCTAGCCAAATGTCTTTTTTTTTTCCACATTGCAGTTTCGGTTTCATGGCTGGCTCTATATTCTGATCCACATTTTAAAAGTTTTTTGTTTCATTAGAAATGTATTGAAGAACTGATGTGTTGATTAGATGTTTATGGAATACACATTGATCAAGTGTTTTTATTTTATTTTCTCAGAGCTGACAGCAGACCGCAGACTACTGTGTCCCAGCGGGGAAACCCTAACAGTATAGTAAAGGATGGGGTGAGTCAGCAAAACACACAGCAATACAAACTGAGATACTGTTACTTTACTGCTAACATGAATCTAACTATAGAACTAGTGTTTAACTAACCCATATTACTGTTTTTATATATGGATGAACACTTTGTGCATTAACAAACTCAATTAAATCAGGAATAACTCGTATATAAAGTAATAAATCTGTTATTGTGTCTGGTTTAAACAAATTTTGGTAAATGGGTATGGAAAAAAAAAATGTCATTAATAAAAAGAAGGGGGTAACATAAAAACATGTTTTAAACCTTCAGAATCTTAAATTCCTACATTTTGTAGGACACTGTGTCTTTGGTGTGTTACGAGTTGCCCATTTCATGTATTAGACACATAAGATAGCACAAATTAAACAACAAAAGAGGCATTCTATCTAAAAGCGAATGCTCACCCAGACCTGCCTGAAACGCCTCGTATAACCACACCCCCACAAATCTACGTCAGTTTCTGGTATGAGTTGACTAAGAGCGCCAAAATGTATACGTCTGTACAATTGCTTTGGAACCTGATGTTCCAAATAAGAGGCGTTAGATTTCCGTCACATGCTTGCAGTATTCGACCAATCACTACACACTGGTTAACTGGCCAATCATAGCACACCTCGCTTTACAGAGCGATGAGCTTTGTAAAAAATCCAAGAGGAGATACAAACAAGCACGGTATGTGGAAAATACAGCGTTTTTTAACCTTAAATCGTGTTTACACATTGCATTACATCTACAGCAAACTATAATATTAGTTTTAGCCATGTTATATGACTCCTTTAAGATGACAGACAGAAGATAGACATTCTGCTGGCATAAAGATATTGACTAGCCTCCTCTCTTTTTTTCCTATGGTAAAGCGCCAGGCTCAGTTATTGCCACGAGCAGAGGTAAATAACTGCATACTATATGTTTAGAAGGGCTTTTCATTTACTGTGTGGCATTTCTCCACAGTTCCCTCTCTGCTTTTCGGCAGTTCCTTTAACCTTTCTTTCAGTGCCTGTGCTTTATCTTTTGTATAATTTCCTATAAAACAGTTGCTACCAACCTTGTTCCTTGAGGTCCCCAAACATTACACGTTTTGGTCGTCTCCCTGATGTGACCCATTTCAGGGCTTAAGCAATATTTATACTGTCAAGATGGCACAGATGCTGCATCTCAATTGGCATTCAGGTGAACAAGGTTGGAATCACTGCCTGAATATATAATAAGATTCTCTCTAGTTTACTCCTATACTAACCATAGCTTGGCATACACAATCTTTCCTATTTTAACACATTCATTTAAAGCTAACCATTGAAGCTTATAAGTGTTAAATTGCCTATTGTACAGCAGAATTTTTTTAGCCGTTTCACGAGTTCAAAATATGTGCTGTAAGCATAAAGTGTATGTTTAGGAAAGGTTTAAATAAAGATCTGTCTTTTTTAGGTGGTCCGGACCAATACACCAGCCTCTCTTCCAATTAATGCCACCAGACCGCCACCACCTCCATTTTCACGGTAGTTTTTACAAAAATATGTTCTAAGAATGTTTTGCTAACATTCATATTTAGATTAAAAATATTGTTTCATGTTTTAAACATTCCACTAAATATATAACATTTTATACCAATGTTTTTAAAACGTTAAGAAAAAGACACAAGTTGATAAAAATGTTATTTTAGGCTGTTCACACTTGGCGTCTTTTTTTAAGCTGTCAGCATCTGTTTTACATTGTAATCCTATGGAGTAAACCATGTTTTCAAAAAAGTCATGAGTGCTTTATTAAATGCTACTGAATGTGTCAATTTTGCAGTTCAGAGTGTCTTTTGAAGTTGAAAAAGTTCAACTTTTCAGAAAAAAATGCCCTACGTCAAGCACCTTTTTAACATGCTGACCAATGACAAGCGAGAGCTGTCGTTTCCATGACAACAAGAACAATATGCGAGGAGGGTGATTGGTCGAGCAGGATCAAGCTTGAAAATTTTTTATGGTGGCCGAAACACTGGTTGGAGCAAACTTTTGTATAAAATCTAGATTTTTCTTGTCAAAAAAGTGTGAACACGCCATTAACGTTACAGCAAGAACCTTTTTGATCACTTTGAGCGGACTTTCGGAGAATGTTATCCTAAATTCATTCCAAAGAACGTTCCCTGTAAGGTCCCTGACCTTAAATGTGCCCACAATATTAAATTCTTCTTTTCTCTGTTCCTTTTATCACAGACCACCTGCTCCCACCCAACAACTTATGCCTCAAAGACCAGCACCTGCACCTCCAGTATAACAGTTGCATATCTGTCTCTTCATGGAGAGGGACGAGTCAACTGTGAAATATGCAGTGGGTGGAGCCAAGGGGGTATCAGGTGGTCAAACTCCCTCCTCTCCCCCACTTCTTCACCTCTCCGTCCGTAAACAGCTGTCAACTGTCCATCAAAGAGAGAGACGGTCACTGTCGTGGAAGGAACCTCAACTCGCAAAACATCACAGAGTTCAGGGTGTCTCTGAGCAGGCTAAAGGACTGATCTCCTTCATTGCGTTTGATTTCTTACGCACTCAATAGGACCACTGCGACCAATTGCACTTCAAGGATAGTCACTGTTTATGGAAAATGTACAGAGACCCTTTGGTTTTAGACTGGCTTAAGAGGTGTTCTTTTCTTTTAACCTCTTGCCCTTTTGTGTGTGGAATGCTTTCTAAATCAATCGATTGTGGTTACTGACAACATTACCTGTTGTAATGTGGAAAGGAAAAATGCTGTAATTTAATTTCCTAGGCATCCCTAAGATATTTACAAGGTTATCATTAAGAGTATTAAAATGGCCCGTGGTAACTGCAAATCCTTCTCTGTGCACTGTGGAGTATAATACTCGCATTTACGTTTTTTTAATGCCACGGTGCTTTCCTCTGTTAAAGACTAAATTCATAA